>CAWUFW010001314.1:0-600000 GCA_963921515.1 Calotriton arnoldi | reverse complement strand
TATTACTTACACGAGAAACAAGACTGTTCAATAAATCTTTTATTGAAACGCCCGTCTATTCTTTCTGTGTAACTTTGAGGAAAACTAAGTATGCACGAGTGAGCTGAGTGAAACGGTTATCTATTGTTTCCACGACTCTGGGACACGTTCTGATTCTAAAGGGAAACAAAGTTGTCATGTTTTGCGGCTGCCAGAAACTACTCCCTTCTTGTTTATCAAGGAGTTTCTAGTGGCCTCTGAGCTAGCTGGCACAAGTAATTAAGTTTAATATACTCGATGGGGACATACCGACCTCAGTCCTATGTCAAACCTATAGGGTATATTATTCCAATGCGCAGAGCCTATTAGGGAAATAGGAGCTACACTACATGGCGCCCAACGGTTTGGTAAGGTGGTAATTTAACGCTAGATACTGAGTAACTCAGCTGTGCTTTTTCTCTCAGAGACCCCTACCCATATACTCCAAAAGACGTCTGGAGTGGGCAGGGTTAAGTATCCGCCATGGCTACAAAGGGAAGCACCCTATATATTAGCTGTTTGGTTTGCTCAACGTTGAAGGATACAGTGTTCCAAAATATTGTGCACCTTATCTTTGTTTCCTTGAAACTTGTTCTACATTTTTCAAAAAACAAAATGCCTGACTCAGACAATTACACCGGAAACGATGAAGTTACGGGTCAACCAGCTTTAAGAGCTTTAAACATTACCGGTTTAGATGGAACCGAGGAGGGTGTTATAGACATCCCTCAAAACTTAAGAAGAGCCATCACTCTAAAACTCATAAAACACGGCCTACCACCAAGAGGCGGTAGAGCAGTTTTCGTGATAGAGGCACACAAATCCTTTCAGACAGAGGTATTCTATTCATGGGTAATATTTCCTGAATCCAATCCAGTTACAAAACTGTTTCACTTCTACAAAGAAGATGATCCACCAGAGGAATATATTCCTTTCGAGGATATTGAAATTCCACTAACATACCAGGAGCATCAGCTCTGGTTTAAAGGCGCCCTAAAACATCACAGAAACATTACCAGGCTCGGTCCACTAGGTAGACCAGGAGCAACATGGCCGATTCTAGCCGGCTACACACCTCATCCTGAACTGGCTATAATGTCAGATGAGGAGTTACTTACTCAAATAACAGAGTTAATAAAAATCTACAGACAATTGGTCCAATATGTTATGCAGACTTTCACAGTCCAACCACCATTAACCATTCCAAATCAAACCCCTCAACAGGGGAATTACACCGCAGACTCTATACGCAGTCATGGGTAAAATGCCCACAAAACGTGAGCAAATTCCATTCTGGATAGCTCAAAAAATTACTCAAATCGAAGCAGTATTTCCAAATACTAGCCCGTATGAGAAACACAGAATCCTAACAATCAGTTTACCGATGGGGATCACACCACAACTGGAAGACTGCACCACTTGGGGCTCAGTCTTTGCTGCCATCTATACTAAAACACATGGTATTCCATCAATTGCGGTAATACCTGATGTCCTGAAACAAATTCAAAACGAATACGGGGCAGAGCCTGCTCTAAATTTAGGTATGAAATTACTGAAGAATTTCGACCAGGTCTCAACAATAATATTATCTAATATTAAAGGGGAGGCAGCAGCAGTGGCGATCCGCCAACGATTAAGGGAATTCGATGTTACAGAACATCAGACTGAGCTACCCAGAATAATTGAACAATTTTATGCAGAATTAGGCAGAGATAGTTTGGGTGGAAGACCAGTGAAGCCGAAACTATCTGAAAGTCCTGAGAAGGACTCTATTAAACAAACTCCTACATCTTCTAAAAAGAAGTGGGAGACTAATAAACAACATTCAAACGAGAAACGTTCTCAATCCCGAGGTAGGTCTCCTCAAAAGGAGCCCTCTGAAAGGAGGTATAACCTCAGGAATAGGGATAATTTGAGAAAGCCTGACAGGTATCAAGATACTGATACACGTTCCTCTCGTCCCTTTCAGATCTCGTCACAGACTTCGGAAAGAAGAGGACGGTCAGAACATAGAGAAGAACGCGTGAAATCCAAGGAAGAAAAACACGCTACAAAAAATAAAACAAAACCTCAATTCTCCAAAAGAAAGTAGCAGGTCTGAAGATCAGACATGCCGAGAATACTGAGAACACAACTCAAGAACGGAGAATGGGCTCAGACAATGCTGGACAGTGCAGCAGAAGTCACAATAGCTCGCCAGAACCTGAAGGAACTTCTGGAGATAGTGGACTTGAATGAGTACATTACAGTCGAGACTGTAGACACCAGGGTTAGTACTCCACAAAAGTTATATGAAATAACACTCCGGATGGAGGGAGACATACCTAGACAGGTGAAAGCACTTTTTGGGAAAAACTTTCAAGGGGCTATGACATACTTCTAGCAGAAAAAGACTGGCCACCACAATTTGTCAGGGAGTGCCCACATGGCGAGGACATTATTATGCCTGCCTTCTCCAACCATATTCCAATTCACCTAAAATATACATATGCCAGGAAATGGGCAGTAGCCCAGGCCCCAGCATTATATAAAAATCATGTAGGATGGGATGAGGACTCACCTCACCATAAAATACATCTGAAACATGAACCAACTGCACAGAGGCAGTACCCAATAAAGCAAGAAGCTAAAAAACAGGTCAGGGAGATCTTAGATCAACTTGAATACCAAGGGGTGATTGAAACATGCACCTCCTCAATGAACAATCCTTTGTTTCCTGTCTCCAAACCAGACAACACCTATCGTCTAGTTTTGGATTACAGACACTTAAACACTTGTTCTAAAACATTTGCAGTGCAAAATGCACATAGCACAGCATTAATGAATAATATTGTGCATAACAAATATAAAACCACATTAGACATCTCAAATGGTTTCTTTTGTCAAAACATAGCACCTGAAAGCAGGTACTTAACAGCATTCTCCATAATGGGGACCCAGCGTCAATTTTGTCGACTCCCACAAGGGTTCAAGAACAGCCCGGGGTTATTCTCAGCGAGGGTAACGGAGTTACTACAAATTTATGACAATGAGGCATTGTCCTATGTCGACGACATCTATCTGACAGACGATGACCTGGACAAACACTTGAACAGGGTGAGCACCATTATACTGGGCTTCGCCTCTGAGGGCTACAAATTCAACTTCAAAAAGTCCAGAATTGCCCATCTCAATGTCCTATTTCTAGGATATGAGCTTTCAAGTGAAGGCAAGAGCTTGGCAGCTAACTTTCTAGAGAAGTGTGCGCTGCTCCAACCTCCAAAAACGCAAAAAAACTTACAATCCATCCTGGGCTTCCTAAATTTTGGAAGAACATACATTCTAAATTACGCAGAAAGGGTTAAACCTCTCTACGCATTAATCAAACCTGATTTTTCAATCAAAAATTGGACACATGAACACACAGAAATCTTGCGTTCACTCCAGGCTAACATGTTAGCAACAAATCATCTTACAAACACGCGTAAGTCAACGCAACCTGGTGATCCGAATAATTTCGGGTCAATGCGGATTCACCTACTTAACATTTAATGAGGGTGAAAAAATACCAATCGCATACAAATCTCATTTGTACACACAAGCGGAAATGCGCTTCACTTCAACTGAAAAAATTCTGACAGCAGTTCAAACCGCTGTAGCAAGAGAAAGAGCCTTAGCCCAAGGGAAACGCATTATTGTCGTAACCCCAGTACCAGCTTTAGAAGCGGTCACAAAAGCAAGCATTCCAAATGCTAAAGCATTACATCCAAGATGGATACAATGGGTTAATTCTCTTGCTGCAACAGATGTTGAATATGTTTTTGATCCCGATTTAAAAACACAAGCGTTCCTGCAATATGAACAAGAATGTCCTCTGCCCACTGAAATCCTGCCTCTCAATCAGTACGAATTCATAATTTACACTGACGGATCCACACAACCCGCAACAGGGAGTAAGCAAGCTTACAGTGCAGCGTGTGCAATCGTTAAAGGTTGCATGCGAGATGGCATCTTCAGACCTATGGTCACCAAAACTCAATCTCTAGGGGATTGTACAGCTCAGCGAGCTGAACTACAAGCATTCAAACTGGCACTTGAAAGTACAGATCGAGAATTCCCCACGCTAATAGTGTGCGATTCCTTTTACTGTGTTCAGTCGTATAATGAATATATACAAAACTGGCTTGAAAATGGTTTCAAAGATGCGAAAGGTGGCACAATAAAGCACAAAATGCTTTGGGAACAAGTAGTTCAGTTGAAAAACGAACTACCAAAGGCTCACGTGATCCACACACTGAGTCATCAACGTGATGGCGTTCACGTTGCAGGGAATTCATTGGCTGACGAAGCCGCAAAGGGGGCTGTTCAGACGGCTTCCGTAGCTGCGATCACTCGTTCAAAAACAAAAATAGACAGTGAGATAATGTTGGCTGTCAATGCTACAAGCAAAGGCAGTGGTGCAGCGTTACCAAAAAAGTTTCCACTCAAGTACTCTTATGTAATTGATGCGAACAACGTTCCTTTTGCTCGAATCCCTGGAGTGGGGGATAGGGTAATCCCAAACATGGAACGTAGAGCAGCCTTGATTTATGAAGCACATTTGGGGGAGGGTCTGTCACATCAAGGGATCTCTAAAACAATTTTGACATTAAAAGAGATGTACTGGTGGCCTGGGATGAATACAGAAATCCACATCTTCATCAATAACTGCATAGACTGTAAGATACAGTGTGATGCTGACCGCCACCAGACACCATGCTACAAATGTAGCTGCCCAGTACAGACACCATTGTTAGACAGCATTAGACTATCTACACGCATGCATCCTTCTGGACAAATGCAATCCCACAAATACTGAATCAAGGTTCCTATGGATATGGCCTCAGCGCTCGGCTGACGCTCGAACTGTTATAAAAGATTTGCGAGTCTTTATCGGCACATACGCAATAGGCACGCTACATTCTGACCAGGGCCCTGCGTTTAGCTCTCGGGCTTACAAAGAAGCCATGGCCAGTCTGGGCGTTGCATTGCGGTACTCCTCTCCATTCCATCCTGAGGGAAATTCGGTTGTGGAAAGGAAAAACCGGGACATAAAGCAGTCTATAACAGCTAGGGTATTAGGTTCGGGTGATGGGTGGGTCAAACATCTTTATGGGGTCCAACGCTCATTGAATAACCTGCCAAGAAGTTCTCTAGGGGGGTCACTCCATATGAGGTCCTATTTGGGACAAGAATGTGGGTACCAGACCTCGATTACGTAGGCACAGTGGTGGAAAATAAACCGTTTGATATCAAAGATCGTTTGGCTGTTTTACAGGAACTCAATGAACTAAGATCGAAACAAAGCAACGTATTCCTGCAGCCAACCACCACTGGGGAAAAACCGGCGGTCCCAGCAAGGCCTGTCTGGATTCCAAAAGTTGGGGATCTAGTCAGAGAAAAGATTGTGGACAAGAAGGAATTTGGACCTTCTTACAGACTACCAGAACCTGTCCTAGCAGTTCAAGGAACAAGAACAGTACTTCTGCCGCCCCTTGCTGGAAGAAAGGAGAAAAGATTTGTGTCCATCGACCTCATCAAACCACAGTATGTGGCCAATACTAAATAGTAGGCCTCGTGGACTCCGACCTAGTAGCAGACGCACTCCTCTCGCTACTATCCAAGAGGTTCAGACTGAAAGACTGATAACATTCGAGAATTCAGCAGCAACAGATGAAGGACTATGCAACAATGCAATGGAACTCGTCCCTCTTGAAAATCAAGTAACAGTTCGTCCAAATACACCTGTCTACACCAATGTAGCAAGTGATCGACTGGTTCCAGCGATTTCTACGAATCCTGATGCAATTCCAACAATTGACAGAACTGCTTCTGGCTATTTCATTAACTTTGATACGTTCTCAGAAGATCCGAGTGAACCTGAAACGACGCCAGCATCATCAAAATTCAAGCAGCAAGTACAAGACTTTCTTCACTTTCTGAGAAAGACTTATCTGGTTTCACCATGGATTGAACTCTGGATTATTTCTGGAATATTTGTTTTCCTGCTTTGGCTAGCTTTGGTTATGACTATGAGCGTGCTTATAAATGGCAGATACATCCATGTGAATACTGAAGGAAAAGATGTGAACGTACTTTTGAAACCTCATAAATCTTCCCATCGTGAAGCAAGAGACTTGTCAACAGTGAACATCACAGCCGTTCCTATACAGGATGGTATAGTGTGGGACAAAACAGATTTTGATATTTTTGGCCCGACGGAGAAATTGAACATTCCACATTTGTTTAAAATTTCACTAAGTGATCTCATTTCGTCCAGTACCTATTCTGATGATTGGGACTTTGAGACTGTTAACGACATAATGTTTGACCTAGAAAGATCTGCTGCATTTTCTAAAAATGAATATTTAGAGGGTTCATCAGACTATGAACAACTGTATTGCTATAACCACTATGGTCATCATTATTTGCATAAATCTGCATACCCTAGAAATGTGTTTATGTTTAACCAATGGGAGCATTGTCCTACACCACCACAAGGTAGTTCAAAAACATTTGCTAATAAGTTTCCATATTTTTCAGGTTATAATATATCTGATCCAGAAACGTTTTACTATAAAAATATAAACAAAACAGGACTGAAAATTATGTTAACTAATACAAAACAGATTTATTCTGCTGCATTTATTGCCCAACTGTCTACACAAGGTTTCGACTTATGGAAAGACAAAATAGACACAAAATATATCTGGGGTACTAAAGATTGGCAAGAGCAGGGGATAGAAGTTTTATTTAGAGCCTGTATCATCACTGAACAAATAATGTTTTTGAATGAAACTGTCCAACAAACATCTTGTCTTGGATTAGCCAAGATAAAAGAGATGAAAATACCTTCTGTACCAACACCTGCAAGTGATAACAAAACACATGCAGCGGTTACAGTTGACCAAATACTACAATTCAACAGATCTAATACTGATTGGAGAAAATGGTTGATCTGGCCCACAGACACGAACAACTGTCAGGAAAGATTCCTGAATAAAACTCAGGGCTTTACTATTCATAGGCCAGACCCAAGATACGTCCAAAGACAGCATCCGGGGGTAGTAACAACATACAGTGTAGGTAAATTATGCCTCGATTGGCTGCAGAAATCTACACTACAGGATGTGAAACAACACTTATCCTTACTTAAAGAAGACGCAGACCGTAGGGAATTCTTGCTTGGACCAAGAAAACTGCGTCAAAAACGTTTCATATATGCCGGCATCTATGCTGCTTATAATGAAGCATGGAAAGTGTCACAGATGGAGGCCGCAGAACGAATACGTGACGTTGATCGTATTAATTTAGAGAAAACACTCACTGTGGTCGACAATGGGTTGACAACTTTGTCCTCCAGAATATATTCATTGGACAGCATTGTATCCTCTGCTATCGACATACTAGAACAATATTTGGCGATGTTACAGCAAGGCCAGTCTCAATTACGTTCTATTGTGTTATTAAGCTGGACGCTGCAATCCTTGCGCGCGGGCTATGTGCCTTGGCGTTTTATCAACACGTCAGCTCTGTTTGCAGAATACAATCTAACTGATAAACAGATCGAACTGGCACAAAGGGGAGCAAAGTATACAGTGCTGAGCATTGAGAAATTGGACAAATTACCATTCACAGTGGCAGAAAAACCAGCCACAGAATGGCTCATTCATGGCAAAATCACACTACCTGTGATTACTTTTCAGTTTGAGTATGGCCTCAAACAGATGCAAGCAGGCAAATATGAAAGGTTGGGTAAGGAATACATTAAGACTTCTTGGAATTTACCGTATACATATAGATGTTGGAGTGGGGATCGGGAAGTGTTTTTGAGCGGTATACACTGTAAAAGTGCACTGAGCGGTTCACTTATATGTCAGGACTTTACTTTACACGGGGCTTGCAATGGTTCTGTGGCAAATTTGTCTTGCCATCAGCAGGGTACACCAGCTGCTGTGATTAATCCAACGTTTGGACAACTTTCTAATGGGATTTACCTCATGTTGAATGATCAGAGTTGCTGCGGCATGTTGCCAGGCATCCCACATCTAGTAACGGTCAACTCCAGGGTCACTTGCTGTATGCAAGTATTGTTTGCCCCAATAGACACAGTCAGGGAGTCGTCTTTGTGGCCTTCGCTGAACGTCTCTTTTATAAGATTTGATACTTTAAGCAGAATGAAAGCCATGCTTTTACAACAAACAGTGCCTTTGACCTCGGCCAAAGAAACCTATGATCTACAAGTAGCAAGGACTTCGGCTGAGATACAGACTTTGATACGTACAAACTGCCCTATACATTTCGTGGAAATGATAGGACGTATCTTTAACATGTCTGATACAAGCGGAATTGTACATGTATTTAAGAGCATCTGTTCCGGTCTGTTAGCACCTTTCCAGGCAATACTCGGAATCATCCCGAACTTTGCACATTCGGTGTTTGGTGGCATACCATTAATTCTAGCACTTGTTGCCGGAATTCTGTTTCTCTTCCTGCTATTACGCTATGGCCAGCCTATTCGCAGACATCACTCCGAGCGAAATGAAGAAAGCTCTCCTTGAACGAAAGTGCTGTGAGCGAATAGTACAACTTTTGGGCATGACTCGTCTACGGGACCTTAATACCACATGGTTCCTGTCGTTCAGACAAATCTGGCAAGATTGCATCTTACCTGTTCTATGATGCCTGCTATGCGGTGAAGAATGCGTGTTAGACACCTGTCTAACATTTCCATCAGCAACGCCAATGGATGTCGATACTCTGCTGGACCCGATAACGGCCCATGCTCTGTGTTGTCCCCAGAGGCTACCAATCCTGATGACGGCATTCATTGAGATCTCACAGACGCTTCCAGCTGCTGCTGAGGTACGAGATGGATCTACAGGCACACAGGTAACAACGTACGCGAACATTGCTGCGGCATCCTATGCTGAAAGCCATGCTTCACATCTCTGTGCAATTAATCTACTACACGAGGTGTTCCGAATGTCACCAACTACAGTGGACGATATTTTGTCTACAGAAATAGATGATCTCATGTTTACACCAGACCCGTACACTGACTCTGATTCAACCCACAGTGTTCCAGAGATGCAGTAAAAATTTGGCCTTCATATTTCAAACACTTGGAATTCTTCCCATTTTGAACTTTTTTCTGTTTTTTCAAATCAAATGGCAAATCAATCTGCTTGAAGTAGAACTAGCCTTATAGTACGGACTTAGCGGCACTTCCTCAGACACTTTGTCATCTTAGTTAGTCTATAAGAGTTCATTAATTTCCATAACATGCAAATGACTTTGATTTTCAACAACTTATCGATCATTTTCTGTCAAATGTAATTATTACTGCTTATTTCATTCAAATTGCATTTAATTTTCAAATATATGCCTGAAATGAAAAGCAATGCTTAAAATGTACAGTACCTTTTGCATTCTAATCGGTTTTAAAAAATGCCTTTTAACGCTTTTAAGATAATGTTTTTAGCAATATGCGGTACTCCATTTAATGTTTAGCATTTTAAATGTTTAGCATTTATATTATTATCGTACACACGAAAGTGGAGTGGGTGTTGTATTCCTCTTAGGGTTTCCGTATATAGGTTTTCCTGTATCATGTCCTTATATAGGCACAATTCGCCCTGCCCTTATATAGGCATAAAATCCCAGTCCTTATTTAGGCATTAAACCGTGCACTCCAAATACAGGCATGGTCTCCGACATCCGTCCACCCTAACGTCACAACGAGTTCTTGAAGAACAGACCCTTAGGCTTTGGGAGTTTCCCTAGCACAGGACTATTGATTTCTTCAAGGACTCATCTATTATGCATGAACCGTTATACCTTAGGGGTTCATTCATGACGTCTTCCGCTGTCCGATTCACGTCAATGCTAACATTCTGAGGTACCTCTCAGGTATAAATATACCTTCCCTAGCCCCTGTAAATCAGAGGAGACCTCGACTTCAGAGGAGCCCGTTTCCCGGCCTGACGCACTGAGAAGACGCTGTCATCCCTGCACGCAGAGAGTCCAGCTCCCAGTGATCTGACTTCCCTCGCTGGGTGTTGGAGTTCGAGTCTGGCAAGAGATTCCCACCTCTCTCATTCTTAAGGTATGGAGCTGACTAGAAACCTAGAGGGACTCTTGGCATACTAGGCATACTAGGCTTAACATACTCTTTAGTATACCATAGTAAGGAATACTTCACCTACTTCATACCTCTCCCTACACCTAGGTTAGGTTAGGTACATTGGGGTAGAACTAGCTTAGAAACGCATCGTATGAGTACTCGCATTTTTAGTCTGTGTTATTTATGTAAATGAATATCTACTAAAAGATCATGCTAGCGCAGTATTATTTATTTCTACTGCTTACGCTGTACATTATTTATCTTGCATACTGTCTTGTGATCGTAACAGCACATATTACTTACACAAGAAACACGACTGTTCAATAAATCTTTTATTGAAACGCCCGTCTATTCTTTCTGTGTAACTTTGAGGAAAACTAAGTATGCACGAGTGAGCTGAGTGAAACGGTTATCTATTGTTTCCACGACTCTGGGACACGTTCTGATTCTAAAGGGAAACAAAGTTGTCATGTTTTGCGGCTGCCAGAAACTACTCCCTTCTTGTTTATCAAGGAGTTTCTAGTGGCCTCTGAGCTAGCTGGCACAAGTAATTAAGTTTAATATACTTGATAGGGACATACCGACCTCAGTCCTATGTCAAACCTATAGGGTATATTATTCCAATGCGCAGAGCCTATTAGGGAAATAGGAGCTACACTACAGTATGGGTGTGTTGGTGAGTGAATGGATGTCTCAGTGGTACATGTGTGAGTAACTATATATGTGAAAGGCAGTATATGTGAGTGTTAGAGTATATAAATAACTATATGTGAGAGTGAGTGATTGTGAGAGTGGTTGTATGGATGGGTGTGCTTGTATCAGTGATTGTATAAGAGAGTAAGTATGTGTTAGTATCTGTATGAATAAGTGAGGTTGTGTGTGTATGACTGTATAGGTGAGTAAATGGGAGTGTGATTGATTCTTTGCATGACTGACTAGGTGTATGAGTAACTCTATGGATGAGTGGTGGTGTGTGAGTGTCTGTATAGGTGTATGAGTGCATATGATAGTGCTGTATTGATGAGGGACTGCATGTATGAGTGACTGTATGGGTGAATGAGTGGATGTGTGTGTAGACCTAGGAATCAGTGAGTGGGTATGTAGTAACTGGTATTGGTGTGTCTATGGTTTCGAAGATGGTAGTCTGTATTTTAGTGTGGGTGTATCAAAGGTTATATTAGGGTGTGAGGAGGTGCATCAGATTATCACGTGGATGATGTCATCAATGATGACATCAGTGATGTCATTTGAGATGTCATCAGTGATGTCACTGGCCATGTCATAAATGATGTAATATGTGACGTCATCAGCAGTGCATTGCGGGTGCGCGAGTTATAGTTAGCTCAACTAACTATAACGGCCGAATTTCTCTGGTTTTCTACGAGTGAAATGTCCAACTAACTATAACATCCCTGAAACCTGTGGTTTTTTCAGTGAATTTCTAAGGTTTTTTAAATGCTAATTTCTAACTATGACGTCCCTGAAACCTATGTTTTTTTGTGAATATATATATATATATATATATATATATATATATATATATATATATATATATATATATATATATAATAAAACACAGTTACCCTTTCCGGTGAGCTGCACTCGCTGGTTGGAATTATGCTGTTTCCACACAAGCAACTCCAGGCTCAGACACCACTTCCCTGTAGTAGTGCCAACGCGCTTCGGGCTTGGCGCCCTTCATCACAGGCAAATCTCGCAAGAGAACGGCAAGCCTTGACCACAAGAATGTTCCCTTATTTATTCACAAACTCCACACAGGTGAGTAAAACTTGCAAAGTATCATGGGTCTTGTAGTCTAAATTCCATTACCCACGCGGGTCGTTGCCGCTTCTGAGGAAAATAAAACAATATCAAGGGTGAGCTGTAAAATGTCCCCGCACTGTTATGCTCTGCAGTTCACAAGCGCCATCCAGCTCTACTCGTAACTGCCCCAATAAGCAGCTGAGGACCCTCCAAGATTTTGAGGCGGTGCACACTCGCGATCCTGGGCAGGTCACTAAACATCAAAAACACAGTTACCCTTTCGGTGAGCTGCACTCGCTGGTTGGAACTATGCTGTTTCCACATCAAGCAACCCAGGCTCAGACACCACTTCCTGTAGTAGTGCCAACGCGTTCGGGCTTAGCGCCTTCATCACAGGCAAATCTGCAAAGAACGGCAGCTGTGACCACAAGAATGTTCCCTATTTATTCACAAACTCCACACAGGTGAGTAAAACTTGCAAAGTATCATGGGTCTTGTAGTCTAAATTCCATTACCCACGTGGTCGCTGCCGTTCTGAGGAAAATAAAACAATATCAAGGGTGAGTTGTAAATGTCCCGTACTGTTATGCTTGCAGTTCACACAGCGCCATCCAGCTCTACTCGTAACTGCCCCAATAAGCAGCTGAGGACCCTCCAAGATTTTGAGGCGGTGCACACTCGTGACCTGGGCAGGTCACTAAACATCAAGAAACACAGTTACCCTTTCCGGTGAGCTGCACTCGCTGGTTGGAATTATGCTGTTTCCACACAAGCAACTCCAGGCTCAGACACCACTTCCCTGTAGTAGTGCCAACGCGTTTCGGGCTTGGCGCCCTTCATCACAGGCAAATCTGCAAGAACGGCAGGCTGTGACCACAAGAATGTTCCCTTATTTATTCACAAACTCCACACAGGTGAGTAAACTTGCAAAGTATCATGGGTCTTGTAGTCTAAATTCCATTACCCACGTGGGTCGTTGCCGTTCTGAGGAAAATAAAACAATATCAAGGGTGAGTTGTAAATGTCCCGCACTGTTATGCTTGCAGTTCACACAGCGCCATCCAGCTCTACTGCTAACTGCCCCAATAAGCAGCTGAGACCCTCCAAGATTTTGAGGCGGTGCACACTCGTGACCTGGGCAGCTCACTAAACATCAAAAACACAGTTACCCTTTCCGGTGAGCTGCACTCGCTGGTTGGAATTATGCTGTTTCCACACAAGCAACCCAGGCTCAGACACCACTTCCCTCTAGTAGTGCCAACGCGTTCAGGCTTGGCGCCCTTCATCACGGCAATCTCGCAAAGAACGGCAAGCTGTGACCACAAGAATGTTCCCTTATTTATTCACAAACTCCACACAGGTGAGTAAAACTTGCAAAGTATCATGGGTCTTGTAGTCTAAATTCCATTACCCACGTGGGTCGTTGCCGTTCTGAGGAAAATAAAACAATATCAATTGTTTAGACTACAAGACTACAAGACCCATGATACTTTGCAAGTTTTACTCACCTGTGTGGAGTTTGTGAATAAATAAGGGAACATTCTTGTGGTCACAGCTTGCCGTTCTTTGCGAGATTTGCCTGTGATGAAGGGCGCCAAGCCCGAAACGCGTTGGCACTACAACAGGGAAGTGCTGTCTGAGCCTGGGTTGCTTGTGTGGAAACAGCATAATTCCAACCAGCGAGTGCAGCTCACCTGAAAGGGTAACTGTGTTTTTTGATGTTTAGTGACCTGCCCAGGTCACGAGTGTGCACCGCCTCAAAATCTTGGAGGGTCCTCAGCTGCTTATTGGGGCAGTTACGAGTAGAGCTGGATGGCGCTGTGTGAACTGCAAGCATAACAGTGCGGGACATTTTACAACTCACCCTTGATATTGTTTTATTTTCCTCAGAACGGCAACGACCCACGTGGGTAATGGAATTTAGACTACAAGACCCATGATACTTTGCAAGTTTTACTCACCTGTGTGGAGTTTGTGAATAAATAAGGGAACATTCTTGTGGTCACAGCTTGCCGTTCTTTGCGAGATTTGCCTGTGATGAAGGACGCCAAGCCCGAAACGCGTTGGCACTACTACAGGGAAGTGGTGTCTGAGCCTGGGTTGCTTGTGTGGAAACAGCATAATTCCAACCAGCGAGTGCAGCTCACCGGAAAGGGTAACTGTGTTTTTGATGTTTAGTGACCTGCCCAGGTCACGAGTGTGCACCGCCTCAAAATCTTGGAGGGTCCTCAGCTGCTTATTGGGGCAGTTACGAGTAGAGCTGGATGGCGCTGTGTGAACTGCAAGCATAACAGTGCGGGACATTTTACAACTCACCCTTGATATTGTTTTATTTTCCTCAGAACGGCAACGACCCACGTGGGTAATGGAATTTAGACTACAAGACCCATGATACTTTGCAAGTTTTACTCACCTGTGTAGAGTTTGTGAATAAATAAGGGAACATTCTTGTGGTCTCAGCTTGCCGTTCTTTGCGAGATTTGCCTGTGATGAAGGGCGCCAAGCCCGAAACGCGTTGGCACTACTACAGGGAAGTGGTGTCTGAGCCTGGGTTGCTTGTGTGGAAACAGCATAATTCCAACCAGCGAGTGCAGCTCACCGGAAAGGGTAACTGTGTTTTTTGATGTTTAGTGACCTGCCCAGGTCACGAGTGTGCACCGCCTCAAAATCTTGGAGGGTCCTCAGCTGCTTATTGGGGCAGTTACGAGTAGAGCTGGATGGCGCTGTGTGAACTGCAAGCATAACAGTGCGCAACATTTTACAACTCACCCTTGATATTGTTTTATTTTCCTCAGAACGGCAACGACCCATGTGGGTAATGGAATTTAGACTACAAGACCCATGATACTTTGCAAGTTTTACTCACCTGTGTGGAGTTTGTGAATAAATAAGGGAACATTCTTGTGGTCACAGCTTGCCGTTCTTTGCGAGATTTGCCTGTGATGAAGGGCGCCAAGCCCGAAACGCGTTGGCACTACTACAGGGAAGTGGTGTCTGAGCCTGGGTTGCTTGTGTGGAAACAGCATAATTCCAACCAGCGAGTGCAGCTCACCGGAAAGGGTAACTGTGTTTTTTGATGTTTAGTGAGCTGCCCAGGTCACGAGTGTGCACCGCCTCAAAATCTTGGAGGGTCCTCAGCTGCTTATTGGGGCAGTTACGAGTAGAGCTGGATGGCGCTTTGTGAACTGCAAGCATAACAGTGCGGGACATTTTACAACTCACCCTTGATATTGTTTTATTTTCCTCAGAACGGCAACGACCCACGTGGGTAATGGAATTTAGACTACAAGACCCATGATACTTTGCAAGTTTTACTCACCTGTGTGGAGTTTGTGAATAAATAAGGGAACATTCTTGTGGTCACAGCTTGCCGTTCTTTGCGAGATTTGCCTGTGATGAAGGGCGCCAAGCCCGAAACGCGTTGGCACTACTACAGGGAAGTGGTGTCTGAGCCTGGGTTGCTTGTGTGGAAACAGCATAATTCCAACCAGCGAGTGCAGCTCACCGGAAAGGGTAACTGTGTTTTTTTTTATATATATATATATATATCCTACTGACCATGTCATGAGTGATGTAATATGTGAGGTCATAAGCAGCGCATTGCCAAACTTTCCATTACACAGAACCTACGTTGACCCTTTTTTTGAAAATTTATAACCAAGCCAAAAAACCGACGAGTGCACTCGCAGGTAAGTGGTAGCAAAGTACTTTAATGTGCATGCCCCAAAAGCACTGACCGACGCGTTTCGGCACAACGCCTTCTTATATATATATACACACACACACACACATATATATATATATAAATTCACTGAAAAAAACCAAAGGTTGCAGAGACATTATAGTTAGGTTCAGGTGTCACTCGTACAAAACCAGTGAACTTCAGCAATTATAGTTAGCTGAGCTAACTATAACTCGTGCCCCAGCAATGCATTGCTTATGACCTCACATATTACATCACTCATGACATGATCAGGGACATCACTGATGACATCTGAAATTACATCACTGATGACATCACTTCTCTCGCTTGCTCAAAGTGGAGCACTGTTTGCTATGGTTTGTCTGGAGCGGTGCTCCTGCCAAGCCATAGCCAACTGCAATGTCCCAGGGGTGGGCACCCCGGGACATTGCTGGAGCCGGCCCTGTGAAGTGGGGGTCCTCAGGGCCATTATTGGCTCCTGGAAGAGGGCCGCATGCCCACCCTCCTTTTTTCAAAGTTGCCCCGGGGAAGTGGTGGTCCACTGGGCTGGGGGGCCACAGCGGACCCCCTGCATATATATAATTTGAGCCCAGGGGAGGTGATGGTCACTGAGACTGCAGGGGGGCTTAGCGGGCCCAACAACATTTCTATTAGTGATTGCCCCGGGGAGGTGGCGGTCCCCTGGGCTGTGTGGGGGCCATGCAGGCCCATCTGCACTTGTATTTGTTAGTTATTGCCCCTGGGAGGTGGCGGTCCCAGGGGCTTGGGTACCCCGCATTAATACTGTTATGTTTTATATAGGTACCCCAATATAGGCTCAGGTAGCAACCTACCCTTTCACCTAAATTCTCCTCTACCATTACACTACATAGCAGTTCTTGGGACTGACCTTTTACCTAGTTACGGTGCTGCTTACAGGACGTGGGGTTTTCCCTGAAAACTAGCCTCATCCATTATGCATGAGGATTCTTGGAAGCTCGGCAGGACTACCATCTCCTGTATAATAACTATGTATAAGGGTCATTCCTTCCGTCATCCAAAGTCTGACATGACACAGCCAGGTAGATCCCCTGAGGGTACCACTCGGGTATATAAACACCATATCTTTGCTGAGGCAGAGAGAGGAGAAAAAGGGCTTCCATGCTGACACACTGACGCGAGACGCTGAGGTTCCTGCACGCAGACACTCCAGCTCGCAGTGGTCTGACATCCCTCGCAGGGTGTCCATCTCGAGACCAAGACGGGGTGCCACAGTCTCCCACTTCAGGTAATGAGGTTGACTTTATCCTAGAGGGATTCTTGGCTCCACACCTACATGCATACTAGGTACACTTAGGTACATCTAGTTAGGGTAGCATCGTAGGAGCACGCATTTTATTGTCATGTATTTTTATACCTGCCTGTATTCATTGTTTTAAGCACCATGGTAGGACTCTACCATCCTTTTCCTCTATTGGTGCTTATAATCATTTATATCTGTTTCTGTCTAATGGTTGTTTCAGCACACCTATTTTACACTAGAATGACACTAGTTCAATAAATGCTTATTGAAAATGCCCCCACCGTTTATTCTGTGTATCTCTCTGAGACAATTGAGCACAAGTGACTGAGCGAAAGATATCGCATTGTTTCCACGATCCCTGATGGGACAGAGTTGTCATGTTCGATAGTTGCCAAGAACTATTTTCTCCTCGATAAGAGGGGTTTCTAGTGGCACTCTGAGCTAGCTAGTATACAGGTGAACATACTTGGTGGGGGTGTCTGGAAACAGTCGGGACACCAATCCCACAATCCATGTTGTCTAAATGCACAGATTCTATAAAGGTATATAGGAACTACACAACAAGGCGCCCAACGTTAGTTTGCTACTTATTTAACGGTCAAATCTGAGTAGTTCAGTTGTGCTATTCTCAGAGACCCCTACTCATATTTTTCCAGAGACGTCTGGAGTGGGAAGGGAACTATCCGCCACAGCTGAGTAGGCATATCCTATGTATTGGCTGGAGGTTTATCAAGCTTGAAGGACAAATAGTTCCTATTGTGCATAAAACCTTATCTCAGTTTCCTTTTTTTAAAAATAATGGCTGACAAAGACGCTGCTGCACCAGCACAATGTGCAGCTGCAGCAAGGGAGGAAGAAGAAGTTGAAATGAACATTTCAGAAAATGTCAGAACTGCCCTTACTTTAAAACTAGCAGACTATGGAGTCACAGCTAGGGGTGGGACAGTCACATTCATGATTGCGGCAAACGAATCATACAGAACAGAGGTATTCTATTTATGGGTTAAATTCCCACAAGCAAATGCACAATCACATACATTTCATTCTTACACTAAAGATGAAACACCAGAGGAATACTGTCCGTATGAGCACATTGAAATTCCGCTCACCTACCAGGAGCACATAAACTGGTTTGAAGGCGCCCTCCCACACACAAAAGAAAAAGTGAGACTCGGTCCGCTCGGAAGATATGGAGCAACTTGGCCAGTCCTAGCTGCATACACACCACATCCAGACATTGACACAATGCCAGTAGCAGACTTACGTCTACTTCATAAAGAAATAATAAAACTTTACAGAAACCTGACACAGTTTGTGATGAGAACACACACTTCAGCCAGCAAGGGTTACACCAGCAGGACAAATTCAGGGATCTACAACTAAAATAACACCACAAACGCTACACGCAGTTATGGGTAAAATGCCCACTAGATGTGAGCAAATGCCATTCTGGATAGCTCAAAAAATAACACAGCTAGAGGCAGTATTTCCACACACAAGCCATCAAGAAATCACAGAATGCAAACAATCTGCTTGCCAATGGGGATAGCTTCCCAGAAAGACGATTGTACCACATGGGGTACAGTTTTCGCTGCCATATATATCAGAACTCATGGTATCCCTTCATTAGCAGTAATACCAGATGTATTAAGACAAATACAGAATGAGTATGGAGCAGAACCTGCTCTGAACTTAGGGATGAAATTGTTAGGTAATTTTGTCCAGGTATCAGCTATTATACTAGCAAACCTAAAAGGGGAGGCAGCAGTAGTGGCAATACACCAACGCCTGAGGGACTTCACTCCTTTACAACAGGAAAGTGAATTACCTAAAATTATCGAAGACACCTATGCTGAATTAGGTAGAGATAGTTTGGGAGCTAGAGCAACAAAACCTCAACTCACAGGTGGTCCTGAAAAAGATAACACCAAGCAAGCACCTGATTCTTCTAAGAAGAAATGGGACAACAATAAAAAACAAAAGAATAGAGAGAATAGATCACAATACAGGGGTGGGTCTCCTCAACAGGAGCCCTCTGAAAGGAGGTACAACCTTAGGAATCGTGATAACATTAAAAAACCTGACAGGTATCAGGATACTGATACACCTTCCTCTTGTTCCTTTCAGGGTTCTTCAAAAAACTCAGAGAGGGAAGGACAGTCAGAACACAGACAAGAAGATCGTACAAAATCCAGAGACAAGCAACGCGCTTCAGACTATACTTCCAAAAAAGAAGAGAAGCCAAAATCAAAACCTCTATTTAAAAAGAAAAAAGTAGCAGGTCTTAAAGTTAGACATGCCCAGAATTCTGAGGACTCAACTTCTGAACGGGGAATGGGCTCTGATGATGCTAGACAGCGCAGCAGAAGTAACAATAGCTCGCCAGAACCTGATGGAATTTCTGGTGACAGCAGAGTTGAATGAACATATCACGGTGGAGACACCTGATACAAGGGTAAGTGTCCCACATAAGTTACAAGAAATAACACTCCAAATGTAGGGGGACAAACCCAGAAAAATTAAAAGGTCTCTTTTGGGAGAACCTGACTTATAGATATGATATCCTTTTAGCTGAAAAAGATTGGCTGCCTGAAATTGTTATGGATTGCCCGAAGGGAGAAACTGTAATTTTTCCGGCTTTTTCTGACCTCGTTCCAATATACTTAAAACACACATAAGCGTAGGAGTGGGCGGCAGCACTTGCTCCAGCATTATATCGCAACCATGTTGGGTGAGATGCTGAGTCACCTCACCATACAATCCCAGTAAAAACTTCTCCAACTCTACAGAGACAGTACCCAATGAAACAAGAAGTTACAAAACAGGTCAGGTAGATCTTAGATCAACTTGAATACCAGGGTGTAATTGAAACTTGCACTTCTTCAATGAATAATCCTTTGTTTCCCGTAATGAAACATGATAATTCATACCGTCTAGTTTTAGACTACAGACATCTGAACACATGCACTAAAACATTTGCAGTACAGAATGCACACAGTGCCGCATTAATGAATAACATTGTGCGGAAAAAATTAAAAACATTAGATATCTCAAATGGATTTTTCTGCCAAAATATAGCGCCTGAAAGCAGATTTTGACAGCATTCTCAGTGCTAGGTTCTCAGCGTCAATATTGTCGACTCCCCCAAGGGTATAAGAATAGCCCTGGGTTATTCTCCGCTAGGGTAACAGAGTTACTTCATAATTTGGATGAAGAGGCATTGTCCTATGTAGATGATATTTATCTAAAGGATGATGATTTGAAGGATCACTTGATCAGGGTGAGCAACATTATTTTGGGGTTTGCCTCAGAGGGCTACAAATTCAACTTTAAAAAATGAAAAATAGCCCACCTCAATGTCCTATTTTGAGAATATGAGCTTTCAAGTTAAGGGAAAAGCCTGGCAACTAACTTTTTAGAAAAGTGTGCGCTGCTCCAACCTCCTAAATCTTTGAAGAACTTACAATCCATATTGGAATTTTTACATTTTGGCAGAACATACATTTTACATTACACAGAAAAAGTGAAACCTTTCTACGACCTAATAAGACCTGATTTTTCAGTTAGGCATTGGACACAGGAACACACAGATATCCTTCGTTCGCTACAAGCTGACATGATAGCTTCCAAACACTTACACACATGTGTAAACATCACAAATTTGGTGATCCGTGTTATAGCGGGTCAATCTGGGTACACTTACCTAACCTTCAATGAAGACCAAACAGTACCCTTAGCATACAAATCACACTTGTACACAAACGCTGAAACGTGTTTTGCTTCTACAGAAAAAATTCTGACAGCAGTACAGACTGCTGTAGTGAGAGAAAGAGCGCTGGCTCGGGGAAGCGAATAATTGTCGTAAATCCAGTACCATCCTTGTAGGCTGTCACAAAGGCAAGCATTCCAAATGCTAAAGCTTTACATCAAAGATGGATACAATGGGCCAATTCTCTCACTGCAACAGATGTAGATTACAAATTTGACTTTACACTTAAAACACAAGCATTTCTGCAATATGAAAAAGAATATCCTCTCCCGAATGAAATAATGCCTCTAGATCAGTCTGAATACATTATTTATGCTCTAGATTCCTATGGGTATGGCCTCAGCAATCGGCTGACGCTCGAACTGTTATAAAAGATTTGCGAGTCTTTATAGGGACATACGCTGTTGGCACATTACATTCTGACCACGGACCCGCGTTTAGCTCTAGTGCCTACAAGGAGGCCATGGGAAGTTTAGGTGTTGCATTGCGGTACTCCTCTCCATACCATTCTGAGGGAAATTTGGTCGTGGAGAGGAAAAACAGAGACTTAAAGCAATCTTTAACAGCAAGAGTATTAGATTTGGGTGGTAGTTGGGTCAATCACTTATACGGGGTCCAGAGGGCACTCAATAATATGCCAAGAAGTTCCCTAGGAGGTGTCACTCCTTACGAGATCTTTTTTGGGACGAGAATGTGGGTACCTGATCTCGATTGTGAAAGCAGAGTGGCGGATCGAAAACCATTTGACATCAATAAATGTTTGGCTGTTTTACAGGATCTCAATGAATTCCGGGCACTAAAAAGCAATGTGCAAGTAAAACGCACCGCCACTGGGGAAGTCAAATCAGTCACAGCAAGACCTGCCTGGATCCCAAAAGTCGGGGATCTGGACAAAGAAAAGATTGTGGACAAAAAAGAATTTGGGCCATCATACTGAAATCCTGTACCTGTCCTGGCTATCGAAGGAACAAGAACAGTACTTCTTCCGCCTCTTGCCAGCAAAAAAGAAAAGAGAGTCATCTCCATTGATCTGATCAAACCACACTATGTGGCCGATACTGAATAGTAGGCCTCGTGGGCACCTGGGTAGCCGACGATGTCCTCTCACTACTGTACAGGAAGTTCAGACAGAAAGACTCATAACATTTGAAGAATCACCAACACCAAGTAATGGAATTTTCAACAATGAAATGGAACTTGTTCCTGTTGAAACAGAACATCAAAACGCAAATGAAAGACAAATATCAATTCGGCCTAACACCGATGTCTACATCAATATGCCTCTACAAGAGAAGTCTGCCAGTTCAATAAAACCTGCTGAGCTACCAAAGATAGATCGAACTGCATCTAGCTACTTCATCGATTTTGATACCTTCTCTCTGGATCCCAGTGAACCTGAAACAACACCAGCTCCAGTTTCCCGTAAGCAACAATTTCATGATTTCTACACTTTTCTGAAAAAGACCTACCTAGTTTCACCATGGCTACAGCTCTGGATAATAACTGGAATATTGTTTTTTCTATTCTGGATTCTATTCTATTCTGGCCTAGTGACTGTCTTTTGCTTACTCATGAATGGAAACTATCTCCCAGAACGCACTGCAGTTTCAAACGTGAACTTGGTCCTGAAACCTCATACGTCATCTCATCGTGAACAAAGAGACCTGTCCTTCGTGAACATTACATCTGTTCCAATTCCTGACTGTATAGTTTGGGACAAGGTTGATTATGATGTATTTGGTCCCACAGAACTTTTGAAAATACCTTATGAATTTAAAATTTCTCTAAATTATATCATTACCTCCAGTACATTTTCTGACGATTGGGATTTTGAAACTGTAAATAATATGTTGTCTGATTTAGAACAATCCGCTGCATTTTCAAGCACTGAAATGTTAGAGGACACATCTGATTTTGACACTATGTACTGTTACCAACAATATGGTCATCACTTTTTACATAAATCCAGTATCCCACGTAATGTTTTTACATACCACCAATGGGAACATTGCCCAGCACCACTAGAAGGTAGTTTGAAAACGTTTGCACAGAAATTTCCTTATTTTTCAGGGTTTAACACTTCTGACCCGACCTCATATAACTATAAGGTTGTACCTACAACTGCACACAAAAATATGCTAACTAACACCAAACAGATTTATTCTGCATCCTCTATTTCCCACCTGTCTGAACAGGGTTTTGACTTATGGAAGGACACTATAGACATAAAATCAGTCTGGGGCTCAAAGAAATGGCAAGTTCAGGGAACAGAAGCACTATTTCGTGCATGCCTCATTCCACAGCAGATTATATTTCTGAACAACACTGTGCAACAAACCTCATGTCTTGTACTAGCCAAGAAAAAGACTTGAACACACCTCGGATACCCTCACCAACACACTTTGAGGGGTGGCAAAACTTTACAACACATAGTGGGGATACAGTAGATGACAGTGTACCATACAATTCATCAGACCCCAATTGGAAGGGATGGTTAGTTTGGCCCAAGGACAGGGGTACCACCAAAGGGTTTAGTATCCATAGGCTGGACCAACGCTATGTACAAAGAGACCATCCGGGGGTGGTGACATCTTACAGTGTTGGGAAGTTATGCCTCGATTGGCTAAAAACCTTGACATTGTCCCAGGTGAAACAACACTTATCCTTCCTATCAGAAGACATGGATCTAAGGGACTTTTATTTAGGCCCCCAAAAGCCATGTCAGAAACGTTCTTATACGCTGTTTATAATGAAATCTGGACAATCTCTCAACAAGAAGCCACGGAGAGACTCAGTGAAATTGATAGAATGAACCTAGAAAAATCTTTAGCTGTAGTTGGTAATGGTATGACTACATTAACATCCAGAATTTATTGACTGGGTGTTGGAAATGGGAGTCTCTAGTTGGCAGAGGTAGGTACCTTTGTCCAAGTAGGGGCCCTTCTTCCTAGTCAGGGTAAGGGGGATACACTTCTAAAATAACCCCTGCTCACCCCCTTGGTAGCTTGGCACGAGCAGACAGGCTTATCTCAGAGGCAGTGTGTAAAGCATTTGTGAATACATTCAGTAATACAGTGAAAACACTACAAATGGACACCACACCAGTTAAGAAAAATAAGTAATCTTTATCTAAACCAAAACAAGACCAAATGAAAAAAATCCACCATACAGTTATCAAGATATCCTTAAAAATAGGTTATTCACTTAAAATAAAGTTTGTAGCAACAAATAACTCCACCTGGAGTTATTACGACGTCGTGACAGATGAAAATCCCAAAGTACGGCGCCGACCGCAAAAGTGCGCGGCCTCAGGCGCGGAGTCAAGCAGACACCAAAAGAACAGTACCTTGGAAACGATGAAAGCAAAGACGGTGCACGATATCGGGGAGGTGATGCTTCGTTGGCGGCGGGAGGCTTCGGTTCCTTACGACCTCAGGGGAGGTGAAGCCTCGGTTCCTTACTGCGATGCAGGGGAGGTGACGTCACGGTGGCGGTGAGGTGTTGGTTCCTTACCACGGTGCGGTGTCGATGGATTCGTAAGTCATCCACGTCGAGTATCGGCTCCGCGTTGATGAAGCACCCGTGTCGGTGAAGTCCGGGCTGCTGTGTGAGTCAGGACAATGCGTCATGGACGTCACAAGCGGTGTCCTCAGCTCGAGCAGGCAGTAGTCTTGGTGATGGCTTCGGAGTCGATGCGGCACGGCGTCAGAAGGCGTCGGGCCTACGGTGCAAGTCGTGCGTCGTGCTTTTCACGAACGGTGCCCATGGCTTCAGTGCAGGTTACGGCATCCCTCGCCGTGTCAGTGTTGCAATTTCCTTCTGTGGTAGCTGAAACAGCAGTTCCAGATGCAGAAAGATAGAAGAAATGAAGTCTTTGTGTACCCTGAGACTTCAGAACAGGAGGCAAGCTCTATTTCAAACCCTTAGAGATCTTCCTCAAGCAGGGGACACAGCAAATAGCAAAGTCCTTCTCCTTTCCTTGGCAGCAAGTAGCCACTGCAGACCTGGCAAGTGGGTGCACTTCCCAAGTCGACATGGCAGTACTAGGCGGCCCACAGATAATGGAGTGGCAGCTCTGAGTCACATTTACAGGCTGCTTATGTGGGTGGCACAATCAGTTCTGCAAGCCCACTAGCAGCATTTGATTTACAGGACCTGGGCACACACGGTGCACTGTACTAGGGACTGACTAGTAAATCAACTAGCCAATTATGGAAACACCAATTCATAACAACAATTTACAAAAGGGAGCACCTGCACTTTGGCACTGAACAGCAGTGGCAAAGTGCCCAAAGCATCTAGACCAGCAAAACAAAGTCCAACACACAGCAAAACACAGGAGGCAAAAGGCAAAAAATGCAGGGGAGAACCACACCAATGGTGCCTGGTCTAACACTGGGCAACATTGTATCTTCTGCTATAGATATACTAGAACAGGATTTGTCCATACTACAGCTCAGACAGTCTCAGCTACGTTCTATTATGTTGTTAAGCTGGCCGCTACAATCATTGTGTTCCGGTTCTGTGCCTTGGCGATTTATCAACAGTACGTCCTTGTTCTCTGCACTATGGGGAGAGGATGTGGTCCGTCGGCTAGATTGCCGACTTTGGTGCTGGAAACCAAGGTTTGAGCCTCGGGGTCGCGTCCATATCCTGTGATTCTGGGCAAATCACTTAATCTCCCCGTGCCTGAATGTTTCCTTGTGTAATGTAACCGGTGCTCATGTAAAGCGCTCTAATACCTTCGGGTCGAGTTTGCGCTATATAAATCTGCTTTAAAATAAAAATAAAATAAAAAAATAAATCTAACTAAAAAACAGATAATGGCACAAAGGGGAGCAAAATATACAATGCTGCGTATTGAAAAACTGGACCAATTACCTTTTACTGTGGCAGAGTCACCATCCACAGTATGGTTAATCCATGGCCATATAACATTTCCTGTAACAACGTTTCATTATCAGTATTGCCTAGAACAGCAACAGGCAGGCAGATATGAAGCGATGGGTAGGGAATTCATCAAGGAATCTTGGGAATTGCCATACAGATTTTGATGCAGGAGTGGGGACATGGAAGTGTTTCTAAGTAGTACAAACTGCAAGAAGTCTTTAAGTGGATCTCTCATATGCCAGGATATCATGCTTCACGGGGTCTGTAACTGTTCAGTTGCAAACCTATCCTGTCATTTGAAAGGGTCCTCAGCTGCCGTGATTAATCCGGTGTTCAGGTTGCTCTCAAATGGGAGTTACTTGATGCTGAATGATCAAGGTTGTTGTGGGATGCACGCATATCTTGTCACTGTTAACTCCAGGGTTACTTGTTGTATGCAAGTATTGCTTCCACCGACCCACACAATCAGGGAGGTGCCGTTATGGCCTTCATTGAATGTTTCCTTTATACGGTTTGATACTCTGAGCCGAATGAAAGCTATGCTTTTACTGAAAACCGTGCCCTTAACCTCCGCCAGAGAGACTTTTGATCTCCAGGTCGCAAGGTCCTCAGCTGAGATACAGGCACTTGTACGAACAAACTGCCCTTTCCATTTCACAGAAATGGTACAACGTATCTTTAACATGTCTGATACAACGGGTATAGTACACCTATTTAAGACCATAGGTTCTGGACTGTTAAGCCCCTTTCAGACCGTCTTCGGAGTGATTCCAAACCTCATACACTCCTTATTCGGAAGCATTTTTGGAGGGCTTCCGCTGATCCTGTTCCTAATAGCAGGAATCCTGGTTGTAATTTTTCTGCTACGCAATGGACATCCCAGTCATCAAGGAGATGGAAAAAACACTCCTGGAGCTCAGATACTGTGATCGCATGGTACTCCATCTGGGCACACCTCGCCTTCACGAACTGAGCGAGTCTTGGTTCCTGTCGTTTAGACCTGTATGGATCAACTGTGTTCTGCCTGTCCTCCGATGCCTGTCCTGCGGACAAGAATGCGTGTTGGATCTCTGTCTAATACTTCCATCGGTTGCACCACCGGACGTGGATGCTTTACTGGACCCGATAATGGCCCATGTACTGCTGTGTCCTCAGCGTATTCCCATGTTGATGTATGCATTCTTAGAGTCACCACAGGATACTTCAGCTCCTGTTGGAATGGATATCGGCTCCTCTACAAATACTCAGGCCTTGGATGTCACCCAGACTTCCCTAGCATCGGCTGTGGGTAATTTCAGAAGATCATCTGTGCTCGATTGACCTGATCTGTGAGGTGTTGCAGGGAACTACGTCTGCGATGGCAAGCAACAGTGATGTTGCGTTTCCCAGCCAGGAAGGGAAAAAATTCGGCCTCTTTCAAAACAATCAAATTTGGAATTTGTAAACAATAGACACTTTTTTTTACTGAACTGCATGGCTTTCAGACATTCATAGTTGTTCGAACTATATATACGAACATATTTTAGTAAGAATTCTATCGCTTAAAATACGATTTTAGCACTTTTTAGCATTTTTAAAATATTTTTTAACGCGCAATGTTTTGGACTAATTAGTTGTTTGCGTACAAATGCCTAGAAGTACATTAGAATTTCACCTATATTCTCCCCTACCATCACACTACATAACGGTTCTTGGAACTGACCTTTTACCTAGTTACGGTACTGCTTACAGGACGTGGGGTTTTCCCTGAAAACTAGCCTCATCCATTATGCATGAGGATTCTTGGAAACTCAGCAGGACTACCATCTCCTGCATAATAACTATGTATAAGGATTATTCCTTCCTTCATTCTAAGTCCGACATGACACAGCAAGGCAGATCCCCTGAGGGTACCACTCGGGTATATAAACACCATATCTTTGCTGAGGCAGAGAGAGGAGAAAAAGGGCTTCCATGCTGACGCACTGACGCGAGACGCTGAGGTTCCTGCACGCAGACACTCCAGCTCGCAGTGGTCTGACATCCCTCGCGGGGTGTCCATCTCGAGACCAAGACGGGGTGCCACAGTCTCCCACTTCAGGTAATGAGGTTGACTTTTTCCTAGAGGGATTCTTGGCTCCACACCTACATACATGCTAGGTACACTTTGGTACATCTAATTAGGATCGCATCGTAGGAGTACGCATTTTATTGTCATGTATTTATTTACCTGCCTGTATTCATTGTTTTAGCACTATGGTAGGAATCTCCCATCCTTTTACTCTATTGGTGCTTATAATCATATCTGTTGTTTAAGCACACCTATTTTACACTAGAATGACGCTGGTTCAATAAATGCTTATTGAAAATGCCCCCACCATTTATTCTATGTATCTCTCTGAGACAAAGTGAGCACGAGTGACTGAGCGAAAGATATCGCACTGTTTTCTCGATCCCTGATGGGACAGAGTTGTCATGTTCGATAGTTGCCAAGAACTATTCTCTCCTTGGTAAGAGGGGTTTCTAGTGACACTGTGAGCTAGCTGGTATACAGGCGAACATACTCGGTGGGGGTGTCTGGAATCAGTCGGGACACCAATCCCACAGTCTATGTTGTCTAAACACGCAGATCCTATATAGGTTTATAGGAACTACACGACAATACATTATGAGCCCCAAGGAGGTGGCGGTCCCCGGGGCTGTGGGGGAGCTGCGATGCTCCCCGCATATAATCTCATTACTGCCCCGAGGAAGTGACGATCCCCGGGGCTCTGAATATCCTCAGGAGGGGAGACCTGTGCACCCCCTTCTATATTTCCACAATACCACCGGGACCTGGCCCATCCGGGGGCTTATTAATGAAGAAGCGCGGGAGAATGTGCTTCATTTTTTAAAACATTTCTGCGGGAGTCATGGATCCAGCTCAAGAGCCTTGGGGGTCAGGGTATTTCTACCCTGCCCCCTTTCCTTTTTTTAAAATCTTTTTCTGTGACTCAGTTCAACCGACGACAACGTTCAACAACGAGATGGCTGCCAACACTTCACGGTTTAAAATGTTAGCAGCCAATCAGATCTCAGCACTAGATCGGGAGGGGTCATGGATCCTCCATGTTCCTATATATACAACTGGAAATTTCTTAAATTTCCCCGCAACTACTGAACAGATTTACACCAAATCATGAAAAGGCACTTCCTTGGACCAACATCTACCTTCCTGCCAAATTTGGTGTTCATCCGTTCAACAGAGGTGCCCCTTGAAACCCTACTAGTCACAAAGTGTGCTGACTGACTGATATCTTCCAGCCTGCCACCACAGATGAGTTTCTGAATCCCTGCAGGTGCGAGCCTTCGCTCTCTGAGGCCAGGAACAATGCCTGTCTGGCAGAAGGTGATCAAACCACCTCCAGCAGGATCGCTAGCTAGCAGGATCGCTAGCAGATTAGCATCCCAAGGCCAGATGCTTCAAAACCTCTGCCGCCTTTGAAATGCGACCATGGCTTCCCCCCAGTAGAAGAGTTTCACCATCTTGGTTTTGGTGAAACTAGGACCTCTGGGTCAATATTACACCCCAGAGGTAGGGAGCCCATTGGCTACTAAACTACACCCTCCTAACACCCTAAATTCAACATTTAGGGGTTCCCCTGACACCAGAGCTTCAGTTCTGTCTACCTGGGAACAGAAGAAGAACATAGAAGAGCTGACACCACAAGAACAGAGGACCTGCTCCGAAATTGGCACCAAACACTGCCAACCTGCTGGTAACCTCGACAATTGCCAGACTAACTCGTCCAGAAGTTGAACATTCTCCCCAAACCCTTGGAGGTCTGTCCAGCACTTCAACCACCACTTAGCATCTCACTTGGGGTGGTGGAGTCATCCCCCTGAATCCCCCTGCATCTGCAGGCACCGACTGCACTTGTCGAGGGAGCATCTTTCCAAGAGGAGGTCACTGTGGTTCCATGAGATTAGCTCCATCTCTCTAGTGAGTTTCGAGACGCTAGGCCCTCCAGGAGCCACCTGGACAAATACCCTGGGGCCCGGAGCATTTTCCGCAACCGAGGCTTGTTGAGTGCCCAGTCCAGACACCACCGCCCCCAAAACTAACCTGCCCACCAAGGGACATCAGGACTGGCGAGACTCACACCAAGAGTGGCCCTGCTGTCTGTTTTCTTTCCCTCTGCAGGCCAAGACCAAGAACCATGAGAGCCTCCAACTCAAGTAGCCAGCCAAACAAACATCTCTATATCAAAGCCCCACACCCTGGATTCATGGAAACCAACACCGCCACGAGCCAAACACCCCTTTGGGTTCTGCCAGACTTGTCCCCAAGTCCCCACTTGCTGCCTTTATGTTACAGGTACTTTGGACTAAACCGCGTAGCACTCGAGGCTACCAACATGACCAGCACCTCTGCTCCTGGTCAAACCAGGGCGGGTATACCCAAACTGCCTGTGGTTCTTTGGACCTTGGGCCCCAAACACCTTAAGTCCTAAAGGGCACCTCTACAACCAATTGCAAGTATATGTCTTTCCTCTAATAGGATAACATTACCGCGTTCGAGACTCATACCTCAAAAACTGTTATTTAAGCATTTACTGTTTCTTTGTAAAATTCATAACTCCGAAAGTACTTGCCTGATTCCGATGATCTTGGTGTCGAAAATTATATAAAAATCTGTGTGATTTTTCTAAATTGGTCTCAGACTTCTTCTTGAGTGTGTGTACCATTTATTGACTTTGTGTGCAACAAATGCTTAACACTCCCCTCTGATAAGCCTAGGCTGCTCGACCACACTACCACAAATAGAGCACTTGTGATTATTAAAGTAAGCCCTGTAAACCAATACAAGTCATCTGGACTTTTTGCATGGTGTGCTCCTACACTGACACACTACATAAAAAGTCAGCTTCCTACATGCAAGGCGTTCAAATATCAATTAGCCCCTTTCTTTTTTTATATCTGCCTAAGGGATGCTGGTGTGCTGGTGCAAGATAACAGTGATCAAAAAACACCTGTTGAATACTACTCATCTGCTCTTGATGCAGCTGCAGCATGACTTCCACCTTGTTTGCAGTCCATGGTCGCTGCTGCCCATCTTGTAGAAGCCTCTCAAAATATTGTACATGGCTTCACCCTTACAGTGGCTCTACCTCAGGTTGCAGTTGCCTTTTTGCTCACCACCAAAACCGAGCATTTGTGCATAGCAATACTATCACTGTACGATATTCTTTTACTGTGTGCCTCTCATATCACCCAAGTCGGATGCCTCACCCTGACCTCTGCTTCTTTGCTGCCCACTAACCAGAAAGGAGAACCACACAACTTTCTTACTGTAACTGCCTAGCTGACGAATCCCTGTATTGATCTCTATGATGCACCAATACTCAGCTCTAATCTTGTGTCCTATGTTGATCGATCCTGTCTCAGAAATGACTGTGGCTCATTAGTGGCCTTTTATGCTCTTTGTACCCTATATGAAGTTGTTGAAAGTCAGTGTTTACCTCAAACACACTCTCCTGAATTTACTGAATTTATTGCTCTCACATGCCTATATTGTTGCTTCTCAAAAGATCATTACCATATTTATTGACTCAAAATTTTCTTTTGGAGCAGCCCATGGTTTTGAGCTCCTCTGGATGCAACAGTTTTTCTTACGACTGGGGTAACTCAGATTAATAATGATACTTATGTTAAAGGACTGCTTGATGCTCTTATGGTAACTTCTAAACTTCAGATTGTAAAGGGCGCTCCACGCCACTCCTCTGAAGATGATGTATCTAGGGGATACGCTTTTGCTGATTAGACCACCAAAACGGTTGCTTTGTCTCCAAGCTCTTAAGTTACTTTGTATATTTTTCAGACTGTTGAATCTCTTATGCCAACCATAAAAGATTTGCCTGAATTAATGGACTGTGCCTCTGAGGAGGAGAAACATGCTTGGATGAAACAGAACTTTAAAAGGGATTCAAATTGAGTGTAGAAAGGATGGCACCAGGAAGGTAGTTACCCTGAAGTTCCTCCTCCCCACCTTCACCTGCCTGTACTACTGTATCGCCCATGTTGTCAGAACTGGCATGATTCATGTTACAAATACCCACTGGTTTGCACCACATCTCTCTATTGCAACATTGGGAAGTGTACCAAAACCACTCCTGCAGGCCATTCACCTACACGGGGACCCTTCGGCCATATCCAGATGAACTTGATACAAATGTCTAAACGCTGTTCATACATGTGTGACCTAGTTTTGGTCTGTATAATTTCCGGTTGGTTCTAAGTTTACCTGTGCACCCCCAAACACAATTACCGCTGTGAAACCGCTAATTAGGGAATTCATTTCTAGATGTGAGGACTCCATTCAGAAGGGAAGGGACAAGGGTACTCACTTTGTGTATACTGTTTTATGAGTGCAGGTTCAGTGAGACACAAAACAAAATATCCTTACCAAAGGAGGTTAAGAAGCAAATTATCACTGGTTGTGTGGCGGTCCAATGGTATTCTAAAAGCTGAGATATGATCTTACACATGAAGTTCATATAAAGAGATTGATCCATTTCTTTCTGCTCCTGTGATACAGGAGGCAGAATAAAAAAAAGTTCAGTAGTGTTTCCTCAGTGTTGTTACAGTAGCAGCACGTTGCTGCACAAGCTTTACCATCAAACCAATTTGCAATGAAGCCTTCTAATGGAAGAGTCCCATATCTGAATTTCATAAAGGAGGCTTTTGTGGGTATGGGAAATATCCCATCTAAGTAGCTCTCGAACTTCAGGGCACCCTTCTGGTCAAAAATAATTTCATTTAGACAGCCATTCCTTGGGCTCTGTATGCTTTTCTGGTATAAAGCTGTCCAATATATTCTCTTTAAGACTACACAGAATTAGTCCAATGGTGAGACACCACTATCTTGCTAAGTGTTGACTGGACTTGGGCCACCTAAGTGAATAAGTTAGCTGATTTGAGAGAAAGGATTTCACTCAAAGCGAATCAATGGTGTAATAATGCTTCTTTAGTCCATATCCTGCACCAAAGTATTAAGGGCCTGAGTTAGGCAAGCTCTTCTATAGTTCTTAATCTATGGGCAACATCATTGGGATGTTTGGGCTACTTCTCTGTAATTTAAGTAACAATTTGAGGAAATGATAGAACACTTATGCAACTTCTTACTCACAAAGCACCATAGTTCCGTTCCATATAGTGCATTTTGTGCATATGTTGTATACATTTCAATTGGAGGGGGAAATAAATTTGGGACCAAGACATTTAGTGAAACAAGGATGGGCCTAGTTCTCTTTTTCAGTAGTAAAGTATCTTTGGTAATCTGATTTTTACCACTTTGCCATACCAGAGAAATGCACACTCAAGTAATCAAATTCTTGCACAGGTTCTAAAGTTGTGCTGTTCAATTTCATTGATCTTTTGAAGGGCTTGGGCTGGTCAAATATCATCAGTTTAGTCTTATTGACATTAATTTCTAACCTCTTCAATCCACATATTACTGAAAAACTGTTAGGTAGGTTCTGCAACACAGTTGCTGTTTCTGATTGCAATAGGATATCATTGGTCAATAAAGAGCACAAAAATCGACTCTAGATGAGTGTAGGAGCATCATGAACGCAACAAGAAAGATGATCAACCATGCTGTTCAGAAAAAGAATGAAGAACGTCAGTGGAAAGACACAACCATGTAGCACGCCCTTCTTTATGGAAAATCCGTTGGTTGTCTCGCCCTCCCGCCCATATCTAACAGTTACAAAGTTATTCGAATGTAAACGAATAATCAGTGTGAGGAGTTTGTGGGGAAAGCCTAACTCATGTAATGTTTTCTAAAGGGTGAATTGTGTTACAGTCTTAAATACTGATTTCTGATCAACAAAGGCGACAACCAGTGATACATGGCTAAGAGTCTATTTTCCATATTAACAAGAGGAATATGACCACCTGATCTATCATACCTATTATTATGCACTTTATTAAATGTTTACATGCTCTATTTACACACTGTTGTTAGCCAGGAAAGCTCTGCACTAACAAATGGCACTATGCACTTTGAAAACCGATTGTTTTTTTGCTGGGGTCTGGTGTTGTATCTTAAAAGGGAAAATAGTTTTGATGCAGCTGAAAATCGATAATGTTTTATTTATGAATTGTATGTGGGCTAGCTGCTCTTGGTTAGTTTTACGTCTTTCATGTTTCTTAAATATCTTGTACTTTTGCGTGTGTGACTTTTATTGTTCAACAAAAAAACAAATAAAGTTTATGAACTGAACTGAACTATCATACCTACTCTTTCTATGAAACCTTCTTTGAGGCGGGATAAGATTTCACTGTATTTTAAGCGGTCTTTTCGCCGACTCAACATACACCTGGCAAACAACTTCTGCGAAATGTCAATAACACTGATGGGCTAATAGTTCTTTGGATCAGCAAAATTACCTTTTTTTGAATAGGTACTATTTAGGCCCCTACCTAAGTGCACGGAATTTGGGAATCACAAGCTATTGCATTGAAAACAATGTAAAGGAAAGAAAACATATGATAGGTTCATTCTTCAGCAGCTTGCCATGGACCCTATACAACCTTAGAGCCATCCCAAGTCTCAGGAGAGTGATAACATTAAGTATGTCATTGTCTATAAACTGGGCACTACATTAGGCAACATATGGGTCTCTGGAATCATATTACTTAGCAGGTTGCCATTAGTAATTCCATACCAAAAGTCACACAAATCTTTATTCATCAATACCTCAATTAAGGCAGACCACTGTTGTTCTTGCCACACTCCTTTTTTTTAACTTTATGATATTTTTATAATTTCTCCTTACATTGGCAATTTTAGATTTCTCCATTTCCCTTAATGCAGAGAGTAGTTGAGTTATCATGTGTTTACGTTCATTATCATGTCATGGGTGTTGTGGTGCACCAAATTTCCCGTCAGATTTGACATCCCCAGTTACGAGTCCTTTTAAAATTTCAAGTAAACTACACTGCGTATGTAGAATTTCATTATTACATATGGAAAGCATTGTGGAAAATTCATCAGCTACAGTCACAAAACCGTAGATTTTCGTTAGCGTGCCACTATTAAAAATATTAGCATGTTTAATCCCTCTTTTGTTGCCGGTAAGAGTGCCAGGTGTCCTTTGTTCAAACTGATTGAGAATGGCCAAATCATCATCAGAGGTTTTTAAAAACAGGACCCTCTTGTAAGGATCATGATCACTCTAAATTGAGGGCACTAGCTTGAAGTCTTATATATAAGCAGATGCTCTTACATCAAAGACATAATCAATGTGACTAGACCATCTGTTTTTGGTAAATGTCATTTCGGCAGGGTTGTCTGGACCAATTTGTCCATTGCAGCCCATAGGCCATATTAAACAGTGAGAGATGCTAATTATATTATTAATGGATTAGTTCTTCTGAGGGGCATGACCTCAGCCTCAGGGATTCATCATATCTCATCCTCATCCTTGAGTATCTCTTGAATAAAGGTAACAGGTTCAAACCTCTGGTTTGTGTCACCTGCTATGGCAACAGTATTGATGTCTAATCTAGGATTTTCTAATGCATTCCTTAAGTATTGTATGGTAATGGACCTCTTGCCACAACCATTCCTTCTGTTATAGACATTAAAAAGATCTCTGCACCTGTCACACATCTAATCAATACATTTTGAATGTCATTGCTACGCTGTCCCGAAGTAGAACTGAAGCACTCAAGCAATGCTATCCCTAATCCTCGTAGTGAGACCACCCAAGCAAGGTATGTCTCTTATTTGAGGAAGACACTGCCACAATACTAAAGTTGGCATAACCCTCCATATGTATAAGGTCCAGTAGCCAGGTTTCCTGGAATACACAGATATCGAAAACCTGAATACATTCATCACAACTATGTTCTCTAATTTTGTTTATTAATTCTGCAATATTCCAGCCCACCAATTTTAGGGTTTCAGGATTTATACTACTTCTCCCTTTATGAAATAAAATTGGGCAAGTGTCTAAATCCATGTTCTCAAAGCCCATGTCACAGTGCTAACTATTCATTCCTAAGTCATTTTCTTTTTAATTTGGAGGCATATGAGGGAATACAATATCAGTTTGCTAATCCTTAGTCCTACAGTGGATATTTGCTTTATTAATGATGATACTTTGAAGGAGAGGAATTCTAGGTTAAAATTGAATGCGTGAAGTGGAAGGGGGGAAGGACCAATGATCTATTGTCAGGCAACCATTTCTTACATCAGAAGTTGAGATGATTAACTCAATGACATAATTTTCTCCCTTAGACGAATTCCTTTTTGCACCAGCTATTTCTGGCCTTAGTCTGAGTAGCAGTGTCTCATTGTTCCTATCCAGTGAATACCTTTATTAAGGAAGAGTGATTTTCAGGAACACTTGGATTTAATGTGGGAACCTCTAGCATATATATTCTTGAGCTACCTTCCCTCATAGAATGAGTTTTGCTGATGGAAGCATATTTTTTCCCTGTCAATTTTCTATTTTCCATCATCCTGTTCTCAAAAAAGGATCTGGTTTAGCTACCTGTATAAAGAATTAGGCTCTGGTCGGTATTCAGGTTTGTGATGTAACATAAGGGGGTGCCTTATATCCAGCTCTATACCTTTCCTCCCCATCAATAGATTGCTATCTCTTTTAAGCCCCAGAGAAAGGCTTGATTAATTCTGATGGGCATCATGTACCCGAGATTTAAAGACATACTATTGTTTCTCCTGGTCTTATCACAATTTGTCACCCGAGACAAGCCACATGTCTGCTCTTGTCTAAGCCTGTATAAATTCCATCTTGTAGGTTCATCCATAAATACCCTATTAGATGGAAAAAGTTTATCTCTGTGTCTATTTAACCTTGATTGCTCAACATCAGTCAGCTCTCCTATCCTATGGATTTCCAAATTTCTCAATTCCAATGATTTTAACCTTTCTTATAGTAGTTGTATTTTTCCATCCTCAAATCAATTTTAGGGGCATATGGGTAGCAGTTGGAAATAATTGTCTATTTGACAACTTGTTATTGATGGTATTTTGGCTTTCCGCATCATTTAAAATACAATAAAATACATTTGACACTATTGAGAGAGTTATATGGCCCTTTTTAGTTGTGCACTTTTCCCCTATTGGTCCTGGTACAAGGTGCTTACTATGATGTTGATGTTTGAAACTATTTAACCTTACTATAAAGGGTAGTGAAATTTGTTTTGAGTTGGTTGTGCTCCCCCTTATTAAGTGTGCCTCTGCACACTCCCCCATTTAGTAATGGATAAATATGGGCTACAGGTAAATTACTATCACCTCCTGCACACCAAAAATCATCCACCAACTGAGTCCTAATAGGCTTATTACTACTGTTACATTCCTTCTATGGCAACAGGATCCAATAAAGATTCAACCTCTTCCAATAGGTTTGTTATCCTACTCAATTGGATATCGTGATATAGCTTTCTTTTTGTTATTCCCTGCCGGAACGAAGTCTGCCTTTTTTTTACCCATTTCTACCTGTCTGAGCCATGCAAAAGGTCTTCTAACAGTGACAAATTAGAGCAGAAGAGTCTTTTCATAAAGTCAAATCTCCACATGATGGAAAGGGAGCTTCAGTTCCTCATGAGGCAATCATTGCTCGGTGAGTATAGAAACCAATTAATGTTTACAGTACTATTTTGTCAATGAGCCAAAGGGAGTGGCTCAGCCCAGCCTTCTTTGAGCTCTGACAGGTGCAGATGGCTTGGTCATTGCCTGGGCACACATCTTGCAGTGGGCTGTGAACGGATGCTTTATAGCATTGGTCAGGTGTGGTAATCAAATGAGGGTGTCCCACTTCCTCCTCCCCTCTATACCTTGAGGGAGTTGTAGTGTCCCAAAGTCCAAACAGAGCGTCCATCGCAGCTGGCTGTGAGCTGGTGCTTTATAGTACTGCAAATAGAAATGAAGTATACCGTTCCGCACTGGATCCTAGATCAAGTATTCAAGTCCGGATCTTAAAGGTCACTGGAAGCGTTGGCTTAGTGGAGCTACTTTTGGGGCATGGAAGTAAGGAAGGCCAACAGCTGGGACACATCTCTGGGGAAACGACCAGGGAACAGTCCAACATCCACTTACCGTATGTGGCCTTCTAATTTGGAATTTAGGGTCACTAATATAATTGAGTCGACTAGAGCCTGAGCTTATGGAATGTAAGTCTTATGGACAAATGTTTTTCATTCACTAGAGGTGGGGGTTTACTTTTTTCCCTGACTAGTATAGGAACAAGAGAATATTGTTATTGAGATTTGGTCCTGAGAAATTTCCACAGATCCTCTTTGGAATATAAAGGCATGATACATGTAGACCTATTCATTGACAAAGAAATCAATAGACAAATGACCATCTAAGCATTATTTAGTGAGAATAAAGGAAGATCATTGCCCCTTTAGTCTCTGAATCTTAACATAGACCCCACTAATGTATAAAAACGACTATTAGAACTCTATAGTTAATTTTAATCACCCCATTCCAATCTTCCTAGACAGTCTTGCTGATGTCCTTCAACATTGTGGGCATTTGAGTGGCACTTTTGATAAACAGATTGCCGATAAAAAAAGATCTCCCGTTGGGCATAGCAGCACCCTAGCATTGGTGAGGGCCTTTGCTCCACTAAGCAAACGCTTCTAGTGATCTTTAAGATCCGGACACTGAATACTTGATCTAGGATCCAATACGGAATGGTATTCTTAATTTCTGTTTGTATATATTTGGGAGAGTGTATACTGGATCGGAATCTCTCTCAGTCCTCTACATTCAAACTTTATAGCACTCGTCAGGTGTGGTAATCAGGTGAGGGAGTCCTGCCTCCGTCTCCCCTTGATGTCTTGTGGTGATTGTAGTGTCCTAAAGTCCAAGCCCAAACACAGCAAAAGTGATAAATCATTATTCTTTGCTTCCACAATTCTCTCTCCCGTAATTCCCTTCCTGGCTACTTCAATCATCTGTAACATTGTTATTCAGAGCCGAAGATGCCTGAAGGTGGGCACATTTGGAGCATTGAACGAACCATGAATATGCAAGGACTCAACAGTTGTAGTCCATGAACAATACAAAACGTTATAGATCAAAGATTACTTTCACTGTGTCGATACTCTCGAATCATCGAGGAAGATGAGAGTGTTTCAGCTCCATGTTGACAAGCAAAATAGCTATACTTTGTGCCAAAAGGGGTCTCAAGTGGCCCAATGCTTTTTCCTTGGAACTCTGGTCAATCAGAGCCATCCAAAGCTAAAGGACTAAGGGCTTCATTTAGAGTTTGGCAGACAGGTACTCTTTCACAAATGTGACGGATATCCCATTTCCCTTACTACAAGTGCATTAGGAAATAATGTAGATGTCATAAGGCAGACGGGATATCTCTCACAGTGGAGTACCAATTCGACAAACTCTAAATCAGGCCCTAAGTTGAGTGCCTATTAAATTATAATGGGACAGCCCATGTTGCTTTCGCCAAATTCCCCAGTTACTCCAACTTCTCTTGAATTATACTTCAATGATGATATTAACATCCAGTATTGCAGGCAACTTATTTGCTGTCTTTATATCTTCTATTCTGAGATTCAGGCAGTCTTACCTGCCTTTCTGATCATGCCTGACACAATCTGCAACAAGGGATTGGGTTTGCGTGCCAGTCCACCAGCAGAAGCCTAACCTCCAGCTCAGTGCTGTGGTCCTTTCCAGGTCCTGCTTACCACAAACACTGATGTTAAGTGCTGTGGAGTACTGGCCTGCGTGGATGCTAGTCACTGCAAGAGGATCACCAAATTAAGGGCTCCTACCTGTAACTATCTCTATGCCTATGTGCTACGTCTTCACAACATCTGTTGTTCCTGTTCCAACAAACAGTTGTACTTCATCAAGACAAAGAAGAGCCCCTGCTGTCAACTTCCATCATCCTGGCCTTTTCCCATATGCAGCCCTCCTCCTGTCTACAGATACCACCTCCACCTACTGTAGTTGGAATTCTCCCACCTTCTGGATTCCAGGATGGATTTGTCTGACCTTTGCTGCAAGCCTCGATGTTTGGTTCACTGTATCTGTCTGCTTTGAGGGGCCAAGTAGAAGGCACCCAGAGATCCATAACACCTGCCCTGCCACACGGTATCTTAGTTCTTAACCCTCTTCTACCTCCTAATGTAAGGCTTCACTGCTTGTCTTACACATTTTGTATACTCAGTTGTACAAAGGTTAACTAACCACAATATGCCTTAAGATCCTGGGACCTTAGCTGTAAACAGCAATAACCACCATGGCTACTGCACAGTGACCAACAATGTCTGAACAATGACAGTATACATAGACAATAAAGCTCTATGTCCTTCAATTGAATGTTACAAACCTAAATAGCTATTGACATATCAATGTGTTTGAAGGGCCATTATAAAAGAAATGTTCATACTGGTGAATGAAAAATATATATAAAGGTAAGGCACTCAATTACATATGGTCTACTGGGGGTATTTTAACAGATGGATTTTCGCATTGCTTGTAGTGCTGCTTCAAGGATTTCCTGGCTTTCCCGCCATGTACATATGTCTCAACAAAAAGCACATTAGAATTAATCATTTACCTCCTTGATGTCTTCATAGAACATGTACAGCATCCTGTGTGTGTCCTTCTTATCCCAGTAACCACGGACATGCTGGTACCAGGAGCCCCAGCTAACTACATAAAAAGCAGAGTGATGATATAAGAGCACCTTCCATAGTAGAAAGCAAACAGGGAGTACTTTAGGAGTCCAATGGGTACATTTTATAAGCAGAGGACTGCCCACCTAGGTTTCTAATTAAGAACCCGGACCATCAAATTCTGGTGACACAAGTTTCATAGGACATTCCATTGACCTGTTTCCAACTCTTTAGTAAGCTCATTTATTCAGTTAATTTAAGCACTTAACATAACTGCCAAGGGTTCAGATTGCTTATGTGTGACATTTTCATAATTTTAGTGTAATTATGAGTGACATTCAACGACTATGAGTGACAAGTTCTCGCGAGCAAAATCAAGCAATGAATACAAGGGAAACATATAAAAATCAGAAATTACACCCATTTGAGCAACGAGAAACTCTAAGAAGATCTTAAATCTTCTGCAAAGCACCAGAAATGGAAGGGCACTAGGATGTGAGAGAGGCCCCCTGCGGGGAAGCCTCAACAATCTTCACTGACGTTGAACTCAACTTTGTGCAGACTGCAGAAATTGAGTACAATGCAGGGCTCAGCTCAGGCACTGTAACACCTGAAGTGTGGTACCTGGAAGGGCTGGCTTTCCTCAGACCTTGCAAAAGTGAAATTAAATTGCAAGACAATGATAGTCAGTGGAATCAAAGATTCCCCCTTGCTTCTGCTTTGTCACATGCTCTGTCCCCAACTGTAAGCCACACACATCTTCTCCGATTTTTCTATTCTGATTTATTCATCCACTTTGCAATCAGAATAAAACAACTACTTTTGCTCACCAATTTATACTCCACCAGTATACAAGTTCACCATCCGTTACCAGGAGTCTCCCTAGAGATATTTCTGGTCTTTAAGGATTAGGAATCACCTTCGTCCATTACTCTGCAGTGAGTGCGGCTGCTAGAGGCTAAGACGCTGCATGAAGCTATCAATTTACTTTATTCAAATCATCTATTAGTGACCAGATGTTACTGGTGCAAGTGTCAGAATAGCTGTGAGTGCAAGAAGGAGTGCAGGGGAGAATGCTAGAGCAAGAGCAGATGTCAGTGCTGCTGTGAGAGAGATTAATGATTCTAGCCCAAATGTGAGTGCATGTGCAAGTACAGGTGCTGGTATAAGTGACAGTGAAGGTGTGAGTGAGCTTACTGGTGCAAGTTCCAGTTGCATAACTGAGGTGCAAATGAGATTATTTAGCAACTTCCATTGCAGGTGTGAGGAAGGTTACTGGTATTTGTGGCAGTGAGGTGTGAGTGAGGTGCTGGTATAAGTGTACCAGCATTTTTATGAGTGCAGGTGCAAGTGAGTTACATACAATTACTTATCTCCCATGAACTCACTAACTTATATATAAGCATCCATTCTCTCATCTACTTGCTCACTCATTTGTCCATACATACACTCTCATCCTCTTATTTACCCATTCATCTGCTCATGCACATATTTATCACTCCTTGCATTATCTCATTCCATGATCCATGCATTCTTCTATTCATCCACAAATCTATCCAAGTAGCACTCATTTATATTCACTCACTTATCAATCCACTCAGCCACCCTTTCATTCATTCATTCACACACACACACCTGTACCTCATCTACTCTTGCAAGCATTCAACTATCCATTCAATCATCCATGAATAGTGTGCTCACATATACATCTATGCAGACGCATTATTAGATTCTCACAAACATTCACGAACCGCCAAAGACACTCATATGCACAAACTCACCAATCAATGAGCACCTTGGATTAAAAAGGCAGGCTTAAGGTCTTTGCTAATACTTCCATTATTTTAATTGTCATTTTGTAAATCAGTGCTATCACCCTTCTTTAGGCTTGTTTTGAATTGCTTATTGTTCAGTCGAAGATCTTCTGCTCCACCTAGCACGTCCCATTTTGGAAGGGGGTGAGCAAGCGAAATATGCACCACTCGTCACGGTAATTATCTACCAAACTGTTTAGTGGCTTTGAGGACACGGAATGGAGAGCAGGGTGACGGAAACCAAGCAGTGCACACTCCTCACAACCACCCTTCCCTTGGAGAGAGGAAGTCTGACCACTGATGCCCTGCTTGAAGAAAGCCACGAGGACTCCTGCTTCCGATATGAAGCTGGGGCAGAGGAGCAGCTTCTTTGTTATCAGTCCGAGGTCCAGCAGAGCAGCTCAGACATTGCAATCAGAGGCAATAGAGCCGTCAGTGAGTGCACATTACAGGTGCCTTATCTCGTCACAAATCAGCGCTCCAATACTTCGGGTCGAGTTCACGCTATCTATAAAACTGCATAAGAGGTAGTGGGCCAACACTGCGCAGCAGGATATTAACTCGAGACCAGACAAATAAAGGCGTCGCCCTCATGTTGAACTGTCTGCTACGTCTGGAACTGTTAGAAGACCTTAAGGTACACTCACTCACAGAGGCGGCTCGGCTTGCTGTATGAGATAATTAAGCATTGAGGGCCTGCCCCGGAGCCTACAGTTTGTTCAACGTTAATGATGTCTGAAGACTTAATAAAGTAAACAGGAGCAAGTCGCCAACGTATTTTGAGTCAGAGCACATTGTGGTCTGGTCAGAACAGCACACTCACTGCCAGTGCACTTGCTGCTTAAATGCAGCTCCTTGAAGAGTGTGCCTCTTGTGGGTGGTTGAGGGGCGCTATAATGCGTGACTTATGCATTTTAGTGCGGTGATGCGGATATCAGCACTAAAATGTGTTGGTCTAACCCCTGATGCATGGTACAAGGCGGGGCTGACCTAAACAAACAGCTATGGGTTACTTACATGTGACTAAGGGCCTCATTTTGAGTCTGGAGGTCCACCGTCATGGGGGCCCGACGATGGTGCTCTTCCGATCAACATATTACAATTAGGGCAGTCAGACCGCCATTGCCCCGCCACAGCTGCCAGGGAACCACTGTTCCCTGGCAGTGTTGCGGCGGTCAGGATGCCACAATATGTTTGGCTGGACCACCGTGGTCCAGCCAAGCATATTACAAGTTTCCTGTCCGCCACGGTTTTCATGGCAGTTCCTCCTCCAGGAAAACCACGGCGGAGAGGAAACAAAGTTGTGCCTCTGCGCCATGGGGTGCATGCAGGGGGACACGTAATGTGCCCCCCTGTGTGCATGCACCCCAGTTCCTGCACAGCATGGACTTTTCAGCCCATGCCGTGCAGAAACTGTTTTTGGCGTTCCCATTGCAGTGCCCATTTTCAGGGCACCGCCATGGGTACGTAAACAAAAAAGCCCGTCAGACACGAGAATCACTCGTAATCTGGCGGCTGGCCCGACCATGGGTTTGGCGGTGCGGCAGCGGGGTGGACCTGGCGCCGCACCGCCAAACTTGTAATCAGGCCCTTAGTGTGTCTGTGAACTTATGTCAATGCCTAATGCATGGCAACTTGCCATCTTGGATGGCTAATGCATGGCAACTCACCATCTTAGATGCCACCCTTCACATGGTTTAAGAAATTCTTTATCAACTCAAGTGCAGCCTTTTTGTAGCTCTGTGATGTATCCAAGCATCTGGACAATACCATCAATTCATTGGAACCTCTGGAATTGACAACTTAATCTCCACTGTTATCTGTGAGACACACTGGTTTCCCCTACTGCACCACCTCCTGGCGCCTGCTGGTTGCAAGAGTCATCATCATGACTACATTTAGAGCATTCCCCACAGCATAACTGAACAAGCAGGAACCACTTCGCATATTCTCTATGATCTCATACATTCATGCAAGTTAAGTCACTCAGTGTATGCTCCCTGCAAAGCACTAGTCTAGTCCATATCTTATTTGAGGGTGGGTACAGGCTGCTTACACTGCTTAATTTGTAAAAGTATAAGTCTTGGGCTCAGTTTCTCTCAGAAGCCTGCTGCCAAAGCTGCTGAATGTCTGGTTTTCCTAGTACTAAGGCTGTCTTGTTTTGATTTCACCTCATGTCTCATTCATCCACTCCCATCCACTCTCTGTCTCTTTAACTCACCCTACTTTCTTCCTTTGTCACAGTTTTTCCAATTTTCCCTTCCTTCTTCTTTCATCCTTTACTGCCTGTTTGTTGTTATGGGTGTAGGAAAGTGCCCCTCTACCACTTTTAGCTCCAATTCTGATGGTTATGACTCTGAAAGTGCACTGGAGCCTGCTGCCCAGGCCCCATTGCCAGTGCTCTCTCCCTAAAACAGTTATGTGCAAATTAGCAACCCCAATTGAAGAGGACTTTAACCCCCTTAAAAGTCCCTAGTCTATGGCACCAGAGGTACCCAGGGCATGGGTGGTAAAGGGGTCCCCAGGACTTGTAGCACTGTTTGTGCCACCCAGATTGACCCAAGTAAACTACCGACCGCAGGGCTGCCATTGCAGACTGCAGGGACAGTGTAAATTGCTCCATTTCAACTTTGTCAATGCACTGCTTTTAATATTTGCCTGTCACCCCTAAGGAAGGTCTCCTGAGCCCAAGAGGCAGGGTGCCTTATATTAAAGGCGTGGGCATGTAAGTACAAGCTTATATGTCCCTATAGTGGCCTTTATCATTAAAGTACACTATAAGTGGTAGGCAGTCCATAGGATAACATGGGCTGGCACGCGATCAAACTCGAAGTTGGCTGCTCAATTATGGTACCGCCTAAATATGTTGTGTTTGGTATCAAACAACATGCCTCATTACCCCTGACATGAATCTTGTGTCGAGGGCGATGTGGCATGCAACCAGGTGGCTGCCTTAGAGGTTGCACACCTGGTTGTCCCAGCTTTTCTGTGCCCTGGCTGGCAGCCCATGCTTGCAGCCTCAAAGACAAGATTCTGACATCCTGTCAGGCAGTGTGAACACTCCCTGGAGTTAGGAACAAAGCCCTGAGCAGGAAGGAGGTCACACCCCCTCCCTCTCAGGATGGCTAGTGAAGTGGCATATCAAGGTGGTGAGTTTCAAAGGCTACACTGCCTCTCATATGCACCAGGTCTGCCTCCCATAGGAGGAAACAACCTTCCCCCAGTCCCAGACACATTTTCTCCCGGACAGGTGGGAAATTAGGTATGCAGGAGGTATACAAAGTCAGAGGGCCAGCCACACCTCTAGGGTGGACTGCCTGGTCTGTAGAGCTAAGGAAGACTTCTGCCATTTTTAAAAGTGGTAGAAATAGTGGGTTCTGGGTAGAAAAAGTCACCTACACCCCCGGATGTGGTCACCTCAGAGGTGGACTAGCTGCAGGGACTAGCAGCCCCTTGTCTAATTGCTGCCACACCCCTAACTCCCCTAAATCCAGGATTTAAGGGACCCCCCTGACACCAGAATCTCCATTCTGAATCAACCTGCATCGAAGAAGAAAAAGAAGAGCTCTGTGTTTGGGACAACAGGACTTGCACAAATTAAAAGAGGAATACTCTGCACCTGCGGTAATGCTCTTGGAACTGCCTGATTAAGCCTTTTCGTAGGCTAACTCTCAGTTCCCCCAGACAGAGGGACCCATGTGAGAGCCTGAAACATCCTCAGACTGCCCTTGACTAGTGGCACTAGTCCCCTGCAAACTGCAGGTAAAACAATGCTCCAGACCTGAAGAATCGCTGGCTATCGGGCCCTTAGAGAGATCGCCCAAATCCAGATGGTCTAGTGCATTGTGAGAAGTGTAGTCCTGCCTTTTACGAAGATACCAGCAACTACCATGCTCCCTGGGACCACCTGATGTTGAAGTACTTTTCTACAAAGTTTACGCTGCGAAGGTTTGTTGGTTACCAGTATGGCAACCGACCCCTGCACTGAATGCCGCACCTCGAGGGAACTCCATCCAACTTGCGACCGACGTCAGTAACAACCCCTTAGTTATGTTTTTGCATCTTGTTCCCCAGAGAACCATGTAAGCTGTAAAAAGCAGCTCTCACCCGGGTCCTGTTCAGCACCAAGGGCAGCCAGGACAACACTGCACCCGGACGACACAGGCCAGGGAAAATTGAACTGATTGTCATGGGTTAGATCTAGGACCTGCTCACCTTAACCCTGCTTGGGTTCCATGCAACTCAACTTGCAAGTGACTGTTAATCACTACCACTTTTTCCTATTGACTGCAATGCAAAAGATCAGCAGTATTGAATTGCTGTGATTTATGTATTCTTCTAAAATCCATAACTCCGGTTGTATGTATCTGATCACGTTCGTTTTGGTGTCTAAATTTAGATAAAAATACACTTAGGGGCCTATTATGATCTCGCTCGGAAAGCTTAGGTTGGAGGCTTTCTGACCGAGATCATCGGTTTCAATTCCGACCGGCTGATAATACAGCCGGTCGGAATTGAAACCAGCCGGTCATTCTGGCTGGATTCCGACGGGCTCCTTGAGCCCGTCGGCCAGTCAATTCAATTTCAATCTTTATTCGATCAAGTTAAAATGATCATAAAAGCACAGATAAATACATAATCATAAAATTTAAAAAACAGCAAATAATTCATCATTGATTCTAGAATAAAGACCTTAATACAATAAAATCGTTTCATGTACTAAAACTATACAGTTGTATTATCGTGTGACAAGCTCACTGCTCTTAGCGCCGCCCCTTCCTCTTTCTCATACAGGCCCATAAGAATGTTGCTACCAAATAGCAAACCAGGGGATCAGATAATGATTTTAAAAAATATAGTGCCACCCGGCACTGGTTAAAATTCCCTTGCTTTAAAATTGGTTTAAGGTAGTCATTCCTTTCTTTCTCATAGAGCCTGCAGAATAGGACTAAGTGCAATTCAGTTTGAGGTGAGAGATTATCACATGGACACACACTTAAATCCGAGTGGTTATATGTTTTTTCCGGATAACCTAACATCAGAGGGATCATGTTTGTGCGGAACCTCAGTAATATAAATCTGTGTTGCGGCCTGGTGACATTCACTAGATAAAAGTACCCCCCCTCTATTAGTGGAGGGTTTTGGCGGTATATACAGACCGCGTGTTTCTCTTTATAGTATTCCTTTCGCTTATACTCAGACATCAGTAAGAACATGTTGGTGACCTTTTGTTTAGAGACCTTTTTACAAGCCAGTGGGTCCTTAAAAAGTTCAGGCAGACCAATCTCCTTTAGTACTGACTCCACATAGCTAAGCCACCTAGATATCTTCCACTTGTCCATGCTTAAGCAACTCTTTATTATTGTTTGTGTGAGTGTCACTGTGTCTCTCCGCCAGATCGAATGCCAAAGAAGAATTGGGGCTAGCTGTATTGAGTCTGAAATGTAGGGCAAGCCCAATTCCAAGTGTAGGATGTAATTTGTGAAGGAAAGAGGAGACCCACTATAGATTTAAAAAATTATTCTCAGTGGTTTGCAGTGATGTTGGCGCTACCACTCCCCACACCCCAGCCCCATAAGTCGCTGCTGCCTTTACTTTAGCCTGGTCGATATTTTTTATTGGTAGTAAGGGTTTTGCGCCCAGTTTTCGAGCAAAGGATTTAACAGCAGTGATGCCCCTCTCCATTGCCATCTTCCTTCCTTCCACCAACTTTGACCATGATAGGTCTTTATCAAAAAGAACCCCCAAATAGGGGAAGGAGTCCACCACCTCTATTCTTTCAGCACCGCGTGTAGGTACGGCATTTTATCTCTTTTTGTTGCCCCAGCTTCTATTACGAAAGACTTAGTTTGATTTACCTTCAATTGTAATGAATCCATAAAAGAGACATACGCGGTTATCAGACGTTGTAAGCCAAGCCCTGTTCTGGCAATTAACACTGCGTCGTCCGCGTAAGCCAGTATTGGTAGCGGTTGGGAGTCAAAGACAGGGACATCCCGTGAGGCCACTGTAAGTGCTTTCTCCACTCCATTTGTATATATGGAGAAGAGAAATGGGGCAAGGACACAGCCCTGCCTTACTCCCCTGGCAATTTTAAAAGGGCGCGTACAGTCTCCATTTTTAGTATAGCGGACTGATGCTGCAGCGTTTAGATACAGTTGTCTAATGAAGTTTAATATGGCTTGGTCAACCCCCATCGTCTCCATTATATTCCATAGCTTAGCATGGACCATGCAGTCGAACGCAGCACTCAGGTCCATGAATGCCATGTAAATCTTTTCGTCCTTCATTCTGGTATATTTTTCTATGGTCAGTGCTAAATTCAAGCACTGATCCACAGTACCCCTTCCCTGCTGGAATCCATACTGGGCCTGGATTAAGATGTTATTATCCTTAGCCCACCCCTCTAGCCTAGAGAGGAGGAGGCGGCCCATGAGCTTTGATGTTGTGTCCAGCAGGGAAATCGGTCTGTAATTCTTTGGGTTGGCCCTGTCTCCTTTTTTATAGATTGGGACAATGACACCCGTTGACCATGAGGGGGGGACCTACCAGAGCTATACTATTCAGGACGTTTGTTAAAAACGGTACCCATAAGTCTGGATTATTTTGAAAGAAATCGATTGGGACGCCGTCCGGTCCTGGGGCCTTTCCCTTACTGCATGAATCTAGCCCTACTTTGACTTCAGTAAGTGAGAAGGATAGAGGGGCATGGTACTTTTGCTCCGAAGGCACGGAGGAGATTGTCGTGTGAGAATTTAGGGCAAAAATGTTCTCAAAATGGGAAACCCATGCCTCCTCATCAACATTTGTGTCTGTTGTGGGATCGCTAGAGTTTTTAAAATATGGTGCATTTACTAGCTTCCAAAAATCACGGCTGTTTCCCATACTGGCTGCCTTGTCAAGGTCCACCCATAAGTCCTCCTTGATTACTTTTTCTCTATTTTTCCGTGCCAGATTGTATGAGGCCCGCAATATTTTTATTTGTTCCGGGATTCTGGGCCTAATTTTCAGAGCATGCATCAGAGCCTTCCTCGCTTTTGTGCACGGTGAATCAAACCAGCCCCTACCTTTAGCTTTATTTGGCACTTTTGTTCATGTGAGGGCCGATTTTACTTTTTCTAGAATGTCACAAAAAGCAAACACAACTTCCCCTGCCTCGGCTTCTGGATCTAAACACAATAGTATATTGTCTTGTGTATATAGTATAATTTCTGGGATCATCTTAATTTTATCAGTGTGGGCCCATTTCAATTGAACTCTGTTTTTCCTTGCCACAATTGGGGTTTCAACATGCTTGTGGTTTTGTGTGTCCCATATAGGTACCTTCAGCTCTATGAATAGAATAGCATGGTCACTAAAAATCGAAAAGGAGTTTCCTACCTTGGAGGCTCTTGTACTAAGGGGAATTGTTAGAAGTATATAATCGATCGTTGACTCCACCCCGTTTGGGTGGAAAGTTCCCACTGGAATGTCTATTGCGGGATCTGGATCGCAAATTATTTCCATGTTTAGGGAGGCTAATGACCTATTTAGGCAGTTGCCGTACTCACTGTGTGTGAAGTGATATATTGGGTTTCCCCATGTCCTCTAGTCCACAGACGGGGAGTGTGTTGTGGTTGCAAGGATGTATATTGAAATCACCCATCCATATAACATTGACATTCACGTTCTTAATGTTGCGTACAATGTTATCTATTGCTTTGTCAACCTCTCCCACAATTGAGTGCATATTTGGGCCAAATCTATTATTTTAGAAGTTTATTAATAACCATATCCCTTCCTGTTGTACCTCCATCGTAAGGATGTGGAAGTTTAGATTTGATTGGTCATTCTTTTTTACTTTTACCGGTAAATCATTCCGAATTAAGGTCAGGATGCCCCCCTTGGCCCTCCCCGAGGTAGACGGTTTCGCTTGGGTCTGAAAGGAGCGGTATCCATTTATGAACACTGGCCCTGTAGCCCATGTTTCCTGGAAACATACTATTTCATGCTCTTGCCATACATTTAGCCAATTGTTATCGCTCAGTTTGGGAACGATGCCGGCCACATTCCATGAGGCTATCTTTAGAACCGTTTTTTGTGCCCCCTGATGTATCATAGGTGACTGTGGGCTCTCACCAATAACAGGGGCCGAGATGGGCTGGCTTTCACAGTTTGCTTGAGAGTTTGATTTCACTGACTGTAGTCAGTCGCAGGCTTCAAGATCGGATAAAGGTGCAAATCTATTCTCAAGCCTCAAATCTGTTAACCCGGAGTTTCCCCATGAAGGCCCCTGTATCTGTCCCTCCCTGTGCTGTAGATAGCCCCCTGTTGTCAGTGGGAAAGGAGGTCTGTAGAAAAATCCCAATGGTAACACAGTAATGTGCGAACTTCTAAAAGAACCATTACCTAAATATTCTAGGAGGAATCTGACAACAAATTCATTTTTGAAATTTAGGACCACACAGTCTCCCCGCATTTCTTTCCTTGCATGGCCTACCCAAGGTACTCTTCTAGCCATGATCATTTGACTTGATGGGTTCCTGCCTATACCCCCCACCTCATTCAAGTTTTGGGTTATCCAGTGCAGGGCCTTAGACATTAATTGGGCTGTCGATTCTGCCTGTCCCTCCCGCAGTGGTGGTACATTACCCAGCACCAGAAGCAGGGGAGCGGCCGCTGGGGGGAGATGTAAAGTCTGAGTTACAGTCGTCAGTGGCCCAGAAACCGGTCTTGCTTCCCTCTGGTAATGGCCTTGGCTGCCCCTCCCTGTCGGGATTCTACCTTTACCTGTAGGTGCTGTATTAGAATTATCCATTTGTCGGTTTATTTTGTCCCCCACTTCGTTGAAGTCATTGGAGCTGGGTTGACTTAGATGGCTATGGGCAGTTTTACTAAATGTGCCAGCTGTTGTACTAAGGGTTGCGCCGTCACGAATATCAGGGTCGGCCAGTCGGAAACCGGCCCGTAATCCCAATGGACATCGTTTCCGCCATTGGGATTACGATGCACGGTATCCTACAAGCTTCCATGTAGGGCTTTCCGACATGGAAAGCTTGTCGGAAAGCATGTTTGGGGGCCCACTCTGTGGCCTCCGGTTGGGGGCCGAGGTTGATCCCTGCACCGCGTGGAAGGCACCCTGAGGTGCCTGGCACGCGGTGCAGGGATGAACACAACCTCCCATTTCCCTATGGGAACTTGTGATACAGCAGGTTTACGGGCGTAAGACATGCTGCCATAGGGAAATGTGGGAATGCGACTGAATTAGGCTGTCATGACCACCGACTGGAGGTCGTCGGTCCCGTTTCCACCATACTGTCTGACCAACATTGTATTAAGCCCCTTTATTTTTATAAATTGGTATCAGATTTCTATCAAATCGTGCCAATTACTTATCGTCCAGGTTGTTACTCTTAAATGCATGACACATGTTCCACTAGAAAAGGCTGACAGCTCTTTGCCACTCTATCAGCTAAGGATTTATTATTGTGAATCCAAGGACCATCTTTGGGGTCTGTGAGAATTTTGCATGGCGGAGCCTAACCGGCATCACCACATAATACTTCACCTACCTACAATGGGTCAAAATCCCAAAAATGAGTGCCAGTGGGCCACACCTACAACCACTGACTCAAATTAGGAACTGGCTGCTTCAATGCTATGTCTCCTGTACAAGTATTCCATATCCCTTTAGGGTCCACCATTTGTTAGCACTAATCCTACCACAAAGTCACTTTTGCCTAAACCTGAGTAACTGAGGTGCAGCAAAACAGTGTCTTCCTCGCAATCAGGGAACCTGGTGGTAAAGCCATGACGTGAAGCTTGGTTACCAACTTTCAGCGCCTCAAACACTCGCACACATACTGCCATGCGGGCAAAGGAAGACTCATGGAGTAAGCAGGGGGCGAGACTCATCTGATGCAGACTGAAATAACTTACGCTTTCCATCCATGAAGTTCTGTAGGTACTGCTCCCACTGGCCAGGCTCAGGCTGCAAATTGAAAATCTTTTCAAAATAGTAGAAGGAGACAACGCTGTCCTTGGGATTTCTGGCTATGTAAATTACCTGATGGTGAAAAATTGAAAGAGAGGGTAGAGGCATCTTGAATCCCTCAGTACCACAAACTAGTGTGAGGAACAAAAGTGGTGATTTGCTTCTTTTTTAACACAATTTTACTGCATTTTACTGATTTATACCTATTGCATACGTCACAAAAGGATAAAACAGTCAGAAGTACAGACAGTGATACAGTAGGTATGTTTACAAACAAAGCATTTTGTAAATACCTCAGGCAAAGTCAAAGGTGAAATGGCATGTAGAAATGTTGCTAGTAATATAAGTATCAGAGGCTTGGAGTAAGGTTGACCTGACATATGTATGGGTCTACTTAATGCAAACAAAATAATATAACACATACAATCCCATAATATCATTCCACCCTCCCTCCTCTTACCCAAACGCATTATTGCCTGCATATACATGTATGCATAGGTGGTGTGCCGTGGAGTAGAAACATCTGTACCGGGATGGAACTCATATGTCTACATATTCTATAGGGATGGGGTCTAGGTGTTTTGGTGCAGCTAGAATGACATGCTGAAACATATGGCTGACGGTGAAGATGATACTAGGTTGGCAAAGTGTCGGCAGGGCTCACTACAGACCATCGGTCCCCAGCAATGGAGGAAGAGACAGTCACGGGTTAGCACATTCCCAGGGCTGAGTGAGGGACAAGTAAAAGCAGGGATAGCATTATTCCTTAGCTGCTTCCTGGGCCCTAAATGATTCAAGCAGTGCATCTATTCTATGACAATGGGGCATTTCCATAAACCACAATACTCTTCCCTACACAGTGCACAGCTTTCAGCCATGCTTCACAGCAGAACCTTTCCCGCCACTAGGGGGGCAAGGGGTACAACAGGGGATTTCAAGCGTCTTGTGATAAAGTGATTTGCCAAAAAGTCAGCAAAGTGTGCCAACACTCTGGAGCCCTTAGACCTAGCCCCAGAAGGCAGTGTTCAGCATCCTTCCAGTGGTCAGACTCCGCCAAGTCCGATAGGGCTGTATGACTAGCCGCTAAATAAGAGGAAAGATAGTGACAAGCCCATAGCATGTGTATTAGGTCCGCTTCCTATGCGTGACAACGTGGACAGGCAATGGAGGTGGTAAGGAACATGGAGTGAAGTTTTTGCAGCATAAGGTGGACCCTGTGAAAAATGGAAAACTGTATAAATTTGAAACAGGTTTGCGGGAAGTTTTTACTGGGTTATTCGGAGAGAAAGGCCCATTCCTTATCATGGAGACTATGTTAGAGATCTTCCTCCCACTTGGTCTGTAAGGAAGCCAAGGAAACTGCCAGGTGCGTACGCAGGCCCCGGTACAGCCATCTAATTAGGTGGCTCCCATGGCCCATAGCATTAATCGCTTGCACAAATTCATGAGTGACTGCTTCAGAGCCATTTGGTGCCCAGTGTTTACGAACATAGCGTACGATACTGGCATGCGTTAAAAAAAGTGTTTTCGGGAGGCCAAGCGTCTGAGTAAATTCCTGGTGGGTCATGAGGGTATGATCTTCAAAGAGTGCAGCAAATGTTGTGACCCCAGCCTGTTCCCAGGGCCACAATCTCCTCTCTGTCAAAGTATCCAAGGATGTGGGGAGACCCCTGAGAGGGAGTTCAGAGAATAATGCACATGAGGGGCAGAGTAATGCAGGGCAATCTTCCAGTGTGCCAGAGCTATGTGCAGTAAAAGAGTACATGGTGATGGTGCGCTGGCGCCTGGACAGATCAGGCGGTGCACCTTACCCTGGTTGTGCATGTGTTGTGTATAGACGATTTCAGTCAGGTGATGACCAGCTAACCATTACGATAGCCGTTGCAGCTGCCCTGCCAAGTAGTAGGCCTTAAAGTCTGGGGAACCCATGCCGCCGCTGTCGGGGACAGCTGCATCTTGGGCAAACTAACCCTGCACCATCAGGGTCCAACATCAGATCAATTAATAAGGAATTTATCAGTTCAAAAAAACGTGGCAGGCACTACCACCGGCAAGTTGACAAATTGGTGCAGCAGTTGGGGTAACACATAACCATTTTGGGCAGAGTCAGCTGTCCTGACACCAATAGAGGCAAAGTAACCCAAAAGCCTATTTGTGATTTAGTGAAGCGATGGTCTCTAAGAGATTTCCATCTGTATATTTGTATACCGAGATACCGGAACGTTTGGGGCGCTATCTGTAGTCAACCAGACCGAAAAGACAGTTCCATTTTGTTAGTAGCACCTGTAAAGGAGAAAGCATAAGATTTATTGTAATTGAGCCGGAGGCCAGACAAGTCACCAAACGAGGAGAGGAGTTTGGAGATCGGTGTTAGGTCTGGAGAGAGATCTCGTACATATAATGCCATGTTTTGGCATATAACGATATGCCATGCAGTATTGGGCCTTGTGGGATACCCTATCCATGTGCAGCCTGTCAAATTTGTTGCGCCAAAAGTTCTAATGCAAGCACAAAGAGCAGTGGTGAGTGCGGACATCCCTGTCTGGTGCTGCTGAACACCGGATACTAAGAGGAGATGTGTGTTCCCATTGTATCTCTCGCAGTGGGTTGAGTGTATAAAAGTTTGACCCGGCGTATGTAGGTAGGATGTATTTGAAACGCGCTAAAGCAACAAACTTGAAATCCCAGCCCAAGGTGTCAAAGGCCTGTTGCAGGTCTTGTGATAGGCTCCCGCCTGACGGGTTCGGGTCGCGCGCAACATTGAGGATCTGAGAGAACAGCTGTATATTAAGTGAGGTGTTTCAACGTGGAACAAAACTAAGGGTGGGCGGCAAACTCCGCTCCGCCAGCGGAGTTCACTGAGTTTTTGTCACTCCGCACTCCACTTGGGAGGTGGAGTTTGGCAAAAACTCTGTCTACACCACGTAGTGGAGTTGCACCCACCACTAGTTATACTAAACATGTAAAATAATGCACATTTAATAAAATCTTAGCAAATAGTGACTCGTCAATGAGCGAATCCTTTCTCTATGTGCCCAAAGTAAGAGACCCGGAGTGAGTGCATGTGTAGAACTGGAGCCAAGGCTTAACTAGCCCCTGTGAGTCACATCCTTACCATTTGATTGCAGTCCAAGTCACATGATGAGGTAATGCCCCGGCCCTCTCTGCTACGAGCTCTCCTCCTCCCCTCCCCTTCCTACCGTGCCGCCCTCCTCTTGGGCCTAGTGCTGCTGCTGGTGAAGTCACCATTTAAAAATGGCAGGGATGCCGCGAGGAGGCGGCAAGGCAAAACAAACTCCAGCCAAGTTCCAGACTGACGTGGGGACCTGGCACTGCATGTCGCCCTTGGAGACGGGTGAACAACAGACAAGGAATCAGAGCTGCCTTCGAGAGGGCCCGGGCAGCTGTCTGTGAGATCACAGCAAAGTAAGTAAAAAAACACACGCAACTCTGAGTCCTGTCACTGATTTACTGAGTTTGATCAGAAAATGGGACATGAAGAAAAGATTCGAAGAATTTAAAAAAAGAAAAAACACATCCAGGTGTTTCAAGAACACAGGAACGAGAACTAGCAGACCTTGCAGAGGGGTGGGACAGGGGTGTCAACAGGTGGGCTCTCACTTGTGATTACCTGAGAGTATGAATGCATGCGCATTTCATCATAAAATATCAAACATTAAAGTAGGGGTGGGCGAGTGGAGCAACTTTGCGGAATTCCGTGTAGTGCAGCTCTGCAAGCTCCGCCCACCCTTAAACAAAAACACATTGACCTGTGTGTATCAGATGTGGGAGCAGTGGGAGCAAGCGTAGCACTAACACCTTGCTCAAGATTTTATATTCAGTATTGTTCAGGGATAAGGGCCTGTAAGAGGTCATATCCTCTGGGGGTCGATCTGGCTTTAAAACCGACCGTGACACAAGCTCCCATTGAGGGAAGGGAGGTGCAGTTCATCCCTGCACCCCGTGACAGGTGCCACAAGGTGCCTGCCACAAGGTGCAGGGATCAACAGGGGTGCCCCCTCGGCCTCCAACCAGAGGCGGTGCACCGAAGGGGGCCTTGCTGGGTGCCCCCAAACACGCTTTCCGACATGGTTTCCATGTAGGAGAGGCCGGCATGGAAACCATGTCGGAAACTGTGCATCGTAATCTCAAGGGCGGAAAGGCACGCCCTTGAGATTACTAGCCGGCTTTCGACTGGCCAGTTTCCTTTCCGACCATCTCCATCATAATGAGGAGTCAAAAAGGAAACCACGCGGTCCATTACAATGCGGCCCTGAAGGCTCCGACCGCAGGTTGGAGCTTATACGGGCCGCATCATAATCGGCCCCATAATACTTCATATTTTAATCTATATATATATATTTAAAACAACAATATTTAATGCAACAATATTAATGAAACCGATTCATTTTTTCTGATGTTTTTGTACTTACCATTATAAGTATAGGATGACGATATTTTTGACATTGATATTTATTAACCCTGGGCGTAGTTGGCGTAGCGGGACTACGCGGAGGTCCATGGAGTTGGGAACAAACTCCGTGGAACTCCGCTCCACCACCCGCCTCCACCCCCCCTATTAACAATGAATTAGACTTTAATGAAAAGTAAAATAAAAACCACTTACCTGTACTGTGGCGTCCCCGGGCTGCCCTCCTCCTCTTCCTCGCCGTCTCTGGGTAATCCTTGCGAAAACAGCGCATGCGTGCGCACCCGTTCATGCGCATTTCTTGTGAGAAATGCGCATGTGCGCGAGCGCGCATGCGCAGTTTTCGCAAGGATTACCCAGAGACGGCGAGGAAGAGGAGGAGGGCAGCCCGGGGACGCCGCAGCACAGGTAAGTGGTTTTTATTTTACTTTTCATTAAAGTCTAATTCATTGTTAATAGGGTGGGTGGAGGCGGGGGCTGGCCAACTCCGCTACGCTGCGAGTGTGCGGAGATTTGCCTACTCCGCGTTCTTCGTAGGCAAATCTCTGCACACTCCGCGGGCGGAGCGGAGTTCTCCACCCGCGGTTAAAATTTATGTCACAGTATTTTGGTATGGGGATATTTTGGGTGGCGATATTTTGTCAGTGAACCGTGCTTTTTCTGTGTATATGCCCCATAGTCGATCATTCCTTGGTTCCTGCAACTGAGGTGCAAGCGCCTCATCCCCTGCTGCGGACTGTTTCAGTAGACTCAAACTGTTCTCAATGCAAGTAAGGTCACAGAGAACTGTTTTGTGGGCACCTACCATAGTACTAATGGATACACCCCTCATCACGACCTTAAGGGCTTCCCATTCCATCAGTGGCAATGAGGCCATGTCAGTATTTTCAGAACATATGGCGGTAGCTAGGGTATCTCTGAACACTGCATCCTCGAGGAGCAGGGGAAGCATGTGCCAGGTGGGAATGTGGGCAGGCATCTGACCCCATGAAGCGTGATTTCGAGAGGGTTATGATTAGATAGTGTTTTACCCAAGTACGTTGCATGAGCTACCTATGCATGGAGAGATGTGGCACAGAGAACTCGGTCAAGTTGTGCATATAATTAATGTGGGGCGAGTAGAAGGAGTAGTCTCTCATTCCAACATTATGCCTGCACCAAACATCAGACAGGGACCATCCTGTAACCCATTTTTGTAACACCTGTGCCTGCCAGAAAGAGCATGCACTAGGGAGGGAGGTGGGAGTGGAAGAAGTTAACATCTAGGACAGCATTGAAATCATATACTATTGCCCAGGGATTAGGCCTGGGCAGTAAACTCCACTCCGCCAGCGGAGTGGAGGAGTTTTGGCACTCTGTGCTCCACTTGGAGCACGGAGTTCTGCAAAAACTCTGTGACCACCGTGTAGCGGAGTTTACCGGTGTGGCTGCACCCAGATGTGTTGTTGCTTAAAGTTTGTGAGTGCTTTAAAGTGTGCAGGTCATTGCTCGTCCTCTTTTTATGAACTGTGTTTATTATTTATGAAATTATGCCTGGTAGCAGTGGGTGCAGGATACGCCAACACTGCTATCCTCTGATAGCTCAGTGTGCCGTTGTCAGACCCTTGATGCCCCGTAAGGGCCTTTGGTGGGTGTCGTACATCTGTGCATGGCCTTTTGGAAGCCATAGTTCTAAAAACTGTTCTGTGTTGTTCGAAGGACAGAACCTGTAAAACAGAAGAAACTACAAGCTCCATCATCCAGAAGAAGGCGGGTCGTGCATCACCACTGCTGTGTTTCACTTTCAAATGGTTGTTCTTCGCCTTCTCCAAGTGGCAGCCGTGTTAGTACAGTGGTCGTGTTGTGTGAGCCAGGGAATTAGGGGCGCTTCAGTGAGTGATTTGTCATCTGTCATCATTGTAAAGAGGCAGGGGCTTGGTAGAGGATAATCTCAGTTTGGTGGGTTCTTCAAAAGCTGTCAGAAACTAAAACATTTCGACCTTGTGGGACACGTGCTTCCTTACCTCAGAGACAAGTGAAGCGCCGGCCTGCACCAAAGTGCTGGAAACTTGGCACTGTGCTTGTTTTAAAACACATTGCACTCGTCATGCTGTGTTTGATTCCACACATCGACCTTAAAGTATAGATGACTTTCTATGTATAGCGGTAGATAACTTACAGCAAAGTGCTGGAAGCAGCAATTGTTATTAGTATGTCATACCAGTTTGTATTAGCATTGGAAGGATGACTGGCTGAGCCTGCCCTGCACTTAAGGTTGAACCTGTCACATGCATGTTTGGCACAGACCTCAGCTAATCCACCAAGTTGCCTTACTGGGTGATGAATCCCTGCTTGGGCCATATTTATTTACTCCTGGCTGGTTGGATGTTTCAGGTTAGATCCAGAATAACCAGTGCTGGATGCAGGCTCTGAGGCCCCCCTGCCCACCTTTTCTATTCCTCCACTCACTCAACCATCCCTCAAACACAGAAGGGAAGGAGGCAGCAGCTGCACAGGGAGAGACATCTCCAACAACAGCACAGTGCAAAGTGCACAGAGACACTCAGAGCACAGGCACAAACTGGAATGAAATCAATCAGCGGGGCTCATATATCGCGGTTTGTCACTCCGGGGGGTCACCAGGCACTGTGAGATGTAAGCGATACTCGGTCAGAGAGAGGTGAAGGTCGAAGAGCCAGGTCTTCAGCTGCTTCCTGAATTCCTTCAGAGAGGGGGAGGTCACAGGTGGAGTGCGAGGTCATTTCAGGACTTGACTGTGAGGTAGGAGAAGGAGCGGCCCTCGCATCGGCTGTGACGGATGCGTGCGATGTGGGCCAAGGTGAGGGTGGACGAGCAGAGCTTTCTGGTCTGTCGGTAGAAAGGTCAGGTGGTTGTTGATGTAGATGGGTCCGGTATTGTGGAGGGCTTTGTAGGCGTGTGTGAGGAGCTTGAAGAGGCATCTTTCGGAGCGGGAAGCCAGTGGAGGGCCCTGAGCTGAGCGGTGATGCTGGATCTTCTGGGAAGGTTGAGGATGAGTCTCGCTGCCGAATTCTGGATGGTTTTGAGGCTGTTGAGGAGTTGTTTGGTGGTTCTGCCATAGAGAGCTTTGCCGTAGTCGACTCGGCTGGAGATGAGGGCCTGGGTTACTGTCTTCGTGATTTAGATGGGGATCCAGCGGAAGAACTTGAGGAGCATGCAGAGGGTGTGAAATCAGGCAGCAGAGATAGCATTGATTTGTTGTTTCATGGTGAGATGGGAGTCGAGGATGATTCTAAGGTTGCATGCGTGATCCGACAGGGTGTGTGATGGGCTGAAAGCAGAGGGCTAGCAGGTGTCATCCCAAGTAGAGGGCTTGTTTCTGAAGACGATGACCTCAGTCTTTCTCTCAGTTGAGTCTCAGGCAGTTGTTTTTTATTCAAGTGGAGATGTTAGTCAAGGTGGTTTGGAAGTTGAGTCTTGTGGTGTGTGGGTCTTCTGAGAAGGAAAGGTCGAGCTTGGTGTCGTCGGTGTAGGAGACGATGTTGAGTCTGTGGGTGTGGGTGATGTTGGCCAGAGGTGTCATGTAGGTATTGAAGAGTGTGGGACTGAGGGAAGAGCCCTAAGGGAATGCTGCATTTGTTGTCTTTGGGTGCGGAGGTGAAGGCTGGAAGGTGGATGCTCTGAGTTCGTCTAGAGAGGAAGAAGATGATCCAGTCGAGAGCCTTACCTTCAATGCCTAAGTAGTGGGGTCTAGTGATGAGGGTGTGGTGGGAGACTCTGTTGAAGGCTGCACAGAGGTCAAGGAGGATGAGGGCGGCTGAGCCGCCTTGGTCGAGAAGGCGTCTGATGTCGTCCATGGATGTGATGTGGGGGTCTCAGTTCTGTGGTTTGGACGGAATCCTGAATGGGAGGGGTTGAGTAGGTTGTTATCTTCGAGTAAGTTCGTGAGCTGGAGGTTGATAGCCTTCTCCAAGACTTTGGCGGAAAAGGGGAGGAGGAAGATGGGTTGGTAATTTTTTAGTTTGTTGGGGTTGACTGAGGGTTTCTTCAGGAGGGGTTTGACTTCAGTGTGCTTACAGTCATTGGGTACGATGGCCGTCGTGATGGAAGTGTTGAGGAGTCCAGCAAGGGATCGCCCAACTGCTTCACTTCCTAGGTTGTAGATGTGGTGAGGGAAGGGGGATCCAGAGTGGATGGAGCTCATGATTGAGATGGTGTCTTCCGGTGAGAGTTGCTTCCATTCAATGATTTGGTGGAGGATTGAGCTGCTTGAGGTGCGAAGGTGGTAGAGGTCAGTGGTTTGGGGTTGAAGTTGCTGTAGATGTCGGCAATCTTGCGGTGAAAGAAGTCTGCTATTGTGTCACAGAGGGCTTGGGAAGGGCGAATGGTGTTCTCAGTGGTGGAGGGGCAGGCAAACTCTTGGACGATGTTGGAGAGTTCCTTGGTGTGGTTGGTGTTCGCCTCTAAGTGGGTGGTGAGGGCTTTTTTCTTGGATTTCTTAAGCAGGTGGTGGTAGCTGTTGAGGGCAGTTTTGAAGAAGTTGCGGTTTGTGGGGTCTTGTCAGAGTGCCATAGTCTTTCCAGCTTCTTGCAGTGGTGTTTGAGGGTCAGAAGTTCGGGGGTGAACCAGCTTGCTTGTTTGGTGGTTCTTCCACTGGAAGTGTTTTTCTGAATGGCGATGGTGTCGGCGGCTGAGGTGATCCATTTGGAGAAATTCTGGATGTCGAGTTCGAGAGAATCCATGGGGTGAGGTTGTGTTTAGTTGAAATGGGACAGAAAGAGCCAGCCACACCTTCTCGCAGTTGCTATGCTACTCTCACCAGTGCCAGTCTGTATCCGAGGCGAGAAAATTGCAACGCATGAATCTTTCCCATGCGAATTATTCTCCAAGATTTATCACATCGAATCACGGCAATCAGACTTCAGTCGAACTTGAGGAGGTCCAGTGGGTGTGGGGGAGGTTTCACAGATCTGTCTCCCGACACCCAGGGCTTCTTTTTAATTATCCCCAGATTCCAATGCGAATTAGATTGGTGGTGATTTTTTAAGTGGGATGAAGCATAGGCCCTACTGAGTGTTGGCTATGAAGGCAGAAAATGATTGGGAAGAAGTCATGTGATCCGATGACAGGGCAATGCTCCCCGGCATTGCACACTCCGTGGGCAGCAGGTGTAAAGAGGCATGAAAAAAAGGAGTCGGACCTCGTCGTCCCATGGCAGCCAGAGAAGTGAATAATGGACCAGGCGCCAGAGTGGCCTCGTCCTTCCAGTCCTAACTGGGAGAGATAAATGGAATCACAGTTTAAATTTTGTTGATATCGGCACGTTTAACTTGGCATAGCGCTACATAAGAACATAGCTTAAAAATAAAATCACTGGATAAACGAGTAGACTGTTTCCATTATCTAGAATGCTAAGGGCCTGATTACGAGTCTGGCGGTCTTGCGACTGCCAGATTTGCGGTGGCGCAGGAGTGGTGGTCCACTGTTTTGCTGGTTACGACTTTGACAATCGTATCGGCGGTGAACCGCCGGCTGCACCAGGGAACAGTCGTTCCCTGGCAGTGGTGCAGGAGCGCCACAACGCATTATGCTGAGCAGGGACTGGCGCAGTCCCACTCAGTATATTTTGAGTTCCTGGACCGCCTGCCTTTTCATAGCCGCCATGGGGATACATTTTAGGGGGGCTCAGCATGTGCCCCCCTGTCTGTATTCCCCCCAGTTCCAGCACGGCATAGACATCCCCTTCCATGCAACACTGGAACTTTTTGGGCGTTCTCATTACGGTGCTTGTTTTCAAGGCACCGCCATGGGAAAAGCCAAAGAACCACCGACCATATTACGAGTTGTACTTTTACAACTTGTAATTCGACCTGTTGTTCATACGTGGGTTTGGCGCAGTGGAAGCGGCGTTGAGCCGGCGCCACTGCGCCAAACTCATAATCAGGCTCTAAATTTCTGTATTTTACATAAGATGTTACTTGTTCTCTTTTTAAATTGGTACGGTCACGGTTTTAGGTGCAATAGAATTTCCAAATCGTAGACATGCTACTTTAGTGTCCCCCTAGTGGTGATAAAATAAAATGCAAGCATTTCCAGCAAATTGTGAGTGCAGCAGAACACATAAGCAACTACTCCACCCGGTCGCGGAACTCCGTGGAATTTGTCGTTGTTTTTTAAATAAGTCCGCAAAAATCCGCAGAGTGAAACTCCGTGATCTCCACCCAGGCCTACCAGGGATATTGTTCCCGGTCCGTGAGGACGGTGGATAAGTGTGCCAATGCGACATCCTGCTATGTATCAGATGCATAAACACTGCCCAACACAGCTAGTTTCCCATCTAGTGTGCCCTTTACGAAGACAAGACTGCCATGTGTGTCGATGTTAGTGTCTAAAGCTGCGAAGGGGACCCCAGCACGCAACCAGATCACTGCCCCACGTGCATAGGCTGGGGAGGATGTATGAAACAGCTGACCCCTCCATTTCTTATGCAGTTTAAGAGCCTCAAAGGTAATAAGATGTGTCTCCTGCAGGCAATCAATGTGCGTGTGCCTTGCGGCGGTGGAGTTGTGCCAGAATCCTATACCTCTTCTGTATTGACCCCATACCCCCATCTTTCCAAGTAAATACGTTGTATTTGCATTCAACATCTGTCATCGCGAGATATTACTGAATTTAAGCACCAGTATCCCTTCCAGTGCAAAACAATACTCTTCACAGGACCTGCATGGATCGATGACATTAACCATTGAACAATGCGCCGATACAAGGTCCAGCAAAGAACGGTCGTTCAACCAAAACTGTAAGATAAACATTAGAACAGAATAACAGTGTGTGCAGTTGCTAGTGAGGTGCATGGCATCTGACAGGCCACAATCCAACAGTTGGGGAAAAAAAAGCCACCAAGACGCTAGCACGTTTCCAGCTCTGGTGGCCCCAGAATCCACAGCATGATAATGAAATGGAATCAAGAACTGCGATTAACAAACTAGGTAAGGTCAGAAACAGCATGGGTTCATTACATAGCCTAATGTGAATGTAAAAGTAATACTTCATCTCACCCAGACGTTGTAGGTAGGTCCAGCATCATGGTCGACCTTGGGGGGACCTGTACTGTGCACAGGTCCGCAACATAAAAAGAGGCCTCCCCCTGGTCAATGTCGTGTTTCAGTGGGTAGTTAGTGCCCCAAGCCTGCAGCCACAGTATTGTTTTTAAAGAATGTCATGGGCTTTTGTGGCATGACTGATGGAAACAAGGTCATACTACTGCATGAGTCAGAGGTGTTGCTAGGTGAACAGCAGGAGCTGGCCAGCAGGAATTGGTTTCTAATGGAGTTTGTCGATACCAGTGCATCCCTCCTACCCTCCAGGCCTTGCTGAGAGGAAGGAGCCACCTCGGACAAGGGACAAGAAGTAGGTTCACTGCTGCAACTCCAAGGGAGGTGCTGTGCTTTAGGTATCAGCTGTCCAGACATCTCAGTTCTATGGGAATGGGGAAACTGCTTCTCCACCAAATCCCACACAGATTCCGGCACAGATTCCGGCGTGTCAAAAAAGAGGGCACGTAGGCTGTGGATTACCTTAAGTTTGGCAGGGAACATGAGGGCACATTTTAGACCCTTGGACTGCAGCTTTTTATTGACCACCTGGTAAGATGATCATCGGTGCTGTACTGCAAGTGTGTAGTCTGGAAATAACGATATTCGTACATTGTCCATCATAATGGATGCATTCTCCCTGGCACATCGGAGGAGGACATCTCGATTCCTAAAGTTTAGTATACAGGCTACAAATGGGCACAGCAATGTGCCAGGGGGCAGGCGCCATGTGGGAACCCAGTGTGTCATCTCCACCGTGAACAGCTCTGATAAACCCTGGGCCACCAATGTACTCCACACCCAGTCCTCCATATACAGAGTAGTATTACTTCCTTCCACACCCTCAGCAATGCCTCTGATGTGAATGCTGTTTTGGCATGCACGTCCTTCAGCATCTTCTGCCCGTTCATGAAGAGCAGTAGCCTGTTTATGAAGTTGATCAATAATAACGTTCTGCGTTAGTGATGATAGGGGCGTTTCAGCGATTATGACCCTGTCAACCAGTCTAGGGTGATAATCTTTGAAGAAACTGAGGTCAGTAGTCATTGTGCCATGTCTGTGTTCAATTGCTGCCCTCGAGCCACGAATCTCTTGTAGGATAACCTCAGGTTTATCCCGTGGTGGGGTGACCTTCGTGGAGAGTATACAGTTCTCTGTCACCAGCATGGAGGAACTGTCTGATGGGGTGGATTCAGATCTGGAAAGACCAAGTGGTTGCGTTGTTTTGGCCCTGGTGCGACCCATTCTGATCTTCATACTGTGCCAGGCAGGGAGAAGATTGGAGAGGCAGGCGAGACCTCAAGGCAACAGGAACTACAGGACAGGGGGCTTGGAGCTGGATGCATGGGCCAGGCTAGTTAATATACCACGTTGCTGCATTAATTCACTTCAGAATCATAGACTCACCTCTTTGGAGAAGCACATAGCGGCTCTTGTCTCTGTGAAGGCAGCTTGGCATGTGTTGAGACCTAGATGTGGTTCTGTGGTCGCCATTTCCGGCCTGCCGTTATATACACATAAAGCACACCCAGAGAGGGTGTGAATCGCCGGTACAAGTGAAAGCCTCCAGCACCGGGACCGAATTTCAAGAAGAGACCCTATGAGGCCGTGCATTGGAGTGGCGGGGTAGGGGCATAGGGGGCCATAGACTTACTTTTGGTGGGCACCAGCGGTTTAGTCCATCTCCTGTGGTACTAGCAGCAGTCCCCCGGGGGCACGGAAGCAAAAGACACACCATTGATGGACGGAATGCAGAACAAATCAAAACATTCACCCCCAGTCAAGAGATCTGGGTTAAATCCATCATTCTTTTGCTCACCATGCCACCCCAGTTTAGACCTGGCCATATGAAAATCAGTCTTGACCCTGTGCCTCATGGGAACAGTCCAGCCCGAACTGCCAAGCCAGGTCCTCCCTGGACCGGAAACAAGCATCCTAGGACCGGTTTCGGGGTTTCACCCCTACGTGGAATGCAGAACAAATCAAAACATTCACCCCCAGTCAAGAGATCTGGGTTAAATCCATCATTCTTTTGCTCACCATGCCACCCCAGTTTAGACCTGGCCATATGCAAATCAGTCTTGACCCTGTGCCTCATGGGAACAGTCCAGCCCAAACTGCCAAGCCAGGTCCTCCCTGGACCGGAAACAAGCATCCTAGGACCGGTTTCGGGGTTTCACCCCTCTTCAGCCAGGATAGCTTGATTCCAGTGGCACAGTGAGCCTGGGACCCACGTCTGGGCATACCCGGCGCACTTAGGGCGAGGAAGCAAAAGACACACAATTGATGGACGGAATGCAGAACAAATCAAAACATTCACCCCCAGTCAAGAGATCTGGGTTAAATCCATCATTCTTTTGTTCACCATGCCACCCCAGTTTAGACCTGGCCATATGCAAATCAGTCTTGACCCTGTGCCTCATGGGAACAGTCCAGCCCAACTGCCAAGCCAGGTCCTCCCTGGACCGGAAACAAGCATCCTAGGACCGGTTTCGGGGTTTCACAGGCTGATGTTCAGGGCATCACTAGGAGCAGCGGCATCACCAGTCAGCCAACCGCTGCTCCAGTTCCACTGCGCGAGCCTTCGCACCGTCTCTTGCCAGGATCTTCCAGCACGATCCACCTGTAAATGCCATGTAGGCCCAGCCCCCACGAGGTCAGCGTCGGGTGCTCGGTTCAGCTGGCAATGGACTGCTCGGCGGCCATGAGTCACCGTACCTCTGACAAGTGACAGGAGACTGGGCACACACTCCCAAGCCCCAGCTTGTGCAGCTACACACCACAGCAAGAGCACCGCCGCCCACAGGCACAGCTCACACAGCAGGCCGCTGCACCTCAGGCCTGCTGATACTGCCACAGTGGTCTGCCTGCCCAGGATGTATGGGGCGATCTGTCTCCCTGGCCCTTTAGGGTGCGTGGCTCGGTCAGCAGCAGCTACAGCAGTGGCTACGAGCTCCAGCGACATAGCCGAAGGAAGGATAGCCGGGCCCGCACTCTCAGGCCATCGCTGACACAGTGCCTTCTCATACAGCAAAGCCCGACGGACGCATGAGCCTCATGATTGCCCCACAGTGGCGAGGCGGCATCAGGGTCCAGGCCTCGCAGGAAGGGGTGCTCCCTATGTCCACTTCATCTGGTCTTGAACCGGTTTTGAATCACAGGGGCCTGTCAGGCTGTCTGTACAAGGGCTCTGCTGTCTGCCTGTGGGGCCCCAAGTTGGCCACCATTGAGAAGCCAAACTGTGCCACCATGGACTATGTCGAGGACAAATTACTGGGAAAGGTATGTGTGCGACAAACAGCTCAGTGCGTTATTGCACATGCTGCAGACGTGTGTATGCATACTGCAGGGTAGATGTTCGAACCCTGTTTTAAGATAGCTGGGTGACTGGCACGCTTATTGTTAACATCTGTGTCTTTGGGGGTGAGGTGAGTGTCTTTGTATCAACTGCAAGTTACAGATGTAAACACTGGAATGCAGAGGATGTATATGCCTCTGCATAAATGTGTGTACTACTTACAGGGCACGCAAGGGTGCGAACCTTGGTGAAAAAGCAAAGCAAGTTAGAGCGCATGCTGGAAAGACTTGTGTGTAAACTGCAAGTTACAGATGTGATTCCTTGTATGATAGCTGAGGGGGTTCATGTGCCAGCGGTAGAGATCCCTGTGTGCACCCCGCAGGACATAAGTTTGAACCTGAGAAGGTGATCTAGTGTGTTTGGGGTGCCTAATGCAATCATCTCTGTGTGTGTACTTGGGCAGTATGCAGGCACTGCACCCTGAAACGAAAGGTAGCCTGCTGTCTGCTAAAATCTACGATAATGGTTTGAGGGACTGTGTGGCTTGACACTTGGGGGGCCAGTTTATGGTATCCTATGTCCTTCGGTTTCACAAGGTTGTCTCTGTGACTGCCAGCTTTGCAGTTTCAGGGCCTCGTAGGCCAGGAGGCCCTAACATATTTAGTCACGAATTCAAACTACAGGCAATACTTCCAGTATTATTGGAAATAATAGAGGGATGGGAAGGCTGGTATATATTGCTTTTTCCAAACTGTCACTTTTGATGTGGTGAGAAAAAAGAGTCACTGCTCAACAGGCACTCCCCCATGTGAACACTATTCCTGTCCACCATCCATCTATGCCACCTGCTACAACCCTACAGAACATCCTTCTTCCAAAACATCACAACGGTCTTGGGTGCCATGTGAACAACTCTCTGGCCACTGCCGTAGGATTCTTGGTTTGAAATGCTGCCATCCAGCTTCACTGTCGTCATTCTTGACTTGAAATGCTCACACCCAGTTTCAAATCACTGTCATAATCAGGGACAGCTCGACAGCAAGGTAGTCACATCGAGGGCTACTAGGAATGGGGTGGCAATGGAAATCTCAGCAAAAGACCCAATTGACACCAAACGTCCTTGCGTTGCGTTGGCAACTGTCACAACATATGGTATCAATCTGCTTATCACTCTTTCTTCCCAATTCTTCAAGCTCTTCAATGTTCAACTTTCCTATCCAACCCATCCAGCCACGATAGTGTTACTTTTGTTCCTGAAACCTTTCTCCATATTTACACACAAGGCTACAGACCCATGGACGCATGGAGAATGAGTCTACGTTATTTTAAATTATGCTCAAAGGACTTTACGCCTTAGAGCTCCCACATCTTTTGAGAAAAAAATGATACATCATTGTTCATCACAATTTGCTGTGGTAAGCCCTCATGACTGAATACCACGTCCAAGGACTCTGCATTATTGAATAGACGTTTCCACCCACTTGTAACAATGCTTCATAAGAACCCACGAGAAAAGGGCATCTCTACTGAGAGTCGTTAAATGTTCCAAAATAATTATAAAAATATTACAAGTTATCTACTTCAATGTAGCTTAATACATGATCGACAAAGAAGCAGTTACTCCATTGTAGAAACTCTATTAATGAATCCACCATCAACTTCTCGCCTGCCTGCTCAGGACACCGTTCTTATGTTCCATCTGCTACCATCCACCAGAGTCTAAGGTGGAGCGATGCATTTATCGGAGGAATGTCTGTATGAGGAGAAATATCTCCAAAGGGAATGACACACTGGAAGGCTATTCAGATACCTTCACAGTTGCACATTGGCCCCTGCTACCAACAGAAGTGGAGGTTGGTGGTCAGTCTTACCTTACAGTTCTGCTCCCAGAAGGACTTGGGCACAAGCTGAATTGGAAGGTGGGTCTTAATGACACGAGGAGACGGTGCCTTTGCAAGTGCATCCACGCCTGAATGAGAGAGGGACAGAAACCGGGTTATTCTCCAGTCACAAGATAAATGTTTCACCTTCTCCCCAGAAGAGCAGTCATCTCATATCTCTGATATTCACCAGATGGCACAGGAGGTGGTAAGACCATTTCCAGGAAGGGAAAACGGACATGGGTTGGTGCTCTTCTTGCTTCTACCAAATCTCCCCTATTATTGATCAGATCCACTATCTCTTGCATCCAGGTTGTACCTTAAGTCAAGCAACAAAGACAGTTATCACTCAGCATTGTGTTCAATAGGCGTAGCATATTAGTGCTGCTGTATCAATGCCTACAGCACTCATACACCTTTCCCAACAATCATATGTCCTGTAAGAATCTGTACATCTCACTCTACAGCCAGCCCTTCTGCAGGATTCCCTAAACCTAACCAGAAAATGCTGTAGTGCTATTTCTATAGCATCCCAAGAGAATAATCCTTCCTACATTCCCCTCAAGCATCCAGTACTTCTGGAATATTACCTGAAATGTCCTACAGCAAGCACTCATTAAACAGTCCATATATCTCCCACATACTCTTCCAGTCACACCACTCCAACTGTTAATCAAAGTTTCGCCAGAGGAACTCTTACCAGCCTTAGGATAGGAAGAAATTAAGAGGTCATCGGGCCTGGCCTGGAATTGCTCTACTTTCCTCCAGTTCTCAGCTATAGTCTCCCTCAGTGGAACCCCATGCACCAACCTCAAAGGGATGCGCTTCAACAACGTTTTTGGAACCTCCTGTAGAAAGCTGTTGAATTTCTGGGCTGCATCCATCATCTGAATAGCATCCAGGATGTTGCTCCAGAGGCTTGTCACTGGGGCAGGGGAAGGAAAACAAAAAGCATATGGATCAATCACAGATAGACTAAACTAGTGAGATCCCAACTCATCAGACCAAAAAGTGCCAAAGGGTTCTTTCTGCAGCCCCTCAAAGACAGAAATTGCAAGGACCACTCAAGGTCATCAGGTTGTCTTCTGTGAAAGCTATGTTAATGAAACCTCATGAGGGCGCATGCAAAAAGAGGCAGGAGTCAATGCAGGAATACACCTCATTGGCTATGGGGGACACACAAAATGTCCTTCCTATCAGAGCAACAATGCAATGACTGCAAACAGTCTGGCAAGTGGTATGTCAATTGGGCTGTTAGGCCAAAGAGGACAAGAGGCAAGAAGCATTACAATTAATTGAATCACGTGCAAAACATAGGTTTTACTCAGTCGTGTTTGACAAGTGACAAATGTATCTCAGACACTGATTAAGGTTCTTTTGTGTGTGTGTGTGTGTTTTTTAATGATATTGTTTTCTTGGCTTATTCTTGATGCCCTCCAATGCAAGTTTAAAATGTAGCTGTACTTATTTTAAATCATGTTGACCCAACTGCAGAAACTGGGAGCAATTTCGAATGGTCACGCCAGAGTGTTTCAGTCTGAAAGTACTAGGTTAACATGTAGCTTGCTAAACAATACACAAGCATGCAATCAATTGGAGTAGAACAGACATGGGTGCTCCACATCAGATTTACGGTAGCATGGCTAAACCCGGCACCTGGGGAATTTGCAGGTAGAGCTACATTGTCAAGTGATTTGATCTATGCCCAGGAGATAATAAGGTGTCAATTTTCCTCTTTTACAAATGAGGACCAAGAGATACAACTTTCAAGGAATTTGCTAAAGCACAACTTATGGCATCAAAAACTGTTGATGTTGAAGATTTATTGCATGTGTTAATGCAACGTTCTGCACCCACCTTGATTTAAGCCATAGTTTAATTAACTTTTTATTAACTGACAACAACCCCGAGTTTGATGCAGTTGCTACTATGATGGATGTCCCTTTCCAATAGTATAATTCCATTGATTCCCCTATATTAAAGTAACAGCACACGTCAATGGAGTAAGAGCTAATAACCTTACAATAAACTTACAATTAAAGATGACAACATATAGAAGTTGGGGGAGATCATAAACATGGACGCTGTCCAGAAAAGAACCATGCGTATTACTTCGAAAAATTCAGGGTCTGTGTTGCTACTAATGGATACGCTGAGTGTATGGGAATCCTGGTAAAATGTTTCCAAGCCAAAATATTCGATATTTCTTGGACGTAGGCAGCGCTCTATACATCCGAACGAAGGGCCTAGCCTGACTAAATGGGCACACAGCGGTAGGATACCGAACATTTAGGTTCCAATGGCTTTCTGATGAGCAAGATATATTATCTGGGCGTTGCAATCCAGACAGTGGAGAGTGAACTGAGGGGCATATTCACAAGGAGCTATCGCTGAATTAACGGCACTTTATCGCAGCCAAAGTCGTGATAAATATACCTCCCAATTCACAAGCTGGTGTAAACAGCCCACAGCACCAGTTTACCCGCGATAGCAGCCGCAAAAAACATCGCCACAGAGGACCCGCGCAACTATCGCTAATGAGATGCAGAGTGGGCATTCCCGTGCCAAAAGGCGCGACAACAACACACCTCAACATTCTCAACGACCAGCCACATCGGCGATAAAAACACAAAACAGGCGATAAGGCGCGTTAGCACCAGGAAATCTACACCTGCTCTGACCTGGTGTAAAGTCGGACGGCAGCCTGCAAACCAAAAGGGAGCACAGCCCAGGGCTACATCGGAAGGGCAACAGATGGCATGGAGCCACCCATCATGCGGCCCGGACACCCAAGAGGGCCACAACACCCACCGCCACCACCCCCAGGACCACCCCTCCCTGGCACCCCCCGACCAAAGACATGCCACATCAGCCACACCTAAACATGTACAAAATATTCTGCTTGATGTCGCACAATCACAACTGGTGACATGCATGTGTCGTTACAGAAATGAGCAGCACACATTCACTTTCGAAGCAACAAATGAAACTTTATTAAAATGAACACCGAAATGAAATGAAGACACATGGCCGCTCCCCTCGGGACAATACGTAGGTCACAGCCTGTAAGACAAAAAACATGATGAGAAGGTGTGTCCTGCGAGACAGAGAGAGAGCGAAGGAGAGAGAGAGGAAGAGAGGGAGGGAGAGAGAGAGGAAGAGAGGGAGAGAGAGAGAGAGAGAGAGAGAAGAGGAGAGAGAGAGGAAGAGAGGGTGAGAGAGAGAGTGCCGCCCCTGCGCACCCATACCACACTGCTCACCTGCTGCCACCGGTGTGTCTCCAACCACGTGCCGGTATGTATAGCAGGACACCAGGTCACACATCTGAGTCAGAGCCGTCAGCTGAAACAGAGTCCAGATACATGAGTGGCACAGTACACACACTTGCACAAGACAACATCGCCTGCCCGCCCATGCACACCCAGGCAGAGGCACCCCAACCCCTCCCACCGCCCATCGGAGCATGTCCGCCCATGCACACACAGGCCTCAATGCTCACCTTCCGCCACCAGCGCGTAGACAGGAGGTCCCACCACGTGCCGCTGCAAGCCACAAGCCCGCGGACATGGCACCCTCCACATCATGCAGCCCCGCTCCGCAGGCCACCAGGTCTCACGTTTGGTGCTGGGTCTTCATTACTCCATGGCATAGGACATACCAGTGCACCCGGCACCATCGCAGGCTGCACACCCGCTCAGCCCAATGGGTGCCACCAACTCTGGGATCCCGGAAGCGACGCCACGTGGCGGTAGGCCCACGCTGCCCGCTGGCTCTGGCCTACACTGCGGTCCAGCAGGGCACACAAAATCTGAGCTGTCCGGACCGCCGGGACGGGGCATCATCGCAGGCTGCACACCCGCTCAGCAGCTTAAGGTGCCACTGACTCAGTGCACCCAAAGTCACCGTCCCGTGGCGGGGTGCCTGTGCCGTCCACAAGGCCCCGTGTGCCACTAACCCTGTGCTACCCCAGTCTGCGCCACGTGGTGGTAGGCCCGTGCCGTCCACAAGGCCTCGTGTGCCACTAACCCTGTGCAACCCCATCTGCGCCACGTGGTGGTAGGCCCGTGCCATCCACAAGGCCTCGTGTGCCACTAACCCTGTGCGCAAAAACTCATGGGCCCTTAATGATTGAGAACCGTGGAGCATCCGTCATCCAGTCACCACCGGCAGAGGGGAATGTGACGTCGTCGGCCCCTTATGTTGGCAGAGTCACATGGCCTGTGACGCCTGTGCCAGATGGGTGTGGTGTGCGTGCAAACCTGCCCTCAGGGAGTGGCTGTGACATGCTGACAACTAGACCAGTAACCTGCACACCACCAGCGAGTACGCCTGCGACGGGTAGCAATGAGGGCCCCCCCTCGGAGCGTTAGCGGAGTGGTCTGGCCTGCCGTACGCCGGACCAGCGCAGGGCTTGCAACAATGACTCGTGGGCTCTGGGCGTGGTTCAGTCCATGTCCGGACAAGGAAGTGACTAATGCGTGTGTCCCTGTTGTAGTGTTCACGGGGCCCGGTACACAAAATGCAATGTAGCACCCTCTGACTGGCATCCCACAGGATGAACATCATTGACGCAAGGGAAGTCACTGTCCCTACATTCATCCACATATTCACACATGAATGATGAAAGACATGACACAGCAGTGCGTCACTGGATGTTTATTGCACATCCAGGGCAGTTATGCAGCTGGAGCGGTACAGGGCAATGCCGAGCACACTACACAATATGGGCACGTGGAGGGCCAGCCAGAGTCCATCCTGGGATGACATGTACTGCGGAAGAGGAAGGGTACAGTCCGCAGTCTGGTCGCCGTGCCATTGGTCGTCAAACAGGATGTGGCAGTCCATGTCGCTGCCCAAGGTGAGTGCATCGGAGTGTATCGGGGGTCAGTGGAAGGTCATGAGGCCATGTGCGGGACCAAGCAGAAACAGGCCAGGTGGTGGAAATGTATGCTAGTGCCTCCTTCTGAGAGCCAACCCATCCACGTCCTCGGATGTGTGCTCTGCCCCACCTGTGGGTGTTGCAGTACCGGCTGTGGCACTGTGTGCCACTGACACATCAGGGGCCTGAGTGGATACGCCTGCCACACTGGGAGGCACTGACACACCAGGGGGCGGAGATGTGGATGGTGTGGGGGCAGCCGCATTCATCAGCGACACGCCTTGTGGCAGCAATGCCATGATGAAGTACTGCAGGGCATGGTAGATCCCTGCTACATTTCGATGGTGTGCAGCGGTGGCTGCCATCCTTTCCGCCTCCATCCGCATCATGTCCTCCATGAGCCTCCGCATGTGTGCCAGCTCACGGCTGGCATCGCTGGAGCCACTCTGAGCGGACAGGTGTTCTTCTCTCCGCGTCATGACTCCAGCGATGTCAGTCAAGGCTGGTTGGAGACCATGGGGCGGACGTAGACACCCATGGATGGCGTCCAGTTTGGTAGCCATGAGGTTGAGCCCCACCCGCACCTGCTCTGCCGTCTCCCTCTGGCCCTCCAGCACACGGCGTTGGAAGGCCATGTGTTGTTCCTGGGGGTCTTGGGAGAGTGCCGGGGCTGTGGGTGCCTCCTGCTGGGTGGTTTGGGTGGTGGGTGGGGTCTCATCGATGTGGCTGGGCTGCCCTGATCCTGGAGGTGAGTGGCGGATGAGGTCAATGATGTCTTGGATGGTTTGGGTGTCGATGCTGGTGTTGTCCTCCTCGTCATCAGTGAAGAGTGGCTGGGACTGCTCTGCAGGAAGTGTTGACGATGCCCCTGTGATGTGAAGGGGAGATTGTGTATTACAATGTGTCCACATGTATGTAGCCGCATGGTACAGGTTGACATTCAGACAGCATGGCATTGTACATTGTGACAGTCTGTGGGTCTGGGCGAGGACCCAGGGTCATTGTGGGTGTGCACTGTGCCCTGCTTGCTTGTGCATGTGTGCCATTGTGGCCATCTCCACCCGTCCCCCAGTACCTGGTGGTCACTCACCCTGTTGCGGTTGTGTTGTGTACTGTCGAGCAGTGTCCGGTCCCCCGACTCCAGCCACAGTCTCCACACTGATGACTGTCGACACCAGCTCCTCCATGTCATCCAGCTCCAGCTGTGGCGCTGGGCCCCCACCTCCGGTCTGCGTTGCTGCCTTCTGGTTGGCGGTGAGTTTCTCCTTGGTCTTCCGCTTGATGTCATTCCATCGCCTCTTGACCTCGTCCATTGTCCGCTTGTGCTCTCCGACGGCATTCACCTTGTCGACGATGTCCCACCATATTCCATTTTTGGTGCCCAATGACACGTTGGAGGTGACGAAGAGTTGTTGATGGTGTTCCATCACCTCCGTGACTATGATCCTGTTCGCCTGCGGACTGAACTTGGTCTTCCTCGTCTTCTTGTCCGTGCCCTTCCCTGTCCCCGAGGTCCCAGGCTGGTCGTCCGGGGTGCTTGTGGGGTTGCGCTCGTCCTCTGCGCCTGCTCCGGCTGCCTCCATGGTGCTTGGGTGTTGGTCAGTTTGTGTGTGGGTGTTTTTTCTACTTTTATGGTGATTTTTCATGCCTGCCAGGTGTGTGTTGCAGACCTGGCGCTGCTTGTTGCTGATTTCCTCATCGTGCTTTGGCCCATTGCGTGTTTTTTGGTGTTGTGGTTTGTGTTTTTATCTCCGTCGTGGTGGTTGTATCGCGGACATTGTCCGCAGTTTCGGCAGACTATCGCTTGCTACCGCCTTGTTGTGAATTCCACGTTGACACAGGGTTATTTTCCCACGATAGGCTGCGATATTGAAAGTTGCGTTACGCTACTCTTGCAGTAGTTATCGCACGTTCTTGTGAATATACCCCTAAGTGTAGTTAGTGCTCGTTAGGGCGCACCTACGATGTTAGGTAATGGTAAAATGGATTGGGGTTAGGCAATAAAATCTGGGCACATGGCGAGGGTGTGTGGGGAGCGATTTAGCAGTGGGATAGGGGTAGGTACCACGTCTGATGTAGAGACCTAAAAAACAGGTCTCGATTTCTGGTCAGGAAGCAAAGCTTATGTTGTGCTCTTTGAATATTGCTGGCATTCTTAGGCATGTTATGCGGGGATGACGTGATAGAAGTTTAAAATCTCCATCATGTCATATGTATTCAAGAGTCCTGCAATGTGGAATAATTTCTAATAAATCATGTTGTTGAGTCATTGGTAACTTAGGGCCAGATGTACACAGCATTGACCCCAAAATACTGGTCGCAATTCGCGTATTTTTGGAGACAGTGTGGTATTTTTGCGAACTGACCTTTGTACTAATAGGTTAGTTTGCAAAATACTGATTCCCACTTGGTCGTAATTCGACCTACCTCATGAATATTAATGAGGTAGGTCGCAAATTGTGACCCCCCAAGGAATCGCTGCAATCACAGAGATGTTGGCCAGGTGAGGTCAGCAGACCGTCTTGTCTGTGATTGCTTTTAAAAAATGTATTTTTTTAAAATGCAGCCTGTTTTCCTTTAAGTAAAACGGGTTGCTTTAAAAAAAGACATTACTACATTTTTTTTCAAAATTATCAAAAGGGAAGGGGCCGTTGGGGACACCTTTACGTTTGCGAATGGCTTATCACTACATGTAAAGTATTAGTATTTTGCGACTGGATTTTGGTTAGAAAACATTAATACACACCAATCCAATTTGGTATTTGGAAGGGACGCCCTAAACATGTCCCTTAAAAATACCACAACTGTATTTGGTCGCAAACCTAAATTGGGATATACTCGCAGGCACTGGTGGAATGCAGCTGTCAGATGAAATGTGGGTTCGTGATTCATGACTGAGGACTGTTTTGACGCTGAACACTGCAGCGCGCATGCACGCTGAGGGGAGGAGTGAGTTGCAAGCTGCGAGCCGTGAGCCGCTGGAGCTGCAGGAGCCGTGGGGGCCAAGGAGGAGCGGGAGCTGCCAACAGGCACTTGGACCCATGAATTTGCCTGTGAACTTGCTTCGAGGGGTCCGGACTGCTGCAGACTACCATGGACTTTTCCTGCAGACTGTCCCAAGGACTGATCCGTTTTCCCCCCATTTTTCGCTGTCGGCTGCCTGCTGGATTTGTTTGGTTTGGCTCGCTAGCTTCAGTAAACTTCCAGAGGCTCGAAGCTCGGCAATAAGGTGTCAAGCTGCACAAGTCAGATGGAGAGTTGAAGGCAGCAGGTGGCGAGGCAGTGAGACGGTGTTTGAAGGGTCTCAGGAGGCAGAAAGTGGAAGCAGTGGAAGAGCTGAATCTGCAACAAACTTTACGGTGAGCTGGGAAAATAACTGAGGGCCACTAAGGATTACTGGGGGCTGAGCGTGGTCAGACAATAGGCCAACAGGCCTTTCGGCACAGCGCAGAGGCGGCCGGAATTTAGGTTGGTCGGCTTGCGCTCCATAGAAGGGCCGGCAAGCCCACCTCTAGCCCTCAGTTTATGTCTGTGTTTGTGCCTGTGCCCCTAATCCATCTAGGGGGGCTTAAAACTCCATAAAAAGCCACCTGGCAGTTTTTTTGGCATGTTGCCAGCCGAGTCCAGTTCAGCTGAAGTCCAGTCAAGTCCCTGCCAGACTTCTGCCACTTCAACTACTTCTTGTTTTAAATTGTAGGAATTTGCACAGCCTGGCCCAGCAGATTGCTACAATAGACATAAGACTGCTCCAACAGAATCAACAAACTACTCAATTTGGAGCAGAAATATTACTGGCTACTCTTTTAAAAATTCTCTAAACACTCTCTAAACATCTGCCAGGACACATGCTGTGAACATGAAAGCATACCGAGTTCAAGACTTAGCCTGCACAAGGCAGGCGAGGACTTATAACAACCCATGCAGCTGTAGCTGTTGTCTCAGCTATAAAAAGAAGAAACCCCTCAACTAGTCAGAGAGGCATCATGCGCTCTGGTAAAACTACAGGACCGGTATTGTCCCAGAGTCGGCAGAGAAGGAGAGCACTGACTGAGTCCAGATCTGCAAAAACACTCATCTTTCCAAAGTCAACAACTACACAACGGAAGAGCCTAGAAGAATCACCTGAACTCCTACTACCTAATATGAAATCTAGCCCATCACAACCAAAAATGACCACAAAGTTTAAATACCTAAAAGACACAGGGGAGGCAATATATTCCAGCAATGGCAACATCGCCGGTCTTCCCCCACTGCTCAGTCTCATTGTGTTGGCAAATAGGAGGGGGGGGGTCCCCGGAAAAGCACCAGGCAACTGGAAGGCACGGGGCAGGGACCCCTGAAGACAACTTGGAGCCAGTGGTTGCAGTCCCTCCCAGCCCAGTTGGGGACATAGCTCAAAATCAAATTAACTCCAAAAGACTTTCTTTACTCTCACTCGTGGACAACTCAGAACTACTTGCTAGGGCCCCAAATGAATCTTAATCAATGGCAAAAAGGGCCTAGAGCAGAGTATCTATACGGTCATGCTTGGCTCATCCATGGGAGCAGATGAACTGTCCCACTTAATATACCACCTGGAAGAGGAGGAGACCAGGTGCCAGTTGTATGGGCTGACGGACTGTTGTGGGTTGGGCAAAGAGCACACACCGGAAGGCCACCGAACCTGGAACGACACCTGTTGAGCCAGTTGGGATGGAAAGGGTGTACAGGGCATAAGTAAACTATCCCCGTCCTTGGCCACCTCATGCAGGGAGAGAGTGGAAACAATTGACCGCACGCCATGCTTGGCTAAAGCCTTTACATATCTTAACAAAAAAGGGGCATATTCACAAGGAGCTATCGCCGAATTAACGGCACTTTATCGCAGCCAAAGTCATGATAAATTTACCCCCCCATTCACAAGCCGGTGTTAACAGCCCACAGCACCAGTTTACACGCGATAGCAGCCGCAAAAAACATCGCCACAGAGGACCCTCGCAAAAATCGCTAATGAGATGCAGAGTAGGCGCTCCCGTGACAAAAGCCGAGACAACAGCACACCTCAACATTCACAACGACCAGCCACATCCGCGATAAAAACACAAAACAGGCGATAAGGCGCGTTAGCACCAGGAAATCTACACCTGCTCTGACCTGGTGTAAAGTCCGACGGCAGCCAGCACCACAAAAGGGAGCACAGCCCAGGGCCACAACCGAAGGGCAACAGATGCCATGGAGCCACACATCATGCAGCTCGGACACCCAAGAGGGCCACAACACCCACACCCACCACCCCATCCCACACCCGGAACACCCCCGGACCAACACAGACGCAGCGCAGACAAAGACAGCGGAACCCCAGGAAACGTACCAGCCGCACAGACCCAACATCTGACAATGTCACCTTCCACTCCAGGCTGAAAGGGACAACCAACCTACGCATCCTGACCTCATCGCCTAACAGGCCTACGGCAACAACACAGCGGACAACCAACATCCCACCCCACACAAAGCTGATGGCGTGGCTGCACCTGTTGGCCCCTGAGACCCCCCATCCAACACCCGCCAGAGTCGGAGTCCCACAGCCAGCCACATCCAAGTCCCCCACACCTGTTCTGGACATCACCATCACCCTGGTACCCCAGTCCCCATACGTACAACACAATGCGCAGGATCCGCTGGAGACCAAGCAAGGACCATACGCCATAGCAGGATGCACGCACGTGTCGGGGGCAACACACAGCACACATGTACTACCTGTGCCCCCTGGTGACACAGCACACAATCACCGCAACAGGAAGCACACGTCTCACACCAATGTGCAGGCAACAACAGAACACCGTGGAACACCCAACAATGTCGCCTTCAAATACACAGCCAGTGTGCATGATACCTTCATCCTCCGACAGTCCATCATCAACCAGCGTTCCCAGGATGGCAACAAGGGAAATGTACAGCCCCTTGGCAATATACAAATGAACACCCCACACACCTCAACACCACAACCATGCAACTCACAACTCTGGCAATGCACACGTCACAAAATCTCATACAACAGGCACAACAATATGCCAACCCACCAGACACGACAGAACAACTTACAATGTCCACATGGGCAAGCCCTGAAAATGAGCCAGCAACGGCATGGCATCTCAGCCACATACTAGCCAAATGTGGGGAGAGGTGGCAACCAGGCATGTGTGAAGGATGCAGTAGAACCATGATTGGGAAAGGACACAATGCCATCAGTGCCGGAGATGTGCTGGACACCTCGCAGTATGCAGAACACACCCATATCCATGGCGACATACACCGCTTGCGTATGGAGTGTAGTGGACAGTGGACGCCACCATGTCACCACAGCCAGTGGGAGACCTCGCGGAAATGTTGCCTGTTACGCCCCCCCAAGCGTCAGCGGAGTGGGATGGCCCGGCGTACGCCACGCCAGCATAGGGGTGTGAATAAAAACCACGTAGGCCTGGGCGTGGTCCACTTCCGGAAAGACCCACGTCTCTGCCAGGGCGGCGCCTCCCACCTCGCCACGAGGCCGACGCCATCCTCGTGAGCGGAGTTGCTTGAGATGCCGTGTGCCTGCCGGACCCCGGCACGCTGGTCCACGAACCCATCAGACCAGCCCCTGCGCAGCCAGGTCACACTGATCACCTTCCGACACGGCGTGTGTCAAGGAGGGCTCACCACGTGCCGGCGCAAGCCACAAGCCCGAGGCCCGAGACCTTGGCAGCCACCTCAGACCATCACGGCTGCCACGACACCGGCCCGCTTTATTCCTTTTTCTTTGACGTACTCCACTGCCGCCCCCGGCCTACTCTTCGGACCAGTAGGTCCCACATGTGGAACTGTGTCTTGAGTCATGAATGGCAGTGACCCCATATCCCGGCCAGCGGCCACAGCACCAGACCCCCCCAGTTCAGTGAGGCATAGTTCCATATGGGCATCTTGCGACACCTGGTGCCACTAACCCTGTTCAACGCCAGGCTGCTACACGTGGTGCCACTGAACCTGAACTACGCAGGCCGGTGGGGCCATCCAACCTATGCCGGCGACACTCGGTGAATGGGCCGTGCTGACCGCTGCCTCAGGCCTACACCACTGTCAGGTAGGTCACACATTTGGAACTGAGTCTTGATTACACCATGGCAGTGAACATCATTTAAGGCAGAGAACTATTCACCATACACCCTTAGATGTGGTGGCAACAAGTCTGTGCATGGCATCACAACCACACGTGTCTGTGGGCCTACGCGGACCACTGCCCTCGGCCTACGCTGCGCTCGAGTGGGATTCCAGAATTGGAACTGAACATCGGTAATTCAAAAGGCTGAATACATGTCTTTGCACGCACGTATGGCGTAAGAGGATGACGCGTTGCAGGCCGAAGGGAACAGGATCATTGTCACGGAGGTGATTGAACACTACAGACAACTGCCACTGTGTCACTAACTCTGTGCCTTGCGAGCCAACGACACGTGGCTGTGGGCCACTGCTGACCGCTGCCTCCAGCCTACACTGCGGTCCAGTAGGTCACAGCGCCTTGATTTGGCATTCTTGGAGTTCACATCTGTGTACAGGCATCATCGCAGACTGCATCCCCTCCCAGCACCTGTGCCACTGAGTTTGTTCCCCGACATTCATGGACACTCACTGGTCGTACATTGGGGGCGTTTGAGTCTATGGACTAGGGGCTAGTTTACATCCTCATGTAGCTGATCCCGAATTGTTGGTGAAAACGAGGGTTGCGCTTTCCACTCCTCCATTTGCTGCTTCCAGATGACATCAGACCTTCCGCATCATGCCCTGGAGGACACCTTCCACTGTCCCCCGAAACCCTCCGCAACATACACCTCGGACATTGATGGGGACCCGCTCAGGTCGCATGGCCCATCTGACTGCACCGCAAGTCACCGTCCCGTGGCTGGGTGCCTTTGCTGGCCGCAGTGCATCCGGGGCCACTAACTCTGTGCAGGTCAGGCCTGGGACCCCTTCTTCTGAGACATTGAATGGCCTCTGTAGCGATGGTCTTGGGGTCATCAACGCCATGTGTCTGTGGCCCTGCGCTGTCCGCCTCCTCCGGCCCCAACTGCGGGCCACCAGGGCCCACACATGGCATCGAGTCTTGACCGGCCTGGATGTCGCATCACCGCAGGAGGCACACGCCACCACCGCAAGGACCACCTTCAACCGCCATCTGCCAGAGTCGAAAGGGTGGTCCTGACAGACCTACGGAGTTGCCCAGACCTGTCGTGGATGCCATCATCGGCCTGCTGCCCTGCTCAGCACTCCAGGTGCCAGTGACTCAGTGCACCGCAAGCCATTGTCCGTTACTGATTGAGTTTTGTGCTGTTGTGAGGTTGCGCAGCAATGTCACCTCATGCAGTGGGGAAGACCTGGGACCATGAGGAGGAGGACGTGTCAAGTGTGCGGATGGGAGAAGGCACAGACAATGGGAGGGCAGGTGGCAGCAGCCCCAAGGCAGGAATGCAGACTGGTGGCGGTAGTCAAGCTACACACCCGGATCTGATACTGGGTATTGCGCTGTGGACTGCAGACGCAACTGTCACCTCAGGCAGTGTGGGAGACCAGGGACGTTGATGAGGAAGTTGATGCAGGTGTACCACACCCCACTGCATCTGCATCAGGACTAACCTGAAGGGACACAATCCTAGCAATTCCTTCACATGAGCGCGCTCTTCTCTAGTGCCCCTACCTCAGTGCACTGCAACTCACTGAACGTCCAGACTGAATATTGGGTGACCTCTGTCCTTACTCTGGATCCTTCCATGTTGCTCTGCAATTGACTCTGTTATGCTGGTGTTTTCTGTTTCCATTACACTGGTGTCCACTTTTCAGGTTGTTGCCAGCACCAAACACTCCGTGCGGGCTGGCTTATACTCACCCCACACACATCCAGCACAGGCGTCACTGTACATGTGGCCCTGCCAATAAAGGGGCCGGGCGCACGTGCCTGTAGCCAGTTCAACATGATATGTGCATGTGTCTCTGTGGAGGTGTGGGTCTCCTTTGTGGGGTGTAGGTGGTCCCTGAAGGGTATTGGACACCCACGTATGTGTTCTACTTCGCATTCCATGGGTTAGGCAACACCCTCACCTGTTGGGCCACCTCCTTTTGGCGTTCGGCCACCTGGCATTGGGGTTCCATGTGTGGGTGGGTGACGTGTTGTGAGGCAGCCGTGATTGCGGGTGCTTCATGCTGTGTGGTCTGTTGCAGAGTCTGGGTTCTCCTCTGAGTAGCTTGTCTGCCCTGGTCCTGGTGGTGGGTTGTGTGGGATGTCCATGGGCTGTTGTAGGGCGTCGGGGTCGGGGGTGTGGTGTTCGTCTCGGGCATCACTGATGGGTTGTCTGTTCAGACCTGCTGGAGGTGTTGTTTGTCCCTCTGCATTGTGAAGGGGAGGTGCATGTTGGCATTGTGTTGGCGCCTTGTTCTTGTCGACATGCAGACTGTGTGACAATGTACATTGTGACTGTTTGGGCGGTGGTGTCTATTTGAGTTGGGACAGTGTGCATTTGGCCTACATGGCTGATGTGGGGTTGTAGGGGTAGATGTGCATCTCACAGTTCCCTGCTCTGTCCAATGTGATTGTTCTGTTTCTGCGCCTGGGTGGACCCAGTTGTGTCCCCTGTCTGCAGTGTGGGTGTTGCACTTTGTGCCACATTGTCATGGTATGTGCTGTCATTGCTATGTGTGTTTGCTGCAGTGTGCCACGGGGATGGGGGACATGTCCCTGGGTAAATGTGGGTGTGCAGTGTGTTACACCTCATTGTGCATGTGTGGCATTGTGCCCATCACCCCCCATCCCCCCAGTCCCTGTTGGATCCTCACCCTGTTGTTGTTGTGTCAGGTCCTGTCGAGCTGTGTCCGTACTCCCTACTCCTTGCACCCTCTCCACACTGATGACTGTGGCCTGGCTTTCCTCCTGCTCCTCCTGTGTCGCTGGACTGCCACCTCCTGTCGCCGTTGCTGCCTTCCTGTTGGCAGCGGGTTTGTACCTGGTTTAGGTTGTCACGTCCTGGCGGAGCCTCTTGGCCTCCTGGATTGGCCTCCTGGGCTCTGTGACTGCATTCCAGGCGGTCTGCTTGTGGGTCATTTGCTGATAGTGTTCTGTCGCCTCCGTGGCCTTGGTCTTGTTTTCCTGTGGTCTGCACCCCATCTTCCTCTCCATTTTCTCCTTGGCCTTCCCTGAGCCAGTTGTTCCTTGCTGGTGGTCTGTGGGGGTTGTGGGGTTCGCGTTGCCCTCTGTGCTGGGTCAGGGTGCATGGATGTTGCTACGTGCTTTGGCTTGTTTCTGGTGTGTTGTGCCTGTGGTTTTTATGGTGCAATTGCCCGCCAGACACGTGGGAGTTGCAGGCCTGAGGCTGCTTTTCGCAGCTTTTTGTACCGCGATTGGCCTCATCGCATGATTTCTCGCGTTTCGCATTTTTTGGGCGTGGTGTTGATTTACACGCTATCATTTGACGCGTTATCTGGTGACTATCGCATGGTACCACCTTGTTGTGAATTCCACGTTGACACGGGGTTATTTTCCCGTGATAGGCTGCGTTATTGAAAGTTGCGTTACGATAGTCCTGCGGTAGTTATCACACGTTCTTGTGAATATACCCCAAAGAGTGGAAACATTTGTTTGCCACATATGCTAAAGATGCACCATCTAATACCAGCCCCAGCCCAACAGAAGGAGACGGACACTGGGCTTCACTCCTCAGAATATTGCAAAGTTTAATTGAGGCACTGAACTATCAGACAAATGAAACGGACATTAAGATTAGCCTCCTTAACATTGTGACCATGTTCACCTCAGGGATAGATGAGAAAATCGCTAATCTTAACAGCTTGATAAGAAGAGTGCAAGCAGACCCCCAAAGGGCACAGCAAGGATGCAATTGCTCACCGGTCCTAGACAAATGGCGACCCTCCCCGAGACTATGTCTCTGCTGCTTAGTGAGGTAAGCGCCAACTTAATACAAAGGGAACCAAATGCCCTGGGAGTCCATATTGACCTAGGAACTAACCATTCTACCTTATCTTCTACCTTATCTTGGGGGACGTATGCGGAAATAGCAGTTTTAGAGATTGTTGCAGTTGTCACTGAAGAGGCCCAGGTGGTTGCTCCATGCCCCCAACCATCACAGGAGGAAGTAGGTTCGAGGGGACTGGACCACGGAATAGAAAAAGTAGCAGTATGCAATGCCAGCTTAGAAAGTGCGCCCAACATGACAAAAGCACAGGAAAAAACCAACAGATCTAAGAGGAGAAAGGGACGAAACAAAAAAACTCAAGCAGCAAACTGGCGACTAGCCTATCCAATCTTCAATAAGCACATAAGGGAGTCACCCACAAAGCTACCTCCAGAACATCTAACATCCACAGCCCTAATACCTGCAGAAGAACAATGCACAAGTGAGGAACCTAACGGGATAATTAAAGAAGGGGGGCATGATGCGGCATTCAACAAACATCCTGATAGTGATGAAACCACAGCAAGCCAAAACTCAAAATCGCTTGGGCCACCCTCCTTTAATGGTCCAACAAATAAGAGAGGTTACCCCCCACTGACTCCCCGAGAACAGCGACCAAATTAACGCACTAATGACCTAGCAGTGGCAACAGTAAGTTTTGGGGGGAAAAGCGTACCTCGCATACTAGCAAAGGAACCCGTCAGGGAACTTACAGAGACTATAAGTGCCAATGAAATTTCAGTCCCAACAGCTAGCTGGCAAAACCATGAATCTGGAAGTACACCTCCAATAGTGCCCCAGGCTGTTAAAATTTATAGGGCACAAATATTGATATCAGGGAGAGGGCAAACATGCTCCTTTACCTGGATTTTATCTCAAAAGACCCTTTTGACATCTTAAACAGAGGCAACATATTTAAGCTCACTCGCTTGATTCCATCATTGGGGAATGTCTCATCAAAGGACATCCTCTCAATTGAGTTTGTAAACTCTGGGCCAGGGACACACAGTGAACACACTAGAGTCACTTTGGACTCAGTAGAACTGGAACAGAGGGTGTTAAAGAAGTTGGAAACCTTCAAGAGCTGGGGCATCTCAATATCTGTCCCCAAGACCACAGGGTATCCGCACCCACTTGAACCACTCAATAACGAGGAAACCATGCCTCACTCTATAAGAAGAGTCTACTTGGTCCTGAGAAATGCCCTGAGTAAAACCCCGGGCCACACTACAAACTCGGCCAGAGAGGTTACCCCGACTCCCAATCAGTACAAGAGCACTGAACCTGAATGGGGCTGGCTAGCAGGCACATTAAACATGACTAGAAAGCTGTAATGACAAGGAGCCAACAAAAGAACACAGGGAGGTAACTCATTACGAATTTCTCCTGGAATATCAATGGACTTGCTGGCAAAATGGACGATTTTCAAACCCTGCTGTATCTATGCTTCTTCCATGTGGTGTTATTTCAGGAGACTTGGGTGTTGGAGTCTGTGCCACTGGAGGGCGTCTCTAATTTTTTTACCCTGGCAATCAAAGCACCAAAACACCGGCACCGGAAAGGGGGTCTCACTATCTAGCTATCAACAGCAAATGAAATTTTGAAGTGTATTCTAGCAAAGAGAAGGAGCATGTTGTTTTAATTTTAGTGTATTTTACCATTTTTTGTATGGATTGTATTAGTATTCCTGCTAAATTGCTTACCCCTGCTGCTAACTCCTCTATAGGACTGATTTTATTATTCAAGTATTTTTGGATAACATTTGCTGCTATTGATGGTTGCAGTCGATCTTTTTGCACTATTGGATAATACCTGCTGCTACCTATGAACCCATATGCTTTGCATTGCCACTTTAGTCCTGAGAAAATAGTACTGTATTTTGTTTGCTGATGTATTCTTTTTAAACAGAAAATGAGTTTGTATTTGCTGAGATAAGTTTGATTTTATATGATGTTTTTATCCATGTGTATCTTTTATGTCCTGTCTTTGGAAGGACGAATAAAGAAAGAATTGATTGATTGATTGAAATAGAAGGCAAAGAACTAGAGGGCAATGAGCAGGGTCTGCAATTTGTGGAGCTGGCTCTGAGAACATCTGCTGGTCTTTGTGTCCCCATTGTGACAGTGAACGTTTATATCCACCCCAGTAAAAAACCAAGACTGGAGCTCTCAGCAATCCTGATGAAAAAGCTTATGAGCTTAAAAAGTGAACAAGGCAATATCTATCTCATAGTCTTGGGTGACTTTAACATGTGCCTCATGGGGGACACAGTTCCAAATGAAATCCTGACAGCACAAGACCAATACTGGGGAATAAAACAGAGAGAAAAACTGACACGGCACAAAAAAAGATAAGAAAGGCCAGCTGCTACTAGGGAATTTGGAGCACTTTGGACTTCGCTTCTTGAATGGTCGCTTCACCAATGACAAACCGCCAGGTCTAGCATATCATTCCAAAGCAGGAGCATCCCTGATAGACTATACCCTGTTGAGTTTACCTCTAATGCAAACGTAATTTTCTTGGGCCTCAGCGAGAAGATTGACAGTGACCATCGCCCTCAGGAGATAGTTCTACGAATCTCACCAGGAGAACATGAGCCTTCATCCAAACAGAAGACACTATCCTACACCATCAGTAACAAGAGGATTAAATGTACGCTCACTTCCTTGCCACACCTTTTCCATGGAACCAAGGAAATACTCCATATGGCAAATGCAAAACATGATCCTCTGGCCAATTGGAAATGCTTCACAACTTAATTTGCTGGTCTTTTTGCGAAATCAGTAACTGCTTGACAGAATGGACACGGCATAAGGGCCCCATACTAATCACCTGGACGAAGAACCATCTCATCAAGGAAACAACAAGGCAAATAAACCAACGCTGGAGGGCTCTGGAGCACCGAATGATCCAGACCTATGGCACAAACTAAGGAAAGTGAAAATAGATCTAAAACAGCAAAAGTGGGAACTCTTAAGAGCTAGGAAGTAAGCATTCTGGGCAAAACTGCTATGTGACATAAAAAGAAATAGCTCAGCCAGCTTCTGGCGGGCAGTGAACAGCATCAACAATGCTCTGCCCAGAGTGGCAAGCTTCAACTTCTCAACTGGGCATTTTAATCTGATGGGCTCAGCCCACTCAAAGGTATATTCACAAATGCCTATATAGTCAGAAGAAGTAATACAGAAGCGAAAGCCTCAGATTGTGAGCCATCCACACTTTGCCGACTATGATAAGGTATGTGTATGGTTAAACCGGGATGAGGAGCAACACACAGGGGAAAACAGCTCCATAGGCCCCAGCACAACCACACCATCAAGACTGACAAATGTCCCCTCGAACTTTCAATAGTTCCATTGCCCAGAAAGTCAGAAAGAACCTAAACTATCAATCTATTCACATACCATCCAGAAGTAAATCTTTAAAGGGCGCAGAGATGGGGCCATGGGTCAAAATGGGGTCGCTCCAGCAATCTTTAAGGAAGATCCCTCCTACTGGGCAAATCAGTTAGAACCACTGTTTAATTTTGTCTTAGGTAATGGCAGGGCTCCTGCCTCATGGAATGGCTCAGTTATCTTGCCAATGTTTAAAGGGGTAGACAAAGGAAACCCCAAGAACTACAATCTAGTGGCATAATAGACAACACAGCACAATATTTTGCAGGAACCATACTGGAGGGATTACAGACATTGGCTGAGGAAAACAACATAATTCTACTGAAGCAGACTGGCTTTACCAAACAAACAGGGTCTATAACTAACATCATGGCCCTTTCCCTGCTGAGTGACTTTGCAACGTCCTATAAACAACCTGCTCATTTATGCTTTATAGATTACAAATCCGCATTTGACAGGGCAAACTAAAGGAAAACTTCGGTCAAAACTAGCAGATTTCCCTAAGACAAAACCAGTGAAATTCAGCAGTTATGGTTATGTGAGCTAACTATAACTTACGCCCCGGCAATGCAATGCTTATGACCTCACATATCACATACCTCATGACATGGTCAGTGACATCACTGATGACATCTCAAATGACATCACTGATGACATCATCAAGTGAGTGTAAGTGTTTTTAAGAGTTTATGGCTGTTAAATATATATAGTAACCTACTACAAAAGTTAAACTAGTATACTAGGTGCACTACTACTGAGTGATACGACTTCTGACAAATAAATATTATGTGAGTGGCTGTGTGACTGTATCATTGTGTGTATGGGTGTGTAAGGGGCTGTATGGATGTATAAGTGGATGTGTGAGTAGCTGTGTGGGCGAGGAAGATGCTGTGTGAGTGGCTGTATTGGTGATTGAGTGGGTGTGTTAGAGGCTGTATGGGTGAGTGAGTGGGTGTCTGAATTGTTGTATGAGTGAGTGACTTATTGTGTAAGTGGCTGTATGGGTGAGTGAGTGGGTGTTTGAGTGGGTGTTTGGTTAAGTGAGTTGGTCTGCGAGTGACTGTATTGCAGAGTAAGTGTCTGTATGAATGGCTGTGTGGGTGAGTGAGTAGATGTGTGAGTGCTTGTATGGATGTGTGAATGGGTATGTAAGTGGTTGTTTTTTTTTCAATAATGTTTTATTATTATTTATTTATAGAAATTTCCAGCAGAAAAATACACTATATTGGCCATGTATTACACATAAACAATTGCAGTTGCATCAGAAGAAAGAAAAAATATGGTGTTTTATACACGATACAGTCAACCATTTACATTAGGGAGTGGGGCAGTGGATTAAGGCATTTGGCAAAGTATACTGCAACCTGATGTCTATTATATAAACAGACGTCACTGCATTAAAGTTTGTGAGCACGTTATTATCGTCATGCATCAATGTAACTTGATTTGGCATTGCCGCTGTATGTACGGTTATTGTTTGTATGGGCGAATAAAGGAGGGCAATTTGTTCGAATGGACAGGTACTTCTGCCTTGTATTTAGACATGTTCAGCTTGAGGGTGCAATCTGTGTATCTTGCGCTGCTGTTTTCTGAGCACTTGCCCATAGTGTAAGCGGGCCCAGATATCTTTGGATCTAGATGCTATGAGCATCAGTTCCCAGTATGCTGTTAGCTTTTCTTGGCAATAAGTAATATCATGTAACCACGCATCTATTGAGGGGGCCGTGGTGGTGCCCCAGTGTATGGCTATTCTACGTTTAGCTAGTAGGAGCATCATGGCGGATAAGCATCGTGTGTCGGTGGGGACGTCCCCGACATGCCCCGGTAGTGCCACTAGAGGTGAGCGTCTCAGGTTTGACCTTGTGACTTGATTTACTATCTCATAAGCTCTAACCCAGTATTCCGCGATGGGGGGGCAGTGCCATGTTAGATGTAGAAATGATGTTTGTTGGTTTGCGCTTTTCCAGCAGTTTGCGTCGGGTCTAAGGCCCATTTTGAACAGCTGTAGGGGGTGCAATACAATCGATGGAGGAATTTAAAGTGGAGATGTAACTTGTAGTTGGGAGACAAAAGTTCAAGTTGAGAACAGCAGAAGGTCCATTGTTCATCAGTGAGGGGCTGATTCAGTTCTATGCGCCAGATAGCTAGTGCCTTTTCTATGATCGCTGGTGCGGTGCGCTGCGTGGTTGTGTACAAGCGTGTTTTCAATTTCCAGGGAGAGGGACTAGTCAGCAGAAGTTGGAGTGGTGTCAGGGTAGGGGGCGCATCAGGGAATGAAGCGTGTATCTGCCAGCATGTCGCCCTGATTTGGTGGTATAGGAGTAAGTCCGATGCAGCTGGGGGGTGATCCCCATTTGTAGCCTGTGGGGCCACGAATGAGTTATCTGGGTATATGTCTACAAAAGTGTTGATACCGAGTCGATGGGCACAGGTTCTGGCCCCGCTGTCATGTAGGGAGGGTAAGAGAGGGTGATGTGCTAGCGGGATATCTGGGGAGTAAATAGTTGGGATTTTGGAACGTCTGCGCAGGTTTTCCCACGCACATCTGAGTGTTTCCACCATGTTTACTTTGCCTCTAGGGTGTCTGTAGGTTTGGTATAAAGTGACTTGTAGTGGGGTTGGAGCTGCCATGTCTTTTTCTACGGCGACATGAGTCTGGAATGGAGACGGGCATACCCAATAATGCAGGAATTGGGCCTGTGCACAAAATGCATAGAGTGTGAGGTCTGGGGCACCTAGGTCCCCTTGCCTTAGTGGCAATGTGAGGAGCTCCCAGGATATACGGGGCAGCTTACCCGCCCAGGACAGAGCCACCATTTGTGAGTGGAGCTTCTTGAAAAAGGCACAAGTTAGTGGTAGGGGTACATTGACAAATAGGTAAAGAAATTTTGGCAGCACCACCATTTTTCCTATGGCAATTCTGCCTGCCAGAGACAGGGGCAGCCAGGACCAAAATGAGACCCTCTCCTCGAGCCAGCCCACAGTTCAGCTGTAGTTCATATTCCAAAGTTCTTGCATGTTCCGGCTAAGCCAGATCCCCAGGTATTTGATCGGGCCTTGGGCCCATGCTAGGGGACAGTCCAATTCGAAGGGGGGTGTGGCGTCGGTAAGGGTGAATACGACAGATCTGGACCAATTCATGGTTATGCCTGACAGGCCTCCAAATTGTGTGATCTCCCTCAGCACCGGGTTAAGATTTTCTTCAGGTTTGCGTATGTAAAGGGTTATGTCGTACGCTTATATTGAGACTATTAGTGCTCTGTCAGTTAGCCCCAGTCCTCTGGTTACATGATGTTGGCGCAGTCTCGCTGCAAGCAGCTCTATAGCTATGGCGAAGAGAAAAGGGGAGAGGGGACAGCCCTGCCTGGTGCCACGTGAGATCGCAAAGGGGGTGAATGTTATGTCGTTGGCTCTCAGTCTGGCTGTGGGATTGGTATAAAGCAAGCGTATTAATTTGATGAATTTTGTGCTAAAGCCCATTCTGGAGAGTATGATGAATAGGTATGGCCATTCAAGTGAGTTGAATGCCTTTGTGGCATCCAGAAAGGCAGCCAGTGCTGGCAGATGAGGATCTAGTTCGTGCAAGACAGCGGAGAAGGAGCACAAATTGTGTGTTGTGGAGCGGCCCAGGATGAACCCTGACTGATCTGGCATGGCGACAAGTGGAAGGATGGGTTGGAGCCTGTTGGCGAGGAGCTTAGCAAGTATTTTGGTGTCGATGTTCAGAAGAGAGAGTGGGCGGTAGGAGTCACAGTGATTAGCTGGCTTGTCTGGTTTTAGAAGCGAGATTATAACTGCTTCTCGCATGGATGAGGGTAAAACCCCTTTGTCTAGTGATTCTTGATAAAATGCAAGGAGGTTGGGTGCCAGTATGGCAGCGTACGTTTTATAAAAGGAGACTGTTAGCCAATCTAGTCTGGGGGCTTTGTCACCTGGCATGCTTTGTATTATCTGGATTATGTGCTCGAGTGTGAATGGTTCGTCAAGATATGTACGGTGTGCTTGCTCAGCCAAGCTAGTTCTATCGATTCCAAGTACTCGCACAGCCCTAAGTCTAAATTGCCACCTGTAGATGTGTAAAGGGTAGTGTAGAATTCAGCTAGGAGGTCTAGTGTGGCACATTGTCCCCTAATTGGACTGGAATTGTCATCCAGTAGCTCGTAAATATAGGATGATGTCCGTTAATGCCTAAGTAGTGAGGCTAATGCTCTGCCAGGATGGTCTCCCTCCCGGTAACGTCAAGCCCTAACATGTTTATCAAGGAAGCAGGTTTCCCTGTGTGCTTATTCATATTCTGTAATCTTCCCTCTCATGGCAGCAAGATTTATAGGGTCGTTGCTGCAAAAGAATACGAGTTCTTCTTTGCGTATGTCACGCTCTATGCGTTCTAGTGAATGCCTGATTGATTTCAGTATACCGGATTGTTTGGTTATGTATGCTCCTCGGATTACGGCCTTAAAGGCCTCCCAGGGAATTGAGGGGGACGACACTGACCCCTCAACAAGTGAGAAGTATTGTAGTATCTCGCTGCATATCCCCTCCCGAAACACTGTATCCTGCAAAGCGTTAGGGGGCAAGCGCCAGCTGAATGCCCAAGGGGAGGTTTAGGGTATTGTCCAGCTAAAAAGGGCAGGGGCGTGGTCGGATAGTGTGCGTGCCAAGTGACCGGTATCAGTGGCACAAGACGCCACGTCTCCCGTTGTCAGCCAGAAGTATAATCTGGACCAGGAATTATGGTACGATGAAATACAAGTGCCTTCAGCTGTCTCCAGATGCCATGTGCACCAAATGTCTATAAGACCTTGTTCCCGGATTATGGATAATAATTTCTGGCACGCCCAGGGATGGAGACTCCGGGCAGCGCCCGAGCGGTCCCATGTGTCATTCAAGATAGCGTTAAAATCGCCCCCAACATATCAAAGTGTCACATTCCATCAGGGAGATTTTGGACCAGACCGTATCAAAGAAATTAGGGTAATCTGTGTTGGGCCAATAAATTGCCAACAGGGTAATAGGGGTTGTGTCCAACTTGACGCTTATGATGATTTATCTGCCCTCAGAGTCAATTGCGGTATGGGACGCGGCCCATCTAAGTCCCCGATGAATCAGTATAGCCATTCCGCGTGCATAATTTGAATAGGCTGATGAATGTATCTCACCCCAGTATCTATTCTGGAGTTTGGGCCCTGACATGTCCTGAAGGTGCGTTTCTTGTAGAAAACATATCTATCTTATGCCTGATTAGATATGAGTGGACAAGGCGTGTTTTCCTGTGGTCGTTAAGCCCTCTAATGTTCCAAGTAAGGAAGGTAACTGTAGTCATGAGTATGGCTGGTGTACTAACATGTTGCGATTATGCCGGAGTCTACTGTTAAGTTCACGTGCAGTTTGCAGTTGCTTAATGCAAGTGTGTGGTCGGGGTTTTTGATGCATATGATGATTATATGCCCCTTTATGTGCACAGTTTCTGGTGTCTTATGCCCTCCTATCCCTACCCCGCGCCAACTGTAAAAAGTGTCCCCACCCCTCCTCCCCCTCCCACACCAACCCCCAATTAGGTTGTGATTTTCATCCTTCCCGCCGCCCCCCCCAACTTGAAAATAACTTCAACCAAACTTAGCCATGGAAGTTCTCCCATGGGGGCTTGGGTCGCCAGCATGCTACCCAGCCAGAAAGGCAGCGTGGCCAAGCATTACATGTATAGTAGACTAATCAGAGGAAGTGAGAACGAAATCATGTTTAATCACAGGCATTGTGAATAGTTAATCTTGACATTGTGTTGTGTAGGCCATATGGAACAAATGGCATGGATGCGCTAGCATCCCGTTTTAAAAGCAACCTAGGGTTAGGCATACATTTTAGTCATTGTCACTCATGCCAGTGTCTGCTCCAGTGCCGTGATTGGACCATGGGAATTTCCTATGCCCGCTGATATGCTTGGCGAATGTGAGGGCCGACGATGCATCAGTAAAGAAGTGTGATTGTCCATCATGCATCACTTTTAGTTTGGCTGGGTAGAGCAGGGTGTATGGAATTTCGACTTGTTGTAGGTTGCGTTTGGTGGGCCAGAATTCATTGCGGGCCGCTTGTACCATGGGAGTGAAGTCTGGATAGAACGAGATAGTGCTGCCCTGGTGATTGATAGTGCCACGCTCTCTGGCCAGGTGCAATATGGTGTTGCTGTCCCGATAGTTGAGTATGCGCACAATAATGGGTCTAGGTGCAGCTCCCACCGGAGGTCAGGAATCCAAGGAGCGGTAAGCATGCTCAACTGTGAACACGGGGGAGAGTCCTGCGTCGAAAAGGTTGCATAGTAGAGTCTCTATATAGGGCTCCATCTTGGGGATCGCAGTTGTCTCGGCAATTCCTGTTATCCTAAGGTTATTTCGCCTGGAGCGGGCTTCTAAATCCTCGTTCTTTGCTTTAATCACACTTAGGATCTTTTCCATCTGGAGAAGATGACTCTTTGATTCTACCTGGAACGCATGTGTGTCAGAGGCACAGTTTTCGAGGAGGTCTAGCCTAGTTTCATGGGGGTCAACTTGCTTTTCAACCATGTCCAGAACGGAGGTCAGAGCATCTAATTTGGTATCTATAGTCTTGAGGCTAGTTCTGACCTCAAGCAGGATCGCGCGGAAGAACTCTGTTTGACCCTCATCATTGTCCCTGGCACCAACTTCTGTTTGTGTCTGGGCCTGATCCTGTAAGGCGGGTAAGTCTTTTGTTTTCAAAAGGCAGCTTTGATTGCTTTGGGTCATTTTTCCCCATGGTGTGGAAGGAGCCAGATACCACAGCCAGTTAGCAATGGACAGCGTGTATGGTGGTAGTAGAATGCTGCAGGTGCAGGCCCGCTGTGGGTTACTGCAGTTATTTTATGAAAGGGCCTGTATGTCGATTTTGTTTGGGGACTTCATCCCAGAGGTGAGTTCTTTACGGCAACCCCCAGCCAGCCCCCAGGACCAGCCACCCCCGCAGCGGTCTCAGGGCCCCCCACAGCCAGGCCCCTATGCCGTGGTCTTTCGGACTGGGGGTCCGTCCGTCCACGCGTGCCGGGCATCCCCAGCATGAAGGCACGCAAGGTACTCAATCGTCCCGGCACTCATGCGCTCACTTCGCTTCTCTGACTATCTCTGGCAGGTTCGGCAGAGCAGTTCAGCGAGGTTCCACGCTGGGCGAATGACTCCTTTCCTGTGGGTGCGACCTCAGAGGTTACCAACTCTGGAGTAGGTCCGCACTCCAGAATATCGCAGGCCCTAGGCGAGCACAAGCCTGTTTCTTCCTCCTTAGGAGCAGCTGGCGCATGGAGAAGCAGTGCACTGCAGCCAGTGTAATCACCAAAGCCCGGGCATAGTGCAGCAGCCCCGGATTGCCTTACTATGTTCAGGATTCTGTAGGATAATAGGCACCGCCGGCAGAGCCATCTTAGTGAGCGGCCATCTTGCTGCTGTGTTGAAATGCTGTATGGGCAAATGAGAGTGTGTGAGTGACTGTGAAGTTAAATAAGTGGGTGTTTAAATAGCTGTATGGGTGAGTGTGTGGCTATGTGAGTGGCTGTATGAGTGAGTAACTGTATGAGTGGCTGTACGGATGAGTGAATGGTTGTTTGAGTGCCTCTGTGGAGGAGTGAGTGGGTATGTGAGTACTGGTATGGGTCTGTGAATGGGTATGTGAGTGGTTGTATGGGTGTGTGATTGTGGGTACAAGAGGTTGTATGGGTGTGTGAGTGGTTCTGTGGATGGTGTCATCAGTGATGTCATTTGAGATATCATAAGTAATGTTATCAGTTATGTCACTGACCATGTCATGAGTGATGTAATATGTGAGGTCATAAGCAGTGCACTGTGGGGTGTAAGATATAGTTAGCTCAGGTAACTATAATTGCTGAATTTCACTGGTTTTGTATGAGCTAATTCTGAGCCCAACTATAACGTCCCTGTGACCTTTAGTTTTTTCAATGAATTTCTAGGGTTTTTTAAAATTCTATTTCCTAACTATAACTTCCCTATCACCTTTGGTTTTTTCCAGTGAATTTCTAAGGTTGTTCAAAATCTATTTCCTAACTATAAGGTCCATGTAACCTTTGGTTTTTTAAGTGAATGTTTATGTTTTTGAACTGGTAGTCGTGTTTGCAGAGTGGTAGAGAAAGGGGGTGGGGCCTCCGACTAGCTCTCAGGAATCCCACTGTAAGGGACTTACTGGAGGTAACATGAGGGCTTCTTGTTTCCAAGGTCCCTCATCATCCTAAAGGACTTTATCACCGAACCAGTATTGTGCCAGGAGGCGTGTTTGCAGAGTGGTGGAGAAAGGGAGCATGACCTGTGAAGCCCTCTCAGCAATCAGGCTGTGCAGGACTTACAGGAGGTAACTGGAGGGCTTGTGGGCCTTAAGAACCCTCAGCATTCAAGGGGACTTCATCCCCTAACCAGCAGTGCACCAAGAGGTGTGTTTGCAGAGTGGTGGAGAAAGGGGGTGTGGCCTCCAAAGACCTCTCAGCAATCTCACTGTGGGATTTACTGGAGGTAAAAGGAGGGCTCGTTTGACTCCAAGGACCCTCTGGTCCTTTGGGAACTTCATCCCCCAACAAGCAGTGCTCCAGGAGGCACATTTGCAGAGTAGTGAGGAAAGAGGACAGGGTCTTTTTTAATTTTGAAATTTTGTATTCATTTGGGGAGGGGGCCGCGTGCCCCCCTTCCCTGGCCTAATTTGGCACCGGGGACTCCATTCACCAGGGCCAGGCCTATATTGAGTAGGCGAGGGGGCAGCACGGCCCCTCTCCCCGAGCCAATTTTGGCTCAAGGGACTGTAGGAGAGTAGGATCTGCTTCACATGGGTACCCCCACTTTTTGCTGATGCTTCACTGTTTTTCGACATTAGTCTGGCTGGGGCCCTGCTAATCAGAACCCCAGCCTAGCTGCTTCCTCTCTAAAATGGTTTCCATGTGCCTCAGGCACATCACTGATTGGGATCTGGAGTGCCCTTATAAGTCCCTAGTATATGGTATACTATGTACCAAGGGCATAGGTACCTCAGAGGCCTGCCAGGGGCTGCAGCATGTATTATGCCACCCCTGGAAGGCCATCCAAACTGACACCACAGGTCTGCTACTGCAGCCTGGGTAAGGTGGTGCATGCACTCCTTACTGTGATATAGGTTACCTATATCACTAAATACATACACACATATAAACCTATAAGTCACTCCTAAGGCAGGCCTTATCAATCCTAAAGGCAGAGTGCATGGTTCCTATGTGAGAGGGTGCCCTGCATGAGCAGGGCCCCTCTGCAGCGTTCGGAGACCATCTCTGATGCTGTTTGTAGTGCAGCCTGACCATATACTCTTAAGCGCATTATATCCTCGCGGTAAAATGCTAACTTTGGAATGGCTGCACCTAAACATGTCGTGTTTGGTGTCAAACATCTTGGAATACTACCCCCCGCCAATGCTGGCGGCGGGGGTAGCATTCCACCCTTCTAGAGGGAAAGACATGTTAACTCTGACTAGTCCGGTAACTTCTTTCCAGAGCCCTGGCATCACAAAATGGATGCTGCTGCCACAGACACGAGTCTGGCCTCCTGCTGCTGGACGAAACTCCGGCAGGGGAGGCCTGGACAATAGGTTTCCTGTCCCAGGGAGGTGTGACCACCTCCCCAGACAGGATAATGTGTATTGGGGCTGGGCGGGAGCACTTTCGGGTGCTTTGAAGTCCTGCACTGGGGGCACATTTGGTGTCCCTGTGCATACCCCAGTTCAAACCGGATCAGGGCTTGCAGCCCCTGCTTTGGCGTGAACTGGACAAAGGAAAGGGGTGTAGCCACCCCTCTGCCCTGACCCACCCATAGGTGGGGCCACAGAGTAGTCCAACCCCTATCTTTAGTATAAAGATAGGAACCCAGTCCTTAGGACTTTAGATTATCCCTGGACGAAACTCTGAAACTGAATCCTGGACCTTCGACGCTCTACTCACGATTAGAGGACAGAATAATCTCCCTTGGGGTCAAGGAGTGACTCCCCTGCTTGGCAGGCACCAAAGAAGCATCTGTCCGGTTCGCATTTCTGAAGCTCCCGTCGGACGCCGAAGTCATCGCATCACCAGAGGTGGATTCTCAGACTTCCCCGAGGCTACCCTGAGTCCCCAGCAAAGCTGAGGCCCGTGGCTATTATGGGTGACTTGAGACCGTGACCCCTGGACACCGAGCACATTTGCAAGTGCATCCTCGTCTGGGTCTCCCAAGAAGTCGTGCTTTGGGCTCCGAGTAGCCCTAGCCTCCAGCACCACCTGCATTGAAGATCACTGGCCCCCACTCCACGAGTGTCCTGTAAGCCAGATCCACGTGCAGCGTCACGAGGCTCCTTCGCGGTCGCTAGCCCGTTGGCTAGTAGCCCTTAACGAAGGCCAATCTTTTTCTAACTTGGCATCCTGGTTGCTCCAGGCCTGCCCTCACTTACCCTTGCTGGGTGAGTTCCCCAGACCTTGCTGGTCTGCACCATCGACGATCTTCCTCTGCATCGAGACTTGCCGTTGCCAAGGCTTGTTGAGTCCAATCCGGTCGCCGACACCTCAGCACTCGACAAACATCGTGTACCAGCCCGAATCCTGCTCCTGGTCACCGACAACACCTCCTGGACCTCCTGGCTGAAGAGACAAGATGACCATCAACGCACCTGAAGCACTCGACATCGGTGGGCATCTGTCCATCGCCTTCCTGGTCACTGGCTAGTGACCCAGACTCTGTCCCCTCTGCTTTCAGGTTCTTCAGAACTCCGATCCACTCTTGGATCCACCCGGACACTTTTCACTTGGTCGCCAGCAGCACTTTGCAGCAGATCGCCATTCAAATCGACGACGAAACCCGACCCCGAAAGGCACCTATGCACCCGGCTTCCCTGGGTGAGGTAACACGAGTACTCCGGTGCTCCCGTGGGTAGAGACTCTTCAAAGTCCTAGATCTCAAAGGGTTTGGTCCAAGTCCTCTTTTAAGTGTCCCTTTTCTCTAATTTCCCGATCACGACTTTCTCAATAGAAGTCAACGGCGTATCGCGGTTGTGTATTTACACTGCACGCGTCTCCCGTGGGTCCCCTGTGTCACTACCTTGGGTGGTTCCTTGTGGTCCAAGCACTTCTAGAGGCTCTAGGCCTAGTGTCTAGTTCAGTCGTGGTTCTTATACCACTTTATTGGTATATGGTTTGGTACGCCCCTAGGGCCCAAACGTGTATTTGTGCTATTACTGTGTTTAAATAACTTCTAACTTATGTACTTTGAACTCTAGCCTCATAAAGAGACTAGAGGGGTGTGTTTAGCAATAAATACATATATTTTGAATATATACCTGGTGTGGTGCTCTTTCATTTGATCACTCAAGAGATTATAGACTGGTAAAACAAGCTGCTTTACATTCCTTCAAGACTTAGCCTGAAGGCTGCTCTCCATAGCTACCACTAGGATAGCTTTCAATAAGGTTGTCTTTAACCTATCTCCAATAAGGGGTTGTTTGGACTGGTGCAAGGTGCCCACTATAATTAGTGGACAGCATATGCCAGGCCAACTTCTCACAGGGACCCCATCTCCCGGGGCCCAGCCTTTTAAAAAAAAGAATCTTTAATACCTTCAAGGGAGGGGGGCCGAGCAACCCCCCTCCCCAGGCCAATTTTGGCACTGGGGACCCCATCCTCCAAGTCCCAGCCTTTTTTTCCTTTCTTTTTAAATAAAGGGCAAGGCAGCCCCCTCCTGGGCTGATTTTGGCCCGGGGAACCTATCCCCAGAGCCCGGCCTCTAGTGAGGCCTCTAGTGAGGGTGCCCTAGTCCCACCCAGGGCACCCACATTTAAGTGTTAGGGACCGCGGGGGAGCATCAAGGCCCCGCAGTCCCTGCCAGCTCCTCGCCTCCTACAGGAGCCAGCATTGCTTTGACACAGGGAGCTACTAACATGCAGCTCCCATTCTGTCAAAGCAAAAAGGCACAAGTTAGTGGTAGGGGTACATTGACAAATAGGTAAAGAAATTTTGGCAGCACCACCATTTTTCCTATGGCAATTCTGCCTGCCAGAGACAGGGGCAGCCAGGACCAAAATGAGACCCTCTCCTCGAGCCAGCCCACAGTTCAGCTGTAGTTCATGTTCCAAAGTTCTTGCATGTTCCGGCTAAGCCAGATCCCCAGGTATTTGATCGGGCCTTGGGCCCATGCTAGGGGACAGTCCAATTCGAAGGGGGGTGTGGCGTCGGTAAGGGTGAATACGACAGATCTGGACCAATTCATGGTTATGCCTGACAGGCCTCCAAATTGTGTGATCTCCCTCAGCACCGGGTTAAGATTTTCTTCGGGTTTGCGAATGTAAAGGGTTATGTCGTATGCTTACATTGAGACTATTAGTGCTCTGTCAGTTAGCCCCAGTCCTCTGGTTACATGATGTTGGCGCTGTCTTGCTGCAAGCAGCTCTATAGCTATGGCGAAGAGAAAAGGGGAGAGGGGACAGCCCTGCCTGGTGCCACGTGAGATCGCAAAGGGGGTGAATGTTACGTCGTTGGCTCTCAGTCTGGCTGTGGGATTGGTATAAAGCAAGCGTATTAATTTGATGAATTTCGTGCTAAAGCCCATTCTGGAGAGTATGATGAATAGGTATGGCCATTCAAGTGAGTTGAATGCCTTTGTGGCATCCAGAAAGGCAGCCAGTGCTGGCAGATGAGGATCTAGTTCGTGCAAGACAGCGGAGAAGGAGCACAAATTGTGTGTTGTGGAGCGGCCCAGGATGAACCCTGACTGATCTGGCATGGCGACAAGTGGAAGGATGGGTTGGAGCCTGTTGGCGAGGAGCTTAGCAAGTATTTTGGTGTCGATGTTCAGAAGAGAGAGTGGGCGGTAGGAGTCACAGTGATTAGCTGGCTTGTCTGGTTTTAGATGCGAGATTATAACTGCTTCTCGCATGGATGAGGGTAAAACCCTTTTGTCTAGTGATTCTTGATAAACTGCAAGGAGGTTGGGTGCCAGAATGGCAGCGTACGTTTTATAAAAGGAGACTGTTAGCCAATCTAGTCTGGGGGCTTTGTCACCTGGCATGCTTTGTATTATCTGGATTATGTCCTCGAGTGTGAATGGTTCGTCAAGATATGTACGGTGTGCTTGCTCAGCCAAGCTAGTTCTATCAATTCCAAGTACTCGCACAGCCCTAAGTCTAAATTGCCACCTGTAGATGTGTAAAGGGTAGTGTAGAATTCAGCTAGGAGGTCTAGTGTGGCGCATTGTCCCCTAATTGGACTGGAATTGTCATCCAGTAGCTCGTAAATATAGGATGATGTCCGTTAATGCCTAAGTAGTGAGGCTAATGCACTGCCAGGATGATCTCCCTCCCGGTAACGTCAAGCCCTAACATGTTTATCAAGGAAGCAGGTTTCCCTGTGTGCTTATTCATATTCTGTCATCTTCCCTCTAATGGCAGCAAGATTTATAGGGTCGTTGCTGCAAAAGAATACGAGTTCTTCTTTGCGTATGTCACGCTCTATGCGTTCTAGTGAATGCCTGATTGATTTCAGTATACCGGATTGTTTGGTTATGTATGCTCCTCGGATTACGGCCTTAAAGGCCTCCCAGGGAATTGAGGGGGACGACACTGACCCCTCAACAAGTGAGAAGTATTGTAGTATCTCGCTGCATATCCCCTCCCGAAACACTGTATCCTGCAAAGCGTTAGGGGGCAAGCGCCAGCTGAATGCCCAAGGGGAAGTTTAGGGGATTGTCCAGCTAAAAAGGGCAGGGGCGTGGTCGGATAGTGTGCGTGCCAAGTGACAGGTATCAGTGGCACAAGACGCCACGTCTCCCGTTGTCAGCCAGAAGTATAATCTGGACCAGGAATTATGGTACGATGAAATACAAGTGCCTTCAGCTGTCTCCAGATGCCATGTGCACCAAATGTCTATAAGACCTTGTTCCCGGATTATGGATAATAATTTCTGGCACGCCCAGGGATGGAGACTCCGGGCAGCGCCCGAGCGGTCCCATGTGTCATTCAAGATAGCGTTAAAATCGCCCCCACCATATCAAAGTGTCACATTCCATCAGGGAGATTTTGGACCAGACCGTATCAAAGAAATTAGGGTAATCTGCGTTGGGCCAATAAATTGCCAACAGGGTAATAGGGGTTGTGTCCAACTTGACGCTTATGATGATGTATCTGCCCTCAGAGTGAATTGCGGTATGGGACGTGGCCCATCTAAGTCCCCGTTGAATCAGTATAGCCACTCCGCGTGCATAATTTGAATAGGCTGATGAATGTATCTCACCCCAGTATCTATTCTGGAGTTTGGGCCCTGACATGTCCTGAAGGTGCGTTTCTTCTAGAAAACATATATCTATCTTATGCCTGATTAGATATGAGTGGACAAGGCGTGTTTTCCTGTGGTCGTTAAGCCCTCTAATGTTCCAAGTAAGGAAGGTAACTGTAGTCATGAGTATGGATGGTGTACTAACATGTTGCGATTATGCTGGAGTCTACTGTTAAGTTCATGGGCAGTTTGCAGTTGCTTAATGCAAGTGTGTGGTCGGGGTTTTTGATGCAGATGATGATTATATGCCCCTTTATGTGCACAGTTTCTGGTGTCTTATGCCCTCCTATCCCTACCCCGCGCCAACTGTAAAAACTGTCCCCACCCCTCCTCCCTCTCCCACACCAACCCCCAATTAGGTTGTGATTTTCATCCTTCCCGCCACCCCCCAACTTGAATATAACTTCAATCAAACTTAGCCATGGAAGTTCTCCCATGGGGGCTTGGGTCGCCAGCATGCTACCCAGCCAGAAAGGCGGCGTGGCCAAGCATTACATGTATAGTAGACTAATCAGAGGAAGTGAGAACGAAATCATGTTTAATCACAGGCATTGTGAATAGTTAATCTTGACATTGTGTTGTGTAGGCCATATGGAACAAATGGCATGGATGCGCTAGCATCCCGTTTTAAAAGCAACCTAGCGTTAGGCATACATTTTAGTCATTGTCACTCATGCCAGTGTCTGCTCCAGTGCCGTGATTGGACCATGGGAATTTCCTATGCCCGCTGATATGCTTGGCGAATGTGAGGGCCGACGATGCATCAGTAAAGAAGTGTGATTGTCCATCATGCATCACTTTTAGTTTGGCTGGGTAGAGCAGGGTGTATGGAATTTCGGCTTGTTGTAGGTTGCGTTTGGTGGGTCAGAATTCATTGCGGGCCGCTTGGACCATGGGAGTGAAGTCTGGATAGAACGAGATAGTGCTGCCCTGGTGATTGATAGTTCCGCGCTCTCTGGCCAGGTGCAATATGGTGTTGCTGTCCCGATAGTTGAGTATGCGCACAATAATGGGTCTAGGTGCAGCTCCCACCGGAGGTCAGGAATCCAAGGAGCGGTAAGCATGTTCTACTGTGAACACGGGGGAGAGTCCTGCGTTGAAAAGGTCGCATAGTAGAGTCTCTATATAGGGCTCCATCTTGGGGATTGCAGTTGTCTCGGCAATTCCTGTTATCCTAAGGTTATTTCGCCTGGAGCGGGCTTCTAAATCCTCGTTCTTTGCTTTAATCACACTTAGGATCTTTTCCATCTGGAGAAGTTGACTCTTTGATTCTACCTGGAACGCATGTGTGTCAGAGGCACAGTTTTCGAGCAGGTCTAGCCTAGTTTCATGGGGGTCAACTTGCTTTTCAACCATGTCCAGAACTGAGGTCAGAGCATCTAATTTGGTATCTATAGTCTTGAGGCTAGCTCTGACCTCAAGCAGGATCGCGCGGAAGACCTCTGTTTGACCCTCGTAATTGTCCCTGGCACCAGCTTCTGTTTCAGAGTCTGGGCCTGATCCTGTAAGGCGGGTAAGTGTTTTGTTTTCAAAAGGCAGCTTTGATTGCTTTGGGTCACTTTTCCCCATGGTGTGGAAGGAGCCAGATACCACAGCCAGTTAGCAATGGACAGCGTGTATGGTGGTAGTAGAATGCTGCAGGTGCAGGCCCGCCGTGGGTTACCGCAGTTATATTATGAATGGGCCTGTATGTCGATTTTGTTTGGGGACTTCATCCCAGAGGCGAGTTCTTCACGGCAAACCCCAGCCAGCCCCCAGGACCAGCCACCGCTGCAGCGGTCTCAGGGCCCCCCACAGCCAGGCCCCTATGCCGTGGTCTCTCGGACTGGGGGTTCGTCCGTCCACGCGTGCCGGGCATCCCCAGTCTGAAGACCCGCAAGGTACTCATGCGTCCCGGCACTCATGCGCTCACTTCGCCTCTCTGACTATCTCTGGCAGGTTCGGCAGAGCAGTTCAGCGAGGTTCCACGCTGGGCGAATGACTCCTTTCCTGTGGCTGCGACCTCAGAGGTTACCAACTCTGGAGTAGGTCCGCACTCCAGAATATCGCAGGCCCTAGGCGAGCACAAGCCTGTTTCTTCCTCCTTAGGAGCAGCTGGTGCATGGAGAAGCAGTGCACTGCAGCCAGTGTAATCACCAAAGCCCGGGCATAGTGCAGCAGCCCCGGATTGCCTTACTATGTTCAGGATTCTGTAGGATAATAGGCACCGCCGGCAGAGCCATCTTAGTGAGCGGCCATCTTGCTGCTGTGTTGAAAAGCTGTTTGGGCAAATCAGAGTGTGTGAGTGACTGTGAAGGTAAATAAGTGGGTGTTTAAATAGCTGTATGGGTGAGTGTGTGGCTATGTGAGTGGCTGTATGAGTGAGTAACTGTATGAGTGGCTGTACGGATGAGTGAATGGCTGTATGAGTGCCTCTGTGGAGGAGTGAGTGGGTATGTGAGTACTGGTATGGGTCTGTGAATGGGTATGTGAGTGGTTGTATGGGTGTGTGATTGTGGGTACAAGAGGTTGTATGGGTGTGTGAGTGGTTCTGTGGATGGTGTCATCAGTGATGTCATTTGAGATATCATAAGTAATGTTATCAGTTATGTCACTGACCATGTCATGAGTGATGTAATATGTGAGGTCATAAGCAGTGCACTGTGGGGTGTAAGATATAGTTAGCTCAGGTAACTATAATTGCTGAATTTCACTGGTTTTGTATGAGCTAATTCTGAGCCCAACTATAACGTCCCTGTGACCTTTAGTTTTTTCAATGAATTTCTAAGGTTTTTTAAAATTCTATTTCCTAACTATAACTTCCCTATCACCTTTGGTTTTTTTCAGTGAATTTCTAAGGTTGTTCAAAATCTATTTTCTAACTATAAGGTCCATGTAACCTTTGGTTTTTTAAGTGAATTTTTATGTTTTTTTAACTGATAGTCGTGTTTGCAGAGTGGTGGAGAAAGGGGGTGGGGCCTCCGACTAGCTCTCAGGAATCCCACTGTAAGGGACTTACTGGAGGTAACATGAGGGCTTCTTGTTTCCAAGGTCCCTCATCGTCCTAAAGGACTTTATCACCGAAGCAGTATTGTGCCAGGAGGCGTGTTTGCAGAGTGGTGGAGAAAGGGAGCATGACCTGTGAAGCCCTCTCAGCAATCAGGCTGTGCAGGACTTACAGGAGGTAACAGGAGGGCTTGTGGGCCTTAAGAACCCTCAGCATTCAAGGGGACTTCATCCCCTAACCAGCAGTGCACCAAGAGGTGTGTTTGCAGAGTGGTGGAGAAAGGGGGTGGGGCCTCCAAAGACCTCTCAGCAATCTCACTGTGGGATTTACTGGAGGTAAAAGGAGGGCTTGTTTGCCTCCAAGGACCCTCTGGTCCTTTGAGAACTTCATCCCCCAACAAGCAGTGCTCCAGGAGGCACGTTTGCAGAGTAGTGAGGAAAGAGGACAGGGTCTTTTTTAATTTCTAAATTTTGTATTCATTTGGGGAGGGGGCCGCGTGCCCCCCTTCCCTGGCCTAATTTGGCACCGGGGACTCCATTCACCAGGGCCAGGCCTATATTGAGTAGGCGAGGGGGCAGCACGGCCCCTCTCCCCAAGCCAATTTTGGCTCAAGGGACCCCATCTCCCGGGGCCCAGCCTTTTTAAAAAAAGAATCTTTAATACCTTCAAGGGAGGGGGGCCGAGCAACCCCCCTCCCCAGGCCAATTTTGGCACTGGGGACCCCATCCTCCAAGTCCCAGCCTTTTTTTCCTTTCTTTTTAAATAAAGGGCAAGGCAGCCCCCTCCTGGGCTGATTTTGGCCCAGGGAACCCATCCCCAGAGCCCGGCTTCTAGTGCGGGTGCCCTAGTCCCACCCAGGGCACCCACATTTAATTGTTAGGGACCGCGGGGGAGCATCAAGGCCCCGCAGTCCCTGCCAGCTCCCCGCCTCCTACAGGAGCCAGCATTGCTTTGACACAGGGAGCTACTAACATGCAGCTCCCATTCTGTCAAAGCAATTGTGCTCGCTTTCAGCAAGCAAGAGCATTGAAAATGCTCTCGCTTGCTGTAAGCGAGTGCAGTTTGCTATGGCTTGGCAGGAGCTGTAAAGCTCCCTCCAAGCCATATCAAACAGCTATGTCCCGGGGTGGGCACCCTGGGACACAGCAGGAGCCTGCCCTGGGGGGTGGTGGTCCCCAGGGCTATCTTTGGCTCCAGGCGGGTAGCCGCATGGCCCCCCTACTTGGTTTCATTTAGCACCAGGGAGGTGGTACTGAGGCAGGGGGGTCGCAACAGAATGCCCCCATTATATTATTTGAGCCATGGGGAGGTGGAGGTCCGAGGATGCAGGCGGCATGCAGGCCCCCGCATTTCATTGTTAATTGCCATGGGGAGGTAGTGGTCCCTGGGGTTGCGGGGGCCACCCTGGCCATCTGCATTTCATTGTTATTTGCCATGGGCAGGTGGTGGTCCCCGGTGCTGCGGGGCAGCCATGTAGCCCCCTGCATTTATTTTGGCTAAAGCCCCAGGGAGGTGACAGGGGTGTCTGCGCAGCCCCCCTGCATTATTTAAATTTAAAGCCCTGGGGAGGTGGCAGCCACCGGGGCTGTGTGGGGTCTGTGTGGCCCCCCACTTTCTTTATACATAAAGCCCTGGGGAGGTGGTGGTCCCCAGGGCTGCGGGGGAGGCCATTAAAGGCCTCCCCCGAATCAATTTAACAAATACACCAGGGAAGGTGGTGGCCCCCAGGCATGTGGGGGAGGCCAAGTGGGCCCCCTGCATCAGTTTACTTATGTTTAACCCAGAGAGGTGCTGGCCCCTGGGGCGTGGGGGTGCACATGGGCAATCCCTGCATTATTATAAAACACTGCCCCCAGGATTTGGCCCACCCGGCAGCTTCATGAAAAAGGCACGCAAGAGCCCATGCCCCTTTTTTTTTTTTTTAAATTGCTGCGGATCTGCGGGCCACTCGTGAATTTGAGGCAAAATTCAATGAGAAAAATGCTTTTAATCCCCGGCAGAGTCCCTGTTGGACCCTCCCCACCATATTTGGGGGATCAGGGTATTCCTATCCTGCCCTCTTTTTTTTACATTTTTTGTGGGACTTGGCTTCAAGCCAAGTCCCAAGATGGCTGCCAACACTTCCTGGTCGAAGTGTTGCCAGCCAATCAAATTTCAATGGGATCCGCAAGTCCACTGCAAGGATGCGGGTCCCCAGATATCTATATTTTTTAAACTTGAATATCTCCGAAACTACTGAATGGATTTACACCAAATCACAAGAAGCCCACTTTGTGGACCAACATCTAGCTTTCTGCCAAATTTGGTGTAATTCCGTTCAGCAGTTTGGGCTGTAGTCATGTTCAAAAAATAAAAAATCTCCATAGACATAACATGGGGAAAATGTGTTATGGGACCCCCCTTTGTTCTCGGCCCCTGCTAGAGGGATCACCCCGAAACTTTCAAAACAGCAGCTAAGCCAAAAAGGGGACGTTTTTTGTAAAATTTCGTGAAAATTCGTCAAGCGGCATCAAAGTTATTGGCAAAACAAAAACACTTTTCCAATGGAAACTTTGGTCCTAACTATAACTACCTACTGGCTATCGCCTGTAGGTAATATATACGTATATGTATATATATGTATATAGGAATGGAGCACCCAATAATAAATCTTTGGGAACTCTGAGATGGCTTTCAAGCTTTTCGTTTTAAATTGATTTATGGGTGCTCCGTTCCCATTACTTGAAGCTGCCCTGCATGGTCTATGGCGCCCTAATGGAGGAAACTACTGCTGCTGTTTGTCACGGATTTGGGGGGTACGACCAGCTTGCCTGTGAGTCACGAGAGGACTCTTGCTCTGAATTTGGCACATCAAAGGCGAGTAAGGGAGAAAGGCGCCGTAGGTTACTGCTGCCTTTTTATCTGGATCCCTTGTTTTTTGAAATGTGACACAGTGTGCAATGGATTCAAATATTAATATGTGTGCGTAGTCACTTATCTTTCCATCACCATGAACTTTGACATTATGCTTCACAGTGCTTTTGAGGTATTTGACCTGGATTATGTATTCACTGTATGCATGCCGTGACTTAAGTATTTCACTTAATGAATGCTGGGAAGTGTAGTGTTTTTAAACTACAGGGCACATTACAGCCTGCATAAAATCACGTGGTTACTACTCTAACCTGTTTTCACCTGTGAGCAAGGCTCGAGACAGAGCCGAAACCGGTCAGGACAATGAAAATGATTTGAATTTTGCATGCTGCCTCGTTTGTTATGTAATAAATCTTGGGGAACTCCGAGATGCCTTTCAAGCTTTTAGTTTTGAATATATATATATATATATATATATATATATATACCGGAAATCACCGCCGCCGCTCCGTCTTGTCCCGGGTGCTCACTCCTGCGGTGGTGAACCGCAATGAATCCAGCGACAAGGCATGCCTTTCCCACACCCAATAGAAAGCACTCACAGGAGTAGTTTTAAGCAAAGTGCTTTATTGTGCAGACCCCACTGCACTGACAGACGCGTTTCGCCTTACGGCTTCTTCAATGTCAGTTTTTTGTGCAAACACGGCAGTATTTCAAATTACAGTATGTCACGTGCTTTTTCATGAACATCAAGGATGGACTTACAAAACATTGATGGTAAAATTCATGGTGGCCATCTTTGAGTATGTTTTTGACAATAAATAGTGATACCACCCAGAAGTGTAAAGTGCTATAGTGTGTTTAAAATGTTAAAACGTGATATACAGGGAGAGTAAAAATACCTTAATTGAACATTTGCGGTCAATTTCAAGGACCATTAATTTCAAAGCATTCATTTCATATGAGAATTGCTAAAAACAAATGTTTCAAATTATATATTCAACTATATATACAAATATTTACATTGTTCCCTCCCTTGTATCATTTATTTAGCCCTGAATGGGCACCTATGCGTCAGTGTGGAGAAGATACGGTACCTATGTTATGTTTTGTCCTTTCTCCAATGAATGGAGCATCTCATTAAACCTGGTCTTTACAGATATGTACCCCCTTCACTCCAAATGGACCCACAGCTCTTTGTCGTTGTTGAGCCCTATGGGAGCCTTGGTTTGGAGATTGATGATGTATTTCGATTCCAACATCCGGAGTTTTTTAACTCTGTCACCACCCCTTTCCCCCCTCTGTACCTGATCTATACAGTAAAACTTTAGGAGGTCCCGATTGCTTTGATGAAATTTCTCAAAGTGACGCGCAACCGGATAGGTGGCATCCTTGTTAGTTATCGCGCGCATATGCTCAAGGATGCGTTTTTTCGTGGGGTGAATAGTGCTCCCTATATACCGTTTGGAGAAAGGGCATTCTAAACAGTACACTGTAAAATCTGAGTTACAGTTCAAAAGCTGTTTGATAGTTCTAAGAGGCCTAGGGTCCCCTGGTCTCCCCTTGTAGTTGATGACTTTATTGCTGTGTTTGCAGGCTTTGCAACGCAGACATGGATAGAATCCCACTATGTTTATTTTGTATTTTACTTTAGGAGCTGCATCGTAGTGACTATGAATCAAATGGTCACTCAGAGATTGGCAGCGTTTGTATGTGATGAGAGGGCGGATTGGAAGATGATTTTTTAGAATGTTATCGGTTTGGAGGATGTGCCAGCTCATTTTGAAAATATGTACGATTTCACCTGATTTTTCATTATAGTTGGTTATCATTCTGGCAGGTCCTTCCATTTATATACTCCAACTCTCACATACACTGTCTTTTACATATGTAGTTAGTTGGACATGTTAATGTTAATGTTAAAAATGATTTATAAAGCGCGCGTACACCGGGTGGTTTCATGGCGCTGTAGAAGGTTCTATGTGCTATCGATGAAAACATTAATTGTAGGCTTGTGCAAATAGCCATGTTTTAAGGGACTTCCTAAATTGCAGGAGGTTCGTGCAGGACCGTATTTCCAGCGGGAGGGAGTTCCACAGTTTGGGGGCAAGGGTAGCAAATCTGCGGCCTCCTTGACGTACCCGCTTGAATGCCGGGGTGGTGAGGAGTGAGAGGTGGGCAGAACGTAAGTTGCATGAGGGAGTGTGCCTAAATATCAGGCTGTTAATAAATACGGGACTATTGCCATGCAGGGATTTAAAGATGAGGCAGCCTGTTTTGAAGGCGCAGCGCTGGGAAATGGGGAGCCAGTGCAATTTCCTCAGCATGGGGGTTGCTGGTTGCCATTTAGGTTGTCGAAAGACCAGTCGGGCTGCATGGTTTTGGGCCATCTGAAGCCGTTTGAGCAGGTAGAGTGGCATGCCCAAGTATACAGAGTTGGCATAGTCCAGGTGCGACAGGACGGTGGCTATTATGACCTGGATCAGTGCTTCCTGAGTGAGAAGGCGATGTATCTTCCTGATCTTGCGCAGTTGAAAGAAACACTTGGAGATAACAGCGCCAACCTGGGTTTTTAGTGAGAGGTCATTGTTGAGGGAGACTCCTAGTGTTTTGGCCGAGGGGAGGGGGAGGGAGGGGTCCTAGCTCTGGTGGCCAGTAGTGTGGACCCCAGTACTTGTGACTGTCCCCAGTGAGAACAAGCTCTGTCTTACCAGGGTTTAATTTAAGGTGGTTGTGGTCCATCCATTGTTGGATGTGCAGCATTGTGGCCTGGAAATCGGTGACAGAGTTGTGTGAGTTGTCAATCTTGAAGACTAGTTGAAGGTCATCTGCATAGTTGAAAACCGTCACCTTCCTGTCTTTGAGGGACTGAATCAAGGGGGCAATATAAAGATTAAACAGGTGGGGAGAGAGAGCCAAGCCCTGTGGAACACCACAGGTAGTTTTGCGTGGGGGAGCCAAGAAGTATCCTTGATGGACGGCCTGGGAGCGATCTTCCAGAAAGGAAGTGAGCCAGCGAGCCGCCGTACCTTGAATACCAGCATGTTTGACACGGTCAGACAAAATAGTGTGGTCGACCGTGTCAAAGGCGGCGGAGAGGTCCAATAATACCAGTGCCACTGAGACATCCATTCACTCACTAACACACCCATACACACACTCACCCATGCATACAGCTGTTTCCACATGCACTCTTGAACCCATACACCCAGTGAATCAACCACTCAAACATGTATGCACAGAGTCACACACCTCCCACGCACCCACACACTCAGGCACCCATACAAATACTCTGGCAACCAATTAATAACCCATATAGACACTCATGTAGCTACTGACCAACCCATGCAGCAGCTTATACAATAGCAAACAGACTGATATAGACATTCACACAGTTTAGTCACTAACCCATGCATTCAGTAAGACACATGTAATAACTCAGTTAAACAGTCAGTCACACACCTACTAAATCCTCCATCCATACACTTATACACCCACTCATTCTTCAATACACCTTGGTATATATATAATACATATTTAAACTTTAAAGAAAAACACATTCACTGGATGATGTCATCAGTGATGTCATTTGAGATGTCATCAGTGATGTCACTGACCATGTCATGAATGATGTAATATGTGATGTCATCAGCAGTGCATTGCGGGGCACGAGTTATAGTTAGCTGAACTAACTATAACAGTGGAATTTCTATGGTTTTGTACGAGTGAAATGTCCAGCTAACTATAACGTCCCTGAAACCTATGGTTTTTTCAGTGAATTTCAAAGGTTTTTAAATGCTAATTTCTAACTATAACGTGCCTGAAACCTATGGTTTTTTCAGTGAATTTCAAAGGTTTTTTAAATGCTAATTTCTAACTATAACGTGCCTGAAACCTATGGTTTTTTCAGTGAATTTCAAATGTTTTTTAAATGCTAATTTCTAATTATAATGTTCATTAAACCTATGGTTTTTCCAGTGATTTTAAATTATCATTCCATTCTCAACCTAGTGAAAACAGCCGATATCGCCAGTTTTCCAACAATAGTTTCCGCAAAAAAATTCGCCACAAATGAGAGCGACAACTAATGCTAATAATATGCAGAGTAGGCATTCCCGTGCAAAAATAACACGAAAACACCGCTTCCCGATATTTTCAACGAGCAGCCAAATCTGGGGTGCGATCCAAAAACAGGCGATAAGCTGCGTTAGCAGTAAGAATTTAACATCTGCCTTTTACTGGTGTAAAGCAGGACGACTACCTACAGTGTGAAAGGGAGCCCAGCCCAGAACCACATCTAAAGACCAACACATGTCATAGAGCTACTGACCATGCAGCTCCGACAGCCAAGAAGGCCACAACACCCACTGCCATCACCCTCAGGACCTCCCCCCCGGACCACCCCCTCCCTACTACCACAGAGGCAGCGCAGAACAGGACAGCGGACCTTCCAAAAATGGCATGGTCCCTCAGCCACACAATAGCTGAATCTTGGGAGATGTGGCAACCAAGTATGTATGAAGGACGCAAGTCACCCATCAATAAAAATGCACACAATACCAAGTGTAGCGGTGATGTGGTGGACAGACCTCACTATGCAGAGCACAAACCTCTCCATGTGGACATATACTGCTGGTGCTTGTAGTGTTGTGGACAATAGACGCAACCATGTTACCTCAGGCAGTGGGGAAGATCTCGGTCATGTAGCTGTGTTGTCCCCCCCTGGAAGCGGAAGCGGAGTGGGCTGGTCCAACGTACCCCACTCCAGCGTAGGAGTATGAATAAATAGGCTGGGCTCTGGGAGTGGTTCACTTGTTGGAAGGCCAAAGCGTCTGCCAGGGCGGCAGCCCTCACCCTGCCACGAGGCCTCCGCCGTGACCGCCGGCCTCCTCGACACAGGCCCCCTGCGAACCCAGCAGCAGAGCACCACAGACTTATGTCTGTACAGACTACTGCCTTCGATCTACACTGTGGACAGCAGGGCTCACAATTCAGATCGAGTCGCGATTGCAGATGATGCAGTCCAGTAGGCAAGAGACATTGATCCCAGTGCAGCCCGCCCGGACCATGCATCATCGCAGACAGCACACACACTGAGTGCTTCAGGTGCCACTAACTCAGTGCACCACAAGTCAACGCCACGTGGACTTATTAAGACAGAATTCATTAGGCAAAAGACATTGCTACCAGTGCGGCCCACCCGGACCACGCATCATCGCAGCCTCCACACACGCTGGTTGCTTCAGGTGACACTAACTGTAGAGCTCAACTCAACGCCACGTGGCTGTGGGCCCTTGCTGACCGCTGCCTCCGGCCTACACTGCGGTCATCAGGGCTCACATTTAAAATTGACTCTTGATTCATTAATTGCAGAGTCCAGTAGGCAACTAAGTATTACGTCCATAAAACCCACAAAATATCCTTTTAGTATCCTTGCTTCAAGAACTTGTTTTATATCTGTTATAGCTTTAGTACAATGACCAAATTCATCTTGCAAGTCCAAAGGAACACTAAATGGCAGTCTACACTGCGGACAGCAGAGCTCACAATTAGAATTCAGTTTTGATTTATTAATTGCAGACAGAATTGTACTCTATGTCCTTGAATTTTGTCAAGAGGAAGTGACAAAAAGCATTCCTTGATGTCTGTGCTGACTACTGCCTTCGATCTACACTGCAGTCAGCAGGGCTCACAATTCAGATCGAGTCGCGATTGCAGATGACGCAGTCCAGTAGGCAAGAGACATTGCATCATCGCTGGCTGCGCACATGCTGAGCGCCACACCTACCACTAACTCTATGCAGCTCAAGTCAACGCCACGTGGCTGTGGACTCTTCCTGACCCCTGCCTCCGGCCTACACTGCGGTCAACAGGGCTCACAATTCAGATCGAGTCGCGATTGCAGATGACGCAGTCCAGTAGGCAACAGACATTGCTACCAGTGCGGCTCGCCCGCACCACGCATCATCGCTGGCTGCGCACACGCTGAATGCTTCTGATGCCCCTATCTCAGTGCAGCACAACTCATGGACCCTTTATGATACCATGTTTTGTGTATAATTTCACATCTGCTGCCCCTACCTCAGTGTACCACAAGTCATGGACCCTTTACGATACAATCTTGTGTGTATTATTTCACATCTGTTGCCCCTACCTTAGTGCAGCACAAATCATTGACCCTTTATAATTGAATCTGTGTGTCTGATCCAATGATTACTGTTGTACTTGTTGCCAGCACCAACCATTCCCGGAGGGCTGACTTACACTCACCCCACACGCATCCAGCACAGACGTCACTGGACATGTGACCCTGGTAATAAAAATGAGTCGAGCGCACGTGCCCGTACCCAGTTCCACTATCTATTTGTGTCCGTGTGTTCATTATGTATGCAAGATGCCGCCCCTGGGCCCTACCACATTACATTGTGCTGTGGACAGCGTATGCAAACATGTTACCTCTGGCAGTGGGGAAAACTTCGGTTATGTAACTTTCTCTCGGTCATTGTACAAGAACGTACGTAGAGACTGGATCATTAGAGTACTGCAAAGATAGTGTATAGTGAATTTATAAGTGCTTGGGGATTGGCGGAGTACTTGTATAAGTACATATGTTGGCGTGGCCTAACCCCGTACACAAGCTTGGCTCTAATTGGCTGCCCTCCATGTGCCAAAAACTGAAACTTAAACTTTGCATGGCCCTGTATTGCTACAGCTGCAACACTCCACTGAATTTGCAATAAACATTCATATCCACACAGATGTGTCATGTCCACCATCTTTCATGTGTGGAACTATGGATAAATGTAGGGTCAGTGATTCCCCTAACCTTCCATGTTGGCCATGTTGTGGGACTTGGCTCACAGTGTGACACATTGGCGCTTGCGACCTGGGTGACGTCAGCACTACAACAGGGACACCCGCATCAGTTGATTCCTCATACAGCCCAGGACGGAGCCACGCCCATAGCTCCGGAGTCATTGTTCACAGCCTCACGCAGGACTGGCATACGCCAGGCCAGGCCACTCCGCTTACGCTTACAGGGAAGGACAACAACGCTAAATGGCCCAGATTTTCATTGCAGTGATCTGCTGGTCACGCCCTAGTTGTCAGTACGCCACAGTCACTCCCTCATGGCTAGTATACACCCACACCACACCCATCCAGCACAGGCGTCACCGGACACGTGACCCTGCCAATAAAAAAGACCGGGCACACGTGCTCGACGCCATTTCAGAGTTGCTCGCACCGGCACAGGCACACCGGCACGGGACGGTGACTTTCAGTCCACTGAGGTACGGGTACCGTAACTGCTGAGTGCGTGTGCAGCCTGCGGTGATGGCCCGTCCCGGCGGTCTGGACAGCTCAGGTTTTGTGTGCCCTGCTGGACCGCAGTGTAGGCCTGAGCCATCAGACAGTGCAGGCCTACCGCCACGTGGCGTCGCCTCGCTGGTCACAGAGTCAGTGGCACCGCAAGGGCTGAGCGGGTGTGCAGCCTGCGATGAAAAGCCCGGTGCACTGGTATGTCCTCTGCCATGGCGAAATCAAGACCCAGCACCAAATGTGAGACCTGGTGGCCTGCGGAGCGGGGCTGCATAATATGCAGGGTGCTGTGTCTGCGAGCCCCGGGCTTGGGGCTTGCAGCGGCATGTGGTAGGCCCTCTTTTCTACACGCAGGTTGCGAAAGGTGAGTAGAGAGGCTTGTTAGCGCAGCGGCGGGCAGTCACCTCCGGGCAGTGGGAGTGGATGGGGTGCAGCAGCCTGGGTGCGCAGTGGCGGACAGTCACCTCCGGGCAGTGGGAGTGCATGGGGTGCAGCAGCCTGGGTGCGCAGCAGCGGGCAGACACCTCTGGGCAGTGGAAGTGGATGGGGTGCAGCAGCCTTGGTGTGCAGCGGCGAGAAGACACCTCTGGGCAGTGGAAGTGGATGGGGTGCAGCAGCCTGGACGCACAAAGGTGGGACAGAGAATTAGGCGTGTGCAGTTGTATGTACTCTGCCATTACTGATTCCATACTACGTTTCAGATGAGTAAGCTTGAGGGCTCTACTATGTCCCCGCACGTGGTTGGAGACACACCGGTGACAGAAAGGTGAGCTGTGAGGGTTTTGTCCACAGTGTGGGCACTCACTGTCCCTCTCCATCTCTTCCTTTCTCTCCCTCACACTCTTTCTCTCTCTCTTCCTCTCTCTCTCAATCTCTTCCTCTCTCTCACTGTTTTTTTCTTTCTCTCTCTCTACCTCTCTCTCTCACTCTTCCTCTGTTTCTCTCTTCCTCTTTCTCACACTGTTTCTCTCTTTCTCTCTCTCTTCCTCTCTCTCACGGTTTCTCTCTCTCATTCTTTCTCTCGGTCTACCTCTCACTCTTTCTTTCTCTCTCTCTTCCTCTCTCTCACTCTTTCTCTCTGTCTCTCCTTTGATGGACGCATGACGCACAATCTTATCTTGCTTTTTGTCTAGCAGGCTGTGATTCACAGATTGACGACCCCCCCTCCCGACACGGACCTCCCACCACGAGGCGATGACTTCAGTTCCACTGAGTTAGTGCCACCAGAGCTGAGCGCGTGTGCAGCCTGCGATGATGCGTGGCCATCCTGCAATCAACACCCACTTTGAATTGTGAGCTCGGCTTGACCGCGTGTACGCAACGTCTGAGGAGGTTGCTTCGGCACGTGGTGGACCCTCTTAGACACATGCCGGTGGCGGAAGGTGAGCAGAGACGCTTGTTTCTGCAGCAGCGACCAGTCACCTCTGGGCGGTGGGAGTGGATAGTGTGCAGCACCCTGGGTGCACAAGAGCAGGCAGACACCTCCGAGCAGTGGGAGTGGATGGGGTGTAGCAGCCTGGGTGCACAGGAGCGGGCAGACACCTCTAGGCAGTGGGAGTGGATGGGTTGCAACAGTCTGGGTGCGCAGGAACGGGCAGTCACCTCCGGGCAGTGGGACTGGATAGGGTGCACCAGCCTGGGTGCACAGCAGCGGGCAGACACCTCTGGGCAGTGGGAGTGGATGGGATACAGCAGCCTAGGTGCGCAGAGGCGGACAGACACCTCTGGGTGGCGGGAGTCGATGGGGTGCAGCAGCCTGGGTTCGCAGGGGCGAAACAGAGAATTAGGTGTGTGCAGTTGTATGTACTCTGCCATTACTGATTCTATACTATGTTTCAGATGACTAAACTTGAAGACTGCACTATGTCCCGGCACGTGGTTGGAGACACACCGGTGGCAGAAAGGTGAGCTGTGAGGATTTTCTCCACAGTGTCAACACTCACTCTCCCTCTCCATCTCTTCCTTTCTGTCACTCACACTCACACTCTTTCTCTCTCTCTCACTCTCTATCTCTTCCTTTCTCTCTCTCATACTCTCATACTCTTTCTCTCTTTCTATGTCTCTTCCTCTCTCTCTCTCTCATTCTTTCTTTCTCTCTCTTCCTCTCTGTCTCACTCTTTCTCTCTCTCTACCTCACTCTCACACTGTTTCTCTCTCTCTCTCTTTCTCTCTCACTTCCTTGTATCTCACTCTTTCTCTCTTTCTCTCTCTCTTCCTCTCTCTCACTCTTTCTCTCTTTCTCTGTCTTCCTCTCTGTCTCACTCTTTCTTTCTCTCTCTCTTCCTCTCTCTCACTCTTTCTCTCTTTCTCTCTCTCTCTCTCCTTTCATGGACGCATGACGCACAATCTTATCTTTCTTTTTGTCTTGCAGGCTGTGATTCACAAATTGTCGAGGATGACACGCCATACCTGTACATACTTTTATTTTGTTGATTGTTTAAATAAAATGTTTTATATGTAAATCCATAGACTGAGATTCCTATTTGTCCAACCTCACATGCATCTTCTTTACTATAATTGTGCAACATCAGCCAATTTGTTATGTTCCAGATTTCCTAAGGTTGCTGTCACATTTGTTTGTGTGGGGGGGAGGTGAGGGGGGGATGGCAGACAAGGGGCTGGTGGCGGGTGGTGTCAGAACAGTGTTGGGTGTCCGAGCTGCATGATCGTTGGCTCCATTGCATCTGTTGTCATTCACGTGTGGCTCTGGGCTGGGCTCCCTTTCATATTGCAGGTTGTAGTCCGACTTTACACCAGCTCAGAGCAGGTGTAAACTTTCTGCTACTAACGCACCTTATCGCCTGTTTTGTACTCTCTTCGACGATCTTGCTGGTGGTTGAGACACTTGCGAAGTGATGTATTCGCTGCTTTTTGCACGAGAACACCTACTCTACATCTCATTAGCAATATTTGCCGGAGTCATCCGTGACGATGCTTTTTGAGGCTGCTATCGCTGGTAAACTGGTGATATGGGCTGTTTGCTCCAGCTTGTGAATGGTGCGTTAAATTTATCACCATTTTGGTTGCGATAAAGTGCCATTAACTCGGCGATATGTCCTTGAGAATATACCCCTCGGTGTTGGAAAGACTTAAGAAGTACTCGAGTGCCACGCTGAGAGCCGCGCACCCATCGCTTTCACAAGTTTGCTATGACAGGGCGGGAGAGAGACGGAGTGAGATAGCACAAGCAGCGCAAGGCCGCATGGGCACCTGGCTCCACATGCCAACATGTGTGTGTGCATCGCCATCCGTGCACAGGCAATTCCCCCACAATGCAGCCCACACACATAGCAATCACAGAACATCAGCAATGAAGGCAATGTGGTACAAAACTCCCCTCATACGAATTCTGTGTCCGGTGTGTGTAGCGGGGTGATGGCTGCATGGCTGTGTGCCCCTGACACATCAGACTGCGTAGGTGATGGGGCTGCATCAGATGTCGTCCAGCACCTATGCAAAAACAATGTCTGGCTCACAGAGGCGGAGCTTGCGAAAGGGATATACCCCCATTGCACATGCGACAATCAGTTCTTCCCTGTGTTGGGACGAGGCTCATTGTGGCATACGAGTGGACAATCTTTACAACACACCTCACAGTTAGACACCAGTGGAGTGGCATAGGCTTTATTGGCATGCGCGTGTAAGTACGGACGAGGCAACGGCCACAACAGGCACGGACATGCTTAAGACACTTACATGTAGCATGGGTACATGTCGAGGGGCAGATGATGTTGGGGCTTAAATGGACAAGATTTATCACATATGGCAACGCTCACAGCCCACCTTGCCTTGCTCCCCAACAACTTAGATTTCCTAAGAACACCCAAATGCAAAGCCTCGCAGTACCACACCAGCCTTGACTGACATTGAAATCTACCTCTCAGTGTAAAAAATGAGACCACAAAGTGTGCACATAACATTTCTTCTTTTTTGTGTGGAGGATATGCCACAGCTCTGAGCAATGATTTGAATGTGTGTACAACGTTGTGGGACATGGGTTGCTGTTTTCGTGGGTGTCAAGGCCATCCCATGCGGGGGTACCACAGGCAGGGGCTTCTATGTGTGGGCTGTGGATAAGTTGGATGGTTTATTTAGCGTCTGCACAGTGCCCCGTGTGAGGGGCACGACTCACTGTACGTGGGGTCTGCATGGTGCTCTGCCTCCGGGGTGCGGCAATTGTCTGCTCTGCCGACAGTGATCAGGTGTGAGGGTCCGAGAGGTTCACATGTCGTGCTACATCGCCATGTGTGTGCTCTCACCGAGCAGTGTGTCCGAATTGGCAAAGTTCCCAAACGACGCTGTGTTGCTCGGACCATGGACCTGCGTCGCCTTGGACAGGTGTGTGTGCACACGCGTTATTCCACGCACATGCATCCAGAGCTCGACCGAAGGGAGGCGTGTCCTCTGTTTTGGTAGGAGATGTGAGCAATCCCCAGTGTGCAACAAGTTGTTGGGCCATGTGCTGTGTGGGTGGCAATAGCATGTGGCTGCAGGTACGTAGTTACTCGTCCATGAATGCCCGTGCAGCTTCATGTGCAATGTGTTCCAATAGTATGCCGTTGTCGTGTTCAAGGAACACCAGGGTGAGCCAATCCATTAGGTGGTCCGGGCAGGTGTGCTCAGCCCACGCCGTCTCACCGATCCGCAACACAGCCCAATAGGGGAGCGCCTCGATGTGGTCACTGCACACGAGAAATTGTGCCATCTCCCATGCACAACTACCAATACATACGCAGTATGTCAAGGCATCCCATGCACGGCTGTCTCGGTTACACTCCTGTTCGTTATCCAACAGGGGGCGCAAACACAAGTCATAGTCCAATTCATCAACAGTTGTGTTGGATAGGCAGACATCCATGGGACACTCGAATGTGCATGTTCGGCAGTGGAACCAGGGCTGTGCGCAGGTGACGTGGGCAATGCGGAAGCTGAGCCTGTAACTGATCCACATTCCATCTCTGTTAAGTTAATAACACATGAATTTTCTACTGTCACCCCTTCTCCACTATTTCCAGACTGAGCATAATTCCAAACGTGCCACATTTTATTTATCTCGCCGGAATAGATATACAAATGGAAATTAACGCTACATCGAATTTTCAAAACCATACAGGGCCATATTCACAAGAATGGCGATAATGTTATCGCTGGTCTTGAGAATATGGCCCTCAGTCTTTTACAGATGACAACTTACACTTTTTCTTTGTGAAAAACTCCTAAACATATATAAAGTACTTGTTTAACAACTAGTTACACATTATGCATATTTTAGAACCAATAAAACACCAGACTTTACTAACACTATGTTATTTAGAAATAAAAATACTTTCAAAGTTTAAAATATCGTCTCAAATACTTAACCACTACTACAAAACACATAACACACCTTCTTAATTTCTAATTTACCTTCCTAGTTGGTATGCAGATTTCAAATGTCACAAACGCATGCAATTCTTTTCTTGTCACACAGTACATATAATGCACCGCTTTCATCAAGAATGGAACCAGTAATGGCACAATTTCCCTGTTGCTCCACACATAAATCCATGTAAAGAACAAATCAGAATAGTTCCTTATTTTTTTAGGTTGCAAAACCTCTCTTTATTGCTTATTTTTTAACTTTCCATATAAACAGTTTTTTAAGGACACATACAGGTGAAAAGTTCAAGGTATTGTATCAGCACTTTCTAGAACATTCTACGACACCTGCAGGTTAAAAGTTCATAATTTTTTTAACCTACCGGTATTTTTTTTCCAACATTTAACGGCACGTGGAGGTCAAAAGTTCACCATTCTTTCAAGTTTGAACTGCACCTTCCAAATACAATTAGCAGGTGTGGTTGAGCTGAGCAAATTTCATCCTATAATATGTACTCCACGTATAAACTGCTTTTTATTAACCAATCACAAAGATGCTTTTCATCAAAACTAATATTCACCCTACTTTTTAGGACACAATACATTTCATCTCCCAATCGCTTAACGTTTTGTATGTAAAAAAAAAAGTAGTTCCCCATGTTTAAACATATCTCTTATTCTACGAACGGACTGCATGAGCTACAGACATTTATCCATATCTTCTAGCCATACCTTCTAAATGCTAGTGTGGATTGTAGGACATAGCTATGTTTTCTGGTGCAAGAGGTATGCAGAACAGAGACGTATTGACTTAGACCTAGGTTTACAAAATGTGCACATTAAATGGTTTGCACAGAGAGGATTGAAGTGGCACCAATTGCTCCCTTTGGTTAAAACCTGTTTGCATCTCCAACACCCTGATCTCATGATTGTGCACTGTGGTGGTAACGACCTAGGCACATTGACTGGGGTAGGTTTGGAAATGCTTATGAAGGACACCTTTGGACAATTGATGTTACTTTTGCCTCAAACTGTCTTTGTATATTCCAATATATGCCAAAGACAGAAGTGGAAATGGTCAAACCAATTTTGTCAAAAGATTGAAAAATCTAGGAAGAATGTCAACAAAGCTGTGTCTGCATACCTCAGAGACCATAGAATGGGGTTGATTTACAACAACAACATACGTTTTGATATGGCTGATATCTACAGAAGTGATGGAGTACACTTCACAGATGAGGGAAACCGAGTTTTCCTGATTAACTTGAAGCTGTGCATTCGCACTTACATGTAGCTCCAACTAATAAACACAAGGGCTCTTTTTAGAGCCGCCTTATATTCCCAATTTCGGCTCACAGAGTGTCAGCTGTGGTTCGGCTAGCAGAGGGACACCTGCGGGCCGTCGGGCAGGCTCGCAGAGGAAGAGCTGCGGCCCGTGGGCTCAGCTTGCAAAGGGAGACCTACGAGCCGTTGGCTCGCAAAAGCACAGCACCGTACCGGCTCGCAGAGGGAGCGCTGTGGCCTGACTCGCAGAGGGAGACCAACGGGCCAACAGGCCTGCTAGCAGACACACAGCTATCAGTTAACGGGCTGGCTCGCAGAGATACAGCTGCGAGCCCTCCGAGCTGCAACCCGACGGGCTAACTCGCAGAGGGAGAGTAACGGGCCGATGGGCCTGCTAGCACAGACACAGCTACGAGCTAATGAGGTGGCTCACAGAGGTAGAGCTGCGGGCCCGATGGCTCTCAGACACAGAGCTGCGAGCCAACGGACTGGCTTCTAAAGGCATAGTCGCGAGCTGATGATGTAGGGAGAGGGAGCATAAATGGAGTATCTCGCACAGACAGACCTGCGGGATATTTTCAGTATTGCCTCGCAGAGGTAGAATTACGGATCCAATGCCTTTTAAAGGGAGAGATGCGAGCTGACGGACTGAGTCACAAAATGGCTTACAGCTCGCAGTCGCAGAGCTGCGAGCCGACGGACTGGCTTCTAAAGGCATAGCCGCGAGCTGGTGATGTGGGGAGAGGGACCGTGAAAGGGGTATCTCGCACAGACAGAGCTGCGGTATATTTTTAGTGTTGCCTCGCAGAGGTAGAACTACGGACCTGATGCCTTGTAGAGGGAGAGTTGTGAGCTGACGGACTGAATCACAAAATGGCTGCCAACACTTCCTAGTTTCAACAGTTCGCAGCCAATGAGCCGCAAGCCCGTGCTTGTAACGCTTCAGCCAATCAGATGTCAGAATTCTTAAATATCGATATCTGGAAAATTTGATATTTCTCTAAAACTACTGAACGGATTTACCCGATTTAAACAAAAGCGTGATTTCTGGACCAAGACCTTTCTCTGTGCCAAATTTGGCGTAATTCCGTTCAGCAGTTTGACCTGTAGCCTTGTCTAAAGTTTCCTATGGAAATTGCATGGAGAAAACACGTTTTGGGACCCCCTTTTTTCTTAGCCCCCTTGACGAATCCCCCAAACATTTAGGATAGGAGCTGACCTAAAAGAGGAACTTTTTGGAAAATTTCGTAAAGATTCGTCAAACGACGCCAAAGTTATAAGCACATCAAAAAATGCTTTTCCTATAGAAACATGGTCCTAACTATAACTACCTACTGGCGACCGCCAGTAGGTAATATATATATATTGAGGTTTGAGAAAGACCGCTTGGCGGTCGAAACGCGTTACCTGACAGTATGTGGCTGAAATAAAAACTCAAAATAAGCGACACAGAGCGTCCTGGAGTCTGTTCCAAATTGTGTGAGCAGGCGTTGGAACAAATATATATATATATATATATTCAGCTCCAAAACACCAGCCAGTTGCACTCTTGAACGGGTGCACGGCAAGCGGGGATGTTCCCGCCTTAACATTCCGCTCCCAACTCCATCGGGTAATCGTACCCGTAACAGAAGACAGCACTCGCGGGGAAGAGTTCAGAAAAGTTTATTCATAAACTCGGACTCAGGGCACACAAGACGCGTTTCGGCACATAGCCTTTGTCAATATTTGCACGAAACGCCGCAGCCATCATTATTTTTTATACACAAACACATCATTGGTATCCGGTACAGAAACTAAAAAGGACAATTCAGCAAAGATGGCAACAACACTAATAAAAGTTCCGCCATCTTTGAATAACCAAAGCAAAACTACAATGCAGTAAATACGACATTTTAGTGACCATTAAACATTCGGTTACTTTTCAATGGGATCATAAAGCCCTGAATGGGCTAAATCAATTAAAGCCGAATATCCGAAATTAATTAATAAATCCCTCATGAGCTATAAAACCATAGCCTATTGTCATTGATAGTTCAAAATCTCGCCCACAAATGGGCCAATATCTTTTCATTTTACCGGAATAACCATGCTTTAACATCTTACAAATCATTAAATCATTTAAATCAACAAGCATCAACATTAGCGCAAAAAAATTCATCATTATAGAAATACATTGTTAATGCAAATCAAGTGAATAGGAAGAAATTCATAGTTAACGAAATGGTCTTAACACTATCAAAGTAAGAAGACCACCTTCAAATAACATATTACTCATAAAACAGTATTAACCTAGATGTACAGCAAGCTCCTCACTGCTATTCAGATCCAAAGGACTCTTACTTTGCCGGTCTATTATATAGCGTGATTCCAAGCGTCTTAATCTCTGTATCCTGTCACCTCCCTAGAATTAGCTGGCACATGATCCAAGCAAAAATATGTCAATAGTTCCCTGTTCCGACAATGTACTTTGTTATAATGTCTCGCTACAGGGTACGACTCGTCAACATTATTAATCGACCCTCATATGTTCTAATATCCGTATCTTAACCGGATGGATAGTACTTCCGATATAACGGAGCCCACATGGACAAACCAGACAGTATATGGCATATGGGGTGGTGCAAGTAAGAAACTTGGCGATCTTTTTAGGTGTTCTGAGTCCAGGGACATCATACAACAAAATCCGTTTACTCTTCTTGCAGGCTTTGCACTTCCCACACGGATAAAATCCATTAAGTGCTTTAAAAGATGTTCTAGTGGGCTCTACATCATGATAACTGTGAACCAGGTGATCTCTCAATGACCTGGCTTTCCTAAATGTAACTAAAGGGTTAGGTGGTAAATCATCCCTTATAATGTTATCAGTGAGAAGAATGTGCCAATTCTTACGCAATATCCTCTTCAGCTGGTTAGAATTCTCAGAAAAAGTAGTAATCATCCGAAAAGCCCCATTATCGGACTTTTGGATGTCCTTATCCATCAATAAATCCCCTCTTCGGATACTATTGACCCTAGATAGAGCACGTGACAGAACCGCTTCGCTATAGCCTCTCACTCTAAAGCGTTGCAAACTTGTTTTAGCTGCCTTCTGGAATTCTAAGTCACTGGTATTATTCCTCTTAAGTCTTAACAGCTCCCCATAGGGGATACTGTTAATAAGTTTCTTAGGATGACTGCTAGCTGCGAAAAGCGTTGAATTGCCTGCAGTTGTTTTTCTGTAGAGTTTGGTTTGCAATTGTCCCCCTGATATATAGACTGTGAGATCTAGATAATTGACCTCCTCAGTACTCACTTCACCTGTAAATCTCAGATTAACATCATTACAATTCAATATTTCTATATATGACCTTGCCAAATCTGGGGAACCATCAAACACGATAAAAAGGTCATCGATATAACGATGCCATGCCATTATCTTTTTGTTCCAAATTTGATTGGGTCCCGCCCAGGCCACCTGCTCCTCCCACCAGCCCACGAAAAGATTCGCGTAGCTGGGGGCGAAGCACGTGCCCATCGCGGTTCCAGTCTTATGTCTAAATAGCTGATTCTGGAACATAAATATGTTGTGAGTCAGACAAAAGCTTACAAATTCAAGTATCATGCTGCTATGTACGTAATACTTCAAAGCACGGGACTCAAGAAAGAATTGCACAGCTTTCAGCCCATCAGTATGTGCAATGCAGGTATAAAGACTAGTAATATCAAGTACTATTAGACAAAAACCCTCCTTCCATTCAATTTTATCTATGTGTGTAGGAGAGTAGGATCTGCCTCTTATGTTGCCCCCACTTTTTTTCTGATGTTAGCACTGGTTTCTGGCTATAGTCTGGCTGGGTCCCTGCCAATCAGGGCCCCAGCCTCTCTGTTCTCTCTAAACGACATGGAGTGCACTCTAGGTGCACTAGTGATTGGATACTGTGGTGCCTTATGAGTCCCTAGTATATGGTACCTTAGGTGCCAAGGGCATAGGTACTTCACAGGCCTCCCAGGGGCTGCAGCATATGTTATGCCACCCCTGGGAAGCAGTCTAAATCTGACACCACAGGCCTGCTACTGCAGCCTGGGTGAGGTGGTGCTAGCATCCCTCACTGAGATATAGGTTTCCTATATCTCTCCTGCACACACATATAAACCTATCAGTCACCCCTAAGGCAGGCCCTATCAATCCTGAGGGCAGGGTGCTTGGCTTCTATGTGAGGGGGTGCCTCTGCCTGAGCAGGGCCCCTCTGCAGCCCTCAGAGTCTATTCTCTGGTGCTGTTTGTGGATGCGGTTAAACCATATACTATTTAAGTGCATTATATCCTCGCGGTAAATGCTAACTTTGGAATGGCTGCATCAAAACATGTCGTGTTTGGTGTCAAACATCTTGGAATACTACCCCCGCCAATCTTGGCGGCGGGAGTAGCATTCCACCCTTCTAGAGGGTAAGACATGTACCTGCTGTGGAAACGCGGTAGAATCCTAAAGAGCCCTGGCATCACAAAATGGATGCCACCAGTCACAGACACTGGGCTGCCCTCCTGCTGATGACCGAAACTCGCAGTGGAGGAAGCCCAACAATAGGCATCCTGTCACAGGGAGGTGTAACCACCTCCCAGACAGGGTTTAGTGTATTGGGGCTGGGTGGGTGCACTCTTAGAGTGCTTTGAAGTCCTGCACTGGGGAGCAGAAGGCTCCTCTGTGCATATGCCAGTTCAAACCAGCTCAGGGGCTACCTGCCCCTGCTCTGGCGCGAAACTGGACAAAGGGAAGTGGGTGTAGCCACCCCTCCCTTGACCCTCCCATAGGTGGGGTCATAGAGCTAGTCCATCCCCTCTTTTTAGTATAAGAGGGGAACCTTGCCATTGCAAAGCAGATAACCCCTGGACGACGCTCTACAGAAGAATCCTGGCCTTTCGGACGTTCCACTACCTTTGGAAGACAGAAGAATCTCCCTTGGAGTCAAGGAGTGACTCCCCTGCTTGGCAGGCACCAAAAACGACAACGACGGTCGCAAACTACGCCGCTCCCGCCGGAGTCCGAAGTCCCTGCAGCCCAAGAAGTGGATTTCCTGACCTCTCCCAGGCCATCATGAGTCCCCAGTGAAGCTGAGGCAAGTGGACCCCACGAGTAACGAGGAACCGCGACCCCTGGGTACCGTGCACTATTGTCGAGTGCAACCCCTTCACAACGTTCTATGAACTTGTGCTTTGGACCACGTGTGGTCCCGACCTTCAGCAGGAATCCCTCCGAAGATCAGAGGCCTACACCATCCCGAGTGACCGTGGGCCCCTGTTGAGTGATTCCGCCTGAGGTGTCTTTGCGATCCCTTGCCCGCTGGCTTGTGGGTCCCCAGAAGACTTCTTAAAGAAACCAAAGGGCTCCCTGGTTGCTCCAGGCCTGCCCTGACTTACCCTCGCTGGGTGAGTTCCACAGACCTTGCTGGTCTGCGCCATCGACTTTTCTCCATCTCCCCGAGACTTGCGGCTGCCAAGGCTTGTTGGCTCCGATCGAGTTGCCGACACCGCAGTCAGCTGCAGACGTCGAGGACACACCGAATCCAGCTCCTGGTCGTCGTCGACGCCTCCTGGACCACGTGGCTGAAGAGTCAAGGCACCCGCAACCGACCTGAAGCGACCGACGACGGTGGGCATCCATCTTCCTTGCCCCGGGTCACTGCCAAGTGACTTTGAACACTGTCCCCTCTGCTTTCAGGTCATCCTTCTTCAGAATCCAGGCTTGGATTCCACCGGACACTTCTTCAGCTCCCGCAAGCAGCAAGTCTTCTTTGTTCGCCATTGAAAACGACGCCGCGACCCGACACCAAAGGACACCTGTGCACCCGGCTTCCCTGGGTGAGGTAACTCCAGCACTACGGTGCTCCTGTGGGTGTGGGCCCTAGAACTACTTACCCTGTAAGTGACTTGCTTGTAGGTTCTCCCGAAGTATCCTAAAACTCTTTATTTCCAACCGCGACTTGCCCCATTGAAGTTAACGGCGATCCGCGCCTGTGTATTCACACTGCACGCGTCCCCCGTGGGTCCTTTACTTACCTGCCTTGGGTGGTTTCGTGAGGCCCCAGCGCTTCTGAAGGCCCTAGGCCTTGTCTCCTTGCAAGTCGTTGTTTCTAAGTCTCTTACTTAGTATATGGTCTGGTACGCCCCTAGGGCCCCAGCCATATTTTGTGCTTAACTTATTGTGAAACGTTGATTTGTGCATATGTTTGTCTTCTAATCTCATAAAGAGATTAGTAGAGAGTTATTTAGAAATAAATACATATATATTTGATATATATACCTGTGTGGTGTCTTTTCATTTGGTGATTCAAGAGATTATATGGTAAAACAAGCTGCTTTACATTCCTTCGAGACTTAGCCTGAAGGCTGCTCTCCACAGCTACCACTAGGATAGCTTTCTTTAAAAGGTTGTCTTAAACCTATCTACCATAAGAGTCGATTTGCCCTGGTGCAAGGTGTCCACTTTAATTAGTGAACAGCATATACCAGGCCAACTTCTCACATTGGTGGGCAGCGTGTGGGATTCCAGCTTGCCATTGTTTTACCAGAAAATCTCTATTTGAATTACTAACTGAAAACCATTATAGGTACTCAAGGTACATATAAAGTCAAGCTTAGTATCAATAAGTTCTACTGAACTTAGAGCTGTGTTCAAAGGGATAGCACACCCTTTCCACAGCTCAAGCTAGGATCAGTAGGCCACAAACTAGTGTAGGTAGTACAACACTGCACAACACTAGAATGTCCTTAAGGGGTGGACCCAGTGGATCCACTCAGCCTCAGTATAAGGACATGGCTTTCTCTGACTTGAGAGCCATGTGTGTTGACAGACACCTGAGGACAGGACAGAGTCCCTCAACACTACACCTGATAGATCTGCTGACAGCAGATGACCTTAGATTGGCTCTAGGAGCTAAGGGGTCTGAATCAGTGGGTGGGTCAATCATAGTATCTGGGTCAGATGAGGACAATCCGAATGACCAAGACTCTGTGGTTGAAGGGCCAGGCTTCAAGGAGCCTGAACAGGACAGAGGAGTTCTCCTAAGAGAACTGGCAGAGTGGATGAGAGGCACAGATCCCCTTCCAGGGAATCTGAGCACTCTTATCACTCTGGCAGAGAATTTGTCCAAGAGAGGAGCTCATACTTTAACTTAAGAGAGACCTCCTCTGAGAGAAGGTGCAAACTGCTCCAGTATGAGGAAGCCAAAGTGGCCCTCAGAACCAAGCAGTTGGCACTGGATAGAGAAGCCCTGGAGATCCAGAGAGCTTCCAGAAGGGAGGGTTTAGAACCCCCTGGTGGCAGCAACAGTGTCCCTAGAGGCAGAGAATATGTCCCTGACCATAGGAACCTGAGCAAGGTTGTTCCTCCCTACCAGAGTGGGGATGATATCCACAAATGGATAACTGCTATGGAGAGGGCCTGTAGAGTACAGCAGGTCCCCCAAAAGCAGTGGGCAGCAATCTTGTGGCTCTCCTTTTCAGATAAAGGAAGAGACAAGCTCCTCACTGTTAGAGAGGAGGATGCTGATGATTATGAGGTCCTGAAGAGTGCACTGATAGATGGGTTTGGCTTAACCACTGAGCAGTACAGGTTAAAGTTCAGAGATACCCAGAAGGCACAGACTCAGGACTGGACTGACTTTGTTGATTGTGCAACCAAGGCTCTAGAGGGTTGGCTGGTTGGCAGTAGGGTTACTGATTTCAAGGGATTGTATAATCTGATGATGAGAGAACAGATCCTAAATAATTGCCAGAACCAGTTGTTGCATCAGTACCTGGTGGACTCTGATCTGACCTCTCCCCAAGAATTGGGAAAGAAGGCAGACAAATGGGTCAGAACCAGGGTGAGGCAGAAAACCCAGAACCAAGGGGGTGACACTAAGAAGCAAGATCCTAAAGGCCCTGAGAAAGGTGGGGATAAGTCAAAAGACCAGAAGTCTTCACAAGGGCCCCAAAAATCTGCATCTGGTGGGGAGTCACAGTCCAACAAGGGAAAAGGCCAAAAGAAGCCCTGGTGCAAATTCTGTAAACAGAAAGGGCACTGGACTTCTGATTGTACCAAGTCCAAAGACCAAACCACCACCACTCCTGCCCCTAAGGCAACTGTGCCCCCTAGCTCAGCTACTGGTGGAGGTGGTACGCAGAATAAGGGTGTAGTAGGGTTGACCCTGGGTTCTGAAGTGGATTCTGACCTAGTCAGAGTGACCACTCAGGCAATGCTGATTTGTGAGGGAAACATTGATATGTCCTTCCTAGTAAGCCCCAGTAATCTGGGCAAGTACAAACAGCAGCCTTTGATAAATGGCAAACAGGCTTTGGCATTTAGGGACACAGGTGCTAGTGTCACCATGGTGGCAGAGGACCTAGTGGACCCTGGACAGATCATCCTGGGTGAAATGTACCAGGTGACCAATGCAAGCAATGTCCAGACCAACCATAGTCTGGCAGTTGTGAATTTCTCCTGGGGAGGGGTAACTGGCCTCAAGAAGGTTGTAGTCAGTGCAGACCTCCCTGTAGAATGTCTATTGGGCAATGATCTAGAGACTTCAGCCTGGTCTGAAGTAGAGTTATGGACTCATGCTGAGATGTTGGGCATCCCTGCAGAGGTATTTGCTGTGACCAGGTCACAAGCAAGAATGCATGACACTGAACCAGCTCTGGATCCTGGAACAATGGACCAGATGCTTCCCAAGAGAAGGAGCAGTAGGGTTAAGGCAGTGCCTTCCCCCTGTCTCAGATCAAGGATTCACTTCCAGAGGGAGGTGAAGCAGAACCTGAAGAAGGAACTGCCCCAGAGGGACTTGAACCTGACCAGGTTGAGTTCTTGGGGGCAGGGGGCCCTTCCAGGGAAGATCTGAGCAAGGAGCAACAGTGCTGCCCCTCTCTTGAACCCCTCAGACAGCAGGCTGCTGCTGAGGCTGCTGGGAGTGCTAGTTGGTCCCATAAAGTTTATTGGGATGAGGGACTCCTATATTCTGAGGGTAGAGACCCAGCCCCTGGAGCCACCAGGAGGTTGGTAATACCTCAGAAGTTTAGGGGTTCCTCTTGACCTTAGCACATGATATCCCTTTGGCAGGACACTTGGGCCAAAACAAGACCTGGGACAGGCTTGTTCCACATTTTCATTGGCCACATATGTCAGAGGACACAAAGGAGTTTTGTCGCTCCTGTGTCACTTGCCAAGCCAGTGGTAAGGCAGGTGGCACAACAAAGGCCCCCTGATACCACTACCTGTGGTGGGGGTACCCTTTGAAAGGGTAGGGATTGACATTGTTGGTCCCCTTGACCCTCAAACTGCATCTGGGCACAGGTTTATCCTGGTGGTAGTGGAACATGCCACCAGGTACCCAGAAGCAATTCCCCTGAGGACCACCACAGCCCCTGTGGTGGCAAGAGCCCTCATTGGAGTCTTCTCCAGAGTGGGTTTCCCAAAGGAGTTCATTTCTGACAGAGGTACCAACTTCATGTCAGGATATCTGAAAGCAATGTGGAAGGAGTGTGGTGTAACTTATAAGTTCATCACCCCCTATCACCCACAATGCAATGGTTTAGTTGAACGCTTCAACAAGACCTTGAAAGGAATGATTAAGGGACTCCCAGAGAAGCTTAGGCGGAAATGGGACCTTCTTCTTCCTTGCCTTTTGTTTGCATACAGAGAGGTTCCACAGAAGGGGGTTGGCTACAGCCCATTTGAGCTTCTGTTTGGGCATCCTGTGAGAGGTCCACTATGTTTGGTAAAAGAGGGCTGGGAGTTACCTCTCAAGCCCCCAAACAAGATGTGATGGACTATGTACTTGGTCTCCGCTCCCGGATGGCAGAGTACATGAAAAAGGCAACCAAAAACCTGGAGGCCAGCCAAGAATTACAAAAAGCTTGGCATGACCAAAGGCTGTGCTGACTGTATACCAGCCAGGACAGAAAGTGTGGGTGTTGGAGCCTGTGGCCCCAGCAGCCCTCCAGGACAAGTGGAGTGGCCCCCATACAATAGTTGAACAGAAGGGAGAAGTCACCTATCTGGTGAATCTTGGAACTCCCAGGAGCCCCTAAGGGTGCTTCATGTCAACAGATTAAAGCCATATGTTGACAGGGCTGACATGGGCTTGCTCATGGCAACTGATGAGGACCAGGAGGAGGAGAGTGACCCTCTCCCTGACCTGCTCTCTCAGAACCCTGATGATGGGTCAGTAGATGGTGTTGCTTTGGCAAGCAGCCTCACTGACCATCAGCAAACTGAGTGCAGGCAAGTTCTGCAACAGTTTAGACATATGTTTAGCCTGACCCCTAGTCAGACTACCTGGTGCACCCATGAGGTGGACACTGGGGACAGTCTGCCTGTCAAGAATAAAATCTACAGGCAACCTGACCATGTCAGGGACTGTATCAGGACTGAAGTCCAGAAAATGTTGGAGTTAGGCGTGATTGAGCCTTCAGATAGCCCTTGGGCTAGCCCAGTAGTCCTGGTACCCAAGCCTCATACCCAGGGTGGTAAGAAAGAAATGAGGTTTTGTGTAGACTACAGAGGCCTCAATGCAGTCACTAGGACTGATGCCTATCCCATACCAAGGGCAGATGAGCTGATTGATACTTTGGCCTCAGCCAAGTATCTAAGCACATTTGACCTAACAGCTGGCTACTGGCAAATCAGATTAGCTGATGATGCAAAAGCCAAAACAGCATTTTCGACCCCTGGTGGGCACTACCACTTTGTGGTGATGCCCTTTGGATTGAAAAATGCACCTGCCACTTTTCAGAGGTTGGTGAATAAAGTTCTGGCAGGGATGGAAACTTATTGCTCAGCTTATCTAGATGATATTGCTGTCTTTAGTTCCTCCTGGCAGGATCACCTGGTCCACCTCAGAAATGTTTTGGAGGCCCTGCAGAAAGCAGGCCTCACTATCAAGGCCACCAAGTGCCAGATAGGGCAGAGTCAGGTTGTGTACCTGGGCCACCTTGTAGGTGGAGGCCAGGTTCAGCCTTTGCAGAGCAAAATCCAAACCATACTGGAATGGGTTGCTCCAACCACCCAGACACAGGTGAGAGCCTTCTTAGGCCTGACTGGGTACTATAGGAGGTTTGTCAAGGGATATGGATCTATAGTGACCCCCTTGAATGATCTTACCTCTAAGAAAATGCCAAAAGGTTCAGTGGACAGCTAGCTGTCAAAAGGCATTTGAAGACCTAAAGCAGGCCATGTGCACTTCCCCCATCTTACAGAGTCCAGACTACACCAAAAAGTTCATTGTCCAAACAGATGCTTCTGAGCTGGGTGTGGGAGCTGTACTGTCTCAACTGAATGATGAAGGTCAAGACCAGCCAGTAGCTTTTATTAGCAGAAGGCTGACCCCTAGAGAGAAACGTTGGTCAGCTATAGAGAGGGAGGCCTTTGCTGTGGTATGGGCCCTGAAGAAGCTGAGGCCATACTTGTTTGGTACTCACTTCATAGTTCAGACTGACCACAAGCCCCTCCTATGGCTAAAGCAGATGAAAGGTGAAAACCCAAAACTTTTGAGGTGGTCCATTTCCCTACAGGGGATGGACTATACAGTGGAACATAGGCCTGGGACCCAACATGCCAATGCAGATGGACTCTCAAGGTATTTCCACTTTGAACACGAAGACTCAACTGGTCAAGGTTAGTTTAGTGTCCCTACGTTTGGGGGGTTGTGTAGGAGAGTAGGATCTGCCTCTTATGTTGCCCCCACTTTTTTCTGATGTTAGCACTGGTTTCTGGCTATAGTCTGGCTGGGTCCCTGCCAATCAGGGCCCCAGCCTCTCTGTTCTCTCTAAACGACATGGAGTGCACTCTAGGTGCACTAGTGATTGGATACTGTGGTGCCTTATGAGTCCCTAGTATATGGTACCTTAGGTGCCAAGGGCATAGGTACTTCACAGGCCTCCCAGGGGCTGCAGCATATGTTATGCCACCCCTGGGAAGCAGTCTAAATCTGACACCACAGGCCTGCTACTGCAGCCTGGGTGAGGTGGTGCTAGCACCCCTCACTGAGATATAGGTTTCCTATATCTCTCCTGCACACACATATAAACCTATCAGTCACCCCTAAGGCAGGCCCTATCAATCCTGAGGGCAGGGTGCTTGGCTTCTATGTGAGGGGGTGCCTCTGCCTGAGCAGGGCCCCTCTGCAGCCCTCAGAGTCTATTCTCTGGTGCTGTTTGTGGATGCGGTTAAACCATATACTATTTAAGTGCATTATATCCTCGCGGTAAATGCTAACTTTGGAATGGCTGCATCAAAACATGTTGTGTTTGGTGTCAAACATCTTGGAATACTACCCCCCGCCAATCTTGGTGGCGGGGTAGCATTCCACCCTTCTAGAGGGTAAGACATGTACCTGCTGTGGAAACGCGGTAGAATCCTAAAGAGCCCTGGCATCACAAAATGGATGCCACCAGTCACAGACACTGGGCTGCCCTCCTGCTGATGACCGAAACTCGCAGTGGAGGAAGCCCAACAATAGGCATCCTGTCACAGGGAGGTGTAACCACCTCCCAGACAGGGTTTAGTGTATTGGGGCTGGGTGGGTGCACTCTTAGAGTGCTTTGAAGTCCTGCACTGGGGGAGCAGAAGGCTCCTCTGTGCATATGCCAGTTCAAACCAGCTCAGGGGCTACCTGCCCCTGCTCTGGCGCGAAACTGGACAAAGGGAAGTGGGTGTAGCCACCCCTCCCTTGACCCTCCCATAGGTGGGGTCATAGAGCTAGTCCATCCCCTCTTTTTAGTATAAGAGGGGGAACCTTGCCATTGCAAAGCAGATAACCCCTGGACGACGCTCTACAGAAGAATCCTGGCCCTTCGACGTTCCACTACCTTTGGAAGACAGAAGAATCTCCCTTGGAGTCAAGGAGTGACTCCCCTGCTTGGCAGGCACCAAAAACGACAACGACGGTCGCAAACTACGCCGCTCCCGCCGGAGTCCGAAGTCCCTGCAGCCCAAGAAGTGGATTTCCTGACCTCTCCCAGGCCATCGTGAGTCCCCAGCGAAGCTGAGGCAAGTGGACCCCACGAGTAACGAGGAACCGCGACCCCTGGGTACCGTGCACTATTGTCGAGTGCAACCCCTTCACAACGTTCTACGAACTTGTGCTTTGGACCACGTGTGGTCCCGACCTCCAGCAGGAATCCCTCCGAAGATCAGAGGCCTACACCGTCCCGAGTGACCGTGGACCCCTGTTGAGTGATTCCACCCGAGGTGTCTTCACGAACCCTTGCCCGCTGGCTTGTGGGTCCCCAGAAGACTTCTTAAAGAAACCAAAGGGCTCCCCTGATTGCTCCAGGCCTTCCCTGACTTACCCTCGCTGGGTGAGTTCCACAGACCTTGCTGGTCTGCGCCATCAACTTTTCTCCATCTCCCCGAGACTTGCGGCTGCCAAGGCTTGTTGGCTCCGATCGAGTTGCCGACACCGCAGTCAGCTGCAGACGTCGAGGGACACACCGAATCCAGCTCCTGGTCATCGTCGACGCCTCCTGGACCACGTGGCTGAAGAGTCAAGGCACCCGCAACCGACCTGAAGCGACCGACGACGGTGGGCATCCATCTTCCTTGCCCCGGGTCACTGCCAAGTGACTTTGAACACTGTCCCCTCTGCTTTCAGGTCATCCTTCTTCAGAATCCAGGCTTGGATTCCACCGGACACTTCTTCAGCTCCCGCAAGCAGCAAGTCTTCTTTGTTCGCCATTGAAAACGACGCCGCGACCCGACACCAAAGGACACCTGTGCACCCGGCTTCCCTGGGTGAGGTAACTCCAGCACTACGGTGCTCCTGTGGGTGTGGGCCCTAGAACTACTTACCCTGTAAGTGACTTGCTTGTAGGTTCTCCCGAAGTATCCTAAAACTCTTTATTTCCAACCGCGACTTGCCCCATTGAAGTTAACGGCGATCCGCGCCTGTGTATTCACACTGCACGCGTCCCCGTGGGTCCTTTACTTACCTGCCTTGGGTGGTTTCGTGAGGCCCCAGCGCTTCTGAAGGCCCTAGGCCTTGTCTCCTTGCAAGTCGTTGTTTCTAAGTCTCTTACTTAGTATATGGTCTGGTACGCCCCTAGGGCCCCAGCCATATTTTGTGCTTAACTTATTGTGAAACGTTGATTTGTGCATATGTTTGTCTTCTAATCTCATAAAGAGATTAGTAGAGAGTTATTTAGAAATAAATACATATATATTTGATATATATACCTGTGTGGTGTCTTTTCATTTGGTGATTCAAGAGATTATATGGTAAAACAAGCTGCTTTACATTCCTCCGAGACTTAGCCTGAAGGCTGCTCTCCACAGCTACCACTAGGATAGCTTTCTTTAAAAGGTTGTCTTAAACCTATCTACCATAAGAGTCGATTTGCCCTGGTGCAAGGTGTCCACTTTAATTAGTGAACAGCATATACCAGGCCAACTTCTCACAATGTGTGTAAGGAAATCCTTTGTATCTTTTAAATAAGATTTCAATTTAATCACATGTTGGGAAATAAAAAAATTAATATACATAGATAGATGTTCCGTTAAGCTGCCTTGTGAGGCAACAATCGGTCTCCCTGGGGGGTTCTTGATGTCTTTATGGACCTTTGGCAGGTAATAGAATGTAGGAATAGTGGGATTTAAACATCGTAGAAATAAATATTCCTCAGAGTCCAACATATTCCTTTTATACCAAGAGGAAATCAGCAAATGAAAATCAGTAATACTTTGATTATACGTCTGTTCATTAGTTCTTTCATAACAAAGGCATCATTCAATTGGCGATATGCCTCTTTTTCATACTGATCTTTAGTAAGCAAAACAATATTGCCGCCTTTGTCAGAAGGCTTGCAAATCATAGAGGTATCTTGACACAGTTCATTCAATGCCAGTTGTTGCGATTTAGAGAAATTAGTTGATCTTTTATTATATTTGTTGTCATTCCGTAAGCGTATTAGATCTTTTATCACGGCTTCTGAGACAGTATCAATAGCATCAGTGGCCATTTGTGGAAGAAATACTGATGCAGGTTTAAATGGACTCATCCCTCCACTTTGTGGGATTTCTAATTGGGTCAATAGTTGTGTAGTGCCAATGCTCTGGTCTTCAATTTCAGTGGTCTCTGTCCTCAAACTTTCCAATGTTTTCAAAGCCGTAATATCTTTACCAGTTAAATTGTCCGTCTCAGTTCTTAAAAGACCTGAGTGTTTCAGTTTAGTTATAGGTGGTTTCAATTTAAAAAATGTATGTAATTTCAACTTACGAATAAACTTAAACAAATCTATCCTTGTTTGAGTGAATTCCATGCTCTTTTGTGGACAAAATGAAAGACCTAGTTTTAAAATCGATTCCTCCTCTATAGTCAGGACTTTTGGTGTCAAATTGATTATTGTCAAATTGTCATCTTGTTTCAGTTCCTTTTGTTGAAGAACTTCTTGCTGCGAGTTACGGGTGGCGAGCCTTCGGTTTTTTTGGCCCCTGCCCCCCCGCCTCGTCTTCCTCTTACTGTCTGTTCCGGAGGCTTGCCTCTGCCTCCCTGCAATTGCTGTTTCCTGATTGCAGGGAGGCAGAGGCAAGCCTCCGGAACAGACAGTAGAGGAAGACGAGGCGGAGGCAGAGGCAAAACCGAAGGCTCGCCACCCGTAACTCGCAGCAAGAAGTTCTTCAACAAAGGAACTGAAACAAGATGACAATTTGACAATAATCAATTTGACACCAAAAGTCCTGACTATAGAGGAGGAATCGATTTTAAAACTAGGTCTTTCATTTTGTCCACAAAGAGCATGGAATTCACTCAAACAAGGATAGATTTGTTTAAGTTTATTCGTAAGTTGAAATTACATACATTTTTAAATTGAAACCACCTATAACTAAACTGAAACACTCAGGTCTTTAAGAACTGAGACGGACAATTTAACTGGTAAAGATATTACAGCTTTGAAAGCATTGGAAAGTTTGAGGACAGAGACCACTGAAATTGAAGACCAGAGCATTGGCACTACACAACTATTGACCCAATTAGAAATCCCACAAAGTGGAGGGATGAGTCCATTTAAACCTGCATCAGTATTTCTTCCACAAATGGCCACTGATGCTATTGATACTTTCTCAGAAGCCGTGATAAAAGATCTAATACGCTACGGAATGACAACAAATATAATAAAAGATCAACTAATTTCTCTAAATCGCAACAACTGGCACTGAATGAACTGTGTCAAGATACCTCTATGATTTGCAAGCCTTCTGACAAAGGCGGCAATATTGTTTTGCTTACTAAAGATCAGTATGAAAAGAGGCATATCGCCAATTGAATGATGCCTTTGTTATGAAAGAACTAATGAACAGACGTATAATCAAAGTATTACTGATTTTCATTTGCTGATTTCTCTGGTATAAAAGGAATATGTTGGACTCTGAGGAATATTTATTTCTACGATGTTTAAATCCCACTATTCCTACATTCTATTACCTGCCAAAGGTCCATAAAGACACCAAGAACTCCCAGGGAGACCTATTGTTGCCTCACAAGGCAGCTTAACGGAACATCTATCTATGTATATTAATTTTTTATTTCCCAACATGTGATTACATTGAAATCTTATTTAAAAGATACGAAGGATTTCCTTACACACATAGATAAAATTGAATGGAAGGAGGGTTCTTGTCTAATAGTACTTGATATTACTAGTCTTTATACCTGCATTGCACATACTGATGGGCTGAAAGCTGTGCAATTCTTTCTTGAGTCCCGTGCTTTGAAGTATTACGTACATAGCAGCATGATACTTGAATTTGTAAGCTTTTGTCTGGCTCACAACATATTTATGTTCCAGAATCAGCTATTTAGACAAAAGACTGGAACCGCGATGGGCACCTGCTTCGCCCCCAGCTACGCGAATCTTTTCGTGGGCTGGTGGGAGGAGCAGGTGGCCTGGGCGGGACCCAATCAAATTTGGAACAAAAAGATAATGGCATGTCATCGTTATATCGATGACCTTTTTATCGTGTTTGATGGTTCCCCAGATTTGGCAAGGTCATATATAGAAATATTGAATTGTAATGATGTTAATCTGAGATTTACAGGTGAAGTGAGTACTGAGGAGGTCAATTATCTAGATCTCACAGTCTATATATCAGGGGGACAATTGCAAACCAAACTCTACAGAAAAACAACTGCAGGCAATTCAACGCTTTTCGCAGCTAGCAGTCATCCTAAGAAACTTATTAACAGTATCCCCTATGGGGAGCTGTTAAGACTTAAGAGGAATAATACCAGTGACTTAGAATTCCAGAAGGCAGCTAAAACAAGTTTGCAACGCTTTAGAGTGAGAGGCTATAGCGAAGCGGTTCTGTCACGTGCTCTATCTAGGGTCAATAGTATCCGAAGAGGGGATTTATTGATGGATAAGGACATCCAAAAGTCCGATAATGGGGCTTTTCAGATGATTACTACTTTTTCTGAGAATTCTAACCAGCTGAAGAGGATATTGCGTAAGAATTGGCACATTCTTCTCACTGATAACATTATAAGGGATGATTTACCACCTAACCCTTTAGTTACATTTAGGAAAGCCAGGTCATTGAGAGATCACCTGGTTCACAGTTATCATGATGTAGAGCCCACTAGAACATCTTTTAAAGCACTTAATGGATTTTATCCGTGTGGGAAGTGCAAAGCCTGCAAGAAGAGTAAACGGATTTTGTCGTATGATGTCCCTGGACTCAGAACACCTAAAAAGATCGCCAAGTTTCTTACTTGCACCACCCCATATGCCATATACTGTCTGGTTTGTCCATGTGGGCTCCGTTATATCGGAAGTACTATCCATCCGGTTAAGATAAGGATATTAGAACATATGAGGGCGATTAATAATGTTGACGAGTCGTACCCTGTAGCGAGACATTATAACAAAGTACATTGTCGGAACAGGGAACTATTGACATATTTTTGCTTGGATCATGTGCCAGCTAATTCTAGGGGAGGTGACAGGATACAGAGATTAAGACGCTTGGAATCACGCTATATAATAGACCTGCAAAGTAAGAGTCCTTTGGGTCTGAATAGCAGTGAGGAGCTTGCTGTACATCTAGGTTAATACTGTTTTATGAGTAATATGTTATTTGAAGGTGGTCTTCTTACTTTGATAGTGTTAAGACCATTTCGTTAACTATGAATTTCTTCCTATTCACTTGATTTGCATTAACAATGTATTTCTATAATGATGAATTTTTTGCGCTAATGTTGATGCTTGTTGATTTAAATGATTTAATGATTTGTAAGATGTTAAAGCATGGTTATTCCGGTAAAATGAAAAGATATTGGCCCATTTGTGGGCGAGATTTTGAACTATCAATGACAATCGGCTATGGTTTTATAGCTCATGAGGGATTTATTAATTAATTTCGGATATTCGGCTTTAATTGATTTAGCCCATTCAGGGCTTTATGATCCCATTGAAAAGTACCCGAATGTTTAATGGTCACTAAAATGTCGTATTTACTGCATTGTAGTTTTGCTTTGGTTATTCAAAGATGGCGGAACTTTTATTAGTGTTGTTGCCATCTTTGCTGAATTGTCCTTTTTTAGTTTCTGTACCGGATACCAATGATGTGTTTGTGTATAAAAAAATAATGATGGCTGCGGCGTTTCGTGCAAATATTGACAAAGGCTATGTGCCGAAACGCGTCTTGTGTGCCCTGAGTCCGAGTTTATGAATAAACTTTTCGGAACTCTTCCCCGCGAGTGCTGCCTTCTGTTACGGGTACGATTACCCGATGGAGTTGGGAGCGGAATATATATATATATATATATATATATATATATATATATATATATATATATATATATACGAAAGACAGTAGGTAGTTATAGTTAGGACCAAAGTTTCAATAGGAAAGGCAGGTTTTGTTTTGACAATAACTTTGCACGGCTTGACGAATCTTCATGAAATTTTCAAACATTTTTACCTTTTTGGCTCAGCTGCTGTGTTGAAAGTTTCGGGGTGATCCGTCAAGCGGGGGCTGAGAAAAAAGGGGGTCCAAAAAACATTTTCCCCATGTTATGTCTTAGGGGATTTTTCATTTTTTGAACATGACTACAGTCCAAACTGCTGAAAGGAACTGCACCAAATTTGGCAGAAAGCTAGATGTTGGTCCAGAAAACTTGCTTTTTGTGATTTGGTGTAAATACATCCAGTAGTTTCAGAGATATATAAGTTTAAAAAATACAGATATCGGGGGGCGCAAGTCCTTGCAGTGGACTCACGGATCCCACTAAAATTTGATTGGCTGCCAGCATTTCAACCAGGAAGTGCTGGCAGCCATCTTGGGACTCAGCTTTAAGCCGAGTCCCACAAAAAAGTAAAAATAAAGAAAAGGGGGCAGGGGTAGGAATACTCTGACCCCCCCAGATGTGGTGGGCGGTCCCACAGGGACCCCGCTGGGGGTAAAAACATTTTTTTGTAATTTTCAGCTGGAGTCGTGCTGGATCCAGGAATCCTGCCCAAAAACCCCCCCAAAGCACGGTCTGCCACTTTACGTTATTAATTGGACCCTGGGTGGGCCAGGACCGCCACCTCACCAAGGCGTTTCTTAAAAGAATGTGGGAGGGCCTCATCGACACCCCCTGCAGCCCCGGGGACCACTACTCCCCGGGGCAAATGACAAAAAAGGATAATGGCCCTGGGGACCACCACCCCGCAGGGGCGGCTCCGGCAATGTCCCGGGGTGCCCACCCCCGGGACATTGCAGTTTGCAATGGCTTGGTGGGAGCATCTCCGCTTCCGCCAAGCCATAAAAATGCTGCTCCACTTTCAGCACGCAAGAGCATTAAAAATGTTCACGCTTGCTGAAAGCGGAGCAGAATTGCTTTTAGACAGAGGGAGCTGAGTGGGATGGGGTCCCTGGGTCCCAATTCAGCCCAAGGAGGGGGGCTGCTCAGCCCCCATCTGTAAATGGCTGGGCCCCAGGAGATGTGGTCCCTGGGCCAAAATCAGCAAGGGAGGGAGGCCACATGGTCCCCCGCTCCTAGGATTATTGTAAAACATTTTTAAAAGGCGTGGCCCCAGGGAATGGGGTCCCCGGGCCAAATCCAGCCTGAGGAGGGGGCCCCACAGCCCCTTCCCCTGTTTAAAAACAATTAAATAAAGAAATGGCCAGGCCCCGGGGGATTAGGTCCCTGGGGCAGAAATCGACCCAGGAGTGGGGCTGCGCGGCCCCACTCCCTTAAATTAAAAATAAAATAAAAAAGGCTTGGCCCCAGGTAATGGGTTCTTGGACTGAGATCAAAATAGCCTGGCCTCGGGGATGGGGTCCCCGGTGCTGAAATCGGCCCAGGGGAGGGGGGCCACACAGCCCCTCTCCCGTTATAAGCAAAAAAATAAATAAAGAAACAGACTGGAAAGTTGCCAGAGGCCCTACCCCTTTTCTACACCACTCTGCAAGCACGCCCCCTGGTGCATTGATGGTTGGGGGATGAAGTCCCCATGTCTCCAGATGGTCCTTGAGGGACAACAAACCTTCCTGTTACCTCCATTAAGTCCCTCACAGTGTGATTGCTGAGAGGTCTTTGGAGGCCACACCCCATTTCTCCACTACTCTGGAAACGCCGCTCCTGGCGCACTGCTGGCTGGGGATGAAATCCCCTTGGGTGCTGAGGGTCCTTGGGGGCCAACAAGCCCTCCTGTTACCTCCTGTATCTCCCACACAGCCTGATTGCTGAGAGGACTTCGGAAGCCACAAACCCTTTCTCTACCACTCTGCAAACACACCTCCTGACGCGCAGCTGGTTGGGGTCTGTAGCCTTCTTGGCTGCTGAGGGTCCTTGGGGGCCAACTACCCCTCCTGTAATCTCCAGTAAGTCCCACACAGTGGGATTGTTGAGAGGTTGTTGTAGGCCATGCCCCCTTTTTTCACCCCTCTGCAAACGCACCTCCTGGTGCACTGCCGGTTGGGGGATGAAGTCGCCGTGGATGCTGAGGGTCCTTGGGGTCCTCCAGTAAGTACCAGACAGTGTGATTGCTGAGAGCTAGTTGGAGGCTCAGCCTTTTTTCCCCACCACACTGCAACTGGGACTACTAGTTAAAAAAAATAGAAATTCACTGAAAAAATTAAAGGTTACAGGGACGTTATAGTTAGGAATTGGCATTAAAAAACCTTTGAAATTCACTGAAAAAAACAAAGGTTACAGGGATGTTGTAGTTCAGAAATGGAATAAATAAATCCTTAGAAATTAATTGAAAAAACTATAGGTTACAGGGACATTATAGTTAGGCTCAGGTTTCACTTGTACAAAACCAGCTAAATTCAGCAGTTAAAGTTAGGTGAGCTAATTATAACTCAAGCCCCCCACAATGCACTGCTTATGACCTCACATAGGACATCACTCATGACATGTTCTGTGACATCATTTATGACATCACTGATGACATTTCAAATTACATCATTGATTGCATAACTGATGGCATCATCCAAACAGGGTGTTAGTTTGTTTTATAGTTAACATAGTGGCAGGTAACTGCCATATTACTTTTCTACCTAATTTTGTACAGCCTGTGTCCAGCTAATGGGTGTAAGTGTTTACAAAATGCATGTGCTCCTAATAAATCATAGGTGTGTAGAGGTTGTGAACACATTATTAATCTTTCTACTGAAGAGTAACTCTGTGCGTAGATGACAGTTGATGACTTGTGTCCAGTAAGTTCCACACACGTATTTTGGTTCTGCAGAAAACATTTCCAACAGGGCAAAGAGTCTACGTAGTAGATGATAATAAGTATTGCAAGCAGCCTTGAGTTAATAGACAAAATCGTCTCAGCATGACAATTTTACATAATATAGAAGATTGTGTGCACCAGGCACTAACCTATATTCATGTGCTTCTTTTGCTTCAGTAACATTTTCACCACAGTAGGAAGGCTGAAGGTAGTATAATCTATAGCACCTTCAGACCTTGGTTATTTTAAGTGAATAGTGTCTTTTGTGACAAGTGTTACATAGAGTGTACACTGTTCTTAGTGGATACATTTTAATACTCTGTGATGTATTTCTCATGAGAGTTTCACTGTCTGCAAACAGTGTGCTACAGAGTAAACTCTCTCCATAGAGTAAACACTGTTTACTGTACCCGGTTTCCTACTCATATCAACTTAATTTCTCAATGTAGGTGCAGTGACTGTGAGGGGTTTGATACAGATAAAAGCTGTCCATAGTATGGCATTCATTTTAGAACAGCCGTTAAGTATCTTGAGGAACTTGGCTTTCTCTGAACAATTGTATACATATTGAACAACGTGTGCAATGAGGATTCCCCATTGATTGGTAATGTGAACTGGCCTACCCGTGAAATGTATGGTATAGGGTCAATGTGGCACATAACACATGCTTGCTACACCCTTTTTGAAAAAGTGATGACCCTCTGGGATGGGGTCCCCAGGGCCTTTTAAAGGCTCAGGGAGGGGGGCTGTACACTCCCTTCCCTTATTAATTCAATCGGACCTGGGGTATGGGGTCTCTGGGGCTGAATACGACTTGAGGAGAGGGGTATTCCTACCCTTCCCCTTATATGTTTTTTTTTAAAGTTCAGGACAGGGGACTAAGTCCCCGAGTCCTATAATGGCTGCCAGCAACATTTTTCTCATGCTGCTGGCTGCCAATCTGAGCATTCGCTCCCGCGGGCCAAAGGAAAAACCCAACCATCCAGATATACAAATATTTTATAACCTTAATTTCTCAAAACCTACTGAACGGATTTATACCAAATCACACAAAAATCATAATCTGTGCACCATGATGTAGCTTCTTCCCAAATTTGGTGTAAATCAGTTCAGCAGTTTTTGCTGTACCCCTGCTTACAGAAGTCTATGGGTTTCACCCAGTCTTCTCAGCTCACTTGTCGCACTACATTATCTATAACTCAACACTTCTCCATGCACTACCACTACTATTACCCTTGCATATTACAGAAGTTAGAGCATGTGAAATGATTGCATTAATAACAACACTTATGGCATCTGAAATTCTATAATGTGGCAGAACATAGTGCATGGTACGGTGGCGAGTTATAGTTAATGCAATGTGAGCAGATGCACAAGTTATATTCATTTTTAAGCTGGTGCATAAGTATAAATGTGATTTACATATATGGCATATTAATTTAAAAGTGGTGCATAAATGATAAGCTAAAAATATAACTATAACTTTATAATGTCTGTTTGTGTAATTTAAGTTGGGTTTGTATAGCAAGCATAAATAAAGTTTTCCTAACTATAACTTTCTTTAACCTTTGATTTTTTAATGAATTTCAATGGTTTTTCTAATGTTAGTAACAAATTTGGAATATTCGTCCAGTTTAGTATAGTGGAGTGGAGTGTTATTAAGTGGAATGTTGTAAAATATACTGGAGGAGAGTGCTGTAAAGTCTACTATGGTACAGTGTATTATGATATAGTGGAGTGCAGTAAAGTAGAATCAGGTATACTGGATTGGGGTATAGGGGAAGGGCATACAGTAGAGTGGCGTAGAGTGAATTAGGATACAGGACAGTGGAAGTATATTAGGGTGATATACAGTGTAGTGGCGTACTTTACCGTGGTAGACAGTGGGATAGAATACAGTGGAGTGTGGTAAAGTAGACTTAAGTATTGTAAATATTGTAGAGTGTATTTGTGGAGTGCTATAGACTTTAGTGTTGTACAGTGTAGGAGCATATATTGGAATATCAGATACTGAAATAGCATACAATGGAGTGGGGTAAAGTGGAATAGCGTACACTGGACTAGAGTACAGTGGAGTATCATACAGTGGAGTGATGTTAAGATTAGTGGTGTACAGTGGGCTTACGTAAAGTTGAGTGTGTTACAATGTAGTGTTGTAAATTAAAATTCCATACATGCGGTGGCGTATATTGGAGTGCCGTACAGGGCAGTGGTGCAGAGCGGAACAGTGTACACTACCGCAGGGTACAGTGCAATAGGGTACACTGCTATGGTGTCTACTGGAGTAGCATAAAGTATAGCGCCATACACTGGAGTAGCGTATAATTGAGTAGTCTGCGGTGTAGTAATGTTCAGTTTAGTGGTGGGAAATCTTCAAACATATATCATAGTGACATATACTGGAGTACCATACAGTAGAATGTTGCACAGTTGAATAGGATTAATTATCAAAGCGTAGAGTCTAGTTATATACAGTGAAGTGTTGTTTAGTGCAGTGTCACCAAATGTAGTCTTGTAAAGTGTAATAGCATACAGTGGATTGTACTATAGTACGGTGGCGTATCCTGCATTTTAGTACAATGGAGTACTGTAGAGTGGAGTAGAGTACACTGGAATAGAGTACACTTCAGTACTGTATTAAGGAGTGGGGCATAGTCAAACTGCATATAGTGGAATAGCGTAAACTAGAGTTGCGTAAAGTGAATAGTTTACAGTTACGAGCAATACAATGTAGGGGTGTCCAGAAAATGTCATACACAAACGTGTATTAGAATACGGTGGTGAACGGTATAATATTGTAGAGTTGTGTTGTAGACTGGAGTGTCGTAAAGTGGAGTAGCATACTTTAAATAGCGTACAACGGAGTGCTGTAAAGTGAATTGTTATAAAGTAGAGTGGCGTAAAGTGGAGTGTGTAAATTAAATAAAATATAGGATTAAAGTTTGTGAAAAAATTTCAATTTTATATCTGCAGAATATATATTATAATATGTATATGTAAATCTTCTGGTTGTATATGTAAATAGTGTAAGTAATGGTAAACTTATATGCTATATAAAACATATTTATATATTGTGCTATGGTATTATGCATGCAGGCAACCCCACACCCACCCTACACTAGACCCAGGATGGAGCATACTTGATCATTTTGGGATGCCTTGAGGGTTGGGGAGATACTATGCTGCAGGGATGTTCTAAGTTACTGTTACGGGTCACGACTTGGAGAGTTTTGTAATGTTTGTATATTGCAAAAATGCAAATAAAGAAATTTCGGAAATATATTGGGCTATGGTGTACCATGCTAAGTTCATGGTATACCATGGTACATTGGGCTCACAACTGGATATGTGATTGCTTCATGGCTGTGTTTACCAAAGGGACAAGTCAGCCATATAGTTTTTAACACAAATTTCAATTGTTGTGCGGTCAGCGTTTTGCTGACTTATGGGTTCAGGTGTTATAATTAAGCATTAAGTTTTATTGTTATTAATAAGCTATTACCACTTTATTTCAGTGGTAATAGGTTACCCTTTTGGTTTATAAATGTGTAGATATTATTGACCTATGGATTTTCTAAATATTTTCTCCCTTAATAATTTTGGACCCGTTTGCGAAATTTAGCATACTTGTTCTACCCATTTCATTGTGGAAGGAGGAAAGGTTTCGCGGGGTATAGTCAAGAGGGTCCAAAGAAAAAAGGGGAGTCCAAAAATGTGCTTAATTGCAATGTATTTCACATACACTTTTGTATTTTCCTTTCCGTGAAAACTGTCAGTTGCATTTTGTTACAATGAGGCAGGATTACATATTATAGTGCCCACATGATTATTTTGTGTAGTTTATGTAAGTAGTGTAATTAATTTATACGTTTTAAAGTACTTAAAGTTAGAAAAAACTGTTGTTGCATTATTTTAGCAAAATATGGGGTTATTTGTCAATAGTACCACAGTACATAGTGATTACAAGTCGTTAGCTGAGTGTCTAATCATTGGCTTTGGAAAAATTAAACGCAGGTATGTTAGTTTTAGGTACACTTTGCCTGTGTTCTGCCTTCCGATGTAGGTAAATATTAGGTGTGGTATTTTTGCCCAACATTTACTACTTTAGTAAAGTGGTAATAGGTAGATCAAATTATTTATAGGTTTCTATATATTTTTTAAACGAATATGGAGAGTGTGGTAGTACCGCAGTATCCAAAAACATTTTGTAAGGTTGACATTTTTCTTCTTTAATTTCAATACATTTTTATAGCAGTGTGCTGTGAACTGCATTTTCTTGTGAACTAGCACTGTAATTTTTAGTAATTTAGCATGCTACTCCATACAGTTTTTTTGTACTTAAATATGAAAAAAATTAAAATACACTTTAGCATACTATATTTATAAAATATAGTGTCTTATAGTGTATTTGCAATTCTTTTTCAGTACCGCTGGACTACTTTAAAAAAAATATATATATAAACTTATAAATATTCTTCCCTCCCTATTACCACTTTGCTAAAGAGGTAATAGGTATGGGAAAAACACCAAACATAATACTTACCTATATTGAATGGTGTAACGCAAAACACAGGAAAACTCAAACTGAAAACAACAAGGCTGCCTCTAACTTTTGTAAAGGCAGTCATTAACCAATCAGCTAATGATTTGTCATTGCTATAAACCTTGGGAGGACAGTGGTACTACTGCGGCCACAGATATAGCTAAATTGAAAACACTTAAAACATATTAAATACTTAACCTACTTACCTGCAGTACACCAAAGAATTATCTGCATATCATAAAATATAATCCTTACAAATTTCATAAAAATCTGACTGGCGGTTTTTGCTCTCTGTGACATTGGATTTTACGCTCGGAATGGGACCCCCTTTTTTAATTTGCACACCCTTAATGAAATGCTGCGAAACTTTCAGTACTCCAAGAATGAAACGGGGACAGTAGGTCTGCAGAGTTTTGCGGACATTTGTCAAACGGGTGCAAAGTTATTAAGGGACACAAATCCCTATCTCCGATCACCCTAACTATATCTACAGAGTTATAGTTATTTATATATATGTATTAATTTGCAACATCTTGGTATAGATACACAATATCATAAATTCAAAAATGCAACATCATGCAGAATTTATCTTAAATCTTATTATAAGATTAAGTTGTGAATTGTTTACAGTTGGTATCAACAAATTAGGTGTTATTAACTGTTTTAACGTTTCTGCTTCATGTTTTACTTGCCTATCTTAAAAATATGCTTTATATTGCGGTTTTTAGATGAAGGATTTGGCAAAACCTTTTTAACATATTAAAATGTTTTTAAGGATTTTTAATTATTTATGCCATTATATATGTATTTATTTGTAATTATTGAACAGTTGCTGCTATTGATGGTATTACGACCGTGAAACAACTCTTCTATGTCCAAGCAACATGTGACTTGTCACGAGTGTATGCACAAGCACTTTATTTAAGGGAAGGCACTTCGCATGCGCGTTATGTGAACAAGACCTCTGGAAGGTCGAAACGCGTCGTGGCGAAGGTGCTGGGCATAAAAATTAAATTCTGAGCACCGAATTGTGGGTCTTCGGTATTAACGTGACCCCTCCTCTATTGTTGGGCCGAGCAGCAGGAAGCAGAGCCTTTCTGGTCTCCACCGGAAAAGGAAGCAGTCACTCCAGCGAGGAGTAAGCTGCGGAAGCCCCCGGACAGTTTTGAATTTCCCCACCTGTGGTAACGAGGACAGCGGAGCCCGTGTCGGAGGACCGGAGCAACGATTGATCGATCATGAAGGTAGGGACGCTTCTGAGAGTCCGGTTGAGGAGTGTGTGCGACACTGCTACTGACATTCATTCAAGGCGTTAGTGTTGCAAGATTTAATTTAGCCCGTAATTTAAGCACCATGTCTGCCGACTCGCTGCGAAGCCGTGAGGAGGCAGCAAATGGACTGTTTGATGATTCCCCGGCTGGGGAAGTAACAGCAATAGAGCGAACAAGCAATGTTCAAACGGGACAGTCTAATGCAAAGGAGCTTTTTAAAAAACTAGAAAAGATGATGCGTGCAGAGCAGTCCAAGTGGTGGGAGCACAAATCCCTATCGCGCTATTTGGAAGTCGGATGGATTCCAAGGGGACTGCGGATAATGTTAGCACCCAGTTATGAGCACCCAGATCCCAATATGCTGGCGGAATGGGGTGCTTGTAATTCATAATCTTCGCGTAATCTTGTGGAAATACTTGTTAGATATGCAGCAAGTGACCGCGCTACATTGCAATTACAAATTGATGAAGTGGAAAATGAGATTAGTGCACTGGAAAGTTCGGACAATTTAAAAAAACAACGGGATGACATGCTGGCACGTCTACATAAAGATGAAGAGGTTATCAAAAAACGCAAGGCTTACAAATTTCAAAGGGACAAATTAGATTATCAAAATGGCCAAGTCTTCACCTTTGCACGGAAATATGACGCAGTCAAAGGGAAAAATAAAGAAGGTAGTGCATTGGTGAAAGCAACCAGTGCAAATAACATGACGCCAATCTCTACCTCAGCATCCGAACTAAGCTCGGCACTGGAAAGTGAATCCGATAATGAACAAGTAAGAACCAGTTCAGACTTGGGGTTTATCAAACTATCATTGGCTCAAGAAGTCGATTGCCTACGCCATGACCGGAGACAAACTCTGCGCCCTCGTGTCCAAAGGAAGCAAAACGCCAAAGAAACAATCAAAAATGCCGAGAAAGACGGCGGTGCTGCAACAGGCGGAAGACAGCCAAATAACAAAAAACCAATGAATGCGAGATGGAAACGCAACTGAATGAATGCAGCGTCATTACAGAATCTAACACAGTAATAAACCTAACTGACATCAATTTAAACCTGGCTGAAAAACAAATCTTGGCTCTGGGTTTATCGTATAGTCCCGAAAGTAACTTTAATTATGCAGAAACACGTATGGATGTTTTTAGATTCATACGTAAACTGAAATTGCGTAAATACCAGCTATTGCAGTCAAGGCATAATAAGGAACCTCCAATACAAGCGACAACCAGCATTTTGAGTCCAACATTGCTGGTTGCAGGGGATGTTGACCTTTTGCTAGATTTACATCAACTACAGGTCGAACAGAATAATGGTGAAAACACAAATGGACTAGAAAAAATCAGTGATTCCATACGTACACCATTTAAACCCAAATCAACTTTTCAACCAGTAATGCTACATGACAATTTGGACATTTTCCATGACCAAGTAACAGCTAAATTAAAGAAACTTTATAAAACCACTGCGTGTGCCCAACGTAACATCAGCTGGAAAAACACCTCCTATATACAATTGATGAAGAAACTGCAAGGTAGGGACAATGTCATCATACGGCAAACAGATAAAGGACGCAACGTGGTTTTATGGCCGAGGGAAATGCATATGGAGGAAGCCATGACCCAGCTAAATGACAAAGACTGTTACAAGAGGAGTAATATGCAATGTGTCAGGCAGGCACAAAACAACTACCATGCCAAACTCTTAGCTTGGAAAAGCGGAGGCCTTTTAAGCTCGGATGAGTTTAAATTTTTGAAAAACGAATACCCAGTAATTCCAGCTATATACTTCATTCTGAAGATACACAAGAGCATGGTTAAGCCACCTGGCAGACCTATTATTTCTGCGTGCAACAGTCTCATAGAAAATACCTCTAAATATGTTGACTATTTTTTAAAAAATTTTGTGCAAACTTTACCATCATATTTGCAAGACACGAGTGACTTTTTAAGGAAGATAAGGAATGTGACCTGGGATGCTGAATGCATTTTAATTACTCTAGACGTTACGTCACTGTATACAAGCATAAGACATCAAGATGGGATCAAAGCCATCGAACATTATTTGAATGAGAGACCAATGGGCTTGTATATGCATAATAAGATGTTGGTTGATATGATAATGACATGTTTGGATAACAACATTTTCCTGTTTCACAACCAGGTACATCAACAGACCAGAGGTGTGGCGATGGGGGCTTGCTTCTCCCCTAGCTATGCCTGCCTGCATATGGGCCTATGGGAGGAGCAAGTCCTCAACAATACTTATGCTGACATCATGAACAAACACATTTGTCATTGGTACAGGTATATTGATGACCTGTTCTTGATTTGGAGGGGCCCTGAAGATCTGGCACTCCATTTCATAGAGCAGATTAATTCCAATAGCCTTAACCTGCATTTTACTGCATCCATGAGTAGAGAAAGAATTTGCTTTCTGGATGTTGAGGTTTTTATAATTGACGGTAAAGTTGAATCCAGAATGTACAGAAAACCAACGGCTGGGAATACAATATTACACGCTACCAGCCATCATCCCAGACACCTGATCCAATCCATACCATATGGAGAGATGCTGCGCATTAAACGCATTTGCAGCACCCCACATGAGTGCTATTTGGCCCAACAGAAGAGTAGGGACAGGTTCCTTGCTAGGGGCTATTCCACCAAGATCATAGACGATGCCATTGCTAAGACCAATGACATTGAGAGGGTGGACACTCTGACCTTAAAGTCTAAAATACATGACAATGATACTAGATCCAGTGACGCAAATGATTCTAACATATAATACACAGCACCAACGTATTCGTAAAATACTAAGCAAGAACTGGGTGTTGGTGTGTAACGATCCGATATTAGGGGACCAGATATCCAAAACCCCTGATGTAACATTCAGAAAGGCACGATCAATGAGCAACATGCTGGTTAGAAGTAGTCCAGAGACAGTGACGGGCAAAACCTGGTTATCTTCCCGTAAGGGGTTTGTGAAATGTTCCTCATGTAAGGCATGCAGATTTGCTACTAGCAGAACATCATATGCTAGCCCTTTTAAAACAGATGCAGTGCCTATAAGAAAACTACTTACATGCAAGACAGAGTACGCTATTTATGTGCTGGAGTGTCCCTGTGGCCTGCGATATGTGGGAAGTACCAAGTTGCAGGTCCATAAGAGGATACTCCAGCACATTAGGGCAATCAACAACTGTGATCCCTCGTACCCTGTCGCGAGACATTTCAAGGACGCACATAATAGAAATCCAGAATTTTTAAAATATTATGTGGTAGATACCGTATTACCATTAAGGAGAGGTGGTAATCGTGAGGCCCGCTTACGTCTATTAGAAACTAGGTATATCTTAGAACTCGATACAAAGACACCAGCTGGCATGAATTCCAGCGAGGATTTCTATACTTGCCTGTAAATATACTGGAGACCCTTTGTTTGCTCTATCTGCACATATATATGACTATTTGACAAGCATTTCCATTTGCTTTTATGTTTCCTCAATTTTTAGTCTTCTTAATATTTAGCACTTTTGCACTTTAAGTAATTTGGGTGGCATTGTTATGGCAACACGATTAGCACTAGCACTTTGATAAAATGATAGAAGAATCGAGTCGATGCCCACTTAGGGCTGTATTAATTTGCAACATCTTGGTATAGATACGCAGTATCATAAATTCAAAAAGGCAACATCATGCAGAATTTATCTTAAATCTTATTATAAGATTAAGTTGTGAATTGTTTACAGTTGGTATCAACAAATTAGATGTTATTAACTGTTTTAACTTTTCTGCTTCATGTTTTACTTGCCTATCTTAAAAATACGCTTTATATTGCGGTTTTTAGATGAAGGATTTGGCAAAACCTTTTTTAACATATTAAAATGTTTTTAAGGATTTTTAACTATTTATGCCATTATATATGTATCTATTTGTAATTATTGAACAGTTGCTGCTATTGATGGTATTACGACTGTGAAACAACTCTTCTATGTCCAAGCAACATGTGACTTGTCACAAGTGTATGCACAAGCACTTTATTTAAGGGAAGGCACTTCGCATGCGCGTTATGTGAACAAGACCTCTGGAAGGTCGAAACGCGTTGTGGTGAAGGTGCTGGGCATAAAAATAAAATTCTGAGCACCGAATTGTGGATCCGTTGTCATCATTTCCTCAAAAGTGGACGGCGAATTCTTTGGATATATATATATATATATATATTCACTGAAAAAACCACAGGTTTCAGGGACGTTATAGTTAGAAATTAGCATTTAAAAAACTTTAGAAATTCACTGGAAAAAACACAGGATTCAGGGACGTTATAGTTAGGTATTAGCATTTAAAAAACCTTAGAAATTAACTATAACTATAACGTCCCTGTAACCTTTGTTTTTTTCAGTGAATATATATATATATATATATATATAGATATATATATATATTAACTGAAAAAACCATTGGTTTCAGGAACGTTATAGTTAGTTGGACATTTCACTTGTACAAAACCATAGAAATTCCGGCGTTATAGTTAGTTCAGCTAACTATAACTCGCGCCCCCGCAATGCACTGCTGATGACGTCACATATTACATCATTCATGACATGGTCAGTGACATCACTGATGACATCTCAAATGACATCACTGATGACATCACTGATGACATCATCCAGTGACTGTGTGTTTCTGTAAAGTTTAATTTTGTTTTATATATATGCCAAGCTGTATTGAGGAATGAGTGGGTGTATAAGTGTCTGTATGGAGGATTTAGTAGGTACGTGACTGACGGTATAAGTGAGTGATTAAATGTGTCTTACTGAATGCATGGGTTAGTGACTAAACTGTGTGAAAGTCTGTATCAGTCCGTCTGTTGTTGTGTAAGCTGCTGCATGGGTTGGTGAGTAGCTGCATGAGTGTCTATATGGGTTATTGATTGCTTGCCTGAGTATTTGTATGGCTGCCTGAGTGTGTGTGTGGGTGGGTGGGAGGTGTGTGACTCTGTGCATAGATGTGTGAGTGGTTGATTCACTGGGTATATGGGTTCAAGAGTGCATGTGGAAACAGCTGTATGGGTGGGTGAGTGTGTGTATGGGTGTGTTGGTGAGTGAATGGATGTCTCAGTGGTACATGTGCAAGTAACTACATATGTAAAAGGCAGTATATGTGAGTGATGGTGTATATAAATAACTATATGTGAGAGTCAGTAATTGTGAGAGTGGCTGCATGGATGAGTGTGTATTTGTATCAGTGATTCTATAAGAGAGTAATTATGTGTTAGTATCTGTATGAATAAGTGAGGTTGTGTCTGTATAACTGTATAGGTGAGTAAATGGAAGTATGATTGATTCTTTGCATGACTGACTAAGTGTGTGAGTAACTCTGGATATGTGGCAGTGTGTGAGTGTCTGTATAGGTGTATGAGTGCATATGATAGTGTTGTATTGATGAGTGACTGCATGTATGAGTGACTGTATGGGTGAACGAGTGGATGTGTGTGTGTAGACCTAGGAATCAGTCAGTGCGTATTTAGTAACTGGTATTGATGTGTCTATTTTTTTGAAAATGGTAGTCTGTATTTTAGAGTGGGTGTATCAAAGGTTATATTCAGGTGTGAGGAGGTGCATGAGATTTTCACGTGGATGATGTCATCAGTGATGTCATCAGTGATGTCATTTGAGATGTCATCAGTGATGTCATCAGTGATGTCACTGACCATGTCATGAATGATGTAATATGTGACGTCATCAGCAGTGCATTGCGGGGGCACGAGTTATAGTTAGCTGAACTAACTATAACGCCGGAATTTCTATGGTTTTGTACAAGTGAAATGTCCAACTAACTATAACGTTCCTGAAACCTATGGTTTTTTCAGTTAATTTCTATGGTTTTTTAAATGCTAATTTCTAACCATAACGTGCCTGAAACCTATGGTTTTTTCAGTGAATTTCTATGGTTTTTTAAATGCTAATTTCTAACTATAACGTGCCTGAAACCTGTGGTTTTTCCAGTGAATTTCAAAGGTTTTTTAAATGAAAATTTGTAAGTCTAATGTACCTCAATCCTATGGTTTTTTTATTTTCTATATATATATATATATACACATATATATATATATTTTAAAAAATTGTGAATAATTTTTAGTTAGGAAAACTATATTCATTCTTTTTTTTTTTAATATTATACAGAAGTCGCGCACCCTTCGCGCACCCTACACGATGGCTGCGCGCATTCCGGTAGCCATTTTGAAAAGTCGCGCTGGGGTCGCGACTTCGGCGTAATTTGTAAAGTATGAAATATCTTTAAATTAATTATAAATAAAAGTTTTCCTTTAAGTGTTTGTCTAAATTTATTAATAAGAGTATTTTTAAAGTATTATTTTCAATATAATTTCGACTAAAAATTATTCGATTATTATTGGATTCGGAGGTTAGGAGGGATGGCCATTTTGCTCGATCTGTTTTGCAAGATTTTTGGTCTAGTCAGGTGGACACCCTCCTCCGGGTGAGGTACGGCTTGAGGATTCTATTCAAAAGGTGAGGAATCAACAGGCAGAAGTATCCATCAGAAGAGCAAGTTACTTACCTTCGGTAACGCTTTTCTGGTGGATACGGTATCTGCCTGTGGATTCCTCACTGTCCCACCCGCCTCCCCGTTGTCCACCTGTTTCTACCAAAAAGATGCTTTTACTGTTTGGCATGAATGTTTTTAATATGTCTTAATCATGCTTATGTTTTAATAGTGAGAAATGCTTGATCTGTTGCTATTTCTTTATGCCTTTATTGGTTATGCATTTGTATATATATATATATATATATATATATATATATATATATATATATATATATATATATATATATATATATATTTAGTATGTATACATGTGAAAATGTGTCGGTCCACCTGTTTACCTCGGTGGCACGGAAAAAATGAGTGGAACTGATGTCAGCACACCGACGAGGTCCTCTTATGGCTCCTATGACGTCATACGGTGTCGCGAGCGGAGCCGTGCTATTATGACATCGTCGTCGACGTGGGAGAGCTAGGAAAGAATTTCCGCGGAATGCTGGCGCAGGGGATATTCACCTAAGTGTTCAGGCTAGACCTTTGGGAGCAACTGTTTATGTTGCCACTTCAGAAACCGAAACCAGTGATCCGAGGGCAGAGGCCCTGCAGATGGCACACGAGGTGGGGAGCCCAGTCGTGTGCACCGGCGGGGCAGCGAAGTGACAAGCACCACTACCCACAGAAAAGGTAACGAGGGCACTGAATAACACAGGATCTTCTCTTTGTATCTGGCAGGAACAACAAGGTTAAAATGCCCTAGTTCCAAAATGTAGAATTAGTGCTACAACGGTCTTCAAGAGGACCTGCGATGGATGCCGCTTCTGCCTTCCGTACACTGGAGGCGGCACAAGGGTCACGCGGTATGGTCATACTGCGGTGGGACGCACACTCGTAGACCTCTCATGGCACTGCTCCACACTTCGGGGACAACGCTTTCCATTAGCTGTGTTTTCTGATGACGTGTCGCGCCGGCCCAGTCCAACAGCAGAACCCCTTTAGATCCAAACAGACTCTTCCACTCTCTCACCGGAAGTGAAACCAGGCCACGCGGACACTTTCACAATACAACAGCCGGGAATGCAGTTTTCGGTAAAAAAAACACATTACTTCCTCCTAATTTATCAAATAAACGACTCACTGAAGAACAGGGGCCAGCTTCGACCGGTAAACAGCGGTTACAACGCCTTTTTTACTTCGCGATACCATTACAACGCATGCATTACTACACATGCGTTGTACATCGCGAAGTCATTACTACGCATTTTTTTAGAACGCATGGTCATTTACCACGCATGCCTTTACAACAAATTTTGTTGTAAAGGTATGTATGGTAAATGACCATGAGTTCTAAAAAAAATGTAGATGATCCACATCGTTGTAAGGAAACAGAGGCTGTTCCGTTTCCTCACAACGACGTGCACCGCCCCTCAGAGACGACATGAAGCAGGAACCACAAGGAGTGAGAGGTAAGGGGGATTGGGCATGGGGTGGTGGTCACTTTTCTAGGGTTTAGGGTAGTGCAGTGGTGTTTGGGTAGTGTAGGGGGTCGTGCTGAGGGTAGTGTTTTAGGGTTTAGGGTAGTGCAGTGGTGTTTGTGTAGTGTAGGGGATCATGCTGGGGGTAGTGTTTTAGGGTTTAGGGTAGTGCAGTGGTGTTTGTGTAGTGTAGGTGGTTTTGCTGGTGGTAGTGTTTTAGGGTTTAGGTTAGTGCAGTGGTGTTGGTGTAGTGTAGGGGGTCATGCTAGGGGTAGTGTTTTAGGGTTTAGGGTAGTGCAGTGGTGTTTGGATAGTGTAGGGGGTCGTGTTGAGGGTAGATTTAGGGTTTAGGGTAGTGCAGTGGTGTTTGGGTAGTGTAGGGGGTCGTGCTGGGGTAGATTTAGGGTTTAGGGTAGTGCAGTGGTGTTTGGGTAGTGTAGGGAGTCGTGCTGGGGGGAGTGTTTTAGGGTTTAGGGTAGTGCAGTGGTCTTTGGGTAGTGTAGGGGGTCGTGCTGGGGGTAGTGTTTTAGGGTTTAGGGTAGTGCAGTGGTGTTTGGGTCCTGTAGGGGGTCGTGCTGGGGGTAGTGGTTTAGGGTTTAGGGTAGTGTAGTGGTGTTTGGGTAGTGTAGGGGGTCGTGCTGGGGGTGGTGTTTCAGGGTTTAGGGCAGTGCAGTGGTGTTCGGGCAGTGTAGGGGGTCATGCAGGGGGTGGTGTTTCAGGGTTTAGGGCAGTGCAGTGGTGTTCGGGCAGTGTAGGGGGTCGTGTTGGGGCTGGAGTCAGGGTTTACGGCAGTGCAGTGGTGTTCAGGAAGTGTAGGGGGTCGTGCTGGGGCTGTAGTTTCAGGGTTTAGGGCAGTGCAGTGGTGTTCGGGCAGTGTCGGGGGTCGTGCTGGGGCTAGTGTTTCAGGGTTTAGTGCAGAGCAGTGGTGTTCAGGCAGTGTAGGGGGTTGTGCTGGGGGTGGTGTTTCAGTGTTTAGGGCAGTGCAGTGGTGTTCAGGCAGTATAGGGGGTCTTGCTGGGGGTGGTGTTTCAGGGTATAGGGCAGTGGTGTTCAGGCAGTGTAGGGGGTCTTGCTGGGGGTGATGTTTCAGGGTTTAGGGCAGTGCAGTGGTGTTCGGGCAGTGTAGGGGTCTTTCTGGGGGTAGTGTTTCAGGGTTTAGGGCAGTGCAGTGGTGTTCGGGCAGTATAGGGGGTCGTGCTGGGGCTGGAGTTTCAGGGTTTTGGGCAGAGCAGTGGTGTTCGGGCAGTGTAGGGGGTCATGCTGGGGGTGGTGTTTCAGGGTCTAGGGCAGTGCAGTGGTGTTCGGGCAGTGTAGGGGGTCTTGCTGGGGGTGGTGTTTCAGGGTTTAGGGCAGTGCAGTCGTGTTCGGGCAGTGTAGGGGTCTTGCTGGGGCTGGTGTTTCAGGGTTTAGGACAGTGCAGTGGTGTTCGGGCAGTGTAGGGGGTCTTGCTGGGGCTGGTGTTTCAGGGTTTAGGGCAGTGCAGTGGTGTTCGGGCAGTGTAGGGGGTCGTGCTGGGGCTGGTGTTTCAGGGTTTAGGGCAGTTCAGTGGTGTTCGGGCAGTGTAGGTGGTCGTGCTGGGGCTGGTGTTTCAGGGTTTAGGGCAGTGCAGTGGTGTTCGGGCAGTGTACGGGGTCATGCTAGGGCTGGTGTTTCAGGGTTTAGGGCAGTGCAGTGGTGTTCGGGCAGTGTAGGGGGTCTTGCTGGGGCTGGTGTTTTAGGGTTTAGGGCAGTGCAGTGGTGTTCGGGCAGTGTAGGGGGTCGTGCTGGGGGTGGTGTTTCAGGGTTTAGGGCAGTGCAGTGGTGTTCGGGCAGTGTGGGGGGTCATGCTGGGGCTGGTGTTTCAGGGTTTAGGGCAGTGCAGTGGTGTTCGGGCAGTGTAGCGGGTCGTGCTGGGGCTGGTGTTTCAGGGTTTACGGCAGTACAGTGGTGTTTGGGAAGTGTAAGGGGTCGTGCTGGGGCTGGTGTTTCAGGGTTTAGGGCAGTGCAGTGGTGTTCGGGCAGTGTAGGGGGTCGTGCTGGGGGTGGTGTTTCAGGGTTTAGGGCAGTGCAGTGGTGTCCGGGCAGTGTGGGGGGTCGTGCTGGGGCTGGTGTTTCAGGGTTTAGGGCAGTGCAGTGGTGTTCGGGCAGTGTAGGGGGTCGTGCTGGGGCTAGTGTTTCAGGGTTTTGGGCAGAGCAGTGGTGTTCGGGCAGTGTAGGGGGTCGTGCTTGGGGTGGTGTTTCAGGGTTTTGGGCAGAGCAGTGGTGTTCGGGCAGTGTAGGGGTCGTGCTGGGGGTGGTGTTTCAGGGTTTAGGGCAGTGCAGTGGTTTTCGGGCAGTGTAGGGGGTCTTGCTGGGGGTGGTGTTTCAGGGTTTAGGGCAGTGGTGTTCGGGCAGTGTAGGGGGTCTTGCTGGGGGTGGTGTTTCAGGGTTTAGGGCAGTGCAGTGGTGTTCGGGCAGTGTAGGGGGTCTTGCTGGGGGTAGTGTTTCAGGGTTTAGGGCACTGCAGTGGTTTCCGGGCAGTGTAGGGGGTTGTGCTAGGTGTGGTGTTTCAGGGTTTAGGGCAGTGCAGTGGTGTTCGGGCAGTGTAGGGGGTCGTGCAGGGGGTGGTGTTTCAGGGTTTAGGGCAGTGCAGTGGTGTTCGGGCAGTGTAGGGGGTCGTGTTGGGGCTGGAGTCAGGGTTTACGGCAGTGCAGTGGTGTTCAGGAAGTGTAGGGGGTCGTGCTGGGGCTGGAGTTTCAGGGTTTAGGGCAGTGCAGTGGTTTTCGGGCAGTGTAGGGGGTCGTGCTGGGGCTAGTGTTTCAGGGTTTAGTGCAGAGCAGTGGTGTTCAGGCAGTGTAGGGGGTTGTGCTGGGGGTGGTGTTTCAGTGTTTAGGGCAGTGCAGTGGTGTTCAGGCAGTATAGGGGGTCTTGCTGGGGGTGGTGTTTCAGGGTATAGGGCAGTGGTGTTCAGGCAGTGTAGGGGGTCTTGCTGGGGGTGATGTTTCAGGGTTTAGGGCAGTGCAGTGGTGTTCGGGCAGTGTAGGGGGTCTTTCTGGGGGTAGTGTTTCAGGGTTTAGGGCAGTGCAGTGGTGTTCGGGCAGTATAGGGGGTCGTGCTGGGGCTGGAGTTTCAGGGTTTTGGGCAGAGCAGTGGTGTTCGGGCAGTGTAGGGGGTCATGCTGGGGGTGGTGTTTCAGGGTCTAGGGCAGTGCAGTGGTGTTCGGGCAGTGTAGGGGGTCTTGCTGGGGGTGGTGTTTCAGGGTTTAGGGCAGTGCAGTCGTGTTCGGGCAGTGTAGGGGGTCTTGCTGGGGCTGGTGTTTCAGGGTTTAGGACAGTGCAGTGGTGTTCGGGCAGTGTAGGGGGTCTTGCTGGGGCTGGTGTTTCAGGGTTTAGGGCAGTGCAGTGGTGTTCGGGCAGTGTAGGGGGTCGTGCTGGGGCTGGTGTTTCAGGGTTTAGGGCAGTTCAGTGGTGTTCGGGCAGTGTAGGTGGTCGTGCTGGGGCTGGTGTTTCAGGGTTTAGGGCAGTGCAGTGGTGTTCGGGCAGTGTATGGGGTGATGCTAGGGCTGGTGTTTCAGGGTTTAGGGCAGTGCAGTGGTGTTCGGGCAGTGTAGGGGGTCATGCTGGGGGTGGTGTTTCAGGGTCTAGGGCAGTGCAGTGGTGTTCGGGCAGTGTAGGGGGTCTTGCTGGGGGTGGTGTTTCAGGGTTTAGGGCAGTGCAGTCGTGTTCGGGCAGTGTAGGGGGTCTTGCTGGGGCTGGTGTTTCAGGGTTTAGGACAGTGCAGTGGTGTTCGGGCAGTGTAGGGGGTCTTGCTGGGGCTGGTGTTTCAGGGTTTAGGGCAGTGCAGTGGTGTTCGGGCAGTGTAGGGGGTCGTGCTGGGGCTGGTGTTTCAGGGTTTAGGGCAGTTCAGTGGTGTTCGGGCAGTGTAGGTGGTCGTGCTGGGGCTGGTGTTTCAGGGTTTAGGGCAGTGCAGTGGTGTTCGGGCAGTGTACGGGGTCATGCTAGGGCTGGTGTTTCAGGGTTTAGGGCAGTGCAGTGGTGTTCGGGCAGTGTAGGGGGTCTTGCTGGGGCTGGTGTTTTAGGGTTTAGGGCAGTGCAGTGGTGTTCGGGCAGTGTAGGGGGTCGTGCTGGGGGTGGTGTTTCAGGGTTTAGGGCAGTGCAGTGGTGTTCGGGCAGTGTGGGGGGTCGTGCTGGGGCTGGTGTTTTAGGGTTTAGGGCAGTGCAGTGGTGTTCGGGCAGTGTAGCGGGTCGTGCTGGGGCTGGTGTTTCAGGGTTTACGGCAGTACAGTGGTGTTTGGGAAGTGTAAGGGGTCGTGCTGGGGCTGGTGTTTCAGGGTTTAGGGCAGTGCAATGTTGCTCGGGCAATGTAGGGGGTCCTGCTGGGGCTAGTATTTCAGGGTTTAGGGCAGAGCAGTGGTGTTCAGGCAGTGTAGGGGGTTGTGCTGGGGGTGGTGTTTCAGGGTTTAGGGCAGTGCAGTGGTGTTCGGGCAGTGTAGGGGGTCGTGCTGGGGGTGGTATTTCAGGGTTTAGGGCAGTGCAGTGGTGTTCGGGCAGTGTAGGGGGTCGTGCTGGGGGTGGTGTTTCAGGGTTTAGGGCAGTGCAGTGGTGTTCTGGCAGTGTAGGGGGTCGTGCAGGGGGTGGTGGTTTAGGGCAGTGGTGTTCGGGCAGTGTAGGGGGTCATGCTGGGGCTGGTGTTTCAGGGTTTAGGGCAGTGTAGTGGTGTTCGGGCAGTGTAGGGGGTCGTGCTGGGGCTAGTGTTTCAGGGTTTAGGGCAGTGCAGTGGTGTTCGGGCAGTGTAGGGGGTCGTGCTGGGGCTAGTGTTTCAGGGTTTAGGGCAGTGCAGTGGTGTTCGGGCAGTGTAGGGGGTCGTGCAGGGGGTGGTGTTTCAGGGTTTAGGGCAGTGCAGTGGTGTTCGGGCAGTGTAGGGGGTCGTGTTGGGGCTGGAGTCAGGGTTTACGGCAGTGCAGTGGTGTTCAGGAAGTGTAGGGGGTCGTGCTGGGGCTGGAGTTTCAGGGTTTAGGGCAGTGCAGTGGTGTTCGGGCAGTGTAGGGGGTCGTGCTGGGTCTAGTGTTTCAGGGTTTAGTGCAGAGCAGTGGTGTTCAGGCAGTATAGGGGGTTGTGCTGGGGGTGGTGTTTCAGTGTTTAGGGCAGTGCAGTGTTGTTTCGGCAGTGTAGGGGTCTTGCTGGGGGTGGTGTTTCAGGGTATAGGGCAGTGGTGTTCAGGCAGTGTAGGGGGTCTTGCTGGGGGTGATGTTTCAGGGTTTAGGGCAGTGCAGTGGTGTTCGGGCAGTGTAGGGGGTCTTTCTGGGGGTAGTGTTTCAGGGTTTAGGGCAGTGCAGTGGTGTTCGGGCAGTATAGGGGGTCGTGCTGGGGCTGGAGTTTCAGGGTTTTGGGCAGAGCAGTGGTGTTCGGGCAGTGTAGGGGGTCATGCTGGGGGTGGTGTTTCAGGGTCTAGGGTAGTGCAGTGGTGTTCGGGCAGTGTAGGGGGTCTTGCTGGGGGTGGTGTTTCAGGGTTTAGGGCAGTGCAGTCGTGTTCGGGCAGTGTAGGGGGTCTTGCTGGGGCTGGTGTTTCAGGGTTTAGGACAGTGCAGTGGTGTTCGGGCAGTGTAGGGGGTCTTGCTGGGGCTGGTGTTTCAGGGTTTAGGGCAGTGCAGTGGTGTTCGGGCAGTGTAGGGGGTCGTGCTGGGGCTGGTGTTTCAGGGTTTAGGGCAGTTCAGTGGTGTTCGGGCAGTGTAGGTGGTCGTGCTGGGGCTGGTGTTTCAGGGTTTAGGGCAGTGCAGTGGTGTTCGGGCAGTGTACGGGGTCATGCTAGGGCTGGTGTTTCAGGGTTTAGGGCAGTGCAGTGGTCTTCGGGCAGTGTAGGGGGTCTTGCTGGGGCTGGTGTTTTAGGGTTTAGGGCAGTGCAGTGGTGTTCGGGCAGTGTAGGGGGTCGTGCTGGGGGTGGTGTTTCAGGGTTTAGGGCAGTGCAGTGGTGTTCGGGCAGTGTGGGGGGTCGTGCTGGGGCTGGTGTTTCCGGGTTTAGGGCAGTGCAGTGGTGTTCGGGCAGTGTAGCGGGTCGTGCTGGGGCTGGTGTTTCAGGGTTTACGGCAGTACAGTGGTGTTTGGGAAGTGTAAGGGGTCGTGCTGGGGCTGGTGTTTCAGGGTTTAGGGCAGTGCAATGTTGCTCGGGCAATGTAGGGGGTCCTGCTGGGGCTAGTATTTCAGGGTTTAGGGCAGAGCAGTGGTGTTCAGGCAGTGTAGGGGGTTGTGCTGGGGGTGGTGTTTCAGGGTTTAGGGCAGTGCAGTGGTGTTCGGGCAGTGTAGGGGGTCGTGCTGGGGGTGGTATTTCAGGGTTTAGGGCAGTGCAGTGGTGTTTGGGCAGTGTAGGGGGTCGTGCTGGGGGTGGTGTTTCAGGGTTTAGGGCAGTGCAGTGGTGTTCTGGCAGTGTAGGGGGTCGTGCAGGGGGGTGGTGGTTTAGGGCAGTGGTGTTCGGGCAGTGTAGGGGGTCATGCTGGGGCTGGTGTTTCAGGGTTTAGGGCAGTGTAGTGGTGTTCGGGCAGTGTAGGGGGTCGTGCTGGGGCTAGTGTTTCAGGGTTTAGGGCAGTGCAGTGGTGTTCGGGCAGTGTAGGGGGTCGTGCTGGGGCTAGTGTTTCAGGGTTTTGGGCAGAGCAGTGGTGTTCGGGCAGTGTAGGGGGTCGTGCTTGGGGTGGTGTTTCAGGGTTTAGGGCAGTGCAGTGGTGTTTGGGCAGTGTAGGGGGTCTTGCTGGGGGTGGTGTTTCAGGGTTTAGGGCAGTGGTGTTCAGGCAGTGTAGGAGGTCTTGCTGGGGGTGGTGTTTCAGGGTTTAGGGCAGTGCAGTGGTGTTCGGGCAGTGTAGGGGGTCGTGCTGGGGGTGGTGTTTCAGGGTTTAGGGCAGTGCAGTGGTGTTCGGGCAGTGTAGGGGGTCGTGCTGGGGGTGGTGTTTCAGGGTTTAGGCCAGTGCAGTGGTGTTCGGGCAGTGTAGGGGGTCGTGCTGGGGGTGGTGTTTCAGGGTTTAGGGCAGTGCAGTGGTGTTCGGGCACTATAGGGGGTCATGCTGGGGGTAGTGTTTTAGGGTTTAGGGCAGTGCAGTGGTGTTTGGGCAGTGTAGGGGGTCGTGCTGGGATAGTGTTTTAGGGTTTAGGGCAGTGCAGTGGTGTTTGTGCAGTGTAGGGGGTTGTGCTGGGGTAGTGGTTTAGGGTTTAGGGCAGTGCAGTGGTGTTTGTGTAGTGACAGCGCATGCGCTGCGTCGCTAGGCGAGACCTAAAAAGCATTGCACCAAGATGGCTGCCAACACTTCCTGGATTGAAGTGTTGGCAGCCAATTAGAACCAAGCTTGTGCTTGTGTAGTTAGGTCCCGCCCAGATATATAAAAAAAAATTTCCTTTAATATCTCGAAAACTACTGAACGGATTTACACCATTTAAAAAAAAGGGCGCTTTCTGAACCAAGCACTACCTTATTGCCAAATTTGGTGTAATTCCGTTCAGCAGTTTTGGCTGTAACCGTGTCTAAAGTTTCCTATGGGAAATTGATTTTTTGACCTCTATTTTTTTAATTTCTCAGGAACTACTGAACGGATTTACACCATTTAAAAAAAGGGCGCTTTCTGAACCAAGGGCTACCTTTTTGCCAAATTTGGTGTAATTCCGTTCAGCAGTTCGGGCTGTAGCCGTGTCTAAAGTTTCCTATGTGAAATAACATGGGGAAAACGCGTTTTGGGACCCCCCTTTTTTCTCGGCCCCCGCTTGACGAATCACCCCAAAACTCACTTTCAGGATAGGAGCTGACCGGAGCGCCCCACTAGTTTTGAAAATTTCACGAAGATTCGTCATCTGGCGCTAAAGTTATTGGGAAAAGAAAAAACTCTTTTCCTATGGAAACTAGGACCTAACTATAACTATCTACTGGCGACCGCCAGTAGATTATATATATATATATATATATATGCTGAAGTTCTCAGCTCGCGCCGCCGCGCTGCAAGGAGAGCCCGCACTCCAGGTAAGTCCAAGAAGTATCTTTATTCACAGCTGACGCGTTTCAACCAAATGGTCTTTATCAAAGCTATATAGATATACATGTGATCAAGGTCACTTGTTGACCGAAACGCGTCAGATTACGAACCTGTGAGCAAATAAAGAACTTTTGCAACCTTACCCATCGGAGTTCGTTGCTCTCTTCTCGCCAGAAGGAAGGGTTGGAGAACGTATGGTAATTCGATATATATATATATATTGAAAAAACCAAAGGTTACAGGGATGTTATAGTTACGCTCACATTTCACTTGTACAAAACTGGGGAGAGGATGTAGCCTAACGGCTAGTGCGGTCGATCTCAAATCTGGGGAAACGGGTTCGAGTCTCGGCAATGACGCTCAACATCCTGTGATTCTGGGCAAATCACTTAATCTCCCCGTGCCTAACAAAAATGAAGGTGTCCTTGTGCAAGCAAATGGTGCTCATGTAAAGCACTCTGATACCCGATAACTTTGGGTCAAGTTCGCGCTATTTACAAATTTGAGACATTCACCAATTATTCTTACCTGAGCTAACTAAAACTCACGACTCCACAATGCACTGCTTATGACCTCACATAAGACATCACTCATGACATGGTCACCGAGGGGACGTCGGTACTTGCGAAGATTGCATCTTTTTAAAAAAGTGTCAAAGTCATATTTAGAGATACTGTAGTCAATGGTGGATATTAGGGGTTTAGTTGCCTAACACTGAAACTTGTGGTTTTGGTTTTATTTTAATAAAAAGCACTTTTTAATATGATTTCCAGTGTTCATAGGGACTGCGGACACTGCGATGCGTTTGGTAACCACAACAAGCGCGTGTTTTTTTAGGGAGTATAAAACACATACATAGACATATTCTAAAGTATGATAGACATTAGTGTTTTTAGAATAATATTTAACCTTGTGTTTTTGATATAATTTTTGCTGAAAAATGTTTTTAGAAAGTGTAAAACACATATAAAACCATATTTTAATATGTACTAAACATTAATGGTTTACTACCATACCGTGTATGCTTCTGTTTTACATTTCAGTGTAATAAAATTTGACTTTGAAATACGTTTTCACTTTGCCTGTCGATGGTGCTCGTCACTAATATTTTAATAACAGCGATGAGTGTGTGTTTTTGGGAAAGTGTATAATAGATGTTTACATATATTATATTGTATGTTGAACATTAGGGGCTTAGTACCATAAGATTTACACTTATGTTTGTGTACTTAACTCAAACAAAATCCTTTTTTTTTGCTATTTCTGGTGTTCACGATGACGCCGGTCGTCGCAAAGATCATGTGACTGGGAAAGAAAGGAATTTGATTGAATGAAACACTTTTCAAGTATAAGAATAGGAAGTACACACCCATTTATGTTTCCTGAATATTCTTTGAGACCACTTCATTGTGAACAGCTCAGTAACATTTACTAGTGTTTTGTTTTGCATTTTTCGGGCATAAATGGCAGCTCAGCCTGCAGAGGGAGATCAGGAGGACCAGCAGGAGGAGCAGGAAGTCTAAGAGGTGCATTCTGGTGATTCTCAAGATGAGGGGCCTCCCCAGAAAAAATCAAGTATTGCATGGGATTTCTTTAGGATTCCTTCAGGTGAGTCAAAGACTGCTAACTTTGCCACTGGATTCAAGCTAGCCTGGCTGATGAGGGCTGTTAGCCCGAAACCGGTCCCAGGATGCTTGTTTCCGGTCCAGGGAAGACATGGCTTGGCAGTTCGGGCTGGACTGTTCCCATGAGGCACAGGGTCAAGAGTGATTTGCATATAGCTGTGTCTGAACTGGGGTGGCTAAGCGAGCTAAAGAACGATGATGGATTCAACCCAGATCTGTGACTGGGGGTGAGTGTCTGAAAAGTTTCAGTGCTCCGTCCACCATCTCTTTGTGTTTGCTTTGTTCGCCCTAAGTTGGCAGGGTATGCCCAGATGTGGGTCCCTTGCTCACTTTGCCACTGGATTCAAGCTAGTCTGGCTGATGAGGGCTGTTAGCCCAAAACCGGTCCCAGGATGCTTGTTTCTGGTCCAGGGAAGACATGGCTTGGCAGTTCGGACTGGACTGTTCCCATGAGGCACAGGGTCAAGACTGATTTGCATATAGCTGTGTCTGAACTGGGGTGGCTAAGTGAGCTAAAGAACGATGATGGATTCAACCCAGATCTGTGACTGGTGGTGAGTGTCTGAAAAGTTTCAGCGCTCCGTCCATCATCTCTTTGTGTTTGCTTTGATCGCCTGAAGGCAGCAATAAAACAACAAGAGGCTGGAGGACCCTCAACTTCAATGGTGGCAGCAACAACACTGGGGCAGAGAGTCCCTCTGGAGGTGCAGAATCGTGTTGAAGATATGGCTCCAGAGTTTTGCAGGATGGCATCATATTGTATGGGCTGTGGAACTGTGTTGAGTGCTGGAGAGCAGTCCATCACAGCTCTTCGCAATGCTGTAAAAAATGAGTAGTGTATGGATGATTGAATGAGTGCATGAGTGGTGTATAGATGATTGTATGAATGCATGAGTGGAACATGCATTATTGAATGAGGGTGTGAGTGGTGCATGGATGATTGGATGAGTGTATGAGTGGTGCATGGATGATTGAATGAGTGCATGGGTGGTGCATGGATGAGTGGTGGATCCATGATTGAATGAGGGTGTGAGTGGTCCATGGCGCATCAGCCCCCTCTCTCTGGAGTTTCCGCAAGCTTTTGAAAACCTGGATTTTCACTAAAATCGAATGTTTTCTCTTTGCCCCTCCTCCTTTTTAGCGCTGAGACACCTCCGGGTAATTGTTTGTGCTCTAATAAAATCATTTCAAATCAAATCATGCATGATTGAATGAAGGTGTGAGTGGTGAATGGATAATTGGATGAGTGCACGAGTGGTGCATGGATGATTTAGTGAGTGCACGAGTGGTGCATGGATGACTGAATGAGTGCTTAAGTAGTGCATGCATGATTGAATGAGGGTGTGAGTGGTGCATGGATGATTGCATGAGGGTGTTACTGGTGCATGGATGATTGAATGAGTGCATGAATGGTGCATGCATGATTGAATGAGTGCATGAGTGGTGTATGGATGACTGAAAAGTGCATGAGTGCTGCATGCATGATTGAATGAGTGCTTAATGGTGCATGCATGATTGAATGAAGTTGTGAGTGATCCATGCATGATTGAATGAATGTGTTACTGGTGCATGGATGATTGAATGAGTGCATGTGTGGTGCATGCATGATTGAATGAGTGCATGAGTGGTGTATGAATGATTGAAGAAGTGCATGATTGGTGCATGCATGATTGAAGGTGTGAGTGATCCAAGGATGATTGAATGAGTGTGTGAGTGGTGCATGGATGATTGAATGAGTGTGTTACTGGTGCATGGATGATTGAATGAGTGCATGAGTGGTGCATGCATGATTGAATGAGTGCATGACTGGTGTATGGATGATTGAGTAAGTGCATGAGTGGTGCATGCATGATTAAATGAGGGTGTGTGTGGTACATGGATGATTAGATGAGTACATGAGTGGTGCATGGATGATTGAATGACTGCATGAGTGGTGCATGCATGATTGAATGAGTGCATGAGTGGTCTAAGCCTGGGTAGTGAACTCCACTCTGTTCGCAGAGTTTGTGGAGTTTTCCGCACTCCATGGAGTTCCGAAAATGTATGGAGCTCAGTTTTTTCCTCACTTGCGCTCACCATCGTTAAGTTGCCGGGCCCGATCGAGGAAAATGCAATGCTAGACCACCTCCCAGCGAGATTTCTCAATGCGCTGGTGGATGGTCGCAACTGCTCGTGCTGACAAACCATCCGTTCGCATTGAGGAAGCTGCAGTTCGAATAGAAAATCTACTCGAGCAGCATAAAGTAGCAGCGCTCTCTTGCACTGCATATGGAGCCATTTGTGCTGATTTTCCAGTGCTGGACAAACACCCAGTGCTAAAAATCAGTGCAAACAGCGGGACCTAACACACTCTACCACTAGCTGAGTTTTTTGGTCACTCTGCGGAGTTCATCGTAGCGGAACTCACAAACTCCACCCAGGCCTAGAGTGGCCCATGAATGCCAGTATAAGTGCATGACGGTGCAAAGATTATTAAATGAGTGTATGAGTTGTGTATGTATCTAAGAATAAGTGCATGAGTAGTGTATGGATGACTGCATGAGTGCATTAGAGGTGCATGGATGTTACAATAAGGGCATGAGTAGTGTATACGTGATTAAACAAATGCATTACTGTTCTGTGAGTGATTGAATGAGTGCATGATTATTGCATGGTTTATTGAATGAGTGTAACATTCGTATATGGATGTTTGAATGAATGCATAAGTAGTGCATGGGTAGTTCAATGAGTGCATGGCTGGTGAATGGGTGATTTAATATGTAGATGAGTGCTGCATGACTGATTGAATGAGTGCATGAGAGGAGTATGAATGAGTGACTGAGTATGTGACTAGTGGAAGGGTGCTTCAATGTTGACCTAGTTCCTGGCTAGCTCACAGTGCACCATCTGCACCTTTAAACCTTACAAGGTACCGGATGATGTCTTGTCTACAACCTCAGAACATGACGACCCTGATTCCCCCAAAGAAATCATGGAAATTGATCTACCCTTTCGTGGTTAACTCAGGCATGCCCAAAGGGAGACACAAGAAATACACAAATTGGCATTTTAAATATTTATTGAAGCAATTGGATTGTTGTGTAAAATACGTGTGCTCCAATTAGGAGTAGAATAAAGCAGAGCATAGTAACCAGCATTACGAGAATGGTGAAAAAGATAAACAAATCAACCATTGTGAGAGCTGAATGCACAAGCAGGAAAGGGAGACCTGCAGAGAGGAGAGCTGGAGACTGCGAGGGTGATCAGGCGGCTGCAGAGGGGGTAACAGCGGCTGCATGTGCGTCTGTGTCCACAGCGAGTACCGCTGCATCTACCCCCTCCACTCCCGCTTTCAAATAGGGACGACTTGTGTGTGTGTTTCCTCAGTTGTCATGCTTGGATTGGTTTGCATGGGACTGTCATTCATAGGTGCACGTGGATGTGTGCGCATTGTCTGCCAATTGCATGGTGTGTGTGTTTTTGGGCTGTCATATATAGGAGTTTGTATGATAATGGAATGTCATGTATAGGTGTAGTTGTGCATGTGTGCTCAGACTGTAAAGCACAGGTGTAGTGGGTTTAGCTGTCATGTATAGGTGTGTATGTGTGTGGAATTGCAGATAGGTGTGGGTAAAGTGTTCATACATGTTACATATGTTTTGTATATGGACTGTTGTGTGATTTTTAGAGGCTGTCATATTCTTGCTCTTGTGTGTGTATGGTATACACATACGCATGTGTTTGTGTTGGAGAGAGACTTAACAGGCACTGCTGTATTGAGGTTGGGTGTGTGATTTGAGTACGAAGGTTGTCGTGATCAGGTGTGCGTGTGTGCTGGGACTTCCGCGTGTGTGTACATCTGTAGGAGGTGCCATGTAAAGCTTGTACTAATCTCATGTGTAGAGATTACCACATAGATGTGTATGTATGCGTGGGCATGACTGCTTTGCTTAGGTGCATGCTGGAACTCCCATGTATAAATGTGTGCACATATGAAAGTCATACTGGTCAGCCATGTATTGTGTGTGACAGAAAGACATACAAATTACTGCTATCTATAACACACGTGTTGAGACAGCCAATCCCTTTTAGAGGTGTTGCTTTTTGGTGTGAATGCTGTATATAAGTGCGGTTGCTTTTGTGCAAGCATGGATTCCGATATATAGATGTTTGTTTGCTAATGTAAGCTCTGCAATTTAAAGCTGTACATATGTGCGAATATGCAATGACTGTAATTTACAGGTATGCCTGTTTGGGTGCCTGCTACACATTGCTTTGTATTTATTGTATTGTACATTGTATTTATATAGTGCTTATATGTGAGTGTAGCGTGTATCATGTAAAGCTGGTGTATGTGTTTGTGTAAGGGACTGTCATGTATTGTGTGTTTGTGTGTGTCTATACGCATGGGCTTTGTGTGTGGGAGAGAGGCGGTGGCCATGCATAGGTATCTTTCTGTGTGCAGGGACGGACATTTTTAGGTACTTGAGTAGAAACTTTCATATATAGTGAGAGAGAGAAGTGACTTGCATGTGTTGAGTGTGGAGCAAGAGTTAGGCAGAGAAGTGTCTTGTGACGTGTGTGTGGGAAAGTAAGCGAAATCGACACACAGTGTGTGTGTGTGTGTGGACATGACCGCTGGGACTGCCAGGCAAAAGTGTGTGTGTTAGCAGCAGTCTCTCATTGCTATGTAGTAATGCTTCTATCATGAAATAAGCGCTGTGCAAAAATCTGCAACTAGTGGAGGATTTTGTGAGCCATATACACTCTCAGGGGCATGCAACCATGTGACATAAGTTGGAGCAACATGGCAGAGCAACAAACGAAAATGGGCATCACAACAGGGACAACAATACAGAGTAACTCAACCATATCAACACAACCGGGTGATGCATTTTCTGTGATGTTGATACAAGGCAACACAATTTGGCAAAAAAACCCACCTTGGACTCTCTCCAGTACACTACTCTGTTTCACTCTGTACCTCTCTCAATATATCCTCTACCCCTACTCCCTGACACCTCGTAAACCTCATTCTACTACTATGATCTCCCAAAAAACCCTTTCTAGACAATTCCCCAATCTATCCCTCCTTGGCTCACCCAAAACCTCATTTTACTACTGAAGCAACCCTTTCTAAATGTTTCCCTCATGTATCACAATCCTCATTTTACTCCTGTGATTTCCCTAATCCCTTTGTGGAGACTCTTCCCCCTCCATCTCTCCTTTTACTCATCCCAAGCCTCATCTTACTACTATGATCTCCCACATACCATCTTCTAGACTCTTACCTCTTCTATCCTTCAGTATCCTATTTAATCCAACTAACAGACTCACATGTCCACTGCTCAAATTAACACATATTTCCCTATACTAACCCACCACCAATCCTTTTTGGGTTCTAGAGTAGCATGCTATTCGCCGAAAAGTGCTTGACGCCTTGTCCGGGTTAGTAAGCGCAATATAAATACAATCACAATTACAATGAATGCATAACTACTGTGTGTGTGGATTGTTGAATGAGTGTAGGAGTGGTGCATCTAATGTCCTTTAGTATATCTCCATATTCCACATCAGTTGCTTGCCGCATATTGTGCACTAATTCTTTGTATTCAAAGTATTGCCAAATATTTACATTTCAAATACTTCCTAGAGAATTCCTTGTTTCATTATGTAGAAGTGTTTTGAAAACAGGTTGTCCTTTTACAGGTGCTAGTTGTAGAAGGTCACCAAATACAATTAAATGTTTTCCACCAAACAGTACGCCATAATTTGGTTTTAATATCTGCTGCATTCTTAATTGTATGCAGGCAAGCATTAGGTTTGACACCATGCTGACTGCATCAATAATTAGAAGCTTCAATTTTTTTAAACTCTTGCTACCTTATGACACGCGTCACCCTGATAACTTTTGTTATTCCAGTTTGTTGTCATGTTTCACAGCTAACAATAATAGTCAATGAAGAATAATTCCTTCAATGTTATGTGTAGCTAATCCTGTTGGTGCAGTAGCTACACATGACAAATGTTTATCTATAGTCTTCTGTAGGTAACTGGTGAGTATATAATGAAGACGTTTTTCCCAGTGACAGCTTGACCACTTATATGCAGTAGAACTGGTTTAAATGAGGAACAATCACTCTGTGTCTTCTCATGTAGCTGTTCATGCTCTATTTTATCTTTAACTTCGTTAAAAATGTGTTTCTGTTCGGTATTCAGTTGGTGTACTAACTGGTCGAAGTATTTATTTACCACTCTTGCCTGCTGCACTGCATTCTTCACCTCAGCCATTGCTGCTTCATTTTGAATCATTGACTCTCTAAGATTTGTTTTTGCCTATTCAATCTCATCTCTCAACATTTGAAGGTAATTTGGAAATAGTGAGCCTTCAATGGTGTCTTTCACAGCATTGAAAGAGTCTTCATAACATTCATAGTATCCAAGTAATTTTGATTCTGCATGCAGTGGCTTGAACAACTGCAAAAGTGCCAAGTTTTGTCTGGTGTTTGGAAACTTAGCTTTCTGTGGTTGATTAGATTTCCTTTCGTATATCTCACCAAACAACCAGCACATACAAGCAGTGCATATCTTCCTTCTTCTATGTTTTCAGTAGCGGTACTTCTGTATGTTTATTGCTGAAGTATTTCATATAGACACATGATTTCAAGATGTGTACTTCTTCTTGGGCAGTATGTATCCAACATGTTAGTTTTCAGAATGTCTCTACTCTCAGGTTCAAATTCAGCAAGATATTGTATTTCTGGGAAATACTTTAATACTCTGTTATGACTGTTTGCAAGCCCTTAGGCTCACCCACACAGTTCCTCTTGACTTAGAGAATAAACTAGCTGAGCTTAACCCGTGTGCGCGCATTCAAATGAACCTATTTCTCTGTGACAAAGCATTTTCAAACTAAAACTACAATTTCTTTGTAAGACTCTTTTCAGCTGAAATCTCCTCCCACATCTTTCCTCTCTGTCTTCTCTGACTTTGTTATATATGAAGTGATGTAGCGAGCAACAGCAATAGAATTGTATGCAACAAATTGCAGAATCCATATTTGCATTCCACATCTTGACAGGGTTGTAGTAATTAATGTACTTGAAGGCCTCTGTTCTTCTCAGGTTGAATGTATTTTTTAGGTGATTTCCATGTGAGAATGTGTCTGACTGCAGACAAAAAGCTGTTCACTCTTCCTTCTGAGATGACAGGTCATGGAAATCCAATACAACGTCTTGTGTAAAATTTCCCTTTGCATCTGTATTTTTGACGACAGTATTTTCCACACCTATGATTTTGGAATTGTAGAACTTATTGTTTTAAGATCATGTCACTATGTCCTTTGGGATTGCCCAAGTCACATACTGCTCAATAAAAGACAACACAGACTCATCAGTATCTGTTCCAAACTTTGGGGCATCTTTTACCCATGTAAATATGTGGAGCACCTCTAGCTTGGTACTCTTTGCGCCAAAAGAAATCAGTCACTTCACTGAGAGGAGGATTAGTTTTATTGCAGATAGAAGCCATTATGGCTTGAAATCTATGGTTAAAATATCTGCAAATGTTTGCAGGGTCCAATGAGCAGAGTTCTCCTGGTGTCTTCAGATTGATGTCTTTAATATTTGAATGTGCCTCTCGCAAGAATTCCAGCAGGTCATCCCATGCATCCCATAACCTGCTGTCACTGAGTGTTGGAAACCATGTTGGTGCTCCTAAGTTTCTCAACATGCATTTCAGCTCACTATGGCAATGATACCAATACTCGTTGGTCCCACATTGACATGCCATGAGATTAATCAAGTCATATTCCATCTGTTCAACTTTTCCTTGAACTTTCTCAACAAATTTCCTTCCTGATAGATTTTGCAGATTTACACCTGTTTTTACAATGTGATTTACGGAATAAGACAATCCAGACAAGTCACTTTCAAATAGTAGATGAAACCTGTAAGGGATACACTGGCAAAATCTACGGTCCCCTGAGTAAAGTCTAGTTGATCTGTACTCAGCCACTGGTATTTGTACAGGCCGGTCATCATACCTACCACCTAGTCCAGTAGGAAAGAGATGCGGGAAACAGCAAGCTTCTAAACTTTTTTCCCATACACTTAAGAGAGCTCCTTTCGCTACTTTCAATTGATACAGATCAATAGCATCACCAATAATTTCTTTACAATGCAGGGGATGAATGCTATACTGTTCATAAATTTCTTCTGATCTGGATCGATCCACTTTTTCTATCTGACCTGTCGATGTGATGTGTCGTTCTCCATGTGTGTGATATCTTGAAGAATATCCACATTTTTATAGTAGATGTTATTTTGTACCAGGTATAAAGTAGCCTTTCTAACTTTAGTAACATCTACTAACTCTTGCTATATCTTTTTACTCTTGGTAGGGACACCATTTACTAGAATTACAAGTCCCTCTTCCAAATCTCTCTGCAACCCTATAGTTTCAATCTTTTGCCTAAAATGTAATGGCAAGTACACAACTCTACCTTTGAGACCTTTCTGGAGCTCAGTTGGAGGTAATTTCCCTGTCTTTGGCTCCATACGAACTATAGCTTGAAATGGATGTATACATTGGATTAGTATGGATTTATAACCATTCAAACCTTTAAGTACTTCTGGAATAGATACTTTTTCTAACTTGTCTGTACTGCTCTAGTAGGCATTTTGTTTTCCTCTAACTTATTATAGCAGTACTTACATATAACTTGTAGGGTGGACAAGTCAAAGTGTTCCTCTACAAATAAGTAAACAGCAAATTCACGCCAACTATTATTATTCTCTTTTTCACTTTTAATGTACAAATCAACATTCTGAGTTTGGCTTTTGTAGTGAGTGCGTTGACAGTGGTTTCTCTGAACACACTGTGTTTTAGAGGCAAGAGTTTAAATTTATTTGATTTAGTTCTCATCTGAGAACAACAAATATTTAACGATTAAAATTACATTTTGGTAATAAAATTATCGCTCTAATACAAATTTAAAAATGATTTTAAAAAATTGTACATATTAATACACACAAAGGGGCCGATTCCGATCTCGGTCGGAGGCGCACCCAATACCATTCGGTCGGGAAAAAAGCCATGCGAAAGCCTGTTACCCGACCGAACCGTACGCGGGTCCGGCCGAGCGAGTACGATGCGAGCTCGCCGACCGACTCGTCCGGGCGACCCGACCGCTCCGACCGACTCGTACCCGGACCGTACCGCTCCGACCGACTCGGTCGGACCCGATTCGCACCGCGCAATGGAGACGTTTTCCGGCCGGGTAAGTACGATGCGCACCTCGACCGCTCCGACCGACTCGCGCCGTCCGACTCGAACTCGCTGTCGGAGCCGTACTTTGGGGGTCCGTGTCGGACCCCCTGTACGCGTACCCGTGCGAGGCGCACACAGGGGGACCCAAGGGTCCCCCTACCTGTGCGTGTACGCCGCGAGCGCTTCGCGGCGTACTCGCTGTAGGGGCGCCCTTGTCCGCCTCGCACCCATTGAGGCAATGGGAGCCCGCGTACGCGTTGTACGACCGGCTCCCATTGACTTCAATGGGAGTCCGACCGACTCGTGTCCGATAACATACGGACGCATCGGACTCGTTCGGTCGGACTGCACGGGTCCGATTCGGTCGGAAATCTCTCCGGGTCCGGCTCGGTCGGGGAAATTTCCGGCCCGAATCGGAATCGACCCCAAATTCGTTAGGTGGTGCCTTGCAGAGAGAAATCAAATTCTGAACACAGTTAATTTTACACTTTGTTCTGATTGGTTTTAAAAATCTCTTTCTAGCTTCTACGACAGTCTCGTTTGGGCAAACAAATAATACGTGTTCTAGATCTTGCACCCCGCCTTTACATAAATCACAGAGATTAGACCCTTTTTCTTTTGGATACCACTTAGAAGTAAATGATTTCAGAGGCAGTATCCCAAGACGGAGTAATATAATACTTCGCCTGACTCCGTGATTTAAGTTAAAAAAATATACTGTTGCGTTTTCTTAAATACAATAGTTTCCGCATATTGTTTGTACATTGGTAGTTCGGAGCAATGTTGGATATCAAGATCCATACTTAACCTTGGTGTTAGATGTTTTAAAAAAAGTTTCAAATGTGCTGGTGTCCAAGATTTCAACATGCCAAGAGTAACATTTGATAGTTTAAAAGCGATAGATACGTTTCTACAAAATACATACTTCGGCGATTCTTGCTCAAATGTCTCAATTTTTAGCAAGGATCGTAGAGTTCCTTGATCCGCGTGAACCAAATTGTATGCCCATCTTATTATGTTAGTGATAACTCTTGCAAAAGAGCTGACTAATGATAATTCGAGCCGAAGAGCTTGTACCGGCACAGCTTGTGACGTCTTGGTCAGTTTCCGGAGGACTTTCCCTTCTTTCAGGTCGAGTTGTTTCCATTGATTTATTGGAATATATTCTATTGCATATGATAATACCGAGGGAATCTTTGAGCTATATACTTGTAGAAGAGAAGAGAAGTGTCTTTGCCCAGTGGAGGAATAAAGTCGTTGGAGAGCCCCTAAATGGACATCGGCTTTTCGGCCCATGTTTTGCAAGTGGGGCAGATTGTGCAAAGATTGAGAAAAAATTCTCCCAAGATATGTATATTCTTTTACAATTTCCAGCGGTTTTCCCCTAAAGACCAGTTGTACTTGACATAACTCTTCCTTCCTGTAAACGGGACGATTTTTGTTTTAGTGACGTTAGGTATTAAATAATTTTCTTCTGTATATTTAGTAAGAGCCTGCAGATTTCTTTGAAGACTGAATGGAGTCAGATCCAAAATTACAACATCATCTGCATACATCATAGAATGAATTTTAAAAGCTGCAATTTTAGGTGGGAAATTATTAACCTGATTGAGTCTTTCCGGCAGGTCACTGAGGTATAGAGAGAACAGTAAGGGAGCTAGGAGGCACCCTTGCCGCAGGCCGTTAGGTGTAGGTATTGGGCGGGTGAGACCCTTCTCCCTCCCCATTTGGACTTGACACCATGTCCCAGAGTACAATGATATTATTAGATGGAGGAGATTATCTGGGATTCCCATTTTTTTGAGTTTTTTCCAAAGCTTATCTCTGTCTACCCTGTCAAATGCAGTCGAAAAATTGACAAAGACTGCATACACTACCTGTGACTTATTGATGACGTATTTTTCCATTATTGTTTGCAGTACTGCGATATTGTCTATAACCGAGTGTTTTGATCTAAACCCGGCTTGGTTAACCGGAATAGAACCAGTTGAAAATGCCCACTCTTTGAGATGGTCTAAAACAGCTGCCGCAAATATCTTCCCAGTAGCGTCCAGGAGAGCTATCTGCCGATAATTACAGGGGAGCAGCCAGGAGCCCTTCTTGTGGATTGGAATTACGATGCTCCCCTTCCAGGATTTTGGAATTTCCCCTTTTCCAAATATGTAGCAGAAAAGGCATGCTAGGATCATGCTCCATTCTTTAGGGTTGTTTTTTAGGACCTTAATAGGAATTTGATCAGGACCCATTGCAGCCGACGTTCTTGCCTTTTTATATAATATTCAATTTGGAGAGAAGATGGGGCCTCATTATATGTACTTTTTTCCTTTCCTCCCTTACATTGTGTTAGAGTCTCGCTTTCAGTCTTATCATTTATTTTGTATAAGTTGGTTATATATATTTCCCATTCTGATGGCGGTACTGGATTTGCTTGTAATGATTTTTTTGTACCCGTTTCTAACGCTATTATGTTCCAGTAGGAACGTTTGTCCTTTTGTTTTGCTGCTATCTGAAGGTCCACCCATTTTTTGTCCTGTGTCATTTTTTGTATTTTATCTTTATCTCTTCTGCGACGATTTTTTAATTTATTGATTTCATGTTTTCTTATTTCAGAGAATTGCAAAAATTGTGCCCTTATTAGTTTGTTTAATTCCGTTGCCTTTATATCTGGGTTCCGTCTTTTGTTTTTTTGCATTTTTGTCGTTCGTTGATTTGAATTTTCCTGCAACAGTTGTACCAGTTTATTGACCACAGCCTCAAAGTTTTTTATTGGATTCGTAGAGTGAATAGTTTTTAATGGGCTTGACTTCTCAATTAATTGCATGATTTTATCGAATGTTCTAGGATTCCATGATAGCTGCCCCTGGACTGGGTTTACCAGTACTGTACTTTGTAAATCCATTATATGCACCGGAGATGTTGGTTTCAGGCATAAATCTGTTGTTAAGCGTAATATTGCATGATCACTTCCTGTCTCAAACTTGATGTTTAATTGTAGGGCTGAGCCAAATAGATCTAGACTACAAATCATGTAGTCAAGAATTGAGGCATTACGGCTACCCTTTCTTGTATAGGAAGCCGGAATGTCTCCCTCTGTGTTGCCATTTAATATTACTCCATTCATGATCGGGAGTGTTGATAATAAAATGTTCCCTCTCTTATCAGCTTTGTTTCCTATAGGAAATTGTGGGATAGGTATTGCCAGAGCTTCTTCCTTTTCTCCGGACTCCCATTTTTCCAGTAGGTCGTTAGATATTTGCCCGTTAAAGTCACCTGTTAGAAAAATTGACGGGAAATCATGATCTTCTACCACCTTTTCGAGACCCTCAAAAATGTCTAACGCTAATGCGTCCATTTTAGCTCCCGGAGGAATATAGACATTAAAAATGAGCAGTTTGTTCGAGCTTTCGCTCAGGCCAGTCCCAAATTTGATCTTAATGCATTGAATATTCTTTAAGCTCATTGGGATGATTTCTTGATCCCAATAATATTCTTCAGATAGAAGAATTGCTATCCCTCCTTTTGCGTGCCCATAGGCAACCGGTTCTGCTGGAATGTCATATACAAAATAGTCAAGGTGGTCAAAGGTTGTGGTTGCCCAGGTTTCTTGTAAAACCACTATCCCTGGACTATCTTGCGTAATTATTGCCAGTTTTTCCTGGGTTTTTCCTGCAATGTTCCAGGAAGAGATGGTCAAACAATTGCTAAAAAGGGCGCTTGTTTTCCTGTCTCTGTTTTTTGCTGTTAAGATTCTCTGCGATCCATGCCCATGTATTTACAGTGGCTATATTTTCCTTCTTTGGAGTATTTTTGGTCCAGCTTCTCCTTACACCGTTCGTAATTGAGACTGATATATTTTCTTTATAAAGATTTAAAGGATTATTGATGCCATTTTGACTTTTGTGTACGTGCTGATTTGCAATTGTAACTATTTCTTCTGATTTTCCATTTGTGCTTTTTACTGGAGCCACATCGAATCCACATTTGTGTAGAGTCTCGCTTTCTTTTAGTATAATACCCGGAATTATTGGAGACCAAAATTCTACGACAGCTGTCGTGGTTTTCGTTCTTTCTGGAAAAGATACTCATTTTATTTCATTTCTTGCTAGTAATTGTAATGGTTGTATCCTTTGGAGTAGATTTGTTATTCTTTCTCGATTTAAGGGATCTTCACCCAAGGGAAATAGGTCCGTAATTTCCACACTGCATGCTAGGTTCTTCTGTGGTTTAGTAAACGTCTTCCCTGGCGATAGGTCTTGTGATTGCATTTCCTTTTGTACCCACGTTTCTCTTTCAGTCTTTATTGAGACAAAACTTGGGGTGATGGGGTTAAGGAGAATGGAATTTGCCCTTTGCTTTTTAAATGAAGAAATCGGTTCCCTTTCTTCCGTAATAGGTTTAGTTTCTTTACCTTCCTCTTTTTCTGTGGTCGTAAAATCGAGTGGTGGAGTTTCCAGGAACCTTGTTTTTTTGGACCTTCTGTTTAGCAAACCTTCTTGTTGCCCTTTTCTTTACTTGTTTCCGGTTGTTTTTGTTTGATCTCCTCTTTTTTATTGTTGTTTCTAGGACATGGGAGACTACGGACTTATTTAATAAGTTTTCTATTACTTTTTGTTTGGGCACCAGTGTAGTAATCACTTTTGATGAGGTTTTCGATTTTTGTTTATTAAAGATTGGGTAATATGCAGTGCTCGGAAGTTTAGTTTTAGTCTCGTTTGGGTCCTTAAAGAGTTTTCTAAGAGAATAAGTTTGTTTATATATGTTTGTTTCCTTCTTTACTTTTTGATTACTCCGACCTGTTTGGGTTGCAGTTTCTTTCGTTAACATAGAGTCTACTACTGTTGGTAAGGAGGCTTTTGATGTGAGGAAATTTTCCTCTGCTTGTTCTTCTTCTTTTTCTCCAGGTGATAGTAATTTTAGTTGTTGTTTCCTCCTATTTTTTTCTACTAGATATTTTAGCATTCCTATTTGGGTGTCCAACATCTGGTCTGAATTTTCCAAAATGTTCCCTAGATGGGAGAGAACTGATTCCAAAATTCTTTGAAGTGTGACTAGGGCTTTGGACATCAATATGTTTTCATTAGAGGGATCAATAGATTTTAAAAATAAGAAATCTGGTGAGTGAGAAAGGGAGTCTTCTGGGTCAAATGGTTTTAGTGGGGTGCTATTCTGGATTTTTGGCTTCTCCTTTTGCGGATCCATGCTGAAAACCAGATCTTTAATGCTTATGTCTGGGCAAGTAATATCGAATTCTGTAATTTTATGATTTTGATGAGCTTCTAATTTTGCTGTTTCTATATTTATAGTTTTGTTATTTGACTCTTCCAAGTTTTAGAGTTATTGTTTGAGATTTCTTCACGCCCGGTTTGCCCTTGGGTAATGCTGTTAGAGACCACCGGTATCTTTTCATCTTCTTTTGTTAATTCTTTTGCTTGATTACATTGTGTTTGCTCCTGCTCCTTTATATTTTGTTTTGTGAAATATTTAATTATTCCGGGGTACGTATCAGTATTTTGAGGACGGGCCATCTTTCCGGCGCTCCTTCTTATAGCTTGTTCTGTTCCTAGTCTTTTCATGAAAATTGTTCGCGATCTCAGTTTTTTATATGCCATACTGCGGCAGAAGTTCTGTCTATATCCCTTGCACACGCAGCCGAATATGAGTGGGAAATGTAGTGTAAATATGGCACTGAGCAGGTTGGGAGCCTCAGAAAGCTGGTCTCTGTTGACAATTGTTAGCCACACCCAGTCTAATTGGGTCGCTTCCCCAAGCTTGCCTGAGCTCTCACTCTGGAGTTGCTTCAAACCACTACCGCGCTCTCGGTCTAAAGTAGTGTGGCAAGATGGTATGCCTTCAACCTTCGCACTTTCCCCCTTTGTGTAATTTCTCTGCACGATTAAAACTGTGGCTGCTTGATCCACCCTGCCCTCTCAATCCTTACTAGGGCAGGTGGTAAGCAGGTAACAGGCTCTTCAGGAGTTGGGGCTAGACAGCTCCGCCACTCAGAACGTGATCTGTTAATCCTGCCCTTCAATTACTTTACTTCTAGTGCTGATTGATGCTATAAATTCTGCATACTCTCTTCCCCAATGGAGGGCTTTTGTGTCAGTGTGAGCTGAGTCCGGTCTTTATGCCTCCCGCTTAGCCTAGCCCTGCAGGCCCAACAGGGGGCTTTCTATCCTTAGCCACACTCTTACCGGTCACTTTCACCCAGTCACTTTCTTCCCTCCTCCAATTCTGCAGCTTGGTTAACTTCAGGGCGTCACAGGGCTTCACAGGGAGCCCTTCCTTGGCTTGCTCACACCGCAGCTCGTTCGGGGCTGAGACGGGGCTTTTTCCTAAAGCTCCCTCTGTTCCTCCTCCTCGCAGCGGCCTCCCAGCTGCACTTCACCAAGTGCCCCACGCTTCCTGCAGCTCTCCAGGGCCCGGCAGCCTGGCCTCTCTGCGACTTACTGAGGCATTCTGCCACACGCCACACGCTCCGCGCTTGAGGAGCCCAATCTGCCGGTTTGCTCACTGCTCGCGGAGCACAGCTCTTGGCCTCCCGCGGCTCTGCTCCGCTCGCGGCCCCAGATGCGGCCCCCGGAGCACAGCTCTTGGTCTCCCGCGGCTCTGCTCCGCTCGCGACCCCAGATGCGGCTCCCGGTATGCTCCCGGGTCGCGGAGCACAGCTCTTGGCCTCCCGCGGCACTGCTTCGTTCCGCTGCCGCTATTGCCGGTACCGATCCTCTCCCGCGCTCTCCCAGACTCTCGCAAAACCAGGACTGGACTCTCTGGACTCTCAGTGCCGCTTCAAGAAAGGGGCAGCTAGCGCATCAAACGTGTGAGGCAGTTTGCACACTGTGTTAAATTTTGTAATCTCTTTTTAAAAACTACCAACAGTAATACCTGTGTCCTGTTCTGCAACTCCTGTTTTTACCAACTCTTCACTTCCCTACAGTCCTGTTCAGGACCAAAGAAACAACACTGTACATCACAAACCTTTTCTACCTCTACTACAGTACCGTGCAAAAGATCTCTATGTATTTTCCTCTAAACCTTGAGCAGGAGTTTTCACATAGTAAAGCCTCCTAACAAAGGTTTGCATTTTTGAGTGGTGTACACCTAACATTCTGAAATGATAAAAGGTGCTTTGGCACACTTTCTTTGATAGACATGCTAGTGAGTGTCCCTTTAAATTAATGTGCTTCCTCAGTTTGCATAGATCTAAACCTTACAAAGTTATAATTTTCAGTTTTAGACTCTTCCTTGAAAAGTTACGTAAGAAATGTCTCAATATATCAATTGATTACTGTGGAATACTGCAAATACTACTACAATTCCATTTGTACATAGGGGCCTGTCTACACCTTCCTTGCACTTCTTCAGAAATCACTTTTTCTACATTTCTAGGTACCAATACTCCTTTTGAAATAGCAGTATCATGCCTCATCTCATAACATCATGCAGATTCATTAACTGTATGCACTAATGTGTTGTCTTGCAAGTAGCCTTCTTCATTAAAGAAAGGCTCAGTGCTAGAAGTATGTATCCATTCACCACTAAAAACCTTGCAAACTTTACATCTATTGACAAGTCTTTTCTTTTGGCTTCGTCTTCTAATTGACAATACTATTTTGTCTAATGTCTTCATTCTGTTTAGTATCAAAACAAATAGCTTCCTCTTTAGAGCAAAGGCTTTATCAACTACACCCTCAATGCGTTCCTTTTGTCTCTCTGCTTCTCTTCTTCTTTTATACTTCTTCATACTTGTAATAACATTTTGTATTACTCCACTACAGAACATTCTAAGTCTGATTTTCTTAAACTGCTTTGGCCTCCTACTTAAAGTCAATCCTGTTCCGACATGTCTCTCATTCTTCTTTCCATGTATCTTTTCGCCTTTCTTACTACATTCAATATTTTCTTTATTTGCTTCATTTTCTACTTTTTCCTATTGAGCACGAATAATTTTAACAAATGTCTTCGTCCTCTTACCAGCAGCCCTTTTCTCTTTCACCACTTTTTCCGCATTTTGCCCCTTTTGTTTCTCAGTTCTGAGAACATGGTATGTTTGCTGTTGTTTTTTAATTCTCTCTTTTTGATGGCATTATATCTGTCTGTAGTTAACTTCAAATTGATGTTTGAAAAGAAAAAAACTGCATAACCACAGTTACCTGTTAATTATATACTATGACAATATATTTTTCAATTATTTAAATAGAATCAAACAATTCTCTTTCTCTACTATACGTAATAATATACCATTAATTTCTAGTAGGGTCTGTTGATATCCATATAGATAACACAACATACAGAATATATGTGGTACATTTTAAGCACATGGCACCCTGCCATATGGCCTAGCTACAGAGTACCTCAGTGGTAAGTTATACGTAGTAGAAGATCTTATTATGCCTTCAGTAGCAGTTTTAAATCAGATGGTTGGCCTAGCTGTTGCAGTCCATGCTCTGGCTCATGTGTAGGAGACCTCAAACATGATAATACAGAATCTGTCTGAATGTTAGGGTAGAAAATGTCAGTTCTTTAGCCCATATCTGAATTAGTATCTCAGTCCTTATTTGGGGCTTTTGATTGCATGTGCATGTAAGTTTCTAGTTAAAGGACAGCCTCTGTTTCTCACCTGTCAGGTTTTGTAAAACAAAATAATATGGGCTGCATGGATTGTGTCCTGGGTGTGAGTAAGTATTGGCTTTTTGAAGTATATGTGCAACTGCCTTCCTTAGCACTAGATGCATATCAGTTCTGCCTCTCTGTGTGAATAAATGTTTAGCTGCTTCTGTCACTATTTTACTGGATGTTCAAATGTTTACCTCCTTTTCTGTTTAGGTATGTCCCATTATAGTCTGGGTGGCAGGATAGATGTATAATTGGGCACATGAATCTGTAGAAGTGCATGTAGCTGAGAGAACACATAGAGTGCATGTGCTGCCTTTTAAGCACATACCACCGTGGCCTATACTCTAGATGCAGGCTACCTCACTGGTCACTTATACATAGTAGAAGAACAGTTTATATCTTGTGTAGGACTTTCAAAGCAGATAGTTGTCCTAGTTGTAAAAATCTATTCACTCACTGTAATGTAAAAGGCCTCAAACATGATGGAAGGGCAACCTGTCTGCATGTCAAACCTCAAACATGTCACTTCTTCACTCCATATCCAAATGGGTGCCTCTGTCTCTATCTGGGCCTGTGATTACATATGGATGTAAGTTTGTGGGTAAATGACTGCCTATGTTTGTGACCTCGCTGGTTCTCTAAAATGAAATGAAATGGACTGCATGGTTAGCCTATACGCTGTGTTAGTAAGTATAGGGTTTTTGAAGTGTGTCTGCTACTACCTCCCTTAGCACTCGATAGATATCAGCTGTGCCTGTCTGTATGAGTGAATCTTTATGTGTTTCTGACACTATTTCACTGATTGTATTTGTGTCTACCTCCTTTTCTATTTAGGTATGTGAAATTAAAGTCCAGGTGGCACGGTAGATGTACATTTGGGTACATGGATCTGTAGAAGTGCATGTAGCTGAGAGAACATGCAGAGTGCATAAGGTACCTTTTATGCACATACCACCATTCCCTATACTCTAGCTGCAAGGCACCTCAGTGGTCACTTAACCATGGTAGAAGAGCAGTTTATGTCTTATGTAGGACTTTCAAATCAGACGGTTGGCCTAGCTGTAAAACTCTATTCACTGACTGAAATGTACATGGCCTCAAACATGATGGAAGGGCAACATGTCTGCATATAAGACTAGAAAATGTCACTTCTTTACCCATATGCAAATGAGTTTCTCTGTCCTTATCTGGGCCTGTGATTACATATGTATGTAAGTTTGTAGATAAATGACTGCCTCTGTTTGTGGCTCTTTGGTTCTTTAAAATGAAATGAAATGGGCTGCATTGTTAGCCTACTCACTGCGTTAGAGAGTATAGGGTTTTGGAAGTGTGTGTGCAACTGTCTCCCTTAGCGTTAGATAGATATCAGCTGTGCCTGCCTGTATGGGTGAATTTTAGGTGTTTCTGTCACTATTTCACTGAGTGTTTTTGTGTCTGCCTCTTTTTCTCTTGAGGTATGTCATATTAAAGTCTGGGTGACAGGGTAGATGTAAAATTGGCAACATGGACCTCTAGAAGTGCAAGTAGCTAAGAAAATATTGACAGTACATGTAGAATGTTTTAAGCGCATAGTACTTTCCCCTATGGCCTAGCTGCACGCTACCTCAGTCATGATTTATAGATGGTAGAAGAGCACTTTATGCCTTGTATAGCAGTTTTAAATCTGAAGTTCAGCCTAGCTTTGAAATTGCATGTAGTGCTGAAGTGTACCAGACCCAAAATATAATGGAAGGGCTACTTATGTGCATGTTAGACTAGAAATTGTCAGTTCTTTAGCCCATATCCAAAATAGTATCTAAGTCCCTATTTGGGGCTTTGGTTGCATGTGCATGTACGTTTCTGGTTAAATGACTGCCTCTGTAAGTCACCTGTCAGGTTTTGAAAAACAAAATAAAACGGGCTGCATGGATAGTGTCCTGGGTGTGGGGGTAAGTATTGGCTTTTTGAAGTATATGTGCAGCTGTCTTTCTTAGCTCCAGAGACATATCAGTTCTACCTCTCTGTGCGCATAAATGTTTAGCTGCTTCTGTCACAATTTTGCTGTATGTTCAAGTGTCTGCCTCCTTTTCTCTTTAGGTACATCATGTTAAAGTCTGGGTGACAGGGTAGAGGTATAATTGGGCACATGGATCTGTAGAAGTGTATCTAGCAGAGAGAACATACAGAGTTCATGTGCTACCTTTTAAGCACATACCACCATTCCCTATACACTAGCTGCAGGCTACATCAGTGGTCACTTATACATAGTAGAAGAGTAGTTTATGTCTTGTGTAGGACTTTCAACTCAGATGGTTCGCCTACCCGTAAAACTCCATTCACTGACTGAAATGTACAAGGCCTCAAACATGATAGAAGGGCAACCTGTCTGCATGTAGGACTAGAAAATGTCACTTGTTTACCCCATATCCAAGTGAGTGTCTCTGTCCCTATCTGGGCCTGTGATTACATATGCATGTAAGTTAGTGGGTAAATGACTGCCTCTGTTTGTGATCTCTCTGGTTCTTTAAAATGAAATCAAATGGGCTGCATAGTTAACCTACTCACTGTGTTAGTAATTATAGGGTTTGTGAACTGTGTGTGCAACTTCCTCCCTTAGCGCTAGATACATATCAGCTGTGCCTGTCTGTTTGAGTGAATCTTTAGGTGTTTCTGTCACTATTTTACTGAGTGTTTTTGTGTCTGCCTCCTTTACTATGTAGGTATGTCACACTGAAGGCTGGGTGGAAGTGTAGATGTAAAAGTCGGCACATGGATCTCCAAAGATGCATGTAGCTCAGAAAATATTCAAAGTACATGTAGTATCTTTTAAACACATAGTACTCTCCCCTATGTCCTACCTGGATGTTACCTCAGTGGTGACTTATAGATCATAGAAGAGCACTTTATGCCTTATGTAGGAGTTTTAAATCTCAAAGTCAGCCTAGCTGTGAAACTGCATGCACTGGCTGAAGTGTAATAGGCCAAAAACATAATAAAAGGGCTACTTCTATGCATGTTAGACTAGAAAGTGTCAGTTCTTCAGCCCATATCTGAACAAGTGTCTCAGCACCTATTTGGGGCTTTGATTGCATGTGCATGTAAATTTCTGGACAAATGATTGCTTCTATTTGCAACCTCTCAGGTTATGTAAAACAGAATAAAATAGGCTGCATAGATTGTGTCTTGCGTGTGCGAGTAAGTATTAGCTTCTTGAAGTCTAAGTGCAACTGCTTTCCTTAGCGCTAGGTGAATATGAGTTGTGCCTCTGTATGAGTAAATGTTTAGCTGCTTCTGTCACTATTTTACTGGATGTTCAACTGTATGCTCTTTAGGTATGTCAGATTAAAGACTGGGTGGTAGGGTAGATGTATACTTGGGCACATGGATCTGTAGAAGTGTATGTAGCTCACTGAAAGTTCTGACTACATCTGTTACCTCATAGCCTGCATATATAACTACTTCAGTAGTAAGTTAGTGAATATATAATTCCATCTGTTAGTCTGTCAGTGGGTGAGAGAGAGTATATATACTTTGGAAACATCTATTTTACCTGCATTATACGTGGTATAGCACATGTAGTGGTTATAATAACAGTAAGTGCATACATAACTAAGTATCTAAAACTCAAAACAGCAACTTTCACTTTTTAAAGCACAAAAAAAACATCCTTTATGACATACCTACAGCATATCTGATGGAGCAAGGACTCGTAAGAAAGAGACTTGCTCCGAGGCAATCCTCTCGTTTAACTCATTAACAAGTTACTAACCATGTTCTGTGAATAATTAATACGCACCACATAAACACGCGGGTTAGCGAAGCTTGCTTATGTGTGTACTAATGTGAAAAAACAATGAAGACGGACTAATATCGCTTTAAACGGGGAAAACTGTGGTGCGCATGCGTCAACTGCATCTACGCAGTATGACGAGGTAATGCTTGGAGGGAAATTCTAGCGCATGAGCAGAAAACACTAAAATGGAGTCTTGAAGACTCGCGTTCATGGCATCTGCTTAGCTGAAATGAAAACAAGCTATTTTACTAATGCTAATGCGGGGAAAGTATTAATAAGAAAAGAGAAACAGAGTAGAGGTGGGAGGTATACAGTGTGACCATTTATTTGTGAAATTAATATTTGTCTTTCTGACTTTATTATTAGTGCGCATTTGGGCCTCTCAAGCATAGCCGAATTGAGCTGAGTAATTCAAAGTCTGCGCATGTCCACTGAAAGTTAACCCGGAAGGATGACACGAATGTTGAATGAAAGCCAAGGTCGAAAATGATGTGCCCTGAGAACGGAGGGAGAGTTCAGCGAGGAGGACTCTTATTCATGAATTTATAAAATGTTGCAAAATAAATTTTGGATATGTATGGGAACCCAATGCATGAATAAAAATTAAGGGGATGGGTTTGTGAACAATGGTTTAAAGAATAAAGTGACATGTAAGCATGGTGTGATGATCATCCCCCCTTGCCTGACCAATCATATTTCGTATTTTTACGATATTGAGACTTTAGTGGGTGGTACATGAAGAACGAAAGGTATAATTGAGGTAGCTTTAGTTAGTTAATTAGCTGAGCTCTGGATGCTGTCTGGGAGTCGGGGATGCTGTTGCTGGGAGAGATGCTGTGAGATGCTGATGAAGAACCAAATGCAGAATCTGAAGCAGAACTTATTATCCTAACTTAATTGAGTTAGATCAGAAGATCGCGGAAAAATCTCGAGGAGGAAGAGAGTGTCAGAGAGGGGTGCGGCGCAATCGTCGGTATTCTAGAGAGGTCAACTATCCTGTCCTGAATCCTGTCCTGAAGTCTTTGTCTCCTGACCTATCCTGGGGGACCCTCACCAGCCCTCTGGCCAGGGGGTTGGTCTTTCACACCATTCTTGGTAATTATAATTTCATGTATTTTGTAGATGTTCTTTTCTCTCTGTCCTCTCCTTCTCTGAGCATTAATCATAGTATGAGTCTGAAGTATATGCTTGATGTTTAATCAATTGAATTTTCTCTCCTAAGAATGATGGTGACTGTACTGTATTTTTGAGATGGTTGACATGCATTCAATTTAGATAATGATTTTAAAACTTCCTGAGTCTGTGATCATTTACTTCAAATAAAGAATAGTTAAAGGTTATGTTAATTATCACCATCAATTAGTTCAACTAATGGTCCATCGACCAGAGGAAAGAACTTTTTGATCAGTGAAAATATTAGTTAGGAATAAGAAATAACTAATCCTGAAATATGAAATTTTAACTAAACCCAGCGGTCTACTGAGTTGTGTGTTTATGGGCCCAGGTGAGTATATGGTAGTAGAGTATCTGTTGTTGGTATACCGCTGGATCAGTTTTCTGGTAGCAGAGTTATGGTTATTATTGACTAGTTTGGTGATAAGTATTGATTATTGATTTATGTTTTAACAAAAGAGTTAGTGAGTTGTTTTATGTTGTCCAGAATCCCGGGAAAATGAATAGCGGGTGGTGACAGAAGCCACACTGCAGTGAGGTTACTCATCTGTTGGAATAACACTGAGAAGCTACGTAGGGCTGGCAGTGTTAAACTAGGGACTATTTCGTATAAAAGTAGAGTGCGAATGATAGCAAAAGGGGTTCGCTGGTGAAACTTTGGTCTCATTTCCCAATACGGGTGACACTGGAGAAGTAACAGGTTCTCCTGAGCTTGAATGAAGAGTAAACAGGGGTGTTACTCGCAGTAGAAGAAGAGTAATTCTGAAACTCAAGAATAAGTTGAAATCTATCCTTTGTTTAGTGGAACAGACAGAGTAGCGAATGTTTTTATGTTGTTATTAACAAAGAATTAAATGAAAAGTATTAAGAAATACGTTTTCGTATTACCTTGTGAAGGCAAAGTCAGTCGCCGGAGTTATACTGACGTCACAGAAAGCAGCGCTGGGATTGGTTGAAACAGCGGGCGTGTGACAGAAGCAGATTGTAAAGGAGGGGTCAGTAGTAAGGAGCAATACTGACGTCACAAAAGGCCGCGCTGGCATTGGTCAGACCACGAGCGTGAGCCTGAGTCTGATTGGTTGATAGATAGAAGCCGCGCTAGGATTAGTCGGGAAGAATTGTATGTTGAGTCCTGATTTGACAGCGGGTGTGAGTCGTGCTGACATAGGACGCGACATAGGTAATAGAGCTAGAAGATATACGGAAGACTCTTTCATATATCGGTCATCTGAAATGTTCGGAAGACCAAAGAAAATGACGTTAATGAAGAAAATTAAAAATTTCTTCAAGAAAGACAAACCTGTAATCACTACAGGGGGAATTCCTACTCCGCCACCCAAAACACCTGCTTCCTTTATGATGTTGGAGAAAGGATATCACACGTGTGTATGGTTGGAAAATTGGGTAGAGTATACTAAAGGTGATGGAGTTTTGGATTTTCCGGAGCATGGCACTTTCAATTTAAAGATACTTCAGAATTTGAGAGATTGAATGAATATGTTAGAACCAAATCATAGAATGACACAGTATGAAGCTTTGGAAGAATGGGAAATTGAGGCATTTGATCGTGAAAAATTTAGAAGTGGTCGGAGATTTAGAGGATTTTTGCCTAGATATCCGTATGAATCAAGTGGAGATCAAATGAAACGTTGGAGAAGAGCTGTGGTGACCGAGGGTTTATATCCAGTAATAATGGCTGAAGAACAGTTAGGAGGAAAATGTAAAGAAAAAACAAAACATATGAATACAACAGGATATGGCGAATCAGATGATGAACTACTAGAGGATATTTTAATTAAAAACCCTCCACCGTATCAAGAAGCACCTAGTAAGGTTACCCCAAGTGCACCAGTGATAGGAATGCCTTTAACCCCACAAATTTTACATGATGTGACACTTAATAGGGTGTTGCAGGATAATGAGAGAGAAGTTTTAAATAAAACTAGAGAAGAATTAGTTCAGAAAGTAAGCCAACTGAATTTAAATGCCGAAGCTTTGACAGTACCAGTGACTATTGGCCCTGTAATCCCATTATATGGAGATAAAACGACTTGCCAAAAACCACAAACTGTGACAATTCCGTTAAACAGTCCCAGAAAAGAAGTAGCAATTACGGATGATCAGGTCAGTGAAAGTGAATCAGTTATTTCATTAATGGATCTCCCAAATGTAGAACAATTAAATGAAACTCCGAAGAGAATTATACCACCAAATTTGCGAGAAAAGAGATCTTTGGTTCCTATAGGAACTGGAGGTTCAACAGCAGTTACCCCTGAAGATTTAGAGAAATGGGCACAGGAAATAGACAATCGAAACCCACAACCAAAGATTCTAGATATCAGTAGATTGAAAGTAGAATTGGAAGAAATGATAACTGGCAATGTGAGCATAGAAAGACTGAGCGTTTATAATGATGAGGAGTTGTTATTTTTATGTAAAAGTATAACCAGAAGAGCAAGAGTATTTCATGAGAGATTACCAGAAGTTGCCTCAGAGATTGGAATAGATATAGGGAAATCGAAATTATTGCAGAAACCATATCGAGTGGATTTTACTGACAAGGATTTAGAAAGTGTAAATGCTTCTGGCAAGAGATTACAGTTAAAAGAGTTGATGAATATTTTGCGAAAATGGGGAGACATTGACAAATGGAGAATTAGGTGGATAAGAAAGAAAGAGAAGCATCATCTGCATTTCCAGTGAGAGAATCAGATAAGGTTGAGAAAATGTGTCCAATGAGAGAAGTTCCTGGTGGTGGATATGTTCATGTCCCTTGGAGTAGACAGGATATTTTGTCATTTACGAATGATTTTCCCAGATTGAGAGAAAAACCAGTCGAATGGTATAAACAGGTGGAAAGATTTGTGAAGGTTTCAAAGGTTCTATTGAAAGATCTGGATGGTTTATTTGACATTGTGGTACCTGCTGACTTATGGACAGAATGTAAGATCACAATTGATTGGCCAAGTGAGGAGTATGCTAGAGACTCGAAGACAGGAGCACCCTCAGAGGAGGTGATGAAGAAATATCATCAAGTAATCACTTTCCTAAAAGGGAAAATCCCTCCTAAAGAAACAGATTGGGTAAAGATAGATAGAACAACTCAAGAGCCAAATGAGTCCATACATGCATACTATGAGCGGTTACTACAAGCGTTTAAGCAGTATAGTGGTTTTGAGAACATTGGTGATAAGGATATGGGACATTTTGTGTATGGTCTGAAACCGGAGATTAGTCAGATGATTCAGCAGCACATGTTGTGCTGGCAAAGCAAGACAGTTGATGAGATTTTGAAATATGCTAAGTATTGTGGAGACGACATTGAGGCAAGGCGTAGAAAGCTAAAAGAGAAAATGATGTGGGCACAAGTGAAACTGGCAGAACAGCAGGAGAATAAATTAAATATCCAGACTGATAACCAAGTGAAAGAGCAGAGTCAGAATGATCAAGTGGCGAATGGTAGTAAAATAAGAGGACGAATGAATAGAGAGGAAGCGAAGAAGAAGTTTCCTTGTCATGCGTGCGGAAAGCTTGGACATTGGAAGAACGAGTGTAAGAATATTCAGAATAATAATGGGCCAAGCCAAAATTTAATTCCACAGATGCAGAATGAAGTACTTATGAATCAGCCGCAGCAGGTAGTTACTGCACAGTATCAGGTGCCACCAGCTCCTATGCCAAACTTTGTGAGCCCTCAAAAATACAGTGCGAACACCGGATTTCACGGAGAAAGTGGTAAGAATAACAGAGTGGTTACACAGTATCTTTTGCAGAATGATGAAGAAAATTCGGACTATGTGCAATGACGGTGCCTGAGGGGGGAGGAAGAGGAATGCGTGCTTGGCGCATCCTTGCCGGTAGATCAGTCAGGTCCATTTGTTGATGGGAAAGTGGAAGGTAAAGACATCACTTTTCTATTGGATACTGGTGCTACCAGGTCTACTGTGAGAACAGCAGACATCCCAAACCTACCCCTCTCGGGAGAATCTATCCAAGTTGTAGGAGTGTCAAATCAACAGATTAGAACCCCAATCACAAAACCGATGTAGGTACACATCGGAAATTTTAAAGAAATGCATTGGTTTGTAGTTTGTGATTCCAGTCCAGTAAATCTGTTGGGAAGAGATCTACTGTGCAAAATGAATTGCACGATCTACTGTAAACCAGATGGGGTCGCTTTCCAAACCCCTGATGAGGATGTTATATATAAAATGATGCTAGCTAAGCAAGGTACAGAAGTAGATGAGATGTTTTCATTGATGACTGAAAGTGAATTGCCGGAAGAGTTGAGAACCACAGTGAACCCAGAAGTGTGGGTTTTTACAGGAAAGGATATTGGGCTAATGTCGAATGTAGATCCAGTTAAAGTGACGGTGAAAGAAGGTGCAGTTTATCCAAACACATGACAGTACAAAATGAGTCCAGAAGTAAAAGCAGGAGTTGCTCCAGAAATTGATCGAATGATTAAACAAGGCATTTTAAAAGAGATAATGGGTAGTCCTTGTAATTCGCCAATAATGGGACTTAAAAGCCTAGCGGAAAATGCAGAATAGTACAGGATTTGAGAAAGATTAACAAAATTGTAGTGCCTTGTTGCCCAGTAGTGCCAAATCCAGCAGTGATCCTTTATCAGATACCCTGGAATGCAGGTTGGTTTACAGTAATTGATTTATGCCAAGCATTCTTCTCTATTCCTTTGCACCCAGACAGCCAGTATCTTTTCGCCTTCAGGTTTGAGGATCGTGTTTTGGCATGGTGCCGAGTTCCTCAAGGGTACACAGAGAGTCCCTCAATTTTCAATCAGATACTAAAAAAGTGTCTGGAGTCATTAGTTATGCCCGGGAAATCAGTTCTGGTTCAGTACATTGATGACCTATTGGTGGCATCAAAAACACGAGAAGATTGTGCCACTGATACAATTACATTACTGAACCATTTGGCCGAAGGAGGACACAAAGTGTCTCCAGAAAAATTGCAGTTCTGTCGACAAGAAGTTAGATATTTAGGGCAAAAAATAGAAAGAGGAGTTAGAAAAGTGACACCGGAAAGAATAAAAATAATCAAAGAAATGCAGCTACCTCAGACACAAAAGGAAATGAGAATGTTTCTGTGAGTGGTTGGGTATTGTAGGCAGTGGATTAATAGCTTTTCCATGCTAGCAAAGCCATTGATACAATTAACTCGGAAAAGAGCGAAAGATTCAATTGATTGGAATGATGAATGTTTGGAAGCCTTTGTGAAATTACGAAATTGTTTATGTGAGGCCCCTGCCTTAGGCATGCCTGATAATTCAAAAGAATTTGCGCTGTTTTGGTGTGAGAGAGAAAATTGTGCACTTTCAGTTTTAACACAGAGACATGGACTGAGCCGACGTCCAGTGGCGTATTTCTCTGCCACCTTGGATCCAGTGGCCTCAGCCTTACCTGGCTGCTTAAAAGCAGTAGCTGCTACTTGTATGAGTCTAGAGCAAAGTGAGTCAATAGTGATGGGACATCCTGTAAAAGTCTACGTTCCACACTCAGTTGAGATTCTTTTGACATGAACGAGAACACAACATCTCACTCCTAGTCGGCTGACTAAGTATGAAAGAGTGATTTTGGGAGCAGAAAATGTGACAGTGATAAGATGTACGATAAATGGTTAATGAATAGGGGAACATGGCGGCCGGAAGGTAACGGTCGCGGTCGAAGCTCCTGGACGTGCCATCAATGACCTCTCCTGCGGTCTCCATGAAGTGTTTCTAGTTGATTTGGCTCCCCCCCTCCCATCCCCCATTAGTTTTTATTAATTTTTACTGGCCTTGGTTCGTCCCTCGACGCGAATGGTGCCGGATTCCTGGATACGACCGACGGCGCCGCTGGAACCGGCTGTGTTGCGATCTGCTGGCGTGGTGAGAGAGTGGAGGCGCTGGTGTATTCCCGGCTTGCAGGTCCGGGTCTGCACGGGCAGAGTCAGCACCTGCGGTTACGTCGCATTGAGGAGTAAGGGACAGCGTTCTCTAAACGCGGTGAGACGGCTGAAAGAGGAGAGATGTGCTCCTATGGACGGTGTCTTTGGAAAGTATAGAAGTGAAGGTTAGGGGTCCACTCATTGTTTTTTTGGAGCCCCGCCGAGCCCTCCGCTGATATTGAGAACGCTAAGGGGGGAGCTCAGTATACAAGAGAGATCAGCTTTGAATGTGCAGCAGGCTGGGGTTTTTTATCGCATGGAGAGTAGGGACGTTTTCTCTCCCAGCAGTGTTTATAAACTCCCAAACGCCTGTAGATATACCCTACGTACCAGGGCTATTAAGCTTGAGTCAGGTACAGATTTGGGTTGTGGTCCATCCCTGACTGTGGAGGCCAGGGACACTCTCAGGGCCCCTGCAAGGAAGGGTAAAGGGAAAGTTAAAACATCTGAAATTACCCTTTCAGGGAGTGGAAAAGAGAGAGGAAAAGTAAAGAAAATACCTATCTCTAAAGTAAAAATCACTTCGTCCCTCAAAACTTACTATAAGGTGGTATCTGCCCCCACAGTAAGGGGGGTTAACAAAGAAAACTCGACCACATCTACTATGCAGTCCTCTGGTAATTCAGATCTAGCAAACAAAAATGAAGGAATGGCGGCCGATTTAGCCGAATTAGCTGAGTCAATTGAAATAATGGATATGAATAAATCTGTAAATTTAGTGAAATCGACGGAAGCTACCGGTGAGCAATGTTTGGTTATTCATCCATCTGTTAGTACCCTGAATAAATTCGCAATTTTGGACGTTCAGGAGGTTCAAGAGGATGAATTGGGCGCTTTTTCTATGTCCACGTCTGAGAATGCAGAGGCTATACAGGCAACATCCCCAGTGGTAGTTCCCCAAGGCCAAGGCCCGGGTATTGGGCCACTTACAGAAATTCTACTGGCCTTAAAAGAGGATATGGGGAAAAGATTTTCTGTTTCGGAATCTAATCAAGCCGCAATTCAAGCCTCTTGCGAGGTATTGGCTCAGAAGCTAGAAGAAGTATCTCAGAGAACGGAGGTTCTTGAATCTGAAATACCTAAAATCAAAGAAACATTGCATATATCTACAATAAAACTGGATGAATTAGTTCTTCAAAACAGGGACTTGAGAGATGATGTTGAGCGTCTTGAAAACAATGCGAGGAAAAACAACCTGAGATTGTTAAATGTTCCAGAGGATTTGGAAGTATCAGACATTAAAAGTTTTGTGATATCACTTTTAAATAATACAATATTGAAAGGCTCTTCAGAGTTAAATTTGATTCAGGATATCCAACGGGTGCATCGCGATCCATTTAGGAGGAATACTGCAAAACAGAAACCGAGGAAAATTTTAATAAATTTTCTTACATACACCATAAAAGAAAAAATTCTATCTATGGCTTTGAAGGAGGGTGAGATTAAAAGCAATTCCTCTATCAATCCTTTCACTTTCATCATTAGATCGGACATATCTCATATAACGGCAACAAGACAGTGGGAGCTTGGTAAAAGAATGTCAGTTCTTAATTCATTGGGGGCCAAGTCGCAACTGAAATTCCCTGCATCCCTCCGCATTATGTGGAATAACCAAATGCATATTACACGTAAAATTGAGGAGGTAGACGCCCTTATCGACAAAATAAAGAGCGGTTGTGGAGTGTAGGGCTGGGGGGGGGACAGCGATGATAAAAATGAGATTTTGGGAGAGGCTTAACATACATTTCTTGGTTTACGTCCAGGGGTCTGAGACCATAAGGGCTATGTCCAGAGTAAGGGGGGTTCCCCAGGAGGGGTATGGGGGTTCGGGGATACGAGTGCGGGGTGGGAGGAGGGGAAGCTGGGGGAGCACAGGTGGGGTTGCAGTGGGAGAAGAGAAAAACAAAAAAAATTCCTCAACTTAAATAATTTTTCACATTTGAAGCGTCTGTGTAACGTTTTACTAGTAGGAGGTTGTAGCAGCCCCAATGAGTAGGGAAATAAAATTTCTTTCATGGAATGTCAACGAATTGAGATGTCCACGTAGACAAAGACTGGTCATGAAATATCTCGAGCTTTCATCGGCACAGATTTGTCTTTTACAAGAGACTCATTTGAGCCATTTGGAATGTCGAGCTATTTTTGCTAAATATCGCTGGGTAGAATATTTTTGCTCTTCTGATCAAGCAGCTCACAATAAAGGGGTGGCTATTTTGATTAAATTAGGAGCCGGTGGGACTATTGGATTAACATCAACAGATCAGACAGGGAGATGGATCATTGCACAGTTAGAGATTAAAGGGGTTGAGATAACAGTGGTGTCATTTTATGGTCCTAATATTGACGACCCGACACATATTTGTAAGATCCAGTCCAAATTGATGGAAGCTACCTCTCCTATAATCATTGGTGGCGATTTTAATGTCCTTTTTGACCCAATACGAGACAGATCAAATCAAAGTCACTATGTCGGAACCCCACGTACTCGACGGGCAATGACTAATATGATTCACGATTTGGGACTTGTAGATGTCTGGCGGGCTAAGAAGGGTGATAATCCAGGCTTTACATATGTTAGCAAAAAACATGGTCACTCATCAAGAATTGACTATGTTTTGGGTGATAGGGTAAGTTTAGATAGATTTTCTGATATATCTATCTTACCTAGTACGGTATCGGATCACGCCCCCCTGTCCTTTATTTTTCTTGGGAAGGGACATAGTCTTAGACCTAGATGGACATTGAAAAGGTCTATGTTGTCTAAGGAGGAAATAGTTAATGCAATTAAATCTTCTACCCTGGATTATTTTTCTATTAATATCGGTTCAACATCTTTAGACTATGTCTGGGACGCCTTTAAAGCCCACATGCGAGGTCAGTTACATAGTCTGATCAGCTCAAAAAATAGGGAGGAGGTGCAAGAATTTAAGGACTTAGAAAAAGAAATAGCCAAGTTAGAAGATAGAAGGCTAAGACTTTCCCAGGATTATCCGGGTAGATTGACTCAAGTCCATAGTGATCTAGATCGTCTCCGTCAGGAATATAGGGGTAAGTTAGATCTTAAGGTGAAGGCTCAGTGGGCATCATATAATATGCAAAATTTTGAATACGGTGAAAAAGCGGGTGCTCTCTTAGCCTGGAAGGCAAGAACTGACCGAGCTAAAAATAATATTAACGAATTAATAATAGATGAGAATGGGGTGACCTCCTGTAAGTTGGAGGATATGCAATCTTGCCTCCTCTCTCTGTTTACAAAACTGTATAAAGAGGAGATTTCTCCTAGTTCGGAAAATATCCGAAAGTGGTTAAGGCATAAAGATCTTCCGGTATTAACTGAAGGTAGTCGAGATTCTCTTGATGCCCCAATAACTGAGAGTGAGATAAGAACGCATATCAAAAAGATTAAGAAGAACAAAGCTGCTGGTATGGATGCTCTCCCTGGCGAGGTATATAAACTTCTTCAGGACGAGCTTGTTCCGAGGCTATGCGAATTGTTTAATTTTATTTATAGCCCGGAAGGTAGGGTCCCTAAATCGTGGATGGAGGTTATAATTGTACTCATTTTAAAGCCAGGGAAGGACCCACGTAAAGCAGACTCGTATAGACCGGTCTCCCTGCTGAATGCAGATTATAAGATCTTTATGAGTATTTTAGCGGGGAGACTGGTCAAAGTAGTACCATATTTGATTAATCTAGACCAGAAGGGTTTCGTTCCGGGGAGGTACATTCAGGAGCAGACACTCCAGTTGATTGGAACTATAGATTTGGCAGTGGCTCGGTCGAGACCTTTGGCCGTCGCAGCTTTTGATGCGGCTAAGGCTTTCGACCGAGTCAGTTGGGTCTTTCTCTGGGAAGTTCTGAGAGTAATGGGCTTCGGATTTATGTTTGTCCAGACACTGATTAAATGTTATCAGGGAGCCTCCGCGGCTATATTGTTAAATGGAGTGTTAACAGCTGGTTTTTCTATTTCTAGGGGTACGAGGCAAGGCTGTCCCATCTCGCCTTTACTGTTTGATCTATATATAGAGCCCCTAGCTCAAGCTTTAAGATTGGATGATCAAATTACCCCGTTTAGCTTCCATGGATATAGTAGTAAACTAGCCTTATACGCTGATGACCTGTTATTATACACCAATAACCCAGCAGAGGTACTCCCAAGGGTGGAAACCCTTATGGAGGAATTTGGCTCGTACTCTGGGTATCTTGTAAACCCCTCTAAAACAGATGTGATGTGTTGGAACATTAATAATTGGGGAGGAAGATTGAGTAAACAATTTAGGTATTTGGGGATTATTATCGTTAATAATTTAGACGATATCCCTTTGATCAATCTTAAAAGGGTGGCTAAAGAGGTTGATCACCTTTTTACTAGATGGAAAAATCTCCCATTGACAATCTATGGCAGGGTTAATTTGGTTAAAATGGTCATTCTACCAAAGTTAACATACCTTTTTAATGCCATTCCTCTTGAATTCCCTGGTAAAGAGATTGGTAAGATTCAAGGTAAAATAGGGAGTTTCATATGGTCTAATAAGAGTGCAAGACTTTCTTGGAAGAAACTGAGACATAGGCTTTTGAAAGGGGGTCTCGCTCTTCCGGATATAGCTTGGTACTCTTTAGCGTTTCAATTTAAAAACATACGCATGTTGTTGACAACTCCCGAAGAATCTAACTGGGGGAAGATATTGAGAGAAATGGCTATAGTTGAGGGTGGGGGTGAAGGGTTCTTATATAAATATGGGGCTCCCAGATTTTTCAAAAAGTTCGCTTGAAAGTTTTAAGGGCCGCCCTCCATGTGTGGTACAGGGTTAGACAAAGATGGGGAGTTGGGTATTATTCTGATTTTGCCCCAATATGGGATTCCCCTGGAACGCCAGCCTGCTTGGATGATAGTCTTGCGCTGCCAATTAAAAGGGCTGGTCTCCTGATCTGGTCAGACCTTGTATCCTCGGAAGGAGTACTTCCGTGGGAGATTTTGAGAATCAAAATAGGTAATTCCTTTTCTAAATTCAAATATATACAACTGGTCTCTTGGTATGCAGCTGAAAAGGAGTCAACCTGTGGTGATTGGGAAACAGAGTTTATTTCAAAATCCAAAGTCTAAAAAGAAGGAGGTCGCCCTTTGGTATAGGAAACTTCTCGAGGCAGATATTGCAGAATTTCCCCCACAGTTTGCTATTTGGAATCAGTCACCCCTGGACTCTAAGGCGGAAGATTTTTTTGATTTATCATTCCAAACTTTATACAAATTTGTTAGGCCGGCATCATTAAAAAAGAATCATTTTTTTGTAGTCAACAGACTATATTATACCCCTGTGAAAATTGCTAGATTTGCTCCCTTAGCTTCTTCTAAATGTCCGAGATGTGACTGTTCTAAAGCAGATGATATACATATATTTTATGAATGTTGTAAACTAAGTGGGTTCTGGAGGGAAGTGGAGTATGCGCTGGGTGCCATTTTCAAAGTCAAGATCAATGTGAACCTTACAATAGTAATTTTTGGTATGGACTTTGAAGTGTTGAATATGTTGCAGCCAATACAAAGAGGGTTGTTACTATATTTAGTTCTTATTGCCCGAAGGGAGATATGCAAACTATGGAAAGATCCACTCCCTCCACGTTATGACGATTGGATGAAAGCAGCACTTGCTATGGCACGTTTGGATCAGGGGTGCTTAAATAACGACCTCTCAAACATCTGGCTTCAGTTTGTTGTATGGAGTAGAGAGATGGGGCTGGTTAGATAATCCGGGTCCTATGATTACACCAAGTTTCCTACAAAGAAGCTGGCCTGGTTAGGCCTACGGCCAATGCAGTAGTAGAAGCTTGGGGTGCCTAGGATCCATAAAAGGCTTCTAGTTAAAGTTGCAGACGCTGAATGGTGAGATGAGGATCTAAAAAAAAAACTAAAAAAATGAAAAAGATGTACGATAATGAATCCTGCCACATTATTGCCAGACCCATGTTGTGAAGAAGTGATAGATGAAATTGATCATGATTGTCTGGATGTGACTGAATTGTGTATCAAGCCCCGCCCAGACATAAAAGAAACACCATTGAAGGAAGCTGATCATGAATTGTTTGTGGATGGGTCTTGTCTGAGAACTGAAGGAGGAGGATTAAGTGCTGCTTATGCTGTATGTAAAATAACAGGGGTAGTTGAAGCATCCTGTTTACCAGGAGTCAAGTCTGCACAAGTAGCCGAATTGGTGGCCTTAACAAAGGTATGCAAAAAGGACAAAAATTGGAGAATAACCATATTTACGGACAGTCAATATGGTTTCGGGGTTGTGCATGACTTTGGACAACTCTGGATGCAAAGGGGATTTCTGACTTCTTCAGGATTTCCTATCAGAAACAGTAAAAATGTAAAGGATCTGTTGGAAGCATTACAATTGCCAAAAGAAGTAGCAGTTGTTAAATGCGCTGCACATCAGTCAGGAAATGACTATGTGATGGCTGGTAATAGATATGCTGACCAAATTGCTCGTTACTGTGCAAGAAATACAATGTCAATTAACAGAAAAATTGAAACGGGTGAAACCAGCTGCCAACTTATGTTTTTCTCAGTTCCAGAAACATGGGATGAGGTCAGACAGTTGCAGGAAGAAGTTGTGGAAAAAGAAAAGGAAATCTGGATAAAATCAGCTTGTACAAAAAGGACAGAAGATGAAGTGTGGGTGTACTTAGATGGCAGACCAGTCATGCCAGATTGTCTGCTCTCTCAAATGGCAAGAGTATACCATGGGACAACACACATAGGCAGGGATTCGATGATCAGATTATTTAGACAAAGTTGGTACAATCCAAAGTTTAGGGTAGTCGCAGAGAGCCTTTGCCAAAGATGCTTAATCTGTCAGCAGCAGAATCCAGGCAGGAAAACAGTGGTTAGTTGGGGAACGATTGGAAAGTTAGAAGGACCCTTCACCAGATTGCAGTTAGACTTCATTGAGTTACCTCCTTGCAATGGATTGAAATATGTACTTGTCATAGTGTGCCTGTTCTCGAGATGGGTAGAGGCATATCCAACTAGAAGAAATGACAGTCTTACTGTAGCCAAACTACTATTGAGGGAGTTGATACCTCAATTCGGTTTTCTAGTCACTTTGGAACTCGATAGAGGACCTCATTTTTTATTTTTTTTATTTTTTTTTATTTTCAACAACTAACAATCGGTGCTAGACATACATCCACTTTGTATCAGTATTTCGTTACATACATGCGCTCAGGTATTGCATTTCTGGAGCTATTGTGCGTCAGTTACAGTGCGACAGAGACACCGGTCACATTTATTGAATGGATATATGTTAAGTACACAGTTCCCCCTTCGGCTCATTAGTTTAGTCACTGACATCAGAGCTTGTTTCTTCTTGTGGGGGCTCGCATATATTGCCGCGGTAAGCGTTCCATTTCCCCCAAATGCGGGCCCATTTTTTGGGGCATCCCCTATGGATGTACACAGCCCTTTCAGTCACCATTGAAGTGTCCATATCTTGGCGCCATTTGTGCAGGGTTGGGGTCTTCCTGGATCCCCAGTTAAGTGCAATGTTCCTTTTTGCCAGGGTCAGACCAAGGGTTACCCAGTCTTGATCCGACTGATTGAGATCTGTTGGCTCCCAAATGTTAAGCAGGCAGCATTTTGGTTCTGGGTGAACTTCTATCCCCGTGACCTGTGTCGTGGTAGTCAGAATTGATGCCCAATAGGACTGGATGGCTGGGCACCCCCAGACAGTGTGTATAAACGTACCCGGGAGGCCGCACTCCCTCAGACAAAGTGGTGTGTCAGTGGTTCCCAATTTATGTAGTAAAGTGCGTGTGTAGTATGTTCTATGCAAGATCTTTAATTGTAATAGTCGAAGTCTAGAGGGTATTGCTACCTCCCTTGGTGCTGCTAGCGCCTCCCGCCAATCCGCCTCATCTATGGGTCCTAGCTCCACCTCCCACCGTTCCTTGAGGGCTATCGTGGGATCTGGCTGGTTGTTCACTATCTTCCGATACACCAAAGATATGGCTTTTTTGTGCAGGTGATCAGTGAGCAGTCTATCCTCGAGTGGCGAGGCTTCTGGTAGTATCGTATCGCGTGGCAGTGCGGTTGTTAGTGCATGTTTCACCTGTAGATATCTAAAACTCTCCGTGGGCGCCATGCCATATTTGCTTTGCAGTAGGTCAAAGGGGATAACATCCCCTTTTTTCCAAAGATCCCCTATCCTCGTTATTCCAATGAGATCCCATTGGCGGAAACCTTTCGTATTGCTCAGTTTGCCCAGTCTGTATGTGTCCCAGATAGGTGTAGCCTGAGTGAGTACCCCTTCCCATCCCAGTGCTCGCTGTGCTTCAAACCAGATCTTGACCGTGTGGGCTGTTGGGCCTGTAAGTGTGGGCCTACGTTTCTTATTGTACAAGGTCCCCATGATACCTTCTTGGTCAAGCAAATGCCTGAACATGCGGAAGGCTGGTTCCTCCTGTGGTGCATGTAGCCATTGATTTATGACCACAAGTTGTGCCGCCCAGTAGTAGTATTTAATATTGGGAAGGGCAATGCCTCCTTCGTACCACCCCCTCATTAGCTTTTGCAGAGCTATCGGACTAGTTTTGCCATCCCATAGTAGTTTGGTCACTTCAGCATTGATCGCTGTAAAGTATGTGGGCGCTACCGGGAATGGTGTATTTTGGAGGGCATATAAAAATCGGGGGAGTGCCATCATTTTAAAGAGGGCTGCCCGTCCAAGTAGAGTTAATGGTAATGAGCGCCAGTGTTTGACGTCGCTTTGTAGTTTTGCGAGCGGTGTTGTAAGGTTTTCTGTGATGAAGCGCTGACGTACATGTGTGATGTAGATACCAAGGTATTTGAAACCCTCAGTCGCGACCTGAATGTTGCAGTGTCGTGGGAGCCTCGGCGTGGGACCATGTAGCACGTAGAGAAGGGATTTTGTCCAATTAATCATGTAGCCCGAGGCACGGCCATAGGCCGCACATATATCAAGTAAGCGATTTATTGATCGAGCCGGGGAGGACAGGTAAAGAAGAATATCGTCTGCATATAGTGAGATACGGTCCTCCCACCCCAATGCCCACCGCAGTCCCTGGATGACCGGGTCCTGCCGGATCCATGCCGCCAGGGGTTCCAGCACCATTGCAAAAAGCAACGGTGACAGAGGACAGCCTTGTCTCGTCCCTCTTCCCAACGGGAATTCTGTTGAAACTCGACCATTCACTACCACCTGGGCCAAAGGTTCCGTGTACAAGAGTTCTATCCATGCGCAAAAGTTCGGGCCAAACCCCATGCGTCGAAGCACTGCGAAGAGGAATGGCCACTCCACCAAGTCGAATGCCATGCGGGCATCTAATGACAGTATCACAGCATCTTCTGCAATCGTGTCTTTGCGCGCCAGTACACCATTTAGTCTGCGCGGGTTGAGTGCTGTATTTCGGTTAGGCATGAAACCCGACTGATCCGGGTGTATTAAGACCGGGAGGTGGGCCTGGAGTCGCGAAGCCATCGCTTTGGCCAATATTTTCGCCTCCGCGTTGATAAGGGAGATCGGTCTATAGGACTCACATTCTTCCGGGGGCTTCCCCGGTTTAGGGATTGCTACTATTGTAGCCAGACGCTGATCCCTTGGCAATGCCCCCAGTTGGAGACTATGCGTAAACATACGGAGCATGTGTGGTATGAGCTGTGTCGCCGCCGCTTTATAGAGTTCCACTGGTAGCCCATTGGGTCCCAGTGCCTTCCCCAAGTGCAAAGCCCTCACTGCTCTCAGAAGTTCCTCACTAGTAAGGTCGGCTTCCAGTTTCAGGGCGGCCTCGGGCATCAGCGCTGGCATTTGTATGTCTTTGAGGAAGGCTATGTTTTCCTCCATCGTGCCCGTCGCAAGGGGAGTGTAGATGTGCTGGAAGTGCACCGCCAATGCCCCCACTATTTCTTGCGGATCCGTTGTAAGTTCACCCGCCTGAGTCTTGATCCCCGCCACCCATCTACCCGCCCGTTCTTTTCTATCAAGCCATGCCAGAAATTTTCCAGCCTTATCTCCCATCTCGTATACGGTGTTTCGAGTGTTTGCATTTTTAGTTTTTGCTTCTTCCCATACATATGTTCGGTATGCTTGTTGGGCTAGTTGTAACTTGTGTGTTGCAGGTTCGTCTGTCTCCCTGACATAATCTGCCTCTGCTTGCGACACTTCCTGTTCCAGGGATTCAATCTGGTGTTGTTTCTCACGTTTGTGATTAGCAATCAGCGACATTGCCTGCCCCCTTATCACAGTCTTGTAGGCTTCCCATAGGGTCACCGGCGACGACACTGTAGACTCGTTTTCGCTAAAATATTGGTTTGTGGCCTTGATCAGCCCTTTACCGATGTTCCGGTTTTTTAGATAGCCTGGATGCAGTGGGAAGATGCGCCGCCTACCCTGGGAGTGCGAAAGAATTGTGAGCAAAATAGGCGAGTGATCAGAGATGCCCCTCGGGAGATGTGTGATCTCCCCACCCTTTCGACCCCAGTTGCTAGTGTAAATATGTGGTCAATTCTCGAGAGACTGCCGTGCACCCCCGAGAGAAACGTGTATTCTCTCGCCGTCGGATGTCTGGTTCTCCATAAATCTAAGAGGCCCGTCGCCTCGGTGAAGTCTGACAGCCTGTAGCTCAGCCTATCTGTGTCCCTGGGGGGTCGTCTATCTACGGATGCGTCCATCGTGGCGTTAAAATCCCCTCCCATGATTAGTTCTCCCTCTGGAAGTGAAAGAAGAAACTTTCCCAAGGCTGGGAGGGCCGTGTTGTGTAGTGCTGGGGGAATATAGATCGATACCAGATTGTATGCGCGACCTTCCCATTGGAAGGCTGCAGCCGCAAAGCGTCCTTGGTCGTCAGTCCAGGAACCCCGTAGTATTATCGGAAAACGTTTATTGCATAGGATTCCCACGCCCCGCGATCCTGAAGTAAAATCTGAATGAACCACCATTTTGTAACCCCATCTATCTAACGCCCTGCAGGCGAGGCCCACAAGGTGTGTTTCCTGTATAAGAGCTATCGTTGGTCTTTTACGTTTGATATACTGCAGGACTAGCCCTCTTTTTATTCTGTCCCCCAGGCCATTGACATTCCATGAAAGTACAGAAAAGGGTGTGTGTAATGTGGAAAGTGGCGGGTCACCCGTGTTTGATTCCGTTGCCGGTGTCATACAAGCTGTCATTATCGTGGGGTTGAGCGTGTGTCGTCTGTAAGCGTAGTGTTCTGTATACATATATGCTTAAGGTATTGGCTGTCAGCACCGTTACAACTAAAAATAAACAACAAACCCACGAAACATCCCTGTACCCCCCTCCCTCTCCCTGTCTCCCCCTCCCGCCTCCCTGCCCGGCGGTCCCTCAACTACCCGCCACCCCAACTGAGCAGAGTGCTTGAACCCCATAACTAGTACTTGCGTAGGGGGTGAGAGTCCGTCTGCGGTCCTCGGGAGCCCCCCTTCCCAGAAGCATGTCCTTTTCTACTGTTTTCAACCTTCCCAGATGTTATAGTTTAAAATTACACTTTTGTTCCTTCATATCCGAGTTGTCTGTTGTATCTTTTGAGCCGCTTGTTTATCCAGAGATAATAAGGCTGCGGTTCGGGTCGAGATTATCATAGTTCTATAGTGTCAAGTCCGTAGCAATCAGTCCGCTTTGACGCTGGTGTTGGGAGATCTTGATCCTTGGGATTCGTGGAGTCGGTTCTTTTGATGGGCTCCCCGTGCGCCGGACCTCGTCCCGGGGCGCCAGCCCTCCAGCCACTCTTGGGCCTCCTCAGGTGTGTCAAAGAACCACGTTTTTCCTTCTGCCTCGACTCGGAGCTTCGCCGGGAAAAGCATTGAATATTTAAGTTCCCTGGACCGGAGCTCTTTCTTGATCTCTAGGAAGCATCGCCTTTGCTTGGTTACTGACGCTGTATAGTCTGGGTAGAACGTGATGGTACTGTTCTCTAGCCGGATTGGTGGTGCTATTCTTGCTGCCTGTAGAATGGCGTCCCGGTCTCGAAAATTGAAAATGAGTGCCAGTATTGGTCGGGGGGGGGGGCACCAGGGCGTGGTCTCCCCCCAGGCACACGATGAGCTCTTTCCACGGAAAAGAAGCTGGTCAAACCCCGTGGCTGTAGTTGGTTCTGGACTAGATCTTCCACAAAAAGGTCCAAGGCCGGTCCCCCTGCTTTTTCGGGCACACCAATAATGCGGACATTATTGCGTCTGGAGCGGCCTTCGTGGTCATCGAGTTTGACCAGGATGAGTTTGTTCTCGGCTTCCAGATTACGTACTTGTCGCTGTAATGCGGCCGTATCCGTGGCGAGAGTCGTCGTTGTGGACTCAACCTCCGTGAGTCGGTGCGACAATTTGGAAAAGTCCGCCCTTATTAGTGAAATGTCTGTTGATATTGTACCGATAGTAGATTGCACTTGTTGTAGGGCTGCCATTAGGTCTACCAGCGTGTCTGCGTTGGGATCTTCAGCTTGAGCCGTGTCGGTAAGGGTCTTGTTCCCCTGGTCTTTGCTGTACAGGAACTTATCTAGTTTGCCAGCCGGTGCGCCCCTTGGTCCACGGCCCCCCATTTCGCACCACTCCGCCGGGGACGTTACACCAGGGTCACAGGGAGGGAGGCGCTATTCACCGCCGCCTACCACGCGTGATGTTTCACGCGCGGCCTTTCGGATTTCACACCCTCCTCACCTGCGGTGTCGAGCCGATGCGGTTATGCTGCAGTTGTGCGCTCCCGCGCTCTCCGCCGGTCAAGGGGTGGGGGCGATGTCGCCCGTCGACGTGGAATGTACTGTACGGTGTGTGTACTCCGGCGCGGCAGGTATTGGGGATATGATATGAAAGCGCTAGTTGTAGCCGGCTCGCCCTTTTAAGCAACCTGAGGCGGGCCCTGTCACAATCGTATGCCACAATGCAGGGGGCTCATGGCCAGTTCTTTCCCCTCGACAACTGTATTCAGTGGTAGGGCGTGCAGGGCTTGTCTGCCTTTAATTCTCGCTGGGGGTGCCTCCACCGTTTCTGTTCACTACTTAATTGCGCCCGTCCTGCGCCGTCCTCTCCCTCGCGATCGAAGGCAGGCCTACACGGCCATCCCAGCCCAGGGGCTGCAGAGTACCCTGCCTCCAGCCGCGGGTGCAGCAGATTTATTTTCCCCGCAGGTTGTTTCGCGCCGCGAGCAGCGGCCGACCGCCGCTCAAAGTTTCGGGCCCCCCGCCAGAACCAGACACCGCACCTCACCGTCCGCTGCACTCATCTGTTCCGCTGCGGGTCTGGTGTGCCAGTCATGTCGGCTTTGTGCGACTTTGTTCTCGGCGCCGCCGGTCTGTTGCCAATTGCGGGTTAAGAATATACGCGAGTCCCCGGCTTCGGTTCACGTCTGTAGGCCGCCGTGCGTCACTCTTCAGATCTCGGCATCTGTCGGTCCTATAGAGTTTCGGAAGGTCTCCTTCTGTTGCACAGAGATTCCGGTTTCTGCACCACTTGGGGTCGGTTGTTAAATGTCCGGAGTAATGAGCGGATTTGCTGGGAAGGCTCCCTCGGTCACGGAGCTCTCTCAGGCCGCGGCCATATTGCTCGGCTGCTAGCCACGCCCCGAGGACCTCATTTTAATAATTAGATAATTCGATTAATCTGTGCTGCATTTAACATTGAACAAAAACTACACTGTGCTTATCGTCCAGAGGCTTCTGGAATAGTTGAACAGCTAAATGGCACAATCAAGTCAAGATTAGGCAAGGTGTGTGCATCTACAATGCTGAAATGGCCAGATGCATTGCCTCTTGTATTGATGGGTCTCAGAAGTATTCCTGACAGAAAAACAGGATTGAGTCCACATGAGGTACTCATGGGAAGGGCAATGAGACAAGCATTTATTCCTGGGAATAAATTAATGAATATAACTGATGATCTGGTATTGGACTATTGCAAAGGATTGGCTGAAATGGTGCGTTCTGTCTCTCATCAGGTTGGAGAAGACGTAGTTGAAAGGCAGCCAGACCAAGCACATAATTTGAATCCTAGAGATTGGGTGTTAGTGAAGAAACACGCAAGGAAGTTGTGTCTAGCACCCAGGTGGGATAAACCACGTCAAGTCATACTAGTCACTACCACAGCAGTGAAGTGTGCAGGTTTACCCAATTGGATTCATGTTAGCCATACCAGAAGAGTTCCGAGCCCATCTGAACAACAAGAGCAGCCACTGACTGAACAGGCTGAGACATCAGGATTTGAAAGTTGTGAAGTTGAAGAATCGAGAGTAATAGATTCTGAAAGACAACTATATGACGAACAGCCAAGTACAAGTCAGGAAGAGTGGATACCAGTAATTGAAATACCTGATGCTGCTGTCGAAACAAGAAGAACAACTGAATTAAAGAGACAGGAAGGTAGAGAGGAAAAGACAGGGAAAGAAGAACACACTCAGGTAGAAATAAACAAAGACATTCAGAAACCTAAGCAGGGAAAGATAGATCAAGAAGAACAAGTTCAGGCAGAAGAAGAACAAATTGAAATAAGACCTGAACAGGATCAGGTAGATCTAGAAGAACAAGTTCAGGCAGACGAACAACAAATTATAATAAGACCTGAACAGGTACAAGTAGAGGAAGGTCCAAACACAGAAAATACAGAACAAAGACAATTAGAAAGGGAAGAAGAAGAACAAGGACAGATTGTGCCTAGATTAAGTAAAAATAAAAGAACTTTAGAAGGAGACAGAGAAGGTGAAAGTGCAGTTCAGGTCAAAAGAGTTAGAAAAGGAGACAATTGGCCAGAAGGAGTGAAGAAACTAAGATATTATCTAAGAAAATCAGAAAAGAAACCAGAGCAAGTAAATGAAGTTACGAGTCAGACGCAATCTAAACAAACTTTAATAAAACTTACACGAAGAAGCCCAAGATTGAGAAATCTGAACAGAAAATACAAGGCCCCTAAGTGGACCTACGTTATATTAGAAGAGTTTGAAAACTTAGATTTAGGTGAAGAATCAGAAAGAGTTCATGTTGCACAGATTGATGAAAGCAAATTGAGACCTCCTTAAAATAAAAGAAAATTTAGACAAAGAAAGAAAGGAAAAGAGAAAAGAAATTTTCTCAGATTAAAATGGCAGAAGTTGGAGACACTGAAAGACCAAAACGAAGTTTAAAAAGAAAATGTTTAAGATTTTGTTATGTAGTATTTTATTAGTAGTATTAGTATGGTTATTTCTAACAATAGGAGTACCTTTGTTGATGGAAACAAGTAACAAGAATAATACAATTACTAATGGGAAAGTAGATGGAATAAAAGAAACTAGAATAGAAATAGGGGTAGAAGATGAAATAAATTATCATAATGAATCAGACAATGATTCGTCTTTAAATGTGTTTACTAAATTGTTATTTCAGTACGTTAATACAATGGTGATTAGTAATTGTTATGTTTGTATGAAGTTACCCTCATCAGTGTCAGAAGGGGTGACGTATCACCATATACCTTTAACATATGGTGTATCATGTAGTGTTTTATCAAGTTTATTTTATGCAACAGGGAAACTTCGGTATTTTTATTCAAATTTAGATGTAGTGTTTTCAGAATTGCCTACTAGAAAGAATATGAATCCAGTAGTTAGTAGTAAAAATGCACAGTTCATGGGTGAATTCTTTTTAACAATGAGTTCAATAGATATAGTTCGAGCACACAAGGATAATTTAACATGTATATTACGTGAAGAAGAAAAATAATTTTTGAATTTAGTAGAAGAAAGGAGACAGGATTTAACAAAGAAAGCTGCTGACCATAAATCCCATGTACCTCCATGGGCTGAGAAAGAGGGAAATTATGCAAAGGGTGAAGCTCATGCTGCGATGTCCCTAGACTTTGTGAAAAAGGGAAAATTCTGCCTCCATAGATTAAAGACAGATTATAATAACAATTTCATTGGTTCCAGTGAATGTGAACACAACTTCCTAATTCTAGGAGGGTGGGGACTAAAAGGAGGAACTGATCCTGTATTTCCAGGAATTTATTATGTATGTGGGAATAATGCCTATTATAGGTTACCTACAAGATGGTACAGGAGCTGTTATTTTGGAATAGTTTTTCCAAAAATTTATCATGTGGACGGAATCAATGGAAAATCTAATGGACTAACACGGAGAAGAAGAGCTAGTTTTTCTGAAATAGTAGGTGATATATTTAGTGCATTGATACCCTCAGTTTGAGTCATTCTAAATTTGCGTAAAATTTGCAAATTATCAACCATTGATCGTCTTTCTACAGATACTGCAGGAGGATTTTTAATGATTAACACAGAGATGGTTGCAATAAGGTCTATGGTTTTACAAAATCGTCTTGCTCTTGATATTTTATTGGCAAAAGAGGGCGGAGTCTGTGGTATGTTGAAAATTCAACATTGTTGCACTTACATTCCGGACAAAAGCAAAGAAATTAAAGGTTATATTAGAAATATTACAAGAATGCATAATGACTTGACCCAACTGGAGGTTGACAGTGTGTGGGGAAAACTAACAAAGAGTATAACATCAATAGGGAATTGGTTTACTAATTTTGGAAGAAGTTTTCTAGGTCAAATAATATTACCAGTAGTTGTAATAATGACAATAGTAATGATAGTAATGATTACATGTAAATGTTACAGAAGCAAGGGAAAGAGAAGAATTCATAAAGAGAGGGAATGAAAAGGAAAGAAACGAAAGAGAATATGAAGAAATTCAGTTAGAAGAAATGAAAGGATAGCTATACAAAAAGATGAAAGATTTAGAAGGAAAAGAAGTAACTGACGACATAAAGAGAGGAGAAGGAGAAAACTGAGATGTGCTAAAGTTGGCATCTGGGAAGGGATGGGTAATTTTGTGATGGCTCAAAATGCCATCAGAGAGGGGATTGATGGAGCAAGGACTCGTAAGAAAGAGACTTGCTCGGAGGCAATCCTCTCGTTTAACTCATTAACAAGTTACTAACCATGTTCTGTGAATAATTAATACGCACCACATAAACACGTGGGTTAGCGAAGCTTGCTTATGTGTGCACTAATGCGAATAACAATGAAGACGGACTAATATCGCTTTAAACGGGGAAAACTGTTGTGCGCATGCGTCAACTGCATCTACGCAGTATGACGAGGTAATGCTTGGAGGGAAATTCTAGCGCATGAGCAGAAAACACTAAAATGGAGTCTTGAAGACTTGCGTGCATGGCATCTGCTTAGCTGAAATGAAAACAACCTATTTTACTAATGCTAATGCGGGGAAACTATTAATAAGAAAAGGGAAACAGAGTAGAGGTGGGAGGTATACAGTGTAACCATTTATTTGTGAAATTAATATTTGTCTTTCTGACTTTATTATTAGTGCACATTTGGGCCTCTCACGCATAGCCGAATTGAGCTGAGTAATTCAAAGTCTGCGCATGTCCACTGAAAGTTAACCCGGAAGGATGACACGAATGTTGAATGAAAGCCAAGGTCGAAAATGATGTGCCCTGAGAACGGAGGGTAAAGAGTTCAGCGAAGAGGACTCTTATTCATGAATTTATAAAATGTTGCAAAATAAAGTTTGGATATGTATGGGAACCCAATGCATGAATAAAAATTAAGGGGATGGGTTTGTGAACAATGGTTTAACAGAATAAAGTGACATGTAAGCATGGTGTGATGATCATCCCCCCTTGCCTGACCAATCATATTTCGTATTTTTACGATATTGAAACTTTAGTGGGTGGTACATGAAGAACGAAAGGTATAATTGAGGTAGCTTTAGTTAGTTAATTAGCTGAGCTCTGGATGCTGTCTGGGAGTCGGGGATGCTGTTGCTGGGAGAGATGCTGTGAGATGCTGATGAAGAACCGAATGCAGAATCTGAAGCAGAACTTATTATCCTAACTTAATTGAGTTAGATCAGAAGATCGCAGAAGAATATCGAGGAGGAAGAGAGTGTCAGAGAGGGGTGCGGCGCAATCATCGGTATTGGAGAGATGTCAACTATCCTGTCCTGAATCCTGTCCTGAAGTCTTTGTCTCCTGACCTATCCTGGGGGACCCTCACCAGCCCTTTGGCCAGGGGGTTGTTCTTTCACACCATTCTTGGTAATTATAATTTCATGTATTTGGTAGATGTTCTTTTCTCTCTGTCCTCTCCTTTTCTGAGCATTAATCATTGTATGAGTCCGAAGTATATGCTCTCCTAAGAATGATGGTGACTGTACTGTATTTTTGAGATGGTTCACATGCATTCAATTTAGATAAAGATTTTAAAACTTCCTGAGTCTGATCATTTACTTCAAATAAAGAATAGTTAAAGGTTATGTTAATTATCACCATCAATTAGTTCAACTAATGGTCCATCGACCAGAAGAAAGAACTTTTTGATCAGTGAAAAGATTAGTTAGGAAAAATAAATAACTATTCCTGAAATATGAAATTTTAACTAAACCCAGCGGTCTACTCAGTTGTGTGTTTATGGGCCCAGGTGAGTATATGGTAGTAGAGTATCTGTTGTTGGTATACCGCTGGATCATATCTCACAGGTGAGTTATCTGTTATAAAACAAGCATTTACCACTTCAGAAAGATATGTTATATGCAAAGTCAGGCTCATAGTGACACTCCAGAGGCACAGTCTACAATAGAAAACCTAACCCATCTTTAAACAATGCATTTTAGGTATGCCTAGCAGTCTCATAGTACACATGTGACTTAGTACAAGCTTAATAAACATATCTCACCATCTAAGCATAAACAAACCTGCTTTATAATTTAGAAAGATCTGCACTAAAGAATATGTAAGATATACCTGGCAAGTTTCAGAGATTCATGTTTTATATACACCTACAGTGCATGTTTTTTCTGTTTCAACTATAACTCTTCTTGTTCTGTTTTACAATTGAATAAATATGACTACAAGTCCCAGAATGTAAAGAAAAAAATTTGTAATAACCAACACAAGTGGTATACACTACCACTCATCTCATTTTCTTTAAATAGTTCTGTATACATTTCAGACTCTTTTTAAAGATCTCACATACACATATACCTTCTGAATCATTTTTTTGGGTTAAAAAGAAACATAATTCATATACCTGAAGATTGAGTTTGTTTATTAAATAGCTTTTTTGGCTCTTATTAGATAGATACAATAGTCTCAGGTCTGTAAAAACTAAGCACAAGAATGGCACACCACTCACATACATATGAACCATGAATGGCAATCTTTTCAACTTTACACTGTCAGATACTGTAGAAGGCAGCAAATGAAAACATTCTTTTCATATTTTAGTGTTGTAAGTGCACTTGTGAATGGTTACTATATGTTAACCCTTTCCCCCCTTTTATAAAGACCACATAAATAGATGCCTATTTGTTGATAATCGTGATGTCCTTGCAATCATCGCGATGAATTTGTGAGAAAATAAATGGGAGCTCAAAACATATTTGGCTTCATACTTTTACAATTTTAACAGTACAGTACACTTTTATAGCAACCCCTCACTAGGAAATAAAACCCTTTTTACACTGTAATTAGTCTAAACACCTCACATTTATAAGAAAAAGTGACCTGTCTCTTTAACACCCTTCCCCCCAATATTCTTTCAGCACAGTCTCCATACCAACCCACTAGAACCAGTAGGTCACAAGTTCACACCCCATTCTAAAAGGACCATACTTGTTACAAATTGAGCAGCAGCAGGTGTGGTTCTCTGTACACATTAAAAAGCATATCCATGCTGTATTACAAATTGTTTTACCACAGATGTAGTTATTAATCCTCTCAACACACTACCTAATTTTATCCACCTGCATGTTCACAACATCCAATCAAATATGTGTTTTTTAAGACCAGGAGAACACCTCAATTTTAACTGACTTACATTTAGAAAACTACCTTATTCATCTCCAGAAGGATTGTGGGCCACAGCTATGTCTTCTGGGCAAGAGAAGCTACTAGAAAGAGTGGTATTGACAGTGATTTGGGTTTGCCTAAAGTGGACATTAAATGGATTGGCCACAGAGGGTTAAAGTGTCATTAATTGCCGCCTATGGTTAAAAGCATTATGCATTCCCATCCCCCTGACCTCATGATTGTGCACTGTGGTGGCAATGACCTAGGCAAACTGACTGGGGTAGGGCTGGAAATCCTATTGAAGGATACCTTTGCAGCATTAATGACTCTTTTCCCTCACACTGTCTTGGTGTACCCAACATATGCCAAAGGCAGAAATGGATTTGTCTAATCAAGTCTGTCCACAGATTGACAAATCCAGAAAACATGTTAATAAGACTGTTTCTGCATTTCTCAAAGGCCATAACATGGGCTATATCTGCTACAACAACCTGCGGTTTGACATGCATGGAAATCTATAGAGGTGATGGAGTGCACTTTACAGACTAAGACAACAGGGTCTGAAACTCTGCATCCGGTGTTATGTGTATCTGTCATATACACATAATCAACACAAAGGCTCTTGTCAGAGTGCCCAAAATGTTGTAAATTTTATTTATACATATATTTTTTTAATTTTTCAAAATATTTGCGACAACATCAAGATGATCTTGAATACGTCGGGAAATCGCAAAACAAAAGCAGACATTCAATGGCCAACAGCACATTCAAAATTCATAACTCAAAAAGTTTGATTCTAACCATCACTTTTCATGCATTAACACCTAAAAAGTCTAAAAAAACAACATATATGACTCTCTCGGTGTGGCTCTCAAAGCGTGCACGACTGTTTGAGTGGCAAGTATGACTGGGTGCCTAACAATTTGAGTGGGTCTGTCACTGGGTGCGTTAGTGTCTGATTCACTCTCTGACTGGGTGCATCATTTTCTGAGTGCATCTGTGAGGGGTTGCATAACTCTCTGAGTGGGTGTGCGATTGGGTGCATGAGTCTCTGAGTGGGTTTTTTATTTTCACCAATATTTGGGACGACATTGCAATAGTCGTTACATATTTGCAGCGTTTCACAAGGGCCGTGCAGATGGTTGTGGCTTCTTCGAGACTATAGCGTGTAATTAAAAAAATCATTTTTGGACACAAAACTTGTGTCATTAACACCTCCATTTCTCAACATTGGGTCAGAGTACCTCCACCCTGACCCCTTATATCACCGTTCACACACATTTTCAGCCCTGAGAACCATTTCCTGATCCATAAAAAGGCAGGCGCAACTTTCTATTCAGGATACGGGCGTCCAATCACAGCATTCCTGATGGCTCGCGTCGTTGCGAATAATCATGATGTCACAGTGAAATATCCTCAAACACAGATATCACTAACTTTTTCTTCTTAAAAATGTCCTAAAAACTACTGAACGGATTTACAGCAAATAGCTAAAAGTGTGATCTGAGTAACAAAATCGTCCTTTCTGTAAATTTGGTGTAACTCCTTTCAGTGGCTTGGGCTGTAGGCGGTTGACAGGTCCTAAGGGGATTAACATTGCAAACGCACCCTTTTTTAACCTCATTTTTCTCAGCCCCTGCTTCGCGAATCACCCCGAAACTTTCCATGCGCAACAAGATTTGCCGGGGCACTTTTTTGGGAAAGTGTAGTAAAGATTCGTCAAACGACACCAAAGATATAGGCAAGTCAAAAAATGCTTATATATATATTGGCACTGTGGCAGGATGTAGGGGATCATGACACCGATTTACTTTGCAAGCAATGCTGGGAGCATTGAGGAGCACTGTGCAGGAGCATATTTGCGCATGAAAACATCCCATACCTATCAGGAGGGGCTGGAATAAAACAATTTCCCCAGTTGACCAGTTTGGTGCAAGCTGGGAACTGCAGTCCGGGACGGGGCGTAGTACGAGTGCTCCTGAAATTGATTGGTGTCAGCTGTGCTCTGATGCGGCACAATAAAAACAACAGACTTTTTTCCCCCAGCATCGCAGGCATTTGAAAAAGGCACTCCCGCTGAAACGCGTTATGCCGCCTTGTTAAATAAACGGATGTCGATGAATACCCCGCTGTGTCCCCTTGTCTGCTTCGTGAGTGGAGGGATTTGGAATATATATATATATATATACATATATATACATATATATATATATATATATATATACACATATATACATACATACATACATACATATATAACAAAATCCAAGGAAGTGACTCCAAGGTGAACTCGCACTCCACAGTTGGTATATTAGCAGGAAAGTTTATTGCGGCAACGCGTTTCACCCGATCCCGGGCTTCTTCACGGCCAAAACTTAATACACTTTGTGCCCAAGTTCCTTTAAAGAAAAATATAAATAAAAAAAAACAATGGGCAAAACACGGAAGGGCTTGCTCCTCAATGCTATGGATGTAGAAGACAGATGTCTTCAAATCATACACAAGCTAATATACAATATTGAAACATACATTATAATTTGCAAAATGCATGACAAAGTAATTCCAAATTTATAATCACATCCTGAAAATAACAAAAATTTAGAGCGCTGCATTCAGGAATCCTTCAGTGCATATTGGCCTCCAGCACAAGACACGAGCAAAAATGTATGCATAATTCAGCTTTTTAAAGGACGCTGATTCAGTGCTCTTCTCAAGTAATGAAAGGCTCACAGGACTACAAACTCCCCTTTTGCCCCGTCCCCAATGGCTGCCACAAATATCACTGAAGTAATTTCAGACCATCTTCCCCAGAATTTACCAAGCCAACACAAAGCGGGGACAAGGTAGAGATAGGAGGGGATAAACAACAACAAAGCATAAACAACGCCAGGGACACCATCCTGAATACAGTACAGCTTTCCGCGGAGGCACTCCAGTATCAATCAAACAAGATAGACATTCAACTCTCACTCTTCAATATCCTGGCCATCTTTGTGGCCAGGATTGATGACAAGCTCAGGGAACTAAACTCACTGATCAAAAGAATCCAGTCGGACACCACATCCACATATGCCCGAATAAACTGCTCTTGCCCTAACATTGTGGACAAGTTGCTAACACTTCCTTCAATGCTGGACAACTTTCTAATCAGGCTTAAACAAGGCCCTATGGCACAGGGGGCTCAACCCACCAGTGAAAACCCCCTGATCTGAAATCAACCAACTATAAGGACCATACATGTCCGCAGCCAACTGTACTAAGCCCCAGGGCAGTAAAAATCCAGTCAAACCGTTATTAGTGACTCCAGGGAGAACAGAAGATCCACACAAGAGGATATCAAACACAGACAGGGATGGCTCCAGAGCAACTCTGAACACCATAATGTCAGACCCGCTGGTAGATTCAGTGTCACCCAGCCTAGCCTAAATGGGATCCGGAGTGGAGAAAATAACGCTAAACACAGACGAGTGCAAAGAAGAAAGGGATGAAATAAAAAACTCGACCACCAAGAAGGAGTTTACTTTTCATTCCAACAGAAAGATCAATTGGAATGAACCATCAAGTTGCACCAGAAGAGGAGGAGGAGGCCAAGCAGGAGGCAGAGCAAGTCCCCTCTGCAACAAATCTACAAGGGAAGTGCAAACAGTCAGTGACACCTTGCACTAGGACTCCAGCTAAAAGCACACAGGGCTCCAACCATCTGACCAACTATCTCTAACAATCAGTGAGCCAAGCTCAACAGGGGCGCTGTCAACAGGTAAACAGGCAGGCCTCTCAGCCTTACCCGCCCCAGGTCTCCATGGCCCATGGCTCAGCCTCTCCCTGGTGTCAACCAGCAAACCAAGCCTGGAAGGGGCACTGCCAACAGCACCCCAAGCTGACCCTCCTGCTCAACTCCTTTACAGAACCCCTAGAGACTCCTAACCAAATAATTAGACATGCCTGAGGAGTTCCAGCACTGTGTTGGCACTCTTCAGAACTGTCACGGTAAGACCCGACGGTCTGCAGCATATGGGTGGTAACTTGAATCCAGCACAACTCTCAGACTATAAACCTCGGCCTAACGCCAGCACTAATGAAAAAAACCCATCCAGGAATTTTTCTGAAGCCTTAATGCCAGGCGCAAACATACAGGAGACCAAAACATGCACGTATTGTGCTCACTGGGATGAAGCATCTCTCCAGGGCACTGCTGAGGACCATAGAGACAGAACAACAGTGCTCAACTTTACTCCGGAATCTATTTCCAGAGGCCGTCATGACATTCTAAATAGAGGCAATATTCTCCGACTACTATCAGAAATCCCAGCATTACGCGACCTTGGCTCAAATGATCTTACAGCAATACAGTCTGAACGCTCTGAAGTACTCCGAGACAGGGAGTCCACAAAGACCACATGGACCACAACCAATGCAGTAAACAGAATCCTAAATGAAGGGCCTACTTTTAGAAGATGGGGAATTATGATTGTCCCCTGATATGAGCCAGGTTACCCCCAACCACTCCCCCCCCCCCCCTTGGGTTACGGAAAAGGACCAACCTGGTCATAAAAGGCTACCTCAGAACCTAAGGGCACTAGGGACTCCTTGTTTAGAGAAGCCTCAATAGTTAGGAATTACTCCAGAGCATACCGTTTTGGAATTGAGCAACTTCAAGACACTGGTAGAGGCATTACGAGAACAATCAACTGCCCCCCTGTGAAAACATGACTGTGCTTGGTCCAGGAGCCACTAGGGGAAAATAACACTAGGCAGTTCCGTATATGCTCCTGGGACATAAACGGCCTCACTACAAAGCTCACAGAACCAGACTTACTAAACTACCTGAAGTCATTTGATGTTATCTCCTGCAAGAAACCTGGCTTGCCGAACTGGCTCCCATAGAGGGTTACTCAAATTTCTTCAACCCAATCATAAAATGGGCGAAATACGGTCATCTTTCTGGTGGCCAAGCAACCTATATCTCAATATCAAGCATAACTTCAGCCACAGTCTTGGAGACCAATACTCATAGTATGAATGCTACAAAATCTACCATACTAATTAACAACACAGCAACCAGCATAATCTTTATTAACACTTACATCCATCCAAGGAGGAAGTCAACAGACTGCAAGAAATTAGCGCAGGAATTAATAAGGATTACAGAAGAGGTCAGCTCCTCATTTCTGGGGCCTTGATCCTGTATTTTCTAGGCATCTCAACCAGTGAACTCACTACAGCCAAAAGTACACACTTGGGGATTCCCCCGCAAGGAAGAAACATCCTTGGGTCCCAAATAAAAATTGGAAGGCGCCTGCTCGACGACCTCGAACACCTGTGCTTTAGGGCACTGAACGGCAGATTTACAGAAGACACCACACCTCCAGCTACATTTCATTCCGACACATCCAGCACCATTCTGGATTACACATTTTTATGTTTCCTATTCTTTCCATTTGTTCTCACTTATCAAATTAGAGACAGGACCAGCAGCGACCACCTTCCGCAGGAGGTGCACTTCTTCCCAAAATTTTCCACCATAACAAGCATCGAGGAGACATTTGACACAACATATACCATTAACTACAAGCAAATTAAAACTTCCTCAAATATTCCTATGGAATTACCAGTGGCTGTAGCAGATATACTTCGGAAACGGAAGTTGGCAAACAGCAGCGCAGTATGAGTGTGGGAATCTCTTACAGACACTCTTCACAGCATGTATGCAAAAGCAGTCAGACCCAAATCATCCACTACAACCATCATGCAACGAAATAAAATGTCACAAGAACTCAAGCTAAAGCAGTATAAAAGTTCAACAAACAAGCTGCGGCGAACTCTGCAGAAAAAACACAAGTACCAGATCATCTGGCAGCATTAAGATACCACAAAACGCAGCCAATTTTTTTTATATGTGCCATATAAAGAGCGCAGGATGAGGATCTCTGGGTCAAACTGCACGCAGATTTAAAAAACAATAAAAGTGCAAGATTCTGGACTTCAGTTAACTTCCTTCTTCACCCAAATAACGCTGGTGTTGACTCAAATATCCCTGAAGCCAACTGGGCACTTTATTTAAAAGAACACTTTAACTATCCAAATTCAGACAAGTCCTAGAAGGACCATTGGGAAACCACATCCTCAATATCAACCCAAGAAATAAACGAGGCAGATATAGACAGCATCAAAAAGCAGATAACTAAAGGGCAGAAGAAGGCGCACCAGGCCCGAATGGGATCCCCTCCTCTGTGTTCAAACATGATCCAACTCTATGAGCAGAAATCTTAGCACCGGTCTTTGCTGAGATAAGAAACACCAACATGTTAACTGCCTCATTGCATGGCTCGGTCATATCACCAATATTCAAGGGTGGCGACAGATCATCTCCAGCCAACTATCGCCTAATCACCTTGATTGACAACAAGGCCAAGTATTTTGCCAGGACTCTGCTCGAGGATCTAACAACATGGGCCTCTAGCAGCACCATGATCCCCTATAACCATCCCAGGTTCTCAAAAACATCTGGAACAACAACAAATATACTCGCAATCTCACTCTTAATGGATGCAGCACAACTCTCCAAATCACCGTTATATTTCTGCTTCATCCATTTCAAGGTAGCCTTTGACAATGTAGATTGCGAAAGGCTTTGGGGCAAGCTAGCAAGCTGGAAAATCCCTCAAGGCCTACTGAACATGCTAATCGCACTCCATGAAGAGACATGGGTCTGGGTTAAGGTAGGAGCCCGAACGCACCCATCTAGGAAATCCCAATGACCCAAGTCTAAAGCAAGGGTGTGTCCTGGCACCCACACTGCTCAATCTCTTCCTGGAAGACTTGACAGAGAAACTTCAAAAATGCAACTTTCACGTCCCAAAACTAGGGGGCATGATGATATCCAGCCTCCTTTATGCAGATAATGTGGTCTTGGTTAGTAGCACAGAGGTGGGGCTGCAACAGCTGCTAGACACCACGAACGCCTTCTCCCTGGAAAATGGCCTCTCCATCAACATTGGGAAAACCAAGACCATGGTATTTAACAACAAGAAAGCATGAACCCATACATGGTTTTGGGTAAATACCCAGATTGATGAAACCGAAACATAAAAATATCTAGGGTCATTATTGACAAAAAAGACTCCTTCACAGCCCAGAAAGAGAAATTACAAAGGAAAGGGCTGGCACTGGCAGTAACCCTTAAAAACCTGAAGAAGAAACTCTCCAGTCCTTTGCTGGCACTCCTCATTGAAATACCAAGAGTGAAACTCATACCAACAATTTCGTATGGGAGTGATAAGCTTAGAAGCCGGGATGCTAGCTCCTTGAACAACCTAATGGTGTGAATCTATAGGATTAACTTCTCCCTTTCTCAATTCACCTCACCAGCACAAATCCACCTGAAATTTGGTCTACTAAAACAGACGCTGGCCCGTAGAGGAACCTATCTAACATTCTGGAACAAGATAAGGAAAGAGGAACCCAACACATTGAACCATCTGCTACGGAAGGAGTTACAGGAATGCAACTCGTCACAGGCAATGGCCTATTTACAGGAATCACTGGAAAGCATGGAACTTACACAGCACTGGGATAGCTTCATCAGTAACCAGGTTCTTCAAGAAGATGGTCTGGAAGGCCCTTAAAATCCGCTCCGTTATTGAGGATAAGCCTCACTAGCCAAAAGAACACACAGGTGTATGATATTAAATAGCTATAAAAACCTTGTGCCACAGCAAAACCTCTCCACAGGATACCAAGCTATACTCATAAAACAGTTCCTAAAATACCGACTGGGCCAGTTACCCACAATGGCCCACCTACCACCTTGGCTACAAAAGCCACACACTGAGACTTGCCGCCTATATGGAGCATGGAAGAAAGACTTACACCATCTAGTCTGCTCCTGTGAAGAGACACATAGCGAAAGGAGACAGCTTCTCAAAGCGTCAATTAACCAAAGAGGATTACGCACCAGAAGGCAGGCCTTGCTGTCCTGCTTTAATCCAGAGGACCCCCAGCTTAACTGCCGCTTTGTTAAATTCCTGCAGGAGGTGGAGAAAAAGATGCCCAATAGCATCCCACCCAGGTCTGGCAAGGCAAAGCTGCCCACCGGCGGAAGCACTGTCAATTAACTCAAGTTTAAGTGACTAAACCCGGCAACACGGCATGCATCTTCTTGTGCTTGCACTTTTGAAATGTGTGTCCTAAAACTTATGAATAATACTTACCTTTTTACTGCGTATCTATAGAACGCAGAATTTGCATCACAAACATGCTGACACATCGCAACAGTTTGAGGGCACAGACCGAACTAGCGAGGCCTAGCGTACTGATCATTTCCGCTCAAGTGCACGTGGCTTAAAACTTGAGAAGATTAATCATTTTAATTACATATTCATGGGGCATATAAACTGCATTTTTAATCACTGTTTTACTATAACTAGATATGTGAATTTGTATTTTAAATTACTGTTTTATTGCAATGGTTTTAAGTAACCACGCGATTTATCAATAAACTTCTTCCTCACATATTACATCACTGATGACATGGTCAGTGACTTCACTGATGACATCTCAAATGACATCACTGATGAAGGCATCCAATCAGTGTTAGTGTTTCATAAACGTTTTTGAGACTTAAAGATATACACTAAGCTACTGCATAAGTTAAATTGCTATTGTTTGTGTACTAATAATTAGCGATACTGTTTCTAATATATGTTATTTGAGTGGCTGTGTGTCTTTCTGTATCAGTATGTGAGTGGGTGTCTAAGTGGCTGTATGAGTGTGTGCATGGGTATGTGAGGGGCTGTATGCGTGAGTTAGTGGCTGTGTGAGTGGCTCTATGGGTGAGTGAGTGGCTGTATGGGTGAGTGAGTGGCTGTGTGAATGGCTGTATGGGTGAAGGGCTGGGTGTATGAGTGCCTGTATGAGTGAGTAAGTGGGTGTGTGAGTGGCTGTTTGGCTGTGTGAGTGGGTGTGTGAGTGGATGTATGGGTGAGCGTGTAGCTGTGTGAGTGTGTGCATAAGTAGGTGAGTGGATGTGTGAGTGGCTGTATTGGAGAGTGAGTGTCTGTGAGTGGCTGCATGGGTGAGAGCTGGGCGAGTGGTTGTATGGATGTGTGAATGGCTTTGTAAGAGGTTGTCTGGATGTGTAGTAGGTGTATGAGTGACTGTATGGGCGATTGAATGACTGTATCACTGTATGGGTGAGTGAGAGGTTGTGTGAGTGGCTGAATGGGTGAGAGTGTTTGTGTGAGTGGTATATGGGTAAGTGAGTGGCTGTGAAAGTGACTGTATGGGTACGTGGCTGTGGAAGCGACTGTATGGGTGAGCGGCTGTGTGAGAGGCTATATGAGTGATTGAGTGGGTGTGTGAGTAGCTGTAAGGGTGAGTGAGTGGCTGTGTCAGTGGTTGTATGGGTCTTTGAATGGGTATGTGAGTGACAGTATGGGTGTGTGAGTTGATGTTTGAGAGGTTGTGTGGGTGCATGAGTTGGTGGTGTGAGTGGTTCTGTGGATGATGTCATTAGTGATGTAATTTGAGGTGTCATCAGTGATGTCATCAGTGAATTCACTGACCATGTCATGAGTGATGTAATATGTGAGGTCATAAGCAGTGCATTGTGAGGGGCATACGTTATAGTTAGCTCATCTATCTATAACTGCTGAATTTCTAAGATGAAATCTGAGCCTAACTATAACATCCCTTTAATCTTTGGTTTTCCAGTGAATTTCTAAGGTTTTTAAAATTCCATTTCTTAACTATAACGTCTCTGTAACAATTGTTTATTTCCAGTGAATTTCTGTTTTTTTAAACTTTATTTAATTATTGTAACCTGTAAACCTTGAGAGTGGTTGTTTGAGTGGCTGTATAGCTCGGTGAGTGGATGTGTGAGTAGTTGTATGGGTTTGTGTGTAAATGGTTGTATGGTTCTGTGAGAGGGTGTTAGTAGCTGTATGGGTAGGTGAGTGGGTGTATGAGTGGCTGTATAGGTCTGTAAGTGGCTTTATGGGTCTGTGAGTGGGTGTTTAAGTACCAATGTGGGTCTGTGAGTGGGTGTTTGAGTGCCTGTATGGGTCTGTGACTGGGTCTGTGAGTGGTGCTATTGGTCTGTGAGTGGGTGTGTGAGTGGCTATGTGAGTCTGTGACTGGGTATGTGAGTACGTGTATGAGTCAGTCAGTGGCTGTGGGAGTGGCTATATACACATGTGCACACATTTTACACAATGTGTCAGAACATCCGATTATAGTAGAGTCTCTTGTTGATGAAGTCAAAACAACTAGCTATCCAATCAAAATCAGAAGGTCCTTTAATCTCTTATCTGCGTTCAGAGACAATGACAAGCAATGTGTGTACAAAGTCCCTAAAAGTTCAGTGCGAGGCTTCCGTACACATAGTTAGTGGTTTGTCTGGGGACGAACGGAAGGTAGAAGTAGGTTTGGGGTTTAATATAAATATTGGTTCTGATGAATGTCCTTCTGTAATATGTAATGATACCAAGTTTTAAACTCCACGCTTTTTGGTGATGAAACTAGTGGTGCCTCCCTTTAACCAAAAGGGCTAAAGGCCCGGAACAAATCTAGGAATAATAGAGATATATCTGCAAAACCTTGGAATTGTTCCTCTATCTTTAAACCAAGTGACAAGAAACTATTAAGGCAGGACCAATCACATAAGGGTCCAGATAGTCCCCTGGATTTTGTTGAGATAAATCATCTAAACTCTCCTTTGAAGTCACAGACTCGGAGCCTTTTAATAGATCGTAAACAAAAAGAGTCTGCAAGTATTACTGATGTCGCCGGCATTAATAGTGGGTTTGTGACTATGCAAAATGATAGTGTTATAAAGAATAGGCAAGAGTGCAAACGGGTCGATGAAAACAGCCTTGGAAAAATAAATTGTCATTTACAAACACTGTCTGAACTAATTTCAATTATAGAGCATATGCCTTTCCCACAGGGTCGTGATAATCAGAGATTACCTGGGGCCTTATTGGCTGATGGTAATAAGTCTGGGGTTACCCACAGTCCACCATCTTTTGGAGGACATCAGTATAACCGTTTAATGGATGAAGTAGACTCGGCTATTTCTACAAGGGCCCTGCCGGAAAACCAATCTTCAGATTCCCTGAAGCTAATTTTCCACCCCCAATACGAATCAAGGGGTATCTATGACAGTCTGAATTGGAGTTCAATTCTAAAACTCATTTCAACAATTTCTGAATTAACCTCTATTAAATCGACGGATCTTGTTTCCATCGAATTTAAACAAATACATCTAAATTTAGCCCGTGAGCCCACTATTACAACTTGGACTTCCAATGAAATAGTTAATAAAATCTATGCCTTCAGCTCAAATTTCATGGAATGGGGTATTGAGATCAAGAAATGCATCCCTCCAAAATATATTTCCATTCTAGAAGTACTAGCCCCAAGAGAAGAAAAAGAAAGGTTGACTGCAAAAGGCCAATTTCATCACTCAGAGGTGCGACTGGCCCATTGAATAAACCAGTCCACCATACATCTGTCGGTTACCAATACATTAAAAGGTGTGCGTACATGTGAACTGTTAACTAAATGTTAAATGTCATTATAAGATTGGACATGGCTCCCAGCAACAGTCACAACCGCGTCCCTAGGAGTTGAGGATTGAATTTTTCTTACAGCATGTGAAAATGACATACAAATGAGAATATGTTCCTGGAATGTGCATGGGTTAGCCAATTTGCTGGCTGACCCTGATACTCTCCCATTTTTAAATGGTTTTGAAATCTTAATTTTGCAAGAAACATGGAGAGAGCAAGTTACTCCCTTACTTGGCTTTATTGAGTTTAATCTTCCTGCCACACGTACTAAAAAACAAGGGTGGCCTCTCACTTTATTTTTCAACAGTCCTTAGATTAACAGTTGAAATAATTGATTTGCAGTTGGCGTGGGTACAATGTGTTTTAACACAATGTAACTGTTACAACATGATTATATTGAATGTTTATCTAATTACAAGGAAAAACAAACTGTCTCAATTTCCTAGTCTGTGGCAGATCCTAAGAACGTTATCACTTAAGTATCCTAATTAAGGGTGGGTGGTGAACTCTGCTCTGCCAGCGGAGTTTGCGGAATTTTTCCAACTCCGCGCTCCGCTGGGAACGCGGAGTTCAGCAAAATCTGCGATTCCACGGCGTGGCGGAGTTTGCCCCTGACACCCACACCTAGCGAGGTTGCCAAGACTTACCTGGTGCATTCTCCGCCGTGCCAGGGCTGTCCTTCTCCTCCTGGCTGTCTCCTCTCCTCTCCAGGCTCGTCCGTGCAAAACGAAACCCCGACGCTGTACGTCTTGGGGGGACTGCGCATGTTTGGTGTATGTGATTCTGATACAAATTGCCCATATTTGAGTTCCCACTGTGTGAAAAACAGTACGTTTGGAACAGATGAAATGGGCAGCTTTAATCCGGAGAACGATCTGGACTGTATAAGCAATACCGAAACAGTCAATCTTTTGCGATGTCTTAGATCAAATGGGGCTCCGGGCCCCAATGGACTTCCTAATGCCATATTCCATGCCAACGCTGTTATGTGGGCCGAAGTGTTGACTCCAGTATTTAATGAGACGCTGGCATTGAATATTGTTCCTGTGTCCAGGCAAGGTAGCATTATACAACCAATTTTCAAAAGCTGCTGGCTGACAAGCCTGTCAATTATTGGTTAATTGCCTTAACTGATTAGATGCTAAGGTCTTTGCTTCTCTTTTATTGATTGACCTGGAAAACTGTGCAGCGCTGCAGGAAATAATTCCAACTAACCAGACAGAATTTCCTAAGGGTCAATCTACTATTATTAATTTGATGACCCTTACTTTATTAGCTGAACAGTCAAGTTTAAAAACGCAAAATCTATTTATCTGTTTCATAGATTTAAAAGCTGCCTTTGATTCAGTGCCTCATTTTTCATTATGGGAAGCAATTTGCAAAGTGGGGTTGTCAAGAGCCAGGAGACAACACCGACTACAGTCTCCTTGTCTTGCAGGCTTGTTCCGATGAAAACGGAAGTCAGGCGACCTGCAGAGGACAAGGACTTCCGTTCTACATCAACCCGTCAGGAGCCGGGGACGCAGGAGGTCCGGAAGAAAAGAGACGCAAGTCAGGGAGTTTGAAGGGAAAGAGCGTCACATGTGAAACAGGGACTTTCGAGTGCAGCGAGAAGCAAGAACGGAAACCATAGAGCAGAATGCTTTCTCGAGCCGCATTCTTGGGGAGGAATCTACGTATGCAGACGACACGAACCGGGAGAAGACGGGACTCAAGCGAGACCAAGGGACGCCTGAAGAAGAACCACTTCCCGTCAGCCTGTGGTCTCCTTCTCCTGGCCACGTCCAAGGATGGACGTGACTTTCCCAGGTACGTGAGGTATTTTAAATAAAGTCAGCAGCCGGGAGGGGAGAAGTGAAACTGCGAAGCAGGCGGTACAAAGGAATTGAACTAAGCTGAGAGGGGGGCTATCTTGTTATTTTGAAAGGATGAAATCCATATATTATCTTAAGCCTAAAATGCCTCAGCCCCTGAGTCATCCTGTTTCCTACTAAAAGAGCACCAAACCTAAAATAAAGGAAGCATTAAACTGCACAATACTAACCCATTAAAAAGTAACAAAAAAACGACTAATTTGTACACTTACCTGGTGTATGCTTAATTTTGCCGAGGGTACCGGCGGACGGGAGTTCCGAAGGACCTACAAAGGAAAGAAGAAAAGAAGGATCTGTAAAGAAACGAGTACTTGTTTGAGTTCTACTTGTTCAAAATCCTCTGTTACTTACTCTCTGTTACAAGTAAAAGAGAAGAGAGAGACGTTTTGTGACTACCTTTATTGTTGTAAGAACCCGCCTTTTGACAGGGCTATTCCCCGAAAGTTTTTGGATGCTCTAATTCTTTTATATACCAATACTTGGATCCAGGTCAAGTTAGGTGATGGCTGTGCTCTATCTCAAAACATCTAAATCAATAATGGCCTCAAACAGGGCTGCGTACTTGCACCTTGCCTTTTTAATCTTTTTATGTCAGACCTTTTAGAGCATCTTGAGTCTGTTAACGGCCATCCTCCAAAACATCTTAGCTACCTGCAATATGCTGATGATACCATTCTTTTGAGCCACACCTCAATATGCCTACAAAGATTGATCAATGCATTTGATGATTCCATATTAGTCAATGGTCTGGAATTGAATGTGAAAAAAACTAAAATTATGAAAATTGGCCCGGCAAAATTTAAGACTGCTTCATGGAGAGCTAGAGGTGGACCAATTAAAGTGGTGAAAACATATAAATCTCTGGTATTTTATTTGATAATAGAGTGTCGTTCTGAAGCCATTTTAAAGTTTTAAGGGCAAAAACTTTGACTTTAATTTATGCCTTTAAATGTTTACGCAAATCATTGAGGTGCCAATCCCATGAACATCTCCTTAAAGTTATGGGTGCGAAAATACAACCAACAATTGCTTATGGCTCGCCTAATACCAGGGGGTCAAGATGCTAAAACAATGGATTTATTAGTTATTAAGGCCTATAAGTCAGTCTTTGGGATCCCAAGGTCCACTGGCCAAGCGGAAATAAGACTTGAGTTTGGTCTCCAAAGACAATCCATGGTTGATCAAGCGTCATTTTTAAAATGTATGTATTCCCTATTCCTGTCTGATCGTGACTCTTTAGCAAATTATTGCTGGCGTGAAATAGCCCATTCTACTTATGGATACGCTTGGCGTTCCCATATTTCATCATGCCTTCAGAGTTTTGATTTGCAGACAGGGCTTTCTGGAATGACAATGCCCAGTTTTAAACAATAAAAAAAAAAACAACAAAAGTCTTTCACTTAGTGTGGATAAGGCAGCTTTAGTGGCAAACGCTCATGACTGGTCTGTGATTAATTCCTATCATTCCTTACAAATTCAGCCATACTTAAATGCCCATTTCTCGGCCCACATGAAGGAAAGATTTTTAAAATTAAGACTTGGCATATACCCAACTAAAGAAGGCACCCCAATATGGATACAACAATGGCCAAACTTGGAATGTAGACTGTGTGGGTGGCAACCTGAAACTGTGTTACATATTGTGTGTGTGTCCTAAACAGCTTAAAATATGGTTTGTATTATTGAAACATCTATTCCTTAAAGCAGGGGTTAGATCTGCCAGCCAGGCTCTTATTTTATGTTTCTCAGATTAATCAATTCCACTATTATGTCAGTTAATACATTTTCTATCAATTGCAGAAAAATAGCTGGTATCCGCAGTGTGCAATTAAGGGCAAGGTACACTTTAGAAAATATATGGATGCTGTTACCAGGTTATTGGTACTTTGAATGCGTTTGCAGTTGGACTTTATGATTGTGTCTTAGGCAATTTTTGTGATTAGCACCTAAAGAGTATATGGAAGCACCTTTTTTTTGTTGCTTATTTGTACAAGGACTTATAATATCTACAATTTTTGCACTTTGCCATTTTATAGCTATTGTACTATGTCATATAATGTTTATAGTTTTTATTGTACATCCCTGGGAATCCGACTATCACATGTTATTTGATTTATGAATTTTTAACAAATGTGATAAAAGTAGTGCAACTGTGGTATCAATGTTTAGTGCGACATGTAATCATAGAAATAACCATCCTTTTATGTGTACACAGTTGTATATTAATTGGTGAATAATGGATTTGTTTTTTACTCATGATTTTATTGTTTTAAATTGCAATGATTTTTGATAATCAAGCAATAAATAATTTATCTGATCTGAGTGGCTATATGGGTCTGTGATTGGTTGTTTGGATCTGTGAGTAGTAGATGAGTGAGGGGCTGTGTGAATCTATGAGTGGGTGTTGATTACCCGTGTGTGTCTGTGAGTGGGTGTGTGAGTGCCTGTGTGGGTCTGTGACTGGGTCTGTAAGTGGTGTTATGGGTTTGTGAGTGGGTGTGAGAGTGGCTACTAGAAGTGTATTGTTCCAATTTGTTCAATTAAAATTAACCAAGACTACAACTCCCAGAATGCACTGATGTGTAAAAGCAAAGTCTAGGAATGGGAAAGCGATGTGCCGATGACATGGAGCCATCCGGTCATTTACCATTGATTATTTCTGTAGTGATGGCATGATTTTTATAGCACTTGAAGAAAAATAATAGATGCAGATTTTGAATTATGCTAATGGGGAAGGTATTGCCAAGTAGCAAGTTATTATTCAGTTCAACTGCACTCACTTAATCGACCTCAGATAGATGAAAGGCTGAATGGGCGAGCCGGGAATCAAACATTCAAACTTAAGGCTACACATGGATCTCCATAATGGAGGTGTTGGTCCACTACACTATTTTACCAGTATTATGCGTTCGGTGCACCAGTTTACACTCCCAACCAAGGCTCCCATTTGGATGAAGACCAGTATGAAAAAAATGATAAAATACGTTCAGAACCACATTGTAGGTCTTTTTCCTCAGTGAAGTAGTATAATCAGAAGAAATATTGTTTGCGTCTCCCTCATCAGCAATGAGGAGCACTCAACGGTTTCAAAGTGACCTGGAGGGTTTGGGCCATCTTGCATAAACACTGCATCCAACAAGTACAATTTGGCACCAACATTTGAACTAAACAACCAGTGCACAAACACTGCTGTGATTAATTGGTACAAAAATTTAATTTACACTGACCAATTGCTGCAATACTCCAATAATTGCATACTTCAATAGGGTATAGGGGGGCCATGCAGCCCCCCTCTTCGGGCTGATTTCGGCCCTGGGGACCCCATCATCCGGGGCCCAGCCATATTTCAATGGGGGATGGGGCCATTCGCTCCCCTCCCTGGGCCGATTTTGTCCCAGGGCACCCCATCCCCCAGGGCCTAGCCATGTCTCCCTGGGTGTCCTGGTCCCACCCAGGGCACCAACTGTGTGCTATGGGACTGCGGGGGGAGCCTCAAGGCTCACGGTCCCAGCCAGCTCCCCGCCTCTTGCTCTTGCGCACAGGGAGCTGCTGGAAATGCAGCTCCCTGGGTGCAAGAGCAATGGTTTCATCTTTTTCCCTGCCACCATGTCTGCGGGCAAGGAAAGAGATGAAAACTCCACTTCCAGCAAGAGGGAGCACTTTGACAGCTCCCGCTTACTGAAAGTGGAACGTTTGCTTTTGCTTAGCGGGAGCCAACTCCCACCAAGAAAAAACTGCAAACTGCTATATCCTGAGGGTGGGCACCTCGTGATATAGAAGATGCTGGCCCTGTGGGGTGGTGGTCCCCAGGGCCATATATGACTGCAGGAGGGGGGCCATGTGGCCCCCTCCTTTGAGCTGCATGGGCTGGCCCCAGGTAGGTGCTGGTCCCTGGGGCCGTATATGGCCCAAAGGGGGGCCACGCAGCCCTCTCCCATTATTATATACATGGGTCCTGGGAGCTGGTGGTTTTCCTTGGCCCATGGGAGTCCATGTGGCCCCCCATTACTGCTTCTTTAGCCACGGAGAGGTGGTGGCCCCTGGGGCTTCTAGGAAGCTGAGGAGGGGGGTCTGCACACCCCCTGCATTTTTAAGTATAAATCCCCAGGGAGGTGGTGGTCCCTGGGGCTTCTAGGAAGCTCGGGAGGGGGGCCCCGTTCACCCCCTACTTTTCTCAACTAATGCCCTCAGGTACTGGCCTACCCAGGGTTTTTTATTAAAATAAATAGGGCGGAAGTGGTGCTTGTTTTTTTTTGTAATTTTTGCCACGGATTCGCACCTCTGTTGCGATTTTGCGGCATATATTTTAAAAAGGTGCTTTTTTGCCATGACTGGGTCCCAGTTGGAACCCAGGACCAGAGTTAAGGGGTCAGGATATTCCTACCTTGCCCCCTTTTCTTTTTATTTAACACTTCCTGGTTGAAGGTTGGCAGCCAATCAGATTTCAGCACAGGGAGTGTCGGATTCTCGTAGGATTTGCGTCCCTATATATACAAATTTGGTTTTCCCTTTATATTTCAAAACTACTGAACAGATTTACACCAATTTACAAACAGATTGATTTCTGGACCAAGAGCTACCTTTCTGCCAAATTTGGTGTAATTCCGTCCAGCGGTTCTGGTTGCAGCCGTGTCTAAAATCTCTATGGGAATTAACATAGAGAAAACGTGTTTTGGGACTCCCCTTTTTTCTTGGCCCCCGTTGATGGATCACCACGTAACTTTCAACACAGTTAGTAGTTAAAAAAATATAGAAATTCACTCAAAAAATCAAATGTTACAGGGACGTTATAGTTAGGAAATAGTTTTTAAAAAACGTATAAACTCACTGAAAAAAACAAATGTTACAGGGACATTATAGTTAGGAAATAGAATTTTATAAATCATAGATATTCACTGAAAAAGCAAAGGTTACAGGGACGCTATAGTTAGGCTCAAATTTTACTCATACAAAACCATTGAAATTCAGCAGTTATAGTTACCTGAGCTAACTATAACTTACGCCCAACCAATGTACTGCTTATGACTGCTTATGACCGCACATATTACATCACTCATGACACGGTCAGTGACATCACTGATGACATCACTGTTGACATCATCCACAGACCCACCACTTACACACCCACTCACACCCCCATACAACCTCTTGTAAGCCCACTCACATACCCAAACAACCAGTCACATTCCCATTCACATACCCATACAAGTACTCACACAATTACTCACTCCTCCTTAGAGCTACTCATACACCCACTCACTCACTCATAAAGCCACTCACACAATCATTCCCTCACTCATACAGCCACTCATACAACTAGTCACTCATCCACACAGCCACTCACACAGCCATATACCCACCCATACAGCCACTCATACACAGACCTATTCACCTATACAGCCACTCAAACACCCACTCACACAGTCAGTCTCTCAACACAGCCACTCATTCAGCCATACAAGCACTCACATACCCAGACAACCACTGACATACCCATTCACACATCCATACAAGCACTACCATATCTGCTCATTCACCCATATACTCACTCAAACAGCCACTCACTCACCCATACATCCACCTACACACCCAGTCACTCACTCATACAACCATTCAGATACCCACTCACTAACCCACACAGCCACTCACTCACCCATACAGCCACAGACACACCCACTCACTCACCAAAATAATTACTCACACACCCACTCACTCACCTACACAGCTACTCAGATACCTACTTATACACTCATTCAACCACTCAGGTACCCACTCACACACCCATACAACCACTCACACATCTACAGACCAAGTCAGAAATTCACTCACTCACCCATACATTCACTCATGCATCCACTCACACACCCATACAGCCACTCACATAGCCAGTCACACCGTTATACAGACAGTCACACACACACACACACACACACACTCAGATTACATATGTTAGAGCTAGTATCACTAATTAGTAGTACTACTAGTATACTAATCTAACTTTTGTAGTTGGTTAGTATATATGTTTAACACCCATAAACTCTTAAAAACACTTGTACTCACTTGATGATGTTATCAGGGATGTCATAAGTGATGTAATTTGAGATGTCATCAGTGATATCACTGACCATTTCATGAGTGATATAATATGTGAGGTCATAAGCAGTGCATTGCAGGGGCGTAAGTTATAGTTAGCTCAGGTAACTATATCTGCTGAATTTCAATGATTTTGTATGAGTGAAATATGAGCCTAACTATAATGTCTCCGTAACCTTTGGTGTTTTCAGGGAATTTCTATGGTTTTTACGATTCTATTTCCTAACTATAACATCCCTGTGATTTCTGATTTTTTTCAGTGGAAAAAAACACAAACACACATATATATACGATATATGATACACTTACCTGTGAAATACTTACATTTACGATGTAAACGCATGCATGGTAAAGGCATATTCCTAGTAAAAATGTACATATTCCTGGTAAAAATTTGCATGGTAAAGACATGCATGGTAAAGACTCTTGTGTCTTAATGTATGCGTGGTAATGGTATTGCAAGGTTCTGGCCGTGTTGTAAAGGCTGTTTCCCACAGAAGGAGAGTGTGGAAAGACAGCAATGGAGAGTAACTAGATTAAGTGTGAGACATGCAAATGGAAGGACTTCAGAAAGAACGATGTGTAGAAAGAGGGATAGAAGTGACTAATGCAGAGAGCATGATTGCAAAGAAAAGTGATGTTGAGGGAAGAATGGTAGTTATCAGTAAACATCAGTGCTCACAGGCATTGCTACACATAATAGGTCTGACTTGTTTTAGATGTACGTGTTTGTTGAAGTATTGCATATTTGGATGCACTAACATAAAATAAAGATAGAGGAACCCTAGTATTGGCCAAATGGCATGCTGTGTCCAGAAATGGATTTCAGTTCACGTTTTTCCAAAACCCATAATTTCAAAGGCCACACTTCTTGGAAAGAATTCCTAAACACACGTATTAGGCCTTGCCCTTTTTAGAGACCTCCCACCTTTTTAATGCCACATAAAGCAATGTCCAACACGTTTTAAAAAATTACCTGGGATATTAATGCTAATTTGTTTGTAGAAGAGGAGGAATAAGTGGGACTGAATATGACTAAATATGACTAAATAATGGCTGATTTGTAGAGGTCCATAAACTATCAAATCGTTGACAAGGTCTGGAAGTAACCACTACCTTCAAACTAGAATTGTGAATTGGATTCCCACTACCTGTACAACCTTGAGTCAGCATGTGGAAGTAGGTGCAGACATTTTATACAATAAGAAATTATGATGGAACAATGTCTTTGTTTTGCTGTGGCAGTGATTAATTAGTAAAACAGTAAGCCACGGGCCCAAAGTTTTGCTCTGAAGCCCGTTGCTAGCCGAATACAAATGTTGCGTTGTCTTGATCCCACCTCATGCCTTTTTCTTCCATCAATATACTGTCCCTGCTCTTTTATCTGACTCTTTCAGTCTCATGTCTGTCTGTCTGTCCATCCACCTGCCTGCCTGTCCACATCTATGTATCTGTACATATCTATGCATCACTGTGTATACCTATGTATGTCTATTTAGCCATATGTGTGCCTATTTATTAGTCTCTGTGCCTCTTTCTCTCTCTCTCTCTGTACCACTGTCCATGTCCCTCTTTTGCTCTACTCTGTCCCTCTCGCTGTTCCTCCCCTTTTCTCTTTTCCTCTCAAGCTCTGTTTGATCCCGCTTGGTGCCTCTCTTCTCTGCACCCACTTCTCTGCCTGCCTTTTTCAGATGATGAGGTGAATGGGAAGATACTGGGAAGTAGACAGATAATGAAGTGGAAGCAAGGTGCTGGGGCTAAGGAAATGAGGAGGGCGAAGAGATATGAGGGAAAATGGCGAAAATACAGACAACAGAAGAGAAAAGAGGAAAGCAGTTCAGAATACAGATATATTGGAGACTGGTGAGTGGGTTGGAGAGATTGATGAGAGAAATCATATTGTAGAGCAGCAAAGGGGAGAATGGTGAGAAACGGGGGAGAGCACATGGAAAGATGGAGATGTATAGGGAGTAAGAAAAAGATACGGTGGAGAGAAACAAGCGAGAATGGAAAAGTACAGGGGAGAGATGGAAAGGGGAGATAAAGTGGGGATGTTGTAGAGAGGATTAGGTTAAAAAAGCAGATATAGGAATGGAGAGAAACAACAGAAAGACAGGAGAGAGAATATTGAGAGGGAAAGAAGAGCAGAGAACAGGGGAGAGTGGAGGAAAGAAGAAAGGCAGAATGTAGCGATATACGGAGGAAATTAGAAGAAAGAGAATGAAGATATACAAGAAAGGGTGTATAGGTGCAGGGAGACTAATAAGAGAAGAACAAGATTTTTCAGATATGAGAGAAGAGTGAAAAGTAACTATATGTGGACGTATGCAGAGATGCAGGAGAGAAGGGAAGAAAATGGGTGAGAGTGAAGAGAGGGGGAGAAAGAGGCGAATGAAAATGAGTCCTGCAGAAAAAAAGGAGAGATGAGGGTTAAAGACAGTGAAAATGGAACATCAGTGGAGAATGGAGGGAGGGAAGGGCAAGCGGATAGTTGAAAGTTGGAGTTTGGGGAGAGAGAAAGGAGAAATGTGGCAAGACAGAGAGGAAGCAAGGGGAGAGGAGGGCCGATATTTAAACAGAAGTAAGTAGGCATATCAGAAGAGTGAAGAAGAGAGGGGAAGAAAATATACATGGGGCAGAGGAGGGAGTATGAAAGACAAGAGAGGAGAAGCAGGAGAAAACGCTAGGGAGTGCAGGTCATATCTATCAATGGTGCAGCAGGTGCAGTGGCACTAGGCATTCCTCAGTTTATATGCCAATATGAGGCATCTGTATGGTGTCGAGGTTATAGTCCAAGTAATGAGCGAATCAAAGAGAATATTCAAGGGTCTATAGGTTGCTGCTACCCATACAGTTGGTGTTTTCGAGTAAACAATCAAAGATTAATATATGGATCCCGATGATATTTGGCCCTTGGATGGGGAAATTATCCACCCAGCCGTATACACTGCGATTGGTATCAGCAAATTTCGGGAAACCGACTCGGGAAACGACATCCTCCTCGTCTCACCGAGGAGGACATCGTTTCCCGAGTCGGTTTCTCGAAATTGCTGACACCAATCGCAGTGTGTATGGCTGGGTGGATAATTTCCCCATCGACCCTTGAATATTCTCTTTGATTCGCTCATTGCTTGGACTATAACCTCGACACCATACAGATGCCTCATATTGGCATATAAACTGAGGAATGCCTTTTGACTATTGATGCACAAATTGGATTGGCATAGACGCCTTATATCTTTTCTGCCCTGAAGAAGTCCAATGTTTTAATGGACGAAATGCGTTGGCTGATGGTTTTATGCATGAAATACACAACAATAAAGGAAGAAACATAATTGGACCGTGCAGAGATTGTCATTTACAAACAGTGTCACATTTGACTGTGAAATCCTTACTCCTTTACTACTTTTCTGTTTGCCTTTTTTTGTGGTGCAGCTCTGATCGTGTATTTGTTGTACTATATTCCCCTGGTAAGGGAGGCATCTTTTGGGCAGAAGGTGCACACAGAGAAGTGCACACAAGGATATTAAATACTATCCAACATAAAAATGTAACATAGGTGATTAACGGTGTGGGTGCTGTGTTTGTTCTCTGGTCCACTGCCCACATTTCAATGATTTAACAATCAAAAGTGGTCGACCATCACTCTTCCAATTGGCGTGCTCAAAGTTGTTCCGACTTGCTAGAGTACGGTCTCTTATTTGTCCATACATATAACCATGTGGCGATACGAAATTCTTGAGGAGAGTCAAATTTACCACCCATTTTGTGGACCTACAGCTGAGTCAAACAGTTCTTGACTTATTCTGTTTTTAATCTCAGAACTCAAGCTGTCCATGAGGACTATCCGAATTGCCAATCAGTCTCGCTTGAAAGTAAGTTCAAAGTGAGGTGTATGTGAGCAGTGACTGAGACATGCTAAGGCACAGAGAGAAGAAGCGCTGAGTAATAACCACTGAGCAGATGTAAACTTGGTGAAAAAGGTGACGGTCTCCTGCTGAAGACATAGATTTTACAAGCTGTCAGAGAAGGATTTTTTTACATGGAATCTGACATATTACTGCAGTAGGAAAGAGTTTTGGTATTGGTTTACTCATGTGACAAACTGTGGATATATGTGGTTTTATTCAGCACAAGCCTCACCTTAAGGCATTAGTTTTTTACATGATCATGTGTATATGTTACACATATTCTTTTAGTCACAAGTATATTAAATGACTGATGCTTACAGTGGTCTGTGCCCAGGAATTAGACCCCCTTTACACATATGGCAGCAGTGGGAAAAAAACAAGCATTGGCAAAGCCAATAGGTCTAGCGTTGTACGCTAGCCTTTTGGCAATTCTTATTTTGTCATGGTTTTTGCAAAACCTTAATGTTCAAGAAGCTGCTAGGTGTTTGTCCATCTAAAAAAAATTGACTAAATGCAAAAAAAAAATTTGGGTCTCAGAAAATCCCACACTACCATAGTAATCCCTGGCACTGAAGGGAATTACTTTGTGTGTGGACGTGCAGGCCGTAACTCATAGTGATGTCACCCAATGGCTGAAGTGTGCTGATGCATTGTCCCTTGATGCAGGCTTGAATGTAATGGAGAAAAATGTGAATGACACAACCACAGACAAGTGGATAAAGTATGCCTGAAACCCCTATACCTATGTTAAACACATAATTTTAGTAAAATTAAAACATCTTGGGTAACATAGACTTAAAAGGACAATTGTTCTGCCATTGCCAATCATCCTCTTGTCTTTGAGAAAGAAGGAAAGAAAGAAAGAATGAAAGAAAGGATAGAAAGACCAATAGAAGAAAGGAAAGAAAGATTGAAAGAAAGAACTGCTAAAGCTGGAATGTGTCCTGCACACTCTTCTGGTAGAAGAATACTGCTATCACCTTAGGCTCTAAACACAAGGGTAACACTAAAGTAATTATAAAGTAAGAACAAAAACATTGACTGCTTAGGGAACTATTTGGTGTGCTGATGGGTTCATTGTGGAAGAGAAAAATGCAGTCACTGAAAACTAAGTAAACCAGTCGCTGAAGTAGGATGACCTATTGCTCAATGTTTTATGCTGTAATGGGCGGAAGCAAAAAGTGAATGACATAACAACAGACCAATGAACAAAGAAGGTGACAGAAAGCCCCTTTAAATAAGTATATTATACATATAATTTTAGTGAAATCAAAAGGACTTGGCAAACACCAGGCCTAAAAGCACTTAAGAAAAGAGACAAATGTGCAACCATGGTTGATTTCCTCACCTACAAGTGCCACGCTATTGGTTCACCCACTTTTGAGGGGGTTTCATTGTGCTTGGATTCACAATGGCCCCTTAGCAGTTAATTCCTGTCACATTTCCCAGGTCAAGAAATGTCTTTTCCTAACTTCTCTATGGGCCAACGCAGGCCCGGCTCCAGGAATTTTTATTTGGGTGGGCCAAGGGTGCATTTGGGTGGGCCACTGCGGGCTCGATTTGTCGCATATATGTCTAGGCAGGCCTGATTCAGGGCCCTCCTTTATCTCTTCTTAGTCTTACAAGGTCCAGTAAAACGCACTCTTTTCCAAATCTCTTTCTAAATATTATCACTCTGAAAAAGTGTTTTTTCCATGTAATGTTCCTTTGATGGGAAGAGGAGGTTTCTGAGGTGGGAGTATCAGGCAAGTGACACTACTCAGGCTCCCTCTGTGCGAGTCTTCAGGGAGAATCCCTCTTCATTACTACCTCCACCTGACCCCGGACTCTGCAACGCACTCCCTTACAGGCTTGATTATCCACTACTCCTCTCCAGTGCACCTTATCTCACAGCTGACCTTGGGCCCCAGCCCCATATCAGGCACCATCGGGCTCCACTTTCATTTTTCCCGGTAAAAACATTAGTAAAATCACCTTCAAACTTAAAACATTGAATATAGCGGTAAATATAATTAGCACGCACTTTAAAGTATGTTCCACAGTAGCCCTTATGACCCGACTGCTAATCAAATAAAGAAAAACAGAAAGGCCATGACAGGGCCGGCTTCAGCGCTGATGCGAAAGTCTTTTTGGCGCCGCACCAATAACCTCTTTCTCCGTAAATAACCTTTACTACCACCTTCCAACAGTGCCCCTCATCCCTCCATGGCCCCCCTATTGACCTCCTCCTCGGATTCCCTAACTGCCACCCTCCACTAGTGCCCCTCATCTCTTTGTAGCCCATCCCCCTCATGACCTCCTCCTCAGACTTCCTCACTGCCACCCTCCAGCAGTGCCCCTCATCTCTCCCTAGCTCCCCCTCCACCCCATGACCTCTTCCTCGGATTCCCTCACTGCCACCCTCCAACAGTGCCCCTCATCGCTCCATAGCCCCTCCCCTATTGACCTCCTCCTCGGATTCCCTCACTGCCACCCTTCAACAGTGCCCCTCATCTTTACGTAGCCCCTCTCTCATATGCATTTCATTTGTTGTACAGCGCTACTCATATCAGTGTAGTGTGTGTCAGTACTTTACACCATGCACACATTATACAGAGACAATGAATCATACAAGTATGTAAATCAGTCTACAGGGAATGTCACATAAGCCAATGAGGATTACAAGGTGTATGAATCACATGTCATCCATACTGGTGGGCAGTATATTTTAAGATGGTTTGGTCTGGGGAAACACAACCTTAGGATTTAAAGAGTATTCCATGGGGGTCAGCTTTACTGATAAAAATGTATATCTGCCCAAACCTACTCATTTTAGCAACATTAGAATAATGAAAGACTGGGGAAGTTCTAACTATATCACAAAAAAAAGCGAAGTTCTAACTATACCATTCATGTTTGTATGCAGCTCTTTGATGACAGTTCATTGGTCACTGTCCTATGTTAGGATTGTAACTTCTGAACTGCAAGTAGCACAAGGATCTCTGTGACAAAGGGAGTAACCCACTGAGCTTCCACATAAAATACAGTTCATCTGCATTTAAAAACTACTAACAGAAACGATTGCTCTCCAGCAGGATCATTTATCACCAGCCTTATCTGGGCATTTTGTATTGTCTTATTGTTGTCCACGATAATGATAAAAACTGTTTAAATGAAGCACTCACGAAGTATGTGTCCTGCTGGGCCTGTGCATATTTTAAAAAGAAAAACAAATAGTAACACATTCTCTTACCTACTCCATTAGTCAAACTTTGTGTCACAGCCTGATGTGATAAGCAGCTGCAGGGGTCAGGAAAGGTGAATAGGAATAAACAAACTTCTTTTCTCCTGCGCTGCATAGAAAAAGAAATATCCGCGCAGCAGAACATTGTCGCCTTTGCCATGTGGAGATGAAGGGGTGAAAAAATAAACAAAGCCTCGTTAACATGTAAATGGTCTTTTAAAGACCTGTGAAGTACTCAGGTGCGGCTGCGATAATCTCTAAAACTGTCTGTGTGTGTGCGCGCCCGGGAAGCTGTCTCGGCCCGGGCTGACACACACGACGTGTGCTTTGCGCGCCTGCCTTCAAGCCCTCACTGCGAGGGCCAAGGCTCCTGTTTGGGTGGGCCAGGCTCATGTTTGGGTGGGCCTGGCCCACCCGGCCCACCCGCTAGAACCGGGCCTGCCGCCAACGTCTGACTTGAGCTAAGCTCTAGATCCACTCTAAAGTCTCTTAACGTGCAGATTTACTTTTCAATCCGCTCAACTGTCTGCTACGTGAACTGGGCATTACTTTGAAATATTTTAAGTTTATGTACACCTGGGAATGACACTTTCATGAGCTGGGCCACCTAGTCTGTGGCCCAGGCCCATAACGAGGACATCATTTCATTACAAGTTTGTGTTTCACGAAACGCTTTCCACAAATGTTTATTAGAACTTTAAACAGCTGCAGCGGAGGGAGGTGTGGACTGCAATAAAGGGGCTGTGGTAGAGTCCAAGTAATGTCTCTGTCTGCTAACCAGCACTCTTTAAACCAATATCATCGCAAAATTATTTGTTTATTAATTGCATGTGGACCATGAGCCCCATACCTCAGTAGCTTAGCGGAGGTTGGGTGCCAGAAGGTAGTTCTATGTAACACTAAATATTTAAATTGGTATTAATGGCTCCTTTGACTTTGGGTGTATGCAGAGATGGGTGGCTAGAAAGGAGGATGAACGGAGGGATGCATGGAGAGAAGGATGTATTGGTAAAATGATGGAGCTAGAGTTAGATGCAGAGAAACAATGATTGATAGAGAAAAGGAGGGATACATGTAAAGAAGGAAGAAAACATGAAGAAGAACGCATGGATGGATAGGAGAAAGAAGGATGTATAGATGCATGGAAGAAGGAAGACTGAGTGGATAATGAAAGAAAGGAAAAAGAAGAATGAAGAAAAAGAAGGATATATGGAAAAGAAAGAGGGAGAAGGATGTATGTAAAAAGAACAGAAATATGGATCGATGTTCAGAAAGGATGAAGAGAAAGAAATATGGAAAAACATGAGTAAGAAAGATGGTGAGAAGGAGGGAATGGCAAAACACTGAAAGAAGGATGGAGAGAAGGAAGGAATTTTCAGACATTCAGAAGGGAGAAATGCCCCCAAATGACTGCTAGGCTTGTTTGACTCACCCACTTGCTTCATACGGTTCAAAGTGGGGAGTATTGTATTTTTCTGGCTACTCCCTTGATTAATTGTCATCATATTTTACCTGGCTACGGCAATTTACTACCCCTGCAATACGAGCACTTATTTTTCAGGGGTGTACACACAGGCAAAGACAGGTCCTGTACTCAGAAACACACAGACAAAAATATAAAATCTCTCACGCATCTTTCAAAATGTGTAGATAATATCCCTCCCCATCTTTTTTCTTGTTATGCAGCAATCTAAACATTAAAAGCTTCCTCCTAGAACGCCACACCCCAAACCCAACATTTGTTATTGCCATACCAGTTCTCTGAGTGAAAAATACTGCCTGCAAAAGTTAAGTTGTACTACATTTACTAGAAAAATATCTAGGGAGTCAGGGAGTCATGTATGTATGATTTAAAAACTCAAACCCCTCTCCTCTCTAACCCCAGTTAACACTTTGTACCTGAACAATCTGTTTGCCTGTTCCTGGAAAAATGGGCTCCCCGGCAGCCTAGCTTGTTGAGTGGGCGCAGCTCTTGGCGTTCAGCCGCAGCAAATCCCTGTAAATGGCGAACTTGATGGTAAGTCATCCCCAGCAGTAAGAAAAGCCTGCTGTTTGCATCATGTGCTGATCCCCCTTACCGTTAGCACTTTCACTGGTGAGAGAGGGAGTCTGACAGCGGCAGCAGGAGTTCACATCATTAATCCATGTAGCAGAACTTCAAAATTACATAGTAAAAATGTGCTGTGTTCATGTGGCCGGGGTGGAGAAATGACCTTGCGGCTAGTGCTGCTAATGGCAAACCATGTTTGAATCCTGGCTCAGCTCAGCATCCTGTGATTGTGGGCAATTTCACTTAATGTCCCTGTGACCAAAAAATGTGGAACATGTTCTATGCTCATGTCCAGTGCTCTAATGCCCGCGGGCTAGTATTTTGGTGAATAAAACCACAAAATTAAGCATTGTGAGTCTGAACAATTTGTTTGCTAAGTCCTGAAGAACAGCATTTATTTCCTTAAACAATTTCATGGGTGGGACACTAACAGCCTTGGGGAAAGCTGAGCAAATGATCTGGCTAGGCTCCAAGAGCTAAAGCATGAGCCAAGCCATCCAAAGATATAAAACAGGCAGCAAATGCCATAACGATTATATATATGTGTGTGTGCTTGTGTGTGCATGTGTGTGTGTATATATATATATATATATATATATATATATATATATATATATAGATATATATTCACAGAAAAAAGTTTGCACGTAATTACGTTCCACAAACATTCGAAATTCTACAGTCATAGCACTTAATTTTATGTTTATGCATCACTTACACACTTATTTCCATCGTATTTGTGCCAAACACACCTTAAACTGCACAAGCATAACCAATTCATAGCTTATAGTTATCTTTTGAAATTATCATTTATGCACCGCTTTCATATTACTATAAGTCATAACTATAGCTCACATTTATACTTATGCATCACCTTTCAATTAATATAATTCGCATACTTCCATGCACAGTCTTGTCACCACACTACATTAACTATAGCTCGCCCTTTCTCCATGCACTACTTATACCCTTGGATATTACCTGAGTTATACCATGTGAAATTATTGCAGTAAATAAAACATGTATGGCACCAGAAATTATATTATTAGCCAGAACACAGTGCATGTTACAATGTAGAGTTATTGTTAATGTAGTGTGGCGAGTGAGGTGTCAAGACTGTTAAAGACTGTAGAATGTATTAGCTTGCAGTGGATTAATGTAGAATGTAGTGGCATAAACTGTAGTGTCATAAAATGGAGAAGCATACTGTAAATTCCATACAGTGGAGTGGTGTAAACTGAACAGACATTGGAGTGGTGTGAAGTGGAGTGTGTAAATTTAAACAAATGTAGCGTTAAAGTATGTCCAAAGTTGGGAATGTTTTTACCAACATATACACTATAATATGTAAATGTTGTGGTGGTCCCAAAAGGTGTCTAAATTCCATGCATATTGCTTAATTTATTTCAATGTGCATCTTGCAAAATCCGTCATTCGGGTTTGATGGTGAAAACTTGGCTGGATTAGATATTATGGTGCGCAGATGATTATTTTGAGTAGTGCAAGTAAGTAGTGTAACTGTTTTAGAACTTTCAATTTATTTAAAGTTTGTCAGATCAGTTTGTGCGGTATGTTTGAGAAATATGGGTGCATTTAGTTGTACTACTGCGGTACATAGTGATGCCAAATCATTAGGTGATTGGCTAATGACTGCCTTTACAAAAGTTCAACGCAGGCATGTCGTTTTTTAGGTACACTTTTCCCGTGTTCTGCACTACGGCTTTGGATATAGGTAAATAAATGGGTTGGTGTTTTTGCCTTACCTACTAACACTTTACTAAAGTTGTTATATGTTTTGCAAAATATTAATACGTTTCTTTATATTTTTGTGCATGAATAGGGAGTTGCACGGTACTACCGCAGCACCACAAAATTATTTTGTAAGGTTACCGTTGTTATTTCAAAATTTCTCTATTTTTCTATTTTTGCAGCACTATACAGGCAACAATGTTCTATTTTAAGCAGCGTGGTAATTTTTTGTAATTAACACGCTACTCTGTACCCTTTTTTCAGCATATTTAAATATGTTAAATTGGAAAATACACTTTAGCACACTATTATGTTTATAAAATAGAGAGTCTTATAATGTTTTCCTAAATATTTTTTTTCCTTTGTTACCGTGCTGATATTGTGGTACTCCATAAATAAAAATATGTTTTTTAAACATATTTATTCGTTTTCAATATGAATAGTTGGTTACATTGAACATTGAACTTCACATAATTACACAATATTATTCGTCATGTTAGATGCATTAGCTTCAATCATCTATTAATCCCATCCCCCTCCCCGAACCCACTTAGGCCAAACTCAGATACTAACAGAAAACAATTGGACAATAGCTATTTAGTAAGAACACAGTGGTACCACAGGTCAGATATAGTGAATTACCCGGTTGGAATACAGAATAAATCTGGTCTTTCTGTATTATATATTGTAGTCAGTTTCCAGCGCTGGTTGTTGTGGGTGCCGTGTATATGATGCAGCGGTCCGCTACTCATCTGTGTGTAATGTATCCGGCGCTTGCGCCCCCGTCTGCAGGTCTGAGTACATCTGCTTCCATGCCCTCAAGTCCTCCTCTAGTTTCACGTCTTTTCTAACATGCTTCATTCTGGTCTCTTCAGCTGTTGCCCATTCCATCATGTCACTGAGCCATTCCCTATGCGTTGGTGGAGTCACATTCATCCATTTGATTGCAATGCATCGTTTAGCAAGTACTAAACCTAGGGTCAAAAGTTTGCGGCTGAGCTTCCTTTTTACTGGGGTTGGGAGCAGGCCCAGCAAATACAATTAAGACAAAAACTCTCTGCCTGTAAGATATAATTAAAGTGCTAGTCGTCACTGATGTATATACACGTGTACATGAAAACTGGCCTACCACAATACAGAACACAAATGGATTGGAATACAAAATTATCACATTTATTCAATATATTACAGAAAATGCAAATGTTTGAGAATAGATTTATGCTAAACCATGAGTAACCCAAGTGCAACCAACACCGCACACACACTATCGTTCATACAGACCAGTGCATACCCACACATACACATACGTCCTAAAAAGATAAGGGTTCAAAACATTCTAAATACAAGTATATACAAAGAGTCACACACCCCCTTTAATCATCACAGTTAATGACACTGCAAAATTCCTCAATGGTCGAATATATGGAAGAGTTGTCAATTCAGGGTTGTTTCATAACTAAAGAACAAATGTTGATGCAAGTCATTAATACAAAAATCAATTTCTTATTGACATAGTTGTATATATTGGGGGAGACAGATGAACATAGAAATTCCAGCGCTGACGCGCGTTTCGGTGGGTGACCCCGATGTGGGTCTCACCTTCTTCAGGGCGCAATATTAAAGAACAAAAAAGGAAGGAAGCGCCTGGGTTCAAGCAAAATGAAAATCACGTCCACCAGTCAGTTAGAAATATTTGGAATACCAGCCGGGGCCTACGCCGGGGGACAAAACAATAGCCCCGATAGTGAAGGTGCTTGGATCCGGAGGTGAAACACCTAGACCCGGCAACAAATAGCCCGGAGCAAGAGCGATCCCGGGACACGGCCTGGGACCCTCCAACGATCGAAAGAGAACACGGGTATGCCAGATGTCCTGATAGATGGTCATGAGGGGCCAGAAAATAGATGCGAAGTGGCCCGGTTCCCATCTAGCGCCTCCGGCAGGTATGGGAATCCTGAGGAGTAAATGGAAACGTCCCCGGATACGGAGGCCAAGCAAAACCTCGCTAGGGGTGCCCTCAAATTCCCAGCCTGTAGCATGTTTGATTGTCTGCAAGACCTCTCTCCAGTATGGAATAATGCAGACACACTGCCAGACTATATGTAGGAAATCCGAATCAGAGGCCCTGCACCTTGGACATTCATCAGGTCGGGTGGGATAAATAGCATGTAGAGTCTTAGGGGTAATGTATAACTTATGAACATAATTATACTGAATTAATTTAAATCGGGCATTGGTGCTGGTTTTGCAGACTTCTTCGTGGATCTTTTGCCAATCCCGCGGAGTAATTTCTTGCGCCAATCCCTTCTCCCGTCTGGTGTGGGCTTTAGGAATTATTTGCAGAGTATCTTCACATATTGCTCTTTATAAGTGGGTAATCAGTTTCCCACCTCCCGTCATGTCCAGTAGCCTAGCCATCATATGCGAGGAGGGAGGTTCCTCTGGGAATTTAGGCCAGAGCCTGCGAGCAGTGGCTGACATCTTATTATATTGGAGATATTGTCCAGAGCCAAGAGCAAATGACTCTATTGCGTCCTCACGGGTTATAAATTGACCACCAAGATACAAGTCCCCCAGTACCTCACAGCCACCAGTCTTCCACTTTCTCTCTGACATATGTTGTTCTATGTCGGCAAAGGGTTTAATTGCCCAGATCGGCATGTCACGGGCTTATGGGGCCCTCGGTAGGACCGTCACAACTACTCGCTCCCAAATGCGGCCCAGCTGTCTAATTAAAAAAGAGCAGGTGTCTGGAATGCGGGCCCCTAGCATTAGGAGCTCCGGCAAACACTGCTTCCTATCTGGGGGGCTCAGCAGTCATTTTTCCCAATTGTCCCCTCGTCAAACCAATGGATTGCATGCTGGAAGTGTGCTACGAAATAATAGTACTCTAGATTTGGAAGCCCTATGCCCCCTCTCTCCCAGGATTGCTGTAGCATATGGAGCCCTATTCTTTTACGTTTCGTGGACCAGAGCAGTTCCACCAGGAGACTATCAAGCTCATGGAAATATCCACGAGGGATCTCATTAAGTGAATTTTGCATAACATACAAACAGCGGGCAATACCACAATCTTAGTTATAGCCGATCTACCCAGTAGTGACAGTGGGAAGTCTTTCCAAAACTGGATTGACGTTTGGAGGTTCACCATGACCCTGCGAATATTTAGATCTAAAAAGCGTTGTTTATCTGTGGCAACTCTGATGCTCAAATAGCGGATATCATCTCGGTACCAAGGTAGTGGGAGTTGTGGGAGCTGTGACAGATCTACTTCCGTTAATTTACCAAATGGCATAAGCTGGGATTTGCAGGGATTTACCTCTAGACCAGAAACAGCTGCAAACTCCGATAATGCTGTCTACAATATGGGTAGAGCCACTGTCGGGTCTCGTAGGTACACTAATACGTCGTCAGCGTAGAGTGACACCATGTGTACAGTCCCCCCTATTTTTATGCCCCAGTCCAGAAGTCGGTGCTGCAACAGCACCGCTAGCAGCTCCATCGCCAATACGAACAATAGCGGCAACAGGGGGCAACCCTGTCGCGTACCTCGGCACAACGGGAAGGACTCGGAGACATAATCACCGGTCTTAACTCTGGCTATCGGAGTGGTGTACAGCAATTTCACCCACGCAGTGAATTTAGGTCCAAACCCCATTTTGTCCATTACTTGCTATATATACGACCAGGCTATTGAATCAAAGGCCTGCTCGAAGTCTAGGAATGCGAGAGCACATGGCTCTCGCTGCGTTTCAGGGGCCTGCAGCACATGAAATAGTATACAGAGGTTTAACGACGTATTTCTCTTGGGTATAAACCCGCATTGGTCCTCGTGTAGGAGTGCAGACATATAAGGGAGCATTCGGGAGGTTAGTAGACCGCTTAATATTTTAATATCTACATTAAGCATCGAGAGTGGCCTGAATGATTACAACTCATCAATTGGTTTGCCTGGTTTGGGAACTAGTACCACCATTGCCTCTCGCATAGTGTCAGGGAGCTTTCCTACAGTTATGGCCTCGTTGTATACCTCCAATAGTTTGTCGACTAATTGGTCTGCAGACTTGTGGTAGAATTCTGTGGGTGGACCGTCTCCACCCAGTGTTTTAGCTGACTTTTGACGTTTTAAAGACGCAAGGATCTCATCCCCAGTCAGATCAGCTTCAAGCACAGCTTTATCCTCAAGGGTGGAGCACGGTAGGTCAAGATCCGCTAAAATACCCGACTGGTCAAGGGTGGACGTTATCTTAGACTTTGCATATAAGTCAGCAAGATATTATCAAGCTAGTTGATTTATGGTAACCTGGGATGTGTGCAGTGTGCTCCCCTGTTATGTTATGTTAAGCGCGCGGCTACTCCAAGGAGTGGCCCGGCGCTGGCAGAGGGGGGACAGACGCAGGCGGGTACTATTTGTTAAAAAGGTGCTTTTTGAGTTTCTTCTTAAACAATTCTAGACTGTCTATCAGCCGCAAGTAGGGAGGGAGACTGTTCCAGGCAAGGGGACCAAGATATGCAAAGGATCCCCCACCCATACGGAGACGATGAATTCGAGGGACCCTTGCCATGTGAGCCGAGAAGGAGCGAAGAGTACAGGCGGGCATATAAGAACTAATTCTCTCTTTGAGATATGATGGCCCGTCCCGTTCAAGGACTTGTGCATGAGGACCATGGCTTTAAACGTCACCCTTTGTTTCATCGGGAGCCAATGGAGGGCCTTTAAGTGGGGGGTCATGTGGGATCTGGGAGGGAGAGTAAGCAGAAGTATTGCTGCCGCATTCTGTACCACTTGAAGTCTGTTAAAAAGATAGTCGGGGAGACCCAGGTACAGAGCATTTCCGTAGTCTAGTCTAGATGTGATTAGGGCCTGCACCATCTTTCTACCCGCCGCCTCAGAGAGGAGCGGTAAGAATTTTTTCTGCATGCGGAGCACGCTGAAACACGATCCTGTCAAGGCTTGGATCTGCGGGAGAAAGGAGAGTGAGCTGTCAATTTTGATTCCTAGGTTCTTGATGCAGCTTTTCGGGGGTCCCTGGTGCGGCCAGTTGCTTGGCCAACAGTCTGCCACAAAGTTGTGAGAGACAGCTCCGAAGGTCACAATCTCCATTTTATCCGGGTTGTATCTTAGGTGATGCAGCTCCAGCCATTGAAAGACATTGGTAAGACAGTCGGAAATCTCCTTCTCATTTAAGTCCATGTCTTTAGCAAATGAAAACAGCAGCTGTGTGTCATCTGCATACGAGATGACCTTAGCGCCAAGAGACTCCGCCAACGTTGCAAGGGGTGTCAAATAAATGTTAAACAGCGTAGGGCTGAGAGCCTACCCCTGTGGTACTCCCACAAGCAGGGGCCTGGCATGAGCTGTAAAAGGTGGCAGCCAGACTTCCAGCGACCGTCCGTCCAGAAAAGATGCCAGCCAGCTATGAGCCTGATGTCTGATTCCTATTTCATGTAACCGCTCCAGCAGCATGAAATGAGGTACCGTGTCAAATTCTGCTGTGAGGTCAAGCAGTATCAGTATTGCTTTGCCTCCCTTGTCAAGGATGTGTCGGATATGCTCCATCACTTCCAAGAGTGGCGTCTCCGTGCTAAATTGAGGACGGATGCCAGATTGCGTGGAGAATACCGTTGGCTTCCAGGTATATGGACAGTTGATGATTAACTTCTTTCTCCAAAATTTTGGAGAAGGCAGGAAGAAGGGAAATAGGCCTATAGTTTCCAGCATGCTTAGGGTCTGACGTAGGTTTTTTTTTAGCAGTGGCAAGACCTTCGCTTTTTTTCACATAAAGGGAACTACCCCTGTAGCCAATGAAGAGTTGAAAATGTGGTTTATAGAGGGATTAATCGCTGGTGCCACCGTATTTAGAACCGTGATGGGGCAAGGATCAAGGGGAGAGTCAGATTTAAGGTTTTTTAGTGCTGCTAAGGACTGAGCAAGAGGGATGGGGTGAAGGCGTCTAAGGTGGCATACGTGAGGGGGGAGGAGCTGATCTCAGCCCCTGATTCTGCAAAGAGGGTGCTGGGATCCCAAAACTTTTTTGAAGGGAAATAATTTTTTCATGAAAAAAATGATCAAGCTCCTTGCACCAATCCATAGAGGGGGTGCAGGCTCTCGAAGAGACCACAGGACGCAGAAAGGAATCAACGATTTTAAAAATAGCCTTTGCTTTGTTGTCTGCTTCCATAACCATAGTATCAAAAAACTTTTTTTTTTAGCAAGGTGCAGTTTCACTTGGTATTGCTTTAGTGCAGCTTTGTAAGCAATTTTATCATTAGTGGAGTACTCACGTCTCCCTGAGTCTCTCATTGCCAGGATAGGGTCGCGAGACGCCTGCTGCTTCACCAGCCTGGCCAGCAAGGCCCCTGTTTTATCTCCTTCTGCATGTAATCTGTGTCTGTGGGCATTATACATATGTTTTTCTAACCTTTGCCAGTCATCTAGTACTGTGCCGCGCTGGTGCCGCCATTCCTCCAGCCTGGAGGGCTAAGCCGGGAGCAATTTTTCAATCGCCAGCAACTAGGTTTCTCCACGGTCTATATCTTGAATCAGCTGCGTCCACACCCCGTAGGCAGTGTTCATACAAACTCCTCTAAGCACAACTTTCATTGCGTCCCAGTTATGGGCTCTGGCCGTGGATGTCCCCCAATTTTCGCCGAAATAATGCCCCAGTGCCTCCTGCATGGAACGCAAAAATGGTGGGTCCTCGAGCGCCTCAGTGCGCAATCGCAACTGTGGGACCACAGGCCGTGGCTTCTCTCGTGCTATAGATAACAAGAGTGGGGAATGATCTGACAAATAGCGGGCCAAGTAGGTGACCTCACGTGTTAGATTAGCATATATATATAAACTTATAAATATTTTTCCCTCCCTATTATCACTTTAATAAAGTGGTAATAGGAATTGGAAAAATACCAAACCTAATACTTACCCATATTACAGGGTGTAACGCAGAACACAGAGAAACTTGAGGTGAAAGCAAGATGGCTGCCTTTAACCTTTGTAAAGTCAGTGATTAGCCAATCAGCTAATGACTTGTCATTGCTATGTACCTCGGGAGTACTGCGGTACTACTGCGGCCACAGATATAGCTAAAAAAACACTTATACATATGAAATACACACCCTACTTACCTGCAGTACCCCACAGAATCATCTGTGCACCATAATATATAATCCTTCCAAAATCTGTTCAGATCCGACTGACGGTTTTCGCACAATGTGAAATACAAAAGTCTAAATAAAATGCATTGGATTTTCTGCCCATTTTGGGCCACCTTGGCCAAACCACGTAAAACTTTATCTACTCTGAGAATGAAACAGGGACAGTAGGTCTGCAAAGTTTTGTGCAAACGGGTGCAAAGTTGTTAGGGGACAAAAATTCAAAAAATCCCTATCTCTGGTAACCCGAACTATAATTACAGAATGGCTACTGCCACTCTGTAATTAATATATATGTAGAAGACATAGCAGTAAGATTTACAGCACATGGATATTTTGAATAAATTGTAGACTGAGCAATACGTAAGACAAAGTGACTTAAACAAGAAACAGTACCATTCAAATCAGAAATTGTAAGAGTACCAAAGTAAAATTTATCACACACTTTAGAACACAGCATTGCACGATACGAAAGATCCTTAATAAATTCTGGCATCTAATATGCAGAGATCCAGTTATTGGACGTAAGATACCAAAAAGATTAGGAATTGCCTACAAAAGAATGAGGTCGATGAAGGATGATCTAGTAAGAAACACTCTACCAGAACCTGACTCAGGAAACTGGCTTAAGGGAAGTCAAGGCTTCCGTAAGTGCAGTAGATGCAAGGCGTGTGAATATGGCACCAATAAAACACATTGCACAACAACGTTGTAACCTTGGCCACAAAAAATCAGAGAGGCTTTGAACTGTAAAAGAGAACATGCTATATATGCTTTGGAATGTCCGTGTGGACTTTACTACATAGGTAGCACTAAACTCCCAGTGCACAAACGTATACTGCAGCACATAAGAGCCTTAAAAAATAAGGACAGTACAGATCCAGTGGCTTGTCACTTCTTGGCCACACATAATAACGATGACAGGCTAATGAAATTCTATGTGATTGATATGGTACCACGTTTGACAAGGGGAGGAGACCGTGAAAGAACCTTGAGAAAACTTGAATCCTGTTACATAGTAAGAGCCTGAAAGGTTTGAACACAGACAAGGAATTATATTCACATCTCTAATTGCTATAACAGGGTTCTCACCACGCTGACATTTAGGATTTTTAGCCGTATAATCATGTATGTATATATATCTCTCTCTTTCTGTGGAGAATTTGTCATTTGTTTTTGTGTAACCGCTGAGATATATAATATGATTTTTCAACGTTAAGTTTAAAAAAAATAATAATAATTGGGCTATATTTTAAAGACATGAGTGAAACATCAAGAATATGAGTTTTTATATCAGCATGCAACAAGTCATAAGGGCATAATGAAGATATTGTATTACAATTGCATGTTGCATTGGATATATGGTTCCTTTACAGTGTATATTAATATGCTCAGTGGGATACTGATTTCAATAAATTTTGTGGTTCATAGCCCACTTGGGCACAATTTTGCAAATGACAATTAAGAAATTACAGTTCCAACTGAAAATATGGATTGAAGGCAATAAGGCTGGATAAGGAATCATATGATTTTATACATACATATGAACTAATAATATGCTCTAACATGGTTTGTATGCCAGTTGATAACAAACAGTGCTTTGTAATTAATTCAACACTGCCTATGTTGAAAGTTCCCAACTTATGATTTTTTTTAAACTTGTGATTAATCATGTCAAAATTCTTTTGATTTATGAAATCGATGTGCCAATTGTGAAAAGAAAAAATAAGAAATGTATATCCAAAACGAGAGAAAACTACTAGCGACATAGTATGTTTTCAGTTGTAGTGGCACTATGCATTCAAATGATGTTGAAAGACTCGATATGTATTTTGAAAATGATGGTTCCCTTTAAGGGGTCGATTCCGATTCGGGCCGGAAATTTCTCCGACCGAGCCGGACCCGGAGAGATTTCCGACCGAATCGGACCCGTGCAGTCCGACCGAACGAGTACGATGCGTCCGTATGTTATCGGACTCGAGTCGGTCGGACTCCCATTGATGTCAATGGGAGCCGGTCGTACAACGCGTACGCGGGCTCCCATTGACTCAATGGGTGCGAGTCGGACAAGGGCGCCCCCTACAGCGGGTACGCGGCGAAGCGATTTGCGCCGTACACGCACAGGTAGGGGGACCCATGGGTCCCCCCTGTGTGCGACTCGCGCGGCTACGCGTACAGGGGGTCCGACACGGACCCCCAAAGTACGGCTCCGACAGCTCTTTCGAGCCGGAGTGCGCGGCTCGGTCGGACTGCTCGCGGCGCGCATCGTACTTACCCGGCCGGGAAACGTCTCCATTGCGCGGTGCGAGTCGAGTCCGAGCGAGTCGGTCGGAGCGGTTCGAGCCGGGAGCGAGTCGGTCGGAGCGGTCGGGACGCCCGGACGAGTCGGTCGGCGATTTCGCATCGTACTCGCTCGGCCGGACCCGCGTACGGTTCGGTCGGGAAACAGGGCTCCGAATCGGATCCGGTAAAGCCGAATCCGATTCGGAGCACTACCGGCCGAGATCGGAATCGGCCCCTAAGTGTTCAAGGCTTCTTGGAAGCCGAAACGCATTATGGCGACATAAAATAAAGTATCATTCTGAAACAAGAACTTGTGCGTGGATGTCTAACTGAGAGACAAGTTGAGATGCTGTGGTAAAATATATATATAATAATATATATATATATATATATATATATATATATATATATATATATATATATATATATATATATATATATATATATATATATATATATATATATATAGATATATAGATATATTTTCCACCACAGTGACCGCTCGTCTGAAGCGATCCAGCCGGACTCACTCCACGGAACAGCCAAGAAACACTGGTGAGTCCGCTTTCTTTAGTCGTGCTTTTTTATTTGCATTTGATTAGTTCATGTGCCCCAACACAGGACGCCTACGCGTTTCGGCTTACGTATTAAACTGGGCAACCCCATTCCCACAACCAACATGAATTTTGAAAAAGAAGTATACATCACATGACCCTCTATCATTTCCTGTTTACAACATCTAGACCACTTCTTACATTTTTACTCGGTCAACGTTTTCCACCATATTGGATTACAATGTGACAAAGTTCCGACTTTTACTGGTTCAAATTGTTATATATACGTAAAAGTAATCCCCAATCACTTTATATGCAGCTAAGAATATCCATAAAGTTCACTGTGCTCATTTAAAGTGCAAGTGCTTATTTTTATATATAGTGTGTAATGTGTAAACTTGATAGCTCGTCTGCTGCACTTAGTGTGAAATACCTCACTAATGGACCTCTCACGTTCCAAGTTTTTAATTACTCAAAAAGTGCACATAAACACTTCAAGAAAGTGCAAATGCTTAATTGTATGTGTTGAGACCTCAATATTTACAACAAGAATACACTAAACAATGCTACATGCATACTTATAAAGTGCAGATGCAAAAGACAAACCTCTGTCTTTTTCTATAACTGCAATCTGCTAGATATCAAACTATCAACAGAGAACACAGAGACACATAAAATGCAAGTGCTTGGTTGTAAACATTCAAACTAGTTGACTCTGTGTCAGAGCCTCTATATACTCAATTTGGATACAGTATTTGTAACTTGTACTTAGATTTAAAGTGCAAATGCATTTTGTGCAATTCCTACCCCTTGCTCGTGAGTTAACGATCATTATCCATATAATTACATGCAATTCCATAATAGTCATGCGCTCAGTGTTTGTTTTTCCTAGTATACCTCTATATTCAGTGATAAAGTGCAATTGCATGATAAATAATTAATGTTCTTTCTTGGTAAAGTGCTATTATTGATATAAAAAAGCAACATAATGCCACAATGTAATAAATCCTAATATGATATAGCGCTTGCTTGGTCTGGATCCATATTTCCCGTCACTATGGGATCAGTAAAATAAAGTGCTGGTGCAATTATTATGTGCAAAGCATGTGTGCAAAAGAAATCCCTCAAGAAAATATTTCAGTGCATAGCCTAGTCATCAGATTCCTACTTCAGAGATACAACAATGTTCATTTTCATTAAAAATACAGTCAAAGTCCTCTAAAAGCCAGAAGAAGTTCAAATCAATTCTTACAAACAGGGCCATATAGAAATTATCAGGGGTCTGATACCTCAAAGATGAACAAACAGTTCCGCATCGAGATTATGGTCCCATGGTTTCTCAGTCCCTAATAGGACAATCATCCTTGATTCACAACGCCGTAGCTCAAGTTCTCTGTTCCCTCTACGTGGGTGAATGCTCACATGTTTTATGCCATAATATTGCAAGGATGCCAAATTGCCCTGATGTACTTCCCAAAAATGTTTAGCCATTGAGTATGCTCTACCTTGCTGCTTAACAGCCCTGATATGCTGTGAAATCCTGAGTTTAACTTTGTTGATCGTGCTTCCTACATATTGCATACCACAACCACTTTCCAATACATAGACCACAAATTCAGTTTCACAAGTGATCTTTTCCTTGATTCTGCAGGTTCTGCCTTCATAGGTTACATAAGAGGTTCGGTTGGATCCAAACTTACAAGCTTTACACGTGGCACATTTCCTAAAGCCTATGCTACTATTAGTGAGCCAGTTTGATTCCTGGTAAAACATGGACTTGGTTAGCATGTCGCCCAACGATGGAGCTTTATGATATGTTATGCTCGGATATTGTTCCACTACCCCCTTAAGGTGTTCATCATGCTGCAGTATGTGCCAATTTCATTTGATGAGCGAACAGATCGTGCTATGTTCCATGTTGTACCCCATAAAGAACCTTATCACATGGTCTTGTTCATTCATATTCTCTGCTGTGGTATCTGTCCGTATTTTTTTTTAAAGTAACTGCTCTCTGTCTTTGGTCAAAACTCTGCATTTCGCTTCGATGAGAACTTGTTCTGGATATCACTTCTCGGTAAATCTTAGTATCATAGACCTGGCTTCAGTCTGGAGCAATTCATTAGTGGAGCATATCCTGCGTGCTCTCAAAAGCTGGCTGTATGGTATGCTCCATTTAAGGAAGCGTGGGTGTCCACTATTGCCATGCAATATTGAATTGCAGGCCGTCTTCTTATGAAAAATGGTTGTTCGTATTGATCCATCTCTGATTTGTTAATTTCACATCAAGAATATCTATCTCATATGGGCTGCACTTTACAGTCAGTTGTATATTGAATGGGTTCTTATTTAAGGTGGTTACATACCCATTTAGTGAATTCTCATTTTCATCCCATAGGATGAAAATATCATCTATGAAGCGCACCCACATCACAATCCTCTCTGTGTGGTGCGCATTGTAGTTAGCCCATGCTATAGATATATATGTATATATATATCACTGAAAAAACCATAGGTTTCAGGCACGTTATAGTTAGAAATTAGCATTTAAAAAACCTTAGAAATTCACTGAAAAAACCATAGGTTTTAGGGAAAGTTATAGTTAGTTGGACATTTCACTCGTACAAAACCAGAGAAATTCCCCCGTTATAGTTAGTTCAGCTAACTATAACTCGCGCCCCCGCAATGCACTGCTGATGACATCACATATTACATCATTCATGACATGGTCAGTGACATCACTGATGACATCACTGATGACATCTCAAATGATATCACTGATGACATCATCCAGTGACTGTGTGTTTCTGTAAAGTTTAAATATACTTTATATATATATATAAATGTCAAGGTGTATTGAGAAATGAGTGGGTGTATGAGTGTCTGTATGGATGACTTTCTGGGTGTGTGACTGACTGTATGAGTGAGTGATTAAACGTGTCTTACTGAATGCATGGGTTAGTGACTAAACTGTGTGAATCTCTGTATCAGTCTGTTACTTGGTGTGTAAGTGTCTGCATGGGTTGTTGAGTAGCTACATGAATGTCTATTTCAGTTATTGTTTGGTTACTTGAGTATTTGTATGGGAGACTGAGTGGGGGTGGGTGGGAGGTGTGTGACTGTGCATAGATGTGTGAGTGGTTGATTCACTGGTTGTATGGGTTCAAGACTGCATGTGGAAACAGCTGTATGGGTGGGTGATTGTGTGTATGGGTGTGTTGGTGAGTGAATGGATGTCTCAGTGGTACATGTGTGAGTAACTACAGATGTGAAAGGCAGTATATGTGAGTATTGGCGTATATAAATGATTATATGTGAGAGAGTGATTGTGAGAGTGGCTGTATGGATGAGTGTGTATTTGTATCAGTGATTCTATAAGAGAGTAAGTATGCATTAGTATCTGTATGAATTACTGAGGTGGTGTGTGTATAATTGTATAGGTGAGTAAATGGGAGTGTGATTGATTCTTTGCATGACTCACTAGGTGTGTGAGTAACTCTGGATGAGTGGTGGTGTGTGAGTGTCTGATTAGCTGAATGAGTGCGTATCATAGTGTTGTATTGATGAGTAACTGCATGTATGAGTGACTGCATGGGTGAAGGACTGGATGTGTGTGTACACCTATAAATCAGTCAGTGTGTATGTAGTAACTGGTATTGGTGTGTGTATGGTTTCGAAAATGGTAGTCTATATTTTAGAGTGGGTGTATGAAAGGTTACATTAGGGTGTGAGGAGGTGTATCAGATTTTCACGTGGATGATGTCATCAGTGATATCATTTGAGATGTCATCAGTGATGTCATCAGTGATGTCACTGACCATGTCATGAATGATGTAATATGTGATGTCATCAGCAGTGCATTGCAGGGGCGCGAGTTATAGTTAGCTGAACTAACTATAACGGGGAATTTCTCTGGTTTTGTACGAGTGAAATGCCCAACTAACTATAACTTTCCCTAAAACCTATGGTTTTTTCAGTGAATTTCTAAGGTTTTTTAAATGCTAATTTCTAACTATAACGTGCCTGAAACCTATGGTTTTTTCAGTGAATTTCAAATGCTAATTTCTAACTATAACGTCCCTGAAACCTATGGTTTTTTCAGTGAATTTCAAAGGTTTTTTAAATGCTAATTTCTAACTATGCCTACAAAGGTAGGACATGTGAAGAAAGAGGAAGAAAAGCGCAGAAAGAAGCAAGACAAATGCAGAAAGAGGCAACAGAAGTCCAGAAAGACGAAGAAAAGTGCAGGAAGAAGCAAGAGATGTGCAGAAAGAACCAACAGAGGAGCAGAAAGTCCTCCTGTCCCCCCAACTTTTTGCTGACGGATACTGGTGAAAACTGACTCTGACTAATCAGGCCTAGAGCCAGTGCTATGCTAAAAGACACTTAGAATACAGTGAAAACACCTACATACACTAGGGAACACTATGCATTGGGCTACCCCTGTGTTTAGCATGACCTCCTCTGTATTTGCCATGAGTTAGTGCCTGGGCCATTGCATAAGTACATGGGTACTGACTGGATGATTAGAGTACTGCAAGGGGGCACCACCTGACAGGGAGCCCTCACTGCAACAGCGAAGCATTGTTACATATAAGTCATCTCGAGTACGTCACACAATTACTAAAAAAGTGACAAAAACGAGGCAAAGACGGAGTAGGCAGTTTGGTATTACATAGTTGCTAGGTGACTGACTTCGTGCATAATGTCACAAATAGTTCTGAGCGTGTGTAAGTACCTCGTACCCAGTAACCAGTTTCACAAATTGGAGTCCACTGCATGTAAACACAGGTTGCCCAGCATGTCTCACAGCCTGCAGCCTTTCTCTGGATTTAATCTTCAAAATGCTTGTTTTGGTACATATAAGATCTCCAGAATGCTCACAAAGGCAACCATTACAATCAACACAAAACAACATTTCAAAAGAGCATACACAATCTAATCTTCCACTTCCAATAACAACATGAGGGAATGCGATTTCCACCATACAGATAGATTACACCAATAGCTGTCAGCTGGATGCACGCTTCTCAGATATGCTAATAGGCAGCACGGTCTGCATTTCCTCTTTCACGACAAACTTACAGGGTCATATCGATTCCTCCCTACAACTAATGCACTTAACAAACTTTATAGTGGCATCTGTCAACACTGCTGCTTTCCATATCCGGATATACGTCCGGCCACTCTAAGATACAGGGTTCAACTCTGGTACTATTTATGTGTTATGTTCTTCCGTTCACCTAAGAAAAGCAGTTTTTGGTATTTTGCAAATTTGAAAAAAGCATTTGATTTATCAAAAAGTGTTGCAGAAAGTGTTTTTAATACAAAAACACTTTGATGCATTTAAGCTGCCCATGCGTATTTCTTTCTTCTCAGATGTTACCTTGGCTGCCACACCCAGTGTGGTTATTGCATTACAACAATAGTAAACATGGATTGTGAAAGGTGCAGGACGTTCCTGCCCATGTGTCGAGGATGCAATGTGTTATGCTGCTTACTTATGCCCGGGAGAGCCAGCAACTAAGATGCATTTCTCAGCATGGCCCAATCGAAAGTCTCCTGGGTGAATTAAAGATGCCGAAATATTACTGCAAGTGACTTGCAAGTTAGGGACCCTGGGGTCCTAAAAAGCAGAGCATCCGTTGCGAAAGCAATCTATTTCTACACCCATTTTTTCTAGTACAATATTTACTAAAGTTTTTGAATAACTGAAAATAGTTCGTGCAGCTTTCAAATAACTACATTATTTTTTTTAACAACAAATTTTATTGAGTTTACAACACCCAGTGGGTGAACCCCTGTAGTCAATATAGAGACACATATCAATAAGCATATACAACCGATACCTACGAAGGTTTCACCAAAGAATCTGCGAAACATGCAGTCCAACATCCCACCCCTCCCCCTTCCCCTGCACCACTCTTCCCACCTGAAATGAGAAAGACATACATGATCATAACACTATGTCCAATGCCCCAGCCAATGAGCACCTTAGATTGGGGAATCATTGATGATGAGTCTTGCAATAGGGTCCGGGTTCGCTGACTGTGTATGAATAGATAGGTCAATGCCCCGGTATTCTGCCCACTTGGACCAGATCCTCCCATGTTTCTGCGGGCAACCCCGGGCCTGAAACACTGCCACCTCCGCCGACATACATGTATCTAGGGCTGTCTTCCAGGCCGCCACCCCGGGGGGAGAGGGAGACTTCCAATTCTGCGCTATATCACGCTTGGCTAAGGTGAGACCGAGGAATAGAAGGTGCCTCTTATATCTGTTTCCCCCGATGTCCTCCGTGCCATGAAGAAGTGTCAATCGAGGATCCTCCGGAAGGTCCCAGCACAACACCCGCCCCAGACAGGACAGCACCCCCGACCAAAATTGTTGTAGTGCCGTGCAACTCCAAACCGTGTGGAGGAAGGACCCATCGTCAGAATTACAACGGAGGCAGGTCGGGGACGGAATAGCCCCCATCTTCCAAAGGCGAAGGCGGGTATAATATACCCTATGAAGGTACTTAAACTGTATCAACCTGTACCTTGAGGAGACGGCAGCATACCTGGGGCTGGCAAGGGCCTCAGTCCAATCATCGTCCGTGAGGGCCGGTAAATCCACCTCCCAAGCGGCCCTAGTCCGGTGTATGCGCGTCTTGGAGTGCGTTGTCAGGGTCTGATATATTTGACGGATTTTGTGCCCTCCCAGATCCCCCATCAACAGTCTGCCCTCTAGTGGGTGGAATTCGGGTAAGGACGTGAGGTGCTTTATCAGGGGGACAGGGCATGGCGAAGCTGAAGATACCTGTGGAACTGGGACTTGTGTAGATCAAACTCCTCCTGCAGACTCTGAAAGGATTTAAGCGTGGTCCCTCGCATCACATCACCCAATGTAAAGATTCCAATAGTATCCCAGCCCCGGAACCCGGCCAGAGTGGAGACGGGCCGAAGGCGCGTGCCTCGCCAAAGGGGAGTCGCGCCTGTCAGCGTATCCCACCAACCCATGGACCGGGACACTCGTCTCCAGATCTGGACTACGGTACTACAGGCGGGGGGAAGAGCCTCCAAGGACGAATTGCTGTATAGGAGATCTAATAGTGGATGTGCCGCCAGGAAAAGCCGGTCCACCGCATAGGCCGGGTCGGTCTGAGGATTGTACCACCATTCATTGATGACTAAGAGCTGGGACGCCCAATAATACGCCCGTACGTCCGCCGCTGCAATGCCACCGCAATAGGTGGATTGGATACAGGTCGCCAGAGCCACCCGGACCGCCCCGCCCCACCCCCCCAGAGGAATCTATTTAGGAGCGCATTGATTTGAAGAAACCACGACGGAGGGATCGGGAACGGGAAATTTTGCAACCTATAAAGCAAGCGTGGCAGTGATACCATTTTGAATATTGCAGACCGGCCGTATAAGGATAAGGGAAGGTGGGACCATACCGTCGTCTCCTCACGTACTGCCGGAAGCAGGGGGGCTATGTTGCGCGACCACGCCACGACGGGGCATCTAGAGATATGGACGCCGAGGTATCTAAACCCTTCGTCCGCAATGACCAGCTGTGAGGCCCAGGTTTGACTTCCCTGTGCGCCGCATATGGGAAAGAGGATCGACTTGGACGGGTTGGCGTGTAGTCCTGTCGTCTCACCGAACACCCGCAAGATCTGGAGCACCCTCGGTCCGGTGACCCAAGGGTCAGAAAAGAAAAATAGCGCGTCATCAGCGTATAGTGCTATCCTGTCCGAACACTCGGGTGACCAGACCAGTCCCCGGTAAACCGCATCCCTGCGTACCCACTCAGCCAGTGGCTCTATCGCTAAAGCGAACAGAAGCGGAGAGAGGGGGCAACCCTGTCTGGTCCCCCTGCAGATGGGGAAGGAGGGGAACGGTGGCCAGCCACACGGATCGAAGCCGTAAGATCTGTGTACAGCAATTTAACATACGCGCGGAACCGGGGCCCCAGGTTGACAGCTTCCAAAAGTTTAAAAAGGTAGGTCCAGCTCAAGGAGTCGAACGCCTTGTCGATGTCAGCTAGCAGGACCGCCGCAGGGCGTCCCAGCCGGTGGGCCTCGGCAACAGCGTTGTGCACTCGCCGTATGTTATGCCTCGTGGAGCGTTGGGGCATAAAGCCTGACTGGTCCGGGTGGACAAGGTCCAGTACACAGGTGCGGAGGCGTTCAGCCAACACCTTCCCCAGTAATTTCGGCTCGAAGTTTAATAGGGATATGGGACGATATGAGCCCGGGGCCTCCGGAGGGCGGCCCGGTTTGAGAAAAACCACAATTTCGGCATGGCGCCAGTCCAGGGGCAAGATCTTCTGCTCCAACGCCTGATGCAGCGCGCCAAGAAGATGAGGACCAACGGTCCCCATTTGGGAGCGCAAAAAGTCGCAGGGGAACCCGTTGGGGCCTGGTGCACGGCCCGGGTGGGTATCGGTGAGGGCCGCCCGCAGCTCCTCCACCGAGATAGGCTCGTCAAGAACAGCTCGCTGCACATCTGAGAGGCGTTTTGGAGGGATATCTACAAGGAAGGCATCGATAAGCGGTGCAGCGAGTTCCTCACGCTCACAGTACAAGGCCGTATAAAAATCGGCAAAGGCCTGCACCACCGCCCCCGGGGTGACGCACATGTCACCGGCAGGGGACCTCAAGAGAGGGACCTGCGTCGGGGAGGCCCTCGCCTGACACAGTCGGTGGAGCATCTGGCTAGACTTATCGCCCCAGTGATATATCCGGTGCTGGGTCGCCAGCCAGGCATCCCTGGCAGTGTCCGTGAGCAGCTGGTGCAGCTGTTGTTGGACATGGAGCAGGTTACGGCGGGCACCGGCGTCGGAGCTTTCCACTAACGAGGCCTGGAGAGCGAGCTGTCTATCTTCTAGATCTTGGATCTGTGCCAGGCGGCGCCGTTTTTCCCCAGTGCGATAGCTAATATCCGCCCCCCGAATAGTCGGCTTAAAGGCCTCCCACAATATTATCAGGGATTGAGTGGACCCGGTGTTGAAAGCAAAATAATCTGCCGTGGCTCGATGGAGCATCTCCCGATACCCGGGGTCTCTAAGCAACCAGGGAGACATGCGCCAGTGATAGGGGGGACGACTGGTCTGCAGACGGAGTTTGAGCTGAATGGGAGAGTGATCAGACAGGCCACGTGGGAAGATAGAAGTATGTGACACCCGATGCAGGTAGCTGCCTGGGAGGAATATGTAATCCAGACGTGAGAGGGTGGGGTGGACGGATGATGCGTATGTAAATCCATTTTCGGAAGGATGATAAGCCCGCCATGTGTCCACCCATCCCAATGTATGGGCCAAGATGTTGAGTTTAGACCTAGGAGGAGGGGTGGTCGGCGGTCGTGCCCGCCACCTATCCGGGGAGCCATGACGTCGTTCCAGTCCCCACCCAGGATAGTCAGGCCGTCGGGAATTCCCCCAAAGTTGCGTCAGTCTGTCAATGAACGTCCGGCCTAGAGGAGGTGGTGCATATATGCTCCCAATTGTAATCTGTTCCCCAGCCAGGGTGCCGGAAACGGCCGTAAAACGGCCACCCGGGTCGAACCAATGCTGTGTAACTTGAAATGGGACCCTGCGGTGAATAAGGATGGCCGTACCTCGTGCCCCCTTGAGAAGCCAGAATGGTACACCGTGGCATAGCCATAGCGAGACAGACACGGGGCCTTGTTGCCTAGCATGTGCGTTTCTTGCAGCAGCAAGACATCTGCTGAGTAGCGTTTTGCCATGTGTAGTACAGCCCCTCTTTTAATCTTATTCAACAGGCCCCGTACATTCCAAGACACGATATTGAGATCTCCTAGGGAGTGCCATTAGCTGTATGTGTCATGTGCTATCGGTAAGGTGTAGAGCAGCGGACATTGTGGACATATGGGACATCGTGGTGCGTATATCTTAAAAAACAACTGTATAACTAACAACAAATCGCCCTCCCAACCCCCTCCCCCCGCCCCCCAACCCCTATACTTCCTGGAACACGGAGTACCTGTCGCGGCGGAATCTCGTCCTGGCCCCCAACGTGGAGGCCCCGGCGGACCCTCCAAAGGATCCCCCCACCCAACATTACCCATAAAAACTCACAACAGGGAAGGCGTGGAGAACCCACTCCCTCCAGGGAAAGAGCAAAAGTCCCTGGCTCTTAGTGGCAGGATATCCCGGCCAGTAGCAGCAGCCAACGGGCTCCGCCGTCGCATGAAACCGGGAAGAGTCAATACACCAGCGTATGTCCCAGCCTCGGGCTGCCTCAGTCCGCAGGGTCCTTCTTGTTCTGGGAGCGCCAGTTTGAGCGGGATCGATGTCGTCGATGAGTAGCGTCGCCTCCCTGCCGTCCACCCCGATGCGAGCTTTGAGAAGAGTCAGAGTCTAAAGGGGGTGGGGAATGCGGCTTCAAGTTGCGGCGCTCATCTGTCCACGCAAATACTTCCTCTGGCGTATCAAAGAAATATGTTTTGGAATCATAAATGACCTTCAGACGGGCCGGGAACATGAGCGCATAGGATAGGTTCAGGTCCCGCAGCCGCCGCTTGGCCGCAACAAAGGATTGGCGTTGCTGCTGAACCGTCCGGGTGTAGTCCAGGAAGGCCATGATGGGATGGGACTCAAAGATCATTTCATCCTTGTGCGTCCTGGCAAAGCGAAGAATGGCATCGCGGTCAGCATAATTTAGGAGGCGAGCAATAACCGGGCGTGGGCGCTCCCCCGGCGGCGGCTTCTTGGTCAGGGCGCGATGGGCCCTCTCGATCATGAAGCAGGAAGAAATGTCATCTGCGGGTAGCCGCGCCCTGAGCCATTCGGAGAGGAAGCCACCCATCGAGGATCCCTCGCAACCTTCTGGAAAACCCACCAGGCGGATGTTGTTGCGGCGGGCCCGCCCCTCCGCGTCTTCGGCCCTCGCTTCCAGCTCTCTAGATACCATGGCCAGCTTGTCAACCTTCTTCTGGAGGGTGGAGACAGTATCCTCAACCGCGGAGACCCTCGTCTCGGCCTCGGTGATTCGGTCGACCGCCTTCCGGAGGTCCTGGCGGAGGAATGACACTTCGGACCCCACCGCACCGATCTGGGCCTCGAGGGCGGTTCGTGACTGATTGATGGCCTCCAGGAGTGTCGCCGTATCTGAGGAGACGCCCTCTGCGGCACCTTTATTCGCTGGGGTGGCCGTGGTGTATTGGTCCATGGTAGGTTGTTTGGGTGCCGCCGCTCCGGGGTTGCTCTTACCCATGATGGCGTGGAGGGTCCGCTCCAGAGCAGTCAGTGCCGCAGCCAGAGAGAATGATGGAAGGGGGATCGGTAGAGTTCACCACCCACCCCGGGCGGGGCGGATCACCACGACCGCGTCCCCGCGCAGGCGCCCGATCCCAGGCGGCGCCGACAGGTATCTCCGTCAAGAGCCTCCGGGGTCTCCCAGCTGCGGGGCAGTCAGGACTGTCCGTATGGCCGCCCCGGGCCAGCCGGGGGGGAGGAACCGGCGGAGCCCCCCGCCAGGGGGTCAGGCACGTGGGTAGCAGCAGAGTCCAGCCCCACAGGTCCCCGCCCAGCTCACCGCAACACCCCGTGGCACCGGAGTCCTCAGGCAGGGCCGCAGTCAACAGCCGTCCAGGCCCAGGGTAGGCCCCACAAATCCAGAGCCCCTCCTGCAAGGGACCGGAGGTTGGCGCAGCCGGCAGAGGGGCACCGCGATCTTAGTGCACTCCCTGCTGCCCCTCAGGGCCGGGGCCCGATCAGCAGCTTTCTGGGGGGGCCGCCGGGCAGGATGATAGCGTCCCCAGCCGCGCCGCCAGTGAATCGCGGCCGCCGCAGCTCAGCCGCAGCCGCCCGCCGATGCGTGCGTGGACTCCACCGGTCCTGCAAGCCGCGGCCGCAGCGGCCGAATTGAGCTCCCCGCCGCCACCAAGATGTCCCGGCGCGATCGCCGCGGGCCCGTGAGCAGCCCGCTCGCACAAGCCCGAGTGTCGGGGACCAGGATAATGGCGGATGCTGTCCCTGGAAGGAGCGAACAGCGGAGCTCTACGGAGACGCGTCCGCCATGTTCGGCTCCTAGGCCACGCCCCCCCCAAATAACTACATTATGAATTATTATTATAAATAATAATAAATAATTAGATTACTAATTAGATGATTTCTGAGTGTCTTGAAATTGGTTTCGTTCAGTGGCCGTCTACTCTCACTTTTTACTGGTTGCTGTGAACCAATTGGCTCGCTCCCTTTGCTCCCCTTTAGATTTCATAGCTCAGTATCTGGAGGAGACAACATATCATAAATAAATAAATATTACAAATTCACGTAAACCAAAGTTGTTTTTAAGAAGTAAACAACTACACCGTAGCTGTTAGAGTACATGTGAATGATGAAGACCAGTAAAAGTAGCATTATTCAGAAAAGGGAGAACACTGCTGCAAGTGGCTAAAAGACTGGCTTTGGAGCCCAGAGACATGAACTTGATCAAAGAGCATGTAAACATCATTAAACTGCACAGAGCAGTGCACTTCCCTAAATGAAGGTCCTCCCGCCCACCTACTGTCACATCACATGAGGCTTCCTGTAATAGGGTTCCAACTGGACCCATAAACCACACTATCATGAATAATAACACGCTCGAAATGCTTCTGCTACCGTAAGAATGTTCTGGATAGCTAACCCACTGAACCTTGGAGCCAAGTATATGGGACATCATGTGCCTGAGACCGTTGTAGGAACCTGCTACAAAGAATTAGACATACTGGCCAGTTGGCTTTGATCATTGGTAAGTTGTGATTTCATACTTTTCATCAGACTCTAATGTATGAATAGTTTACATCATCAATGCTAGTGGTTAACTGAGTGCAGCTCCATGAGCCTCTCTGTGGGCCTAAGAGTTTGTAGGGGGTCCAGCAGTATGCATCCTCCCATTTCTTCTACAGACATCCTTTGAAGTGCCACTTTCAGACGGGCACATACAGCTGGAGAAGAAGTGTACAGGCATCCTGGCATCCATTTGCTTCAAATATCTTACCAAAAAAGGTACGAGCTGGGCTTAGAGTGCAGCCTATTTACTGTATATTTGAGCTACCTCACACCTCATATTCCTGCCCTTAGCCACAAGGTGATGCTGGCTGTACTTTCAAAGTGTCTCCACTTATCGTCAGTGTGGTGATAAGCACATTTGTCAATCCATCCAAGTAGTTTAATATAAGCCCATCACAGAAAACTTGCAATTATGAAAAGGGAGGAAAGGGTATGAGTCTACAGCAGGTAGCCTGCACGTGAAGCTGAAGTGCATTAATGATCCAACAAGATAACAACAGCAAGTGCACTTCCAGTTTGTGCTAAGGCACGAGGCTATTTCAACAGATACGTTTGATCTACTATGCAATATATATGCCATTTTATATTATTTTTGCACCGATGGCACTATGATATCATGCTCATTATTTTCCATATTTCACATAGTTCTTGAAGATAATTTCATCCCTGTGATTTTAACCAATAGGAAGCCTAGAAGTCAGTAACAAACACAGCAATGTACTCCTGTATTCTGTGGTACTGCTTCACGCGCCAAATTTCCCGTTTGAAAAACCATGTAGTATAAAAATGCATTACGGGTAAGATTACAGTACAATCGTGCCATCTTGGGGCCCTGGCCATATTTACAAACCACTCAACCGTTGGCCTCACAGTTGATTATCATTTCACAAGAACCACTTAATGGCATTAGACGACGTTCACGGATTCATTTTTAGGTCTCGCCTAGGCAGCGCACATGCACTGTCTCTCCGAGACATCAAGTAATCTCTATCAGGGGTGAAATTCCGCCTTTTGCCGGGGAATTTCTCCTGCCCCTTGCCATTTGTAAACACTGGCATTGCTTTTATTACAGGGCTTATTATTGGCTGTAGAGGCGATGCGTCACTTCCGTTTATTCCGGAAGCAGCACCGCCTAACTACAGTTTTCATCCACTTTCGTGGCCAGTTTCGTTTCTGCAGGGCCGTATCTTTTCATTTATGGACTACTTCATTGTTTTTTTTTTAAAGCACCATGGCGCCTGGTTCACCCATAGCGGCCCGCGCCTTTGTAATCGCGGCACTCCGGTGTGCGGGCGGCAGATGTTTTTTACTGCTCCTGCTACTGTGTATACTGTAAATGTATTTTGTATTCTGATCGCTGGCAACAAAAAACGTGTTACTTTTCTAAAGCTGTCCGTGGCGATAAATTATCCCACGCACTTGGAAGACAGTCACCTTTCTAAATAGAGTTTACATAAGCTCCACACTTAAGTGTATAACCTCCAATTAACTGTTTGTGCAGCAGCCACCTCATTAACCACAGTCTGGCCCCATATTGACTCCGAAAAACAACATTTGTAAACAAGTGACCCTGTTGAATGCTGCCGCTCTCGCAGGACAGGGCAGATAAAGGCAGCATGCGCCTCATCAATCAATGCGCAGAAAGCTCTGGTCAGAGCCGGGGTGTGTCTGCGGACAGCCAGTGGTCAGCGGACCCTCCAGACGTGACAACAGTCCTCTTACGTGTGCTGGTAGTGACAGCCGGCCACGGTCCGGCCAGACAGCAGCTTGTCACAGTGGTAGCGCCGGATCCCCGCCTGCATGTAGTGCTGCAGCAGGGTGCTAGAGGTTGCAAACATGGGCAAGGACCCTGGGGGGCGCACTGCAGGACTGGGCTGTCTGCGTCTCCAACGGCAGTCACTGGATGCATCACAGCCAGCTGGAGTTATTACAACCAGCATAGCGGGTCGTGTTTATTAAATGCATGTGTTTATTACATGCACCATAGCGGAGCGTTTGGAAAAGGCACGTGTTTAATACATACACCATATCCGAAGTGTTTATTAAAGGCATGTGTTTATTACATACACCATAAAGACATGCGTTTATTACACGCACCATCGTGGGCGCGATTATTAAATGCATGTGTTTTTTACACGCATCATAGCAGGCGCGTTTATTAAATGCATGTGGTTATTAAATGCACCAGAGGAACTGCATTGGTCGCCTTCCAAAGGTGCTTTTATTAAACGCAATCTGAACTTCGTTTAATTGATACACCTCGGTAACCGCACTTATGGGACGCACCTAATGAGGCTGATTTTAATGAACACATCCTAGTAAATAGTGAGGATGCACTTCGGCGAGCTATAGTTATTACATATATTATGAGAAACTTCATTTATTGAATATACGACAATGAGCTGTGACTATCGAATGCACCCCAGTGAACTCATATATTTAATATTCAGCATTGAACTGCTTTTATTGAACGCATCCTGACGAACTGATCTGCAACTATAGAATGCGTACGTTTTAGCGCATTTATTGCATGCTTGTAACCTGCATTGAATTAATCGATTCCAGTAAACGTATGTATTGAACTTAACAATCAGCAAGTTTAATATATTGCAGTAGACTGCTTTCACACTGTACTATTAACTGTGCTGATTGAACGCATCCTAGTAAATGTATTTACTGAGCGCATTCCGGTCAAGTGATTTTATAGGATGCCTCATATAAGCAGTGCCTAATGAATACATTGTGCTAGATGACCTTTAATGACGCTGTGTAGTGACTGCAATATACTAACTGCACTTATTGAATGCACCCATCGATGCTGTGTTAATAGAATGCACGCCCGAGCCGTATTTATTAAATGGCTCCACTGAGCTGCATGCATTGAATCTACGCAATTCAGTTACATTAATCGATTCTACGCCAATAAGCTGAGTTTATTCAATGCATCTTGGTAAATCGAGTTTATTGAATGCATGCTTGAAACTGCGTGGTTTGAATGCACCTAGTTAACTCGCCTTCGTAAGTAATGTTTCCCTAATTCAGCTAAGTATGTTGCATTTATTGACATTAGATCAGCCAGTCAGAATGCTGATGCCATCTGCCGCTGCATGCCTGCACTCCAAGTTGACAGAGTGAAGCAGGGAAACGGCGAAATCTGCCTATCTTCAGGACAATGGTAAGAAGGATCAATGAGCGACTGAGGAAGAAAGGTAAGTACCACACACTTAACTGGAAGGAAGGGGCATGCTTGTTCTTCTTGAACAATCTTTGCTCATCATGTAACAAAGCCGAGAAGAAAGCTTCCAGGCACAGAAAGATTTTACAGCGCCGCAGATACGATATACAAGCATTTGCAATGCAATAGGTTTCGCATGTAAGCAAGTTTGAGCTATTGGCATTCAAAATGACAATACCTTTTATTTATGTTTTGGTTTTTAAAAAATAAATAAAAGGCTTTGTCATTTACAATGCTAATAGCTTAAACTCACGTAAATGCGAGACCTATTGCATTGGAAATGCTTGTTATTACACGTGTTTCTATCATGCGGCGCGAGGCTTGTCTGTAATGTGTATCTGTTCAAAATACAAGTCACATAGTTGGAAGTAACGCAGTGCAATTGCCACGACGTGCTTCAAATAATTATAGAGGGCTTTAGAAAAATAGTCCCCTCTTTTCGCCACGGGTTCTGACAGGAAAGCTGCTTAATTTCCTTAAGGGCTTATCGGGCAGAAAGAGTATTCGACATTTGAAAACAAGGCATTTCTCTCAGCTGCTGAACAGTTTCCAGTCACGCTGTGGCCATCACAAATGAACAAAATATAGTGTCTGGCTGAAAAAGCAACCCCTGAAGGCGGAAAAGACACACTTTGCAGATGTCCTGTTGAGATCTCGTTAATTCCATAGAAAATTAAAACTCTTCTGGTCAATGTCTTCTTTTCTTTCCTGCCATGTGTCAATTCCAGCTGCATTAGCCCGCAGATACTCACACCGCCCCTCCTGACTGCTAAGGGGGATGCTTTTTAAGGGAAGTCATTTACCACAATCCAAGATGTAGCCTGGCAGAAATTCAATAACTGTTTGAGATATGCTCATTCAGGCTCCGTGCTCTGTGGTTTCTAGCCTGTCATACAAAGCATTTTGCCTGCATTCATCCTTTAAAAAAACCCTGCATACTGTTACCAAACAGAAGCCAGGCGAATAATTTCACATCGCCCTGGAAAAGGCGCAGGAAATCGGATCCTCCCAAATCCGCATCCTTTGATGTGTTTACAAACTGGTAATTGCGCCCACATTAGAGCCGTGGACATGCAAATTCATCTAAGATAATATCGTGGCTCGGCTAGCTCGGTACAGTCCAGAATAGAAGCATGCAAAGTAAGCTGATGGACCTGGAAATGACTGTATCGGCAACACACGGCGAAATAAGAATTTAGCTACGAAAAGGGGTGCGGAGAGCGGCGTGGATGACAGGAGCAACTTATAGTTCGAAGTTCGCGCTGCCTGCTAAACTGCGAGATATTCATTTACATGCGGAGCAGGTATTCCATCCGTTTGGCTGAGCATATTACACTTCCTTCAGAAATAATAGAACACTCCCCCTCTCCCCTCCAGCCAGCCCCTCCGCCGCTCCTCTCATGGCTGCAGCATCTTAGCAGGAACAGACCGCTGAGCAGGCAGCAGCATGTCAGTGTGACAGCTGATCAGGTGAACAAGGGCACCAATGACCAGCAGAACCACCGCAACGACACAACGAATCCTGAAAGCCGCCAGACTTGCGTCCGCCCGCACTGGATTGCGAGCTGAACAGCTGAGAAGGAACTCACCGGGAAACGCGAGGGGTCGGAGAGGAGGCAGCGCATGGGCAGGACTGGAAAGAGGCATCCCACGTAGGGCACAGGCGCCCCTATGCATCTAATAAATGTACTATGGTAATTTTCAGCTTTCCAAATACAACACCCTTCCAGTAGCGATCGGAGCTTCCGTCTAGGATCCGCGCCTTAATCCTGAATCAGAGACCAAGTGACCTAACAACTAGGCTAGAGACGCCGTGAATTCTCTTGGACATCTGCATGTCGGGCTGCTAGCTTAGCGGAACTCATTACCGACCAACACCAAGTAAGATCGACGGATATTTAACTAACTCGGTATGATTATACCGTAACAAATTCATAGCCACGTCTTGCCGGACTCTAAAATGGTGATGGGTTTTGCCCGCTGCGCAACACCTCGCCTTTAACTCTTTTAAAGCGAAGAGTCTCGACGTAATTCACTGGCACCTCTTTCTGATTTGTTGGACTACTGTGGTGATGTTCAACTGCCAAGTGCACATGTAGAAGCACCTACGCCCTGTGTCATGCGTGTAGCGATTCCTCCTGCAAAGCCTGCCTGACCTTAAAATGGTGGAGCTCCGATCCCTCTTATCAGGATCTCGACGCGCTCATTTCCCAGCGCTGAGTCACAGCCTTATGGAGATTTGGGTCGGGAGCCTTCTGATATGCCACAGCTGTTGAACAACTGTTAACCAAGCAGGCCGGAGCTGTGTTGGTATAGCGAGTGGGAAATTTGTGATGCCAGCTATGTCATCAGGATCTCATGTATGCTGGGGCCAACAGTGAACTACAAATACTGAGCACTCTGTGCGTACCCCCGCAGGGTACGCACAGAGGTGAGAGCGCCGGGCGAGGGGTGGTACTAGCGAACTCTGGCCGATCGCTGTCTGCACTGGGCCTCCCCACCCCCCCACCCCCCGGTGCCTGGGGTGGCCGCTCCCGATGAAGGTGACTTTGTGACTCCCTGATTGGACTGCCTCCCTTCTGCACTTCCTGGGGCTCGTTCGCCTCTGAGTGGTGCTTTATGGTCCGAGCAGCTATCTGGTTCTAAGCAGTCCAGTTGCGTTGAAACTATCCTGTGCTCACTGTGATCCCAGAGCGTCTCGTGAATCTGACGTGGCGCTGGATGAAGGTTGAGTGTAATACATTCATTGGACTGTTCTCCTACGGTCCCGTTTGACCCCCCCTGCCTTTCCCCTCGCTTTGCAAGTAACAAGTAAGGGAACACTGACACTTAGTTTAATGGCTCTCACATTTTGCTGACATGTTTTAACGCGTGACCAAGACTGGGTCTGTTGCTTCCTATTGGGCTGTCTTGGCTCGCTCGGTGGCCCATGAGATGAGTGATTCACATAATGGGCACCCACTTTGTTCTCCTCTAACAGTGCTCTTGCCTGAGGTTTGGTGCCCACTTTGGCCTCCTCCCTGGGGAGCTGAAGAACGTCTATACCTATCACTGATCCTCTAGGTGACTCCCATTTCCATGCCGGTTTCCATACTTAGAGGTCCCAATCCCTGGTGGTAGGGTTTGCCCCGTTATGATCCCACACCCTCACAGTCACGGGAGGCAAACCATCCCTCTTTCCCTCCGGTATGATGTTTTATTAGGGAGTTAGACCAGAGTCCCTGGCCCTGCATTTCTAGTCGCCCCCTGACCTCTATCCTTTTGGATTATCCTCACGCGTCTTCCGGATTATGTGCCCTCCTCTTCTTACTATTCTCCTCTGCACTATCGCTACCCTAGTGGCCCATCTTCTCCCTATCATGGCTTCCACTCGAATAAAGTCGGGAGTTAACTGCTTCAAAGTCATCTATCCCCCTAATCTGTCCAAAGCAGCAGCAAAACGGTTCAAGCACAACACCATTGAACACTTCCCTGATTCCCTCTTTGTTGATCAATTCCATAATGGGCACCTAGGGAAGCTAAAAAATGACTTAATTTTTTTCACCCACGACATCCCTTCCTGGTCCACCAGCTTCTTCAATTTCTTCAACGTCTCCTCCTCCTCATCTATCCCGCATGGACAGCGGCTAAAAATTTCCCCTCCACGAGCTTTAAGGGCTCTCTCACCATAACACTCTACAATAATGGCACCGTCATGATTCAAGCGACAGACTCCTGTCTCTCCCTCTTTGACTATCTCTTCCACTCCCTTCGCCCAAACCATACAACTATGATCTCCCTCAACTCTTCTTTGAGCTCCTCACCTTTCTCCCTTTCTCCCCCCCTGACCCCCCGATACTCCAGTAGGCCGCTCTCCCGGGAGACACAGGCCTACCCTTTGTTCCCCCCTGCCTTTGCTCCCTCCTCTCCCTCTCTTCCCCCTTCCCAAAATGTCCCTCCCCCTATCTTGTCTGTCCGGCCTCCAGCCTCCACCCCCCCTCCCCACCCTGCATCTGCCCGATTCTCCAACGTTTTCGCCGCCCCCCTAATCCAACCCACCGCCCCCTTCTTAATCCACCTATTTTACAACCTGGTCTTCCGATCAACTTTCCTTACCTCCCCCTTCCCTCCCCTTTCACCTCATCCCTTTCCGCTCTTCCCCGTCCCCCGTCCCCCGTACCCTAAACTCTTCTCTTCCACCTCCCATCTATCTTCAACCCCACCTTCCTCATCCCTTGCTTCCCAACCTTGTCTCCCTCCCCGACAATTCCTTCCTCGTCTCTCCCTCTGACCTTGCAGTCCCTTACTCCTCCCTCAGTTTCCATCTAGCCAATTCCCCCCACTACACCTGTTACCTGTCCCCCTACATTCACCTTTCATAGCCTACAGTACCTGTCTAGCACCATCCTCTCCTTTCTCCCCATACCTCTGGCCTTCCTCGGACCCCCCGCCCTCCCCCCTTTACAGCCCCCTCTTCTCTCGTCTCCACGTACCTTCGGACTTCATCTGACCCCCCGCCCTCCCCTCCCGGTTCAGCCTCGTCTCCCCTCTTCTCCCCTTACCTCCGGCCTTCATTTGTCCCCCCTCCTACTCCTCAACTTTCTCCTCATACGTATGCCCTCTTCTCTTCCCCTCTGTTCAACACCAGTAAAAATATTTCTCTTCCCACCACTGTTTCACCATCCACTCCTTTTGTCCACCATCTTTCCTCACCTTCTACCCTTGCTCCCCAACTCCCCACCCATTCCCCCACCCCTCCCCTCCCTCCCTCACCCTCTGCACTCCCTCCCTTATCCCGTTCCAACACCCCGCCCCGTCCCCCTCACTCTCTGCACTCCCTCCCGTATCCCGCTCCTCCAGCCCTCCCCGTCCTCCCTCACCCTCTGCACCGCCTCCCTCAACCCGTTCCCCCACCCCTCCCCGTCCTCCCTCACCCTCTGCACTCCCTTCTTTATCCATCGAGCCACCCAACACTCCGTGCTCAGCTCTCCTCTCTCTGGAAAATAAACTTGATTCTCTCATCTACTCCATTTCCCAGCTTGTAGCGTCCATCTCACGTTTAAGCGCCAAGTTGTCCCCTGTCCCTAACAACCTCCCGAGGAGTTCCTTGCTCCCGCGCCCCAATAAAACCAACCACAGTCTGTCCTCTGCAGACATCACTAACTTACTGGCCAGTTACAAGACCACCAACGTCACTCCCCCTCCACCTTCCTCTCCTAAGAATTCTACGCAGACCATCTCCTCTGTCAGACCTTACCAGCCTCCCTCGTACCGGGCTCCCTCATTCAAGAATCTTATCCCTATCTCCCTGAACAACCCTAACACCCCCATCACCAAAACATCTGCATCGGAGCTGCACTGCTTGCTCCACAACTGCAGATCTGCAATCAAACATAAAGTGGAAATCTCTGATACTATCATCCACCAAAATCTTGACATGTTCTTCCTCACTGAGACCTGGTTTAATGACTCCTCTCATACTTTGTTTGATCTTCTGGTACCCACTGACTACTCGATCGTCAGAAATGACAGGGCAGACAAAATTGGGGGCGGTGTCGCTATCATCGTCAGGAACTCCCTTCAAATGAAAGCCTTCCCTACCACCCTTTTCCGTACATTCGAATGCCTATCCCTAGAACTTCAAATACATCACGGCTCACCCTTTAGATTCCATGCCATCTACCACCCGCCCGGTAACTGCTCTTCCTTTGTGGAGGAACTGACTGACTTCATCAGTGACCAATTTTCTCAAAGTGACAGACAGATCATCCTGGGTGACTTTAATCTCCACTGGGGCTCTTTGGAAGACTCAGCTGCCAACAAGCTTGCCACCTTTCTCTCAGCCAATGATCTCTTCCAACATTGCTCGGAAACCACACATTCCAAGGGCTCAATTCTGGACCTTGTCATATCCAAAGCAGACCTGCTGACTACTGCTCCTCCCATCCATGTAGACTGGTCTGACCACTTCCTCATTCCCTTCCGTTTTCACCTATCGCACGTTATAACTTTCGGCCAACCTAAAAGAGCTACTACCTGGTTCCGCAACACTAAGAACATTGATCTGGTCACTTTTTGTGATTCTGCTATGCGGGCACTTCCGAGTCTAGACCCTAGCGTGGATGTCAACGTTCTCACTTCTCAGTGCCTCTCAGTACTAGCAGTCGAAATCGACAATGTCGCTCCTCTCCAAAGCAAAAGGAAAAGACCCACCCCCTCAGCACCTTGGTTCAATAAAGCTCTCTATGATGAAAGGAAAAACCTTAGATTCCTGGAGAAACATTGGAGAAAATCTCCTTCCACCTCCAATCTCTCTCTTTTACGCTCAGCAAGATCCAAATATCACAACCACATCTTCTTTGAAAAAGCATCACATTTCAGATCCCTCCTTGACTCAGCCAAAAACAGACCCAAATAACTTTTTGACCTCATCAAAAACCCAAACTGTTCTCCCCTAACCATTAAGCCTGAGGATTCCTCAAAGAAAGCAGCAGATTTCGCTATATTCTTCGATGAAAAGGTCAAAGCACTGGTGGATCAGGTCACCCACCCCTCCCCCATTGAGGAGCGGAAATCCTTAGTTACCTGGCAGAACTTTGACGTCATCTCGGAAGATGACCTCCTCAAATGCATCCTCGAAACTAAACCCTCCAACCATTCTTCTGACCCCATCCCTAGCGACATCGCCATCGATTTCTACACCTATACTCTCTCTTACTGGACCAGGCTAGTCAATCTCTTCCTCAGTCAAGGCTCCCTCCCGGTTGCCCTCAAATCAGGTCAGGTCACCCCTCTTCTAAAAAAAACCTCCGCCGATGCGAACGACCTCAACAACTTCCGCCCTATCACCAACCTCCCTTTTCTTTCAAAAATCACAGAAAAATGTGCTGCGAAACAACTTTCCTTGCATATTATGGACAATAACCTCCTCGACGTCTTCCAGTCTGGCTTCATCCAAAATTGCAGCACTGAAACAGCCCTGCTGCAAGTGATTGATGATGCGCTGCGCATACTCGACTCTGGGGAATCGTGTCTTCTGATTCTTCTAGACCTCTCTGCAGCCTTTGACACTGTTAATCATAGCACCCTCCTCAACACTCTTCAACAGAGAATGGGATTGGATGGCACAGTGCTCAAATGGTTTGCCTCTTTCCTCTCGGACAGATCCCAAATGATCAAGATAGCGAACAGTCTTTCTTCTCCATTGGCTGTAGGTCAAGGCGTCCCTCAAGGCTCTATCCTGGCACCCACTTTGTTTAATCTCTACCTGGAACCATTAGGGAACCTTCTAAGCAAATCTGGGATCCATTACCATCTTTATGCGGACGACACTCAAATCTACCTTAAGGTGTCTTCTGCACACGATCTCTCACTACTCAACTCTAAACTCTATTCACAACTGGATGTTAGCTCACCAACTCATTCTTAATCCCGCCAAAACTGAATTCCTCCTCCTCTCTACCTCCCTCTCACCTCCTCCTGTTCAATCTTGGATGGATCAGCTGAACCTACTCAACAACAAACCCATCATTGTCGACAGCGCTAAATCCCTAGGTGTCATTCTTGACAAAAGACTCAACCTAATCTCCCACATCAACTCTATTGCTAAGAACGCACGTTACCAGTTGCGCCTTCTATGGGGGATCCGTCGGTTCTTCCCGGAGAAAGACTTAAAAACCTTGGTACAATCTCTGGTTCTCTCAAGACTGGATTATTGCAATTCTCTTCTGACTGGCCTACCCAAATCCCACCTCTCCCCTCTCAAATCCATCCTCCATTCAGCAGCTCGCTTCATTTCAGGGTCTAAACGAAGCGACCACATCACTCCTATCCTGTCCTCTCTTCGATGGCTTCCAATCGAGGCAAGATCTATTTACAAAACTGCCTGCATCACACACAAAGCCTTACACACGTCCTCCCCTCGTTACCTGGCGAATAAATTGAAATTGTCCGGTGGCTCTCGCCCTTCTCGCAATGCGGAAAAGCTTCTGCTCGAGCCCCCGTCTTCAAAAGGGAAAGATTGATGGCGCAATCCTTCTCAGGCAATGCAGTGAGAATCTGGAACTCGCTTCCCCCATTGCTCCGTGCCACCTCCTCTACCCGGATCTTCAAAGCTGACCTCAAATCTCTTCTCTTCCAAAGACACTTTCAGAACTAATACTTTCATTCTCAGGCCCCTCTAGGAAGTTCAAGCTCTTCATTGTATATTTGTACTTTTTCCTGTACATTCCTCACCCTTGCGTGCTGTGTTGGATTTTATGTTTGTGTACCCTTCATTTTAAGTCTCCTGTTTAATTCACGCCCTCTCTACTCCCTCAAGGAAGTTCTTCCACTATAGGAAATTCTGTAAAATGTACTCCATGCCTATAGAAGTGCCTTCCCAGTGTGTTCTGAGTGACTGTCACTTATTGCAGTATTATACCTCTATTTGTATTTTGTATCTTATGTATCATGCACACCTGTCACTTTTTCCTCTTGCAAAATATACCTCTTTTTGTATTTTGTTTGTTTTTGTTATTTGCACACTTGTCACTTTTTCCTCATGTAATGTAACGCTTGCTTTTGTATTATGCTCACTTGTAACCTTCTCCTCATGCAATGTTACTGTTCCTATTGTGAAGCGCTCTGACACCTTCGGGTAAAGTCCGCGCTATATAAAAATGCATAAATAAATAAATAAGTGCCCCAGGTATGTCCCAATGGGGGAGGGCACCCACACTGCTGGATTCAGCATGGAGACCTCGCTGGGTCCCCCTCATGCAGGGAACTCAATGGCAGCTGCCTGCAAACATGCGGTGCAGCTGCGGAAAGCACAGGGTGCCCACAGTACCTGGTGGGGACTGGCTATTGTAACTGGAGCAGGCGTCACGCTCTGGGAAACATACCATTGGGAAGCTCCCCAGCGGAGCAGGCAGTGCAGTGTCAGCTCCACTGCAGGTCCAGCGGCGTCACCTCTCCTGAGGCTCCCGTGGAGAGAAGGTCGGTGCATCTTTGTCGAGCAGTCCAGCCCCGCCCACCACACGATGTCAAGGGAGTTTCTCCACTCCGCTCTCGCCCCTCCCTGGGGTTTCCCTCACATCTGTGGTGGCCCTCTCCCTATGGAGAGACAGCGCAGGAAAAACCAAAAGTTATAAAGTAAGTGCCCGACACGTTCTTGGCAACTAACTTCCTTGGTAAAGGTGCCCACACCCAGAGCACTCTCTGGGAGCCTCACAGGGACCCACAAACCAGTTGGGGCCACAGGGCTCCCTCCAGGGCACAGAAGCACATGCTTCCTCCTCCCAAGAGACCAAAAAGCGCTACCCACACGCTGTATGCAAATTTCTGCAGGGAGGAGTGGACGGTCAAAGCTCCTTGAGCAGGACTGGAGGGGTCGGAGAGGAGGCAGCGCGCAGTGCCCCTCGGGCTGCAGGATTTGTGTGTTCAAGCCGGGCTCACGTCGCATGCACGCCGTGGTGTGGTTACACGCGCCCTGCTTGATTACAGGGGCTCGGAGGATTACCAGTGCTGTTTAGCTTCAAGACAGTTCTATAGTACTCGCAGATGAATTTTTAAAATATGAATTGGGCAATGCCCCCGGGACCTGGCCCACCCGGGGGGCCTCATTTAAATGAAGCGCGGGAGCGCGCGCTTCATTTTTTTTAATTTTCTCGGCCGGATTCGCGCACCCAGCACAAAGTCGGCCGATTTAAAAAAAAAAAAAAAATGCTTTTTTTGGCCCTGGGGGTCCTTGTGGGACCCCCTGAGCAGGCCTAGGGGGTCAGGGTGTTTCTACCCTGCCCCCTTTTCTTGTTTTTGCGTTCGTTTTTCTGTTTTCTTGTGCCTCGGTTACCAAGGCACAAGATGGCTGCCAACACTTCCTGGTTTGGAGTGTTGACAGCCAATTAGAATAAAGCTCGTGGTCGGGTGGGTGCGCGGACCCTACGCGACCATAGATATATATGTGATTTTACTTATGTACTCCCCGGGGGACCGCCACCCCCCGGGGCTTTCTAATAAAAATGGTGCGGGAGGGCACTGTGCCCTCCCGCAGCCCCGGGGACCGCCACCCCCGGGGCTTCTTTTTTAAAATTTTAAATACCAGTGCGGGGGGGCTCCAGCCCCCCCACACGCCCCGGGGACCGCCACCTCCCCGGGGCACTAACATTTAAAATGGGGGTCCGTTTCGGACCCCCGAAGACCACCACCTCCCCGGGGCTTTGCAGAAGTGGGGAGGGGGGCCGCGCGGCCCCCCTCCTGGCGCCTGTGGTGGCCCTGGGGACCGCCACCCCCCAGGGCCGGCTCCTGCAGTGTCCCGGGGTTCCTACCCCCGGGACACTGCTGTTTGCAATGGCAGGACGGGAGCCTCGCGGCTCCCGTCCTGTCATTGCAAACTTGCTTTGCTTCATTGAAGCGAGAGCAGGGAAACCTGCTCTCGCTTCAATGAAGCAAAGCAGATTGCTTTTCCACAAGGGGAGCTGCATGTCAGCAGCTCCCTTATGGAAAAGCAATGCCGGCTCCCGCAGGACGTGGGGAGCCGGCGGGACCGTGCGGGGATTGGGGACCCCCCCACGGTCCCCAACGAGTGGCCAGGCCCCGGTGGATGGGGTCCCCGGGGCTATTAGTGGCCTGGGAGGGGGGCCACGCAGCCCCCTCCCCAATAATAAAAAATAAAATAAACAAATAAATAAAAAGGTGAAGGCCGGCCCCGGGGGATGGGGTCCCCGGGGCCTTAAATGGCCTGAGGAGGGGGGCCACGCAGCCCCCCTCCAAATATTTTAATTATAAAAAAAAGAGGGCATGCCCCGGGGGATGGGGTCCCCGGGGCCAATAGAGGCCCAGGGAAGGGGGGCCACACGGCCCCCTTCCCGTTTTGTTTAAAAAAAAAAAGAAAATCATCAGGCCCCGGGGGATGGGGTCCCCGGGGCCAAAAGTGGCCAAGGGAAGGAGGGCCACGCAGCCCCCCTCCCATACAAAAAAAAAAATACAAAAAAAATAAAAAAGACCGGCATCGTGCCGGAGGCCCCGCCCCCTCTCTGCAGCAGCCCCCTGGCGCGTTTGCAGATGGGGAACGAATTCCCCTTGAATACTGGGGGTCCCTGGGGGCCAACTAGCCCACCAGGAACCTCCAGTATGCGCCAGGGGGCTGCGTTGCAGAGAGGTGTACAGAGGCCACGCCCCTTTTTACACCTCTCTGCAATGCAGCTCTGTGGCGCTTTTTGGAGGTACATGGTGGGCTAGTTGGACTCCAGGGACCCTCAGGATTCAAGGGGACTTAATCCCCCAACATAAAACGCACCACGGGGCGCGTTTGCACAGTGGTGAAGGGAGGGGGCGGGGCTTCAGGTGACATGTGTGCAAACAGGCCCGTGGCGCATTTTAAGATGGGGAATTAAATGCTCTTCAATCCTGAGGGTCCCTGGGGGCCAACTAGCCCACCAGGTCCCTCCAGTAAGCGCCACGGAGCTGCGTTGCAGAGTGTTGTAAAAAGGGGCGTGGCCTCTGTACACCTCTCTGCAACGCAGCCCCCTGGCGCATACTGGAGGTTCCTGGTGGGCTAGTTGGCCCCTAGGGACCCTCGGGATTGAGGAGGAATTAATTCTCCAACTTAAAACGCGCCACAGGGCGTGTTTGCAGACATGTCACCTCAGGCCCCACCCCCTTCCTTCACCATTGTGCAAATATTCCTCTAAAATCAGCCGAACTACGAATTCCGATTTACTCACCTGTTATCAGGAGAGACCTCAGTGCTGCATCTTTGAGCCCAGTACTGATCCTGAAAAGTAATTTTAACCGTACTTACCAGTAACTTGAATTTCCTTCCATAGGGTAACATTGACTGGTTTGACTTGGAAATTCTTCTAAGTGTGGAGTTTTGGAACTTTAGAATATTCCTCTTAAATCAGCCGAAGTACGAATTCCGATTTACTCACCTGTTATCAGGAGAGACCTCAGTGCTGCATCTTTGAGCCCAGTACTGATCCTGAAAAGTAATTCTAACCGTACTTACCAGTAACTTGTATTTCCTTCCATAGGAATCCATTGTCTGGTTTTCAGCAGAAAAGTTTCAAAGTGTCGATTTTCACAAACTACAAATATTCCTTAAAAATCGCCTGTATGACTTAAACGCATTCTTTCAACTGTTTACAGGAGATGCACCAGTGCTGGATCCAGGATCCACCACTGAGTAAGAAAAAGTAACGATAACACTACTTACCTGCTAAGTGAATTTCCTCCCATAGGATAACATTGGTGATTCTATGTGAAAAAGTTTCTATCAACTTTTAAAATACAATAATATTCCTTAAAAATCACTACTGTAACCAAAACGCTTTTACTCAACTGTTTACAGGAGATGTCCCAGGACTGAATCTAGGATCCAGTCCTGTGGTTAGAAAAGTAATTCATAAAGTAACTAATTGCATTTAACTAGAAATTCACATTGAGCTCAATGTTGCATTGTGTTTGAAATTGTGTTGCCCATTGCAACAACTGTAACTACTGTACTTAAAAGTCTATTGCCTATTTGCAAAGTATTTAAACTAAAGTAAATCATTCTGAGAAAGTATATTTTGTAATGTAATGTATAATGTAATTACAATGTAATTTAAAAAATAAAATATCTAAAAATAAATAGTTTAAAGAAATGTAGTAAATCAGTATCAAAAAAATAAATATAACAATTAATACATTTAAAAATTGTCATTTACAAAACCTTTGAAATTCACTGAAAAAAACCATAGGTTTCAGACATGTTATAGTTAGGAATTAGCATTTAAAAAACCTTTGAAATTCACTAAAAAAACCATAGGTTTCAGGCACGTTATAGTTAGAAATTAGCATTTAAAAAACCTTACAAATTCACTGAAAAAACCATAGGTTTTAGGGACAGTTATAGTTAGTTGGACATTTCACTCGTACAAAACCCGTGAAATTCCCCCGTTATACTCGCGCCCCCGCAATGCACTGCTGATGACGTCACATATTACATCACTCATGACATGGTCAGTGACATCACTGATGACATCACTGATGACATCTCAAATGACATCACTGATGACATCATCCAGTGACTGTGTGTTTCTGTAAAGTTTAAATATGTTTAATATATATAGGGAAAGGCGTATTGAAGAATGAGTGGGTGTATAAGTGTCTGTATGGATGATTTAGTAGGTGCGTGACTAACTTGATAAGTGAGTGATTAAACGTATCTTACTGAATGCATGGATTAGTGACTAAACAGTGTGAATGTCTGTATCCGTCTGTCTGTTGCTGTGTAAGCGGCTGCATGGGTTTGTGAATAGCTACATGAGTGTCTATATGAGTTATTGATTGGTTGTCTGAGTATCTGTATGGGTGCCTGAGTGTTTGTGTGGGTGGGGTGTGTGCGACTCTGTGCATAGATGTGTGAGTGGGTGATTCACTGGGTGCATGGTTTCAAGAGTGCATCTGTGATGGACTGTATGGGTGGGTGAGTATGTGTATGGGTGTGTTAGTGAGTGAATGTATGTCCCAGTGGTACATGTGTGAGTAACTACATATGTGAAAGGCAGTATATATGTTTGTTGGAGTATATATGTGTGTTGGAGTATATAAATAGCTATAGGAGAGGTGTGGTGCAGAGGCCAGGGCAGCTGACTTCGGAGCACAGGGTTCACGGTTCGATCCCCGGCTCCGTCGTCAGCGCAGCTCAGCACCGTGTGACTCTGGGCAATAGCTCACTTAATTTCCACGACGGCCCCCAGCGCCTTGAGACCTGTAAAGGGTGAGTAGTTGCGCTTTACAAAAACGGATTTACATTTACATATATAAGCGAGAGTGTGTGATTGTGAGAGTGGCTGTATGGATGAGTGTGTGCTTGTATCAGTGATCGTATAAGAGCGTAAGAATGTGCTAGTATTTGTATGAGTAAGTGAGCTGGTGTGTGTATAACTGAATAGGTGAGTAAATGGCAGTGTGTTTAATTATTTGCATGACTGACTAGGTGTGTGAGTACCTCTATGGATGAGTGGCGGTGTTTGAGTGTCTATATAGGAGTATGAGTGCATATGATAGTCCTGTACTGAGTGACCGTAAGTATGAGTGACTGTACAGGTGAGTGAGTGGATGTGTGTGTAGACCTAAGAATCAGTGAGTGGGTATGTAGTTATTGGTGTTGGAGTGTCTATGGTTTTGCGAATGGCAGTCTGTAATTTAGAGTGGGTGTATCAAAGGTTATATTAGGGTGTGAGGAGGTGCATCAGATTATCACGTGGATGATGTCTTCAGTGATGTCATCAGTGATGTCATTTGAGATGTCATCAGTGATGTCATCAGTGATGTCACTGACCATGTCATGAGTGATGTAATATGTGACGTCATCAGCAGTGCATTGCGGGCGCGAGTTATAGTTAGCTGAACTAACTATAACGGGGGAATTTCACGGGTTTTGTACGAGTGAAATGTCCAACTAACTATAACTGTCCCTAAAACCTATGGTTTTTTCAGTGAATACATATAATATATATATATATATATAAAAATTCACTGAAAAAATCACAGGTTTCAGGCACGTTATAGTTAGTTGGACATTTTAGTCGTAAAAAACAAGTGAAATTCGGCCGTTATAGTTAGTTCAGCTAACTATGACTCGCGCCCCCGCAATGCACTGCTGATGACGTCACATATTACATCACTCATGACATGGTCAGTGACATCACTGATGGCATCACTGATGACATCATTGATGACATCATCCAGTGACTGTGTGTTTCTGTAAAGTTTAAATATGTTTAATATATATAGGCCAAGCTGTATTGAAGAATGAGTGGGTGTATGAGTGTCTCAATGGATGATTTAGTAGGTGTGTGACTGACTCTATAAGTGAGAGATTAAACGTATCTTACTGAGTGCATGGGTTAGTGACTAAACTGTGTGAATGTCTGTTTCAGTCTGTCTGTTGATGTGTAAGCGGCTGCATGGGTTGGTGAATAGCTACATGAGTGTCTATATGGGTTATTGATTGGTTGTCTGAGTATCTGTATGGGTACCTCAGTGTTTGTGTGGGTGGGAGGTGTGTGACTCTGTGCATAGATGTGTGAGTGGGTGATTCACTGGGTGTATGGCTTTAAGAGTGCATCTGTAACGGGCTGTATGGGTGGGTGTGTGTGTGTATGGGTGTGTTGGTGAGTGAATGGATGTCTCAGTGGTACATGTGTGAGTAACTACATATGTGAAAGGCAGTATATGTGAGTGTTGGAGTATATAAATGACTATATGTGAGAGTGAGTGATTGTGAGAGTGGCTGTATGGATGAGTGTGTGCTTCTATCAGTGATTGTATAAGAGCGTAAGTATGTGTTAGTATCTGTATGAGTAAGTGAGGTGGTGTGTGTATAACTGTATAGGTGAGTAAATGGGAGTGTGATTAATTCTTTGCATGACTGACAAGGTGTGTGAGTAACTCTATGGATGAGTGGCGGTGTGTGAGTGTCTATATAGGTGTATGAGTGCATATGATAGTCCTGTACTGATGAGTGACCGAAAGTATGAGTGACTGTATGGGTGAGTGAGTGGATGTGTGTGTAGACCTAAGAATCAGTGAGTGGGTATGTAGTTATTGGTGTTGGAGTGTCTATGGTTTTGAGAATAGCAGTCTGTAATTTAGAATGGGTGTATAAAAATGTTATATTAGGGTGTGAGAAGATGCATCAGATTATCACGTGGATGATGTAATCAGTGATGTCATTTGAGATGTCATCAGTGATGTCATCAGTGATGTCACTGACCATGTCATGAGTGATGTAATATGTGATGTCATCAGCAGTGCATTGCGGGGGCGCGAGTTATAGTTAGCTGAACTAACTATAACGGCCGAATTTCACTGGTTTTGTACGTCTGAAATGTCCAACTAACTATAACGTGCCTGAAACCCTTGGTTTTTTCAGTGAATTTCTAAGGTTTTTTAAATGCTAATTTCTAATTATAACGTCCCTGAAACCTATGTTTTTTTCAGTGAATTTCAAAGGTTTTTTAAATGCTAATTTCTACCTATAACGTCCCTGAAACCTGTGGTTTTTTCAGTGAATATATATATATATATATATATATATGTGTGTGTGTACACCATTTACAAAGCTATGTTTACATAACATTATATATGGCCAGACCTCCACCCCACGCCCTCCTCACTACTCTGTCTCTCTGCTGCTGGGAACAGGCAGCGGACCTCCTCCTGTGCTGCCAGGCCGAAACCAATAAAATACTTCAATTTTTTAAGACTTTAGAGGTACATGTGAAAGGAGAGCATGCCTTTCATTTCTGATTCCCAGGTTGACCTGACCTTTGTCCCAAAAAACGGGATATTTATTTAAAATTAACAAAAGCGTTGGGAAACTGGGACAGGATTCTGAAAACCGGGACCTTCCGGGGACGTCGGGTCACCCTAATTATAGTACAATGTCAGCAGCGAGCGCTTAACTCAATGCTCCACGTGCAACGTGAATTAAGAGGAGAAGCTGATTAAACAGAGGCCAACATTAATTGACGTGACATGCAATCAGAGCGAAGATGTTTCTACCCTAATCGAGGCAGGTTTAGGAAACACCAGGCTTGAGTTTCCAGCTGCCCAACCAGGAGGACTTTTACTGGTACTCTTGAGTGTGGAATGCGTTAGGGAGGAAACTCTGCATCCCCCCCTGATGACCCCGCTGCAGGAGGCAGTGCGACTTCCTGAATCGGGGCCACACACCTCTCTCAAGCCCTCCCCTTCCGACCCCGCACCACCACAGGTGACCCTTTGGGCAGGGTGCTTAAGGCTGCCCACCTTGGCAAAGCAGAATTAGGGGGGGGGTCTGGTAGGAATACTTGTAATCCGTCTATTTCTGAGAGATTTAGAACAGCTGCCGTTTTCCAGGGTGCTATGGTGTGGATTTGCTTTGTAAGGGAACTCGGATTGTCTGTCATATTTTTGTTGGAATGCGCCTTTGCATCGCTCTATAAAGAGGCGTTTCCCCTCCCAACCTCCACAGTCCAGGCCCGCGGCCACTGAGATGCCTTTTCAGATCCGAACTTACCAGATGACTCCAACATGGTCCACCCACCACCTGGTTTGGCAGTAACAAAAACAGCAATAATTGGGGAGAAAATGCCCCCTCTTACCGCTAGACCATGGTGCCACTGCACCAGATGCACGTTTGAAAGATACACTGCTGCCAAGTGGCCTTCGTCACGTGCGACACGGTCAGCCAGTCCCAACTTTTTATGCAACAGCCACTGCATCCTGTAGTTTGGCCTGCCCTCCACCTCTCCCGTAGGCTCGGAACGTCGTACTTGTAAGATGTGGTTGTTGAGGAGGACATCGGGTGGCTGTGTGCGTGCTGCAGCGCGCTCATGTTTCCCAGTCCCACGTGTGAGCAGCTTACACGGTCCATGTTTTATTTGCATTATAGGACTTGTAGCCCTGTTGGTTAATTATAAAATCTGAACTACACGTCCCACAATACAAAGGAAAAACTTTGACTGGACTAGCGTCTCACGGACTCGTGAGTGCTCTGGTGCCGTCACCGGGAGGGGGGGTTATTTTTACTTTATAGATGTCCGAGGCTCAGAGAAGAGTCTCTGGAGTGAGAAGCAGAGCGAGAGAGGGACCAAACAGCGTGAGGGTTCTGTGTCAGCTCTTATAATGCGTTGTACTCTGAACTAAAAGGAGTCGCGAAACTACCTTCTCCAACGTCAGCCCAACCACCCTAGAAATATGGACCGTTACACTATTCAAGAAGAAAGCACCTTAAGTGCCAAAACATGGCAGGGGAAATAGGATTTGGAGCCAAAGCCAAATGCGTCACAGCCAAAATATCACACGAGACGCGTGAAGCTCCATATACCAATAACTACCCCACTAAACAGCATCCACACCTGTAGGCTACAGGTGTCGATGGTGTTGAGTGGGCCGGTCTTTACCATGGCGAGCTGGGCCCGGGACGCCAATTTTCTGAGGGGCGCACGAAGCATCTTGCTCCAGCCTCGTCCTTGTCCCTGCCTGTCCGTTTCTGTATGATTTTTCAGTTTAAAGTGGTTTTAGTCTTTTATTATCATACGGTTGCGATGCTTTTAACACCCCTGCAGCCCCCTTCCTTACCCTCTCTACACCCTCTGACCCCTGCTGGCACACATCAACCAAACCATCATCTGCAAGAGGCAGCTAAGCTATCAGTGATGTAGGTGACTTGGGGGAGGTCCCAGGATGTTTGTGTTCAGAGGCCAGTCCCTGCTCATCCAGGAACTGACCAATGAACGCAAAAGGAACCCCTGCTGCCTAGTTTAACCTACTACCACCTGCAAGGGAGCCAAATTTCTCTCCGCCCAGGGCGCTATCTTAGCAAAGGCCGGCTGGTTCTGCCTGCAGCCTAACCCTACTGTAGTGCCACGCACTCCGATGATCCTGTTTCTGTAGCGCCCTAAGACACCGAAGCATGGATATGGCCCCTGAACAGAAACAGGCGTCCGTGTCCTTGGGGATTCACGTGCGTGAAGCAAAGACCTGTTTTTTTTGGTGGTTTTTTTCCCGGCAGTTTTACGTGACTCGAACTTGGCTCAGAGGCATCGGAGCACTTTACATAAGTGCCGTATTAGACCTTATAAGGCCAGAGGTTTGTGTTTATTTAGTCACAGGGGGACTAACAGAGCTTAATTGGGGCTGGTAGTTGCAGGTGGGGCCCACCGGAAGTAATTTGTGGGAACCTGCTCTTATTTTTCATCATCAGGCTTTGACCCAGAGAAAAGAGAGACCAAAACACAGAAGGGAAAAGAAAGCAGGAAAAACAGCGAAAATGGGAGGCATCATGGTTAAAAAATAACCTACAAAAGTAAAATAAAGAGGCTGAGTGTGTCTCTTGGACCAGCTCTGGCTGTGAGGACACATCTCCCCCTAAGTATACCATTAAAAAACCCCGCCCACCTGTGTTACACCCTGCAGCACAAAATAGTCCTACTGCACTCAGATGCACACGGGATTGTCCTGATGCCACCTGTGACGTACAGCATACCCCTTACCAACCATGAAATACACAGCCGAGCCTTCCTGCACCCTGAAACAAACAGCACATATCTGCTGCTCACGGCACCCACAGTCAAGTACCATTGCATGCACCCTGAAACAGAGCAGACCTGCAGCACCCTGAAGCACAGCAGACTGCACGAAGTGCACTGTGCAGAGAGTCCAGTGGATCCCCAATTGGTTTACAGAGGCAAAAGTAGATAATACTAACACTCTCTTTTGTGGTAATGTGGGCGAGCAGTTATGCTTACCAGAGGGTAGTGCTAAGCCAGTCTGTCAGTCAAGACATCTTTATTCGGCAAAGCACCATAAAAGAATAAAAACAATTAATTATACAAAATATTATAAATTACTTAAAACGTGTATATCAAATCAGAATTACCATCCGTAAGACAGTTGTTTCGTGGGTATATAAAAAACATGTAAAATTCTGTTAAAATAATAATTCTGATATTTTCCTAGTGCCCATTGCTTTCTTTATAAAATGTAAAACTGCATAACAAATCTCTTTCGTCAATAGTTTTTGTAAGAACTCTAGTGCTGCTCAGTGTTGTTTAATTTTTGTCTTGCATAACACCGGAACGAGCTAAGCTAGCCTCGGATGAGTATATAAAGCGCAGAACATTATAAAGTGACGTGCTTTGAGACCATATATTGTTACAGCTACAGGGCAGTAAATCACGAGACCAGGAACATTGATCTGGAAAAGCTACCTTAAAATGGATTGTATTCAATCTAAATTAGGTGAGTAAAAGGTGACAATTTGAGTTCTCAAAACAAGTTAGGTAGGGTTCAGTGAGGGTAACAGTTATAACTTGAATATAGGCCTCTACAGACTGCATTTTTTGGGCCCTTGCAAATCTCTCAGTCATCTTGATATCATAAAAGCATTTTTTCACTCTTGCTTTTGCGTCTTTGCCAATTTTTGGTGGATTTAAAAACATTTCTTCTAGGCCTAAAGTATAAAACATCTTTTTAACATAGGCTAACCATGGTAGGCTTCCTGCGTTATCTAAGTTTAGACAGTCTTGAATGCATGTTCTTGTCAAGCCTGCTTCTGGGGACATCCAATATTTAATCCACAACAAAAGAGGGGCCAGTCCAATTAGATCATCCAATTACTGCAGTCCTAGTTCTGCGTGGCAAATAAAATTTGCCGTGTTTTTTGGAACTACCAACAGCCTACAGGTAAAACGATTTTTGACACATTGTAACTCCTCAATTTGTGTGATCCCCCACACCTCTGCACCATATAAGGCGCTTGAAACACATTTACATTTATACAATGTTAGAAGTTCAGTTACAGGTTTTTGTTTTCATTTTAGAGCAAAAGGAAAAATGCCTTCTATGTTCCAACTCATCTGTTGGGATTTCAGATGCAAAAGGGATTTTCATGAACTGGATGAACTAAAGGTTACCCCCAAGTAACTGAAAGTCCCTGACCTTGTCCAGATAATGTCCACCCCTGTTGAAACGTTTTGTTTTTAAGCCAACAGGACCACAAGTCATTATATATGATTTTGAATAATTAACTTTTAGGTCTAGTCCCTCCATGAAGTCAGAGAAACCCTCCAATACACTCTGAAGCCCATTGGCCGTGCAGGCCATAAGGACTGCATCATCTGCATACGGTAAAATTAGAATATTTTCGGCACATCCCTAACCAAATTGATTAAATGATTTGAAATTCCGTTTATATATAATAAAAAAAGAAAGTGGGCCAGAATATAACAAATGCTTGTACTCCCATTTTACTGTGAGTACCAGCATCGGTTGTACTCGCAGAGGCAATAAATGAGACACACACTCAAAGAACAAATCTGAGACCAATTTAGAAAAATAACTCTTCTTTTTATATATATTTTAAACTCAAGAACATTGTTTCAAGGTAAGCACAGTTTTCAATAGAAAATATTCACAGGTAAGTAAACAGTCAAACGTGCGCTTTTACGCACAATGTATTCCTAGGGAAGGAAAAGTCAAAGGTGCAAAAAAAAGGTACAGTCAGTTTCAAACTTCTGGAATCAAAATAGCAGTGGGCCAAGGTTCAAAGTATACTACCAGCAGTTCTTCGGGAACCGTCACGGTTCTATCGTGAAGCAGGATGCTTTTGAGGCTGGCAGCTGGTGTGCTACAGAGAAGGGGGGCCAACTGAAAAGAGGCTGCACAGGGGGACCTGCGAGTAAGTCCGAGGTCTGCCAAATGTGGGCTCAGGTCAAAAAGGGTCTTGGAGCATGAGTGCACAGCCGGTTCATCGGGACAAGGGCCGGGGGGCTAGGAAGCAGAGGTGCTTTGTTGGCTGGGCTGGGTGTGCAAAGATGCACCACGCAGTCAAGGGCAAACAGATGGAAGAGGAGAAATCCAGGCAGCTGGGCCACTCTAAAAGTGGGTCTCAGTGATGCTGATGTCCCTCAATGGCTGCTTGGTCCTGGTGCAGTGAGAGACTGGACTGAACACTCATGATTGGTGTTTGGTGCAGGGCGTCTGGTACCCTGGGGGTTGGTACTGCATGGCTCCTGTTGGTCCTGGTGTCTTCACACTCGGCAGGGAGACAGATCTGACCTTCCAGAGCATGAGTACCTTCTCCTGGTCACCTGCAGCATTGGTCGGGACGGGGAGCTGCAAGGCGGTGGACCTGACTCTGATTGTTGGTGCCTGCGGACTGCAGGGGAGTAGAACCTCTACCTCAAGGGAGACTTTCAATGTTTGGTGAAGTGCTGGCAGGCTACTCAAGGCTTTGGTAGTTCTCCAGCTCGCAGGATGAGTCACTCTGTTGTGATTGTAGAGAGAGGGCTGAGGACAGCAGGGTTTTGTGCCAAAGTCAAAAGTTCTGATGCAGTTCTTGCCAGACAGTGACTCTTCTTCGTCCTTCTTCTGTTAATCCATCGAATCTGAGTTTTTGGGTTCAGGGGTGCCACCAAAATACTCAATTTAGGGACGTTTACTGTGAGTGACTGGTAGTAGCCAATGGGCTTACCTACCTTAGGGTGTCTACACCCTCTACATGACCACTTCCTGTGGGAAGTGGGCATAACCCTAACACAAGAAGGCTAATTCCTTGCAAAAACAACATGGAGGAATTTGAAAAGTGGGTTCCACATGAGCTGGCCCGTCCTAGGGGTAGTGCTGGCTGAGATAGGGCACACCTCTTAATCTAACTACTTTTCCCACCTGTCTTGCCACCAAAAATTGGGAAAGAAACAATTGATGGACGGAATGCTGGACAATGCAAACATTCACCCCCAGTCACAAGGATCTGGGTTAAATCCATCATTCCTTTGCCCACCACACCACCCCAGTTTGGACCCAGCCATATGCAAATCAGTCTTGACCCTGTTCCTTGTGGGAACAGTCCAGCCCGAACTGCCAAGCCAGGTCCTCCCTGGACCGGAAACAAGCATCCTGGGACCGGTTTCAGGGCATCACCCTTCATCAGCCAGGCTAGCTTGAATCCAGTGGTGTAGTGAGCACGGGACCCACGTCTAGGCATACCCTTCCCACTTAGGGCAACAAATGCAAAAGAAACAATTGATGGACGGAATGCTGGACAATGCAAACATTCACCCCCAGTCACAAGGATCTGGGTTAAATCCATCATTCTTTTGCTCACCACACCACCCCAGTTTGGACCCAGCCATATGCAAATCAGTATTGACCCTGTTCCTTGTGGGAACAGTCCAGCCCGAACTGCCAAGCCAGGTCCTCCCTGGACCGGAAACAAGCATCCTGGGACCGTTTTCAGGGCATCACCCTTCATCAGCCAGGCTAGCTTGAATCCAGTGGTGTAGTGAGCACGAGACCCACGTCTGGGCATACCCTTCCCACTTAGGGCGACAAATGCAAAAGAAACAATTGATGGACGGAATGCTGGACAATGCAAACATTCACCCCCAGTCACAAGGATCTGGGTTAAATCCATCATTCTTTTGCTCACCACACCACCCCAGTTTGGACCCAGCCATTTGCAAATCAGTCTTGACCCTGTTCCTTGTGGGAACAGTCCAACCCGAACTGCCAAGCCAGGTCCTCCCTGGACCGGAAACAAGCATCCTGGGACCGGTTTCAGGGCATCACCCTTCATCAGCCAGGCTAGCTTGAATCCAGTGGTGTAGTGAGCACGGGACCCACGTCTGGGCATACCCTTCCCACTTAGGGCGACAAATGCAAAAGAAACAATTGATGGACGGAATGCTGGACAATGCAAACATTCACCCCCAGTCACAAGGATCTGGGTTAAATCCATCATTCTTTTGCTCACCACACCACTCCCAGTTTGGACCCAGCCATATGCAAATCAGTCTTGACCCTGTTCCTTGTGGGAACAGTCCAGCCCGAACTGCCAAGCCAGGTCCTCCCTGGACAGGAAACAAGCATCCTGGGACCGGTTTCAGGGCATCACCCTTCATCAGCCAGGCTAGCTTGAATCCAGTGGTGTAGTGAGCACGGGACCCACGTCTGGGCATACCCTTCCCACTTAGGCGACAAATGCAAAAGAAACAATTGATGGACGGAATGCTGGACAATGCAAACATTCACCCCCAGTCACAAGGATCTGGTTAAATCCATCATTCTTTTGCTCACCACACCACCCCAGTTTGGACCCAGCCATATGCAAATCAGTCTTGACCCTGTTCCTTGTGGGAACAGTCCAGCCCGAACTGCCAAGCCAGGTCCTCCCTGGACCGGAAACAAGAATCCTGGGACCGGCTTCAGAGCATCACCCTTCATCAGCCAGGCTAGCTTGAATCCAGTGGTGTAGTGAGCACGGGACCCACGCCTGGGCATATCCTTCCCACTTAGGGGACAAATGCAAAAGAAACAATTGATGGACAGAATGCTGGACAATGCAAACATTCACCCCCAGTCACAAGGATCTGGTTAAATCCATCATTCTTTGCTCACAACACCACCCCAGTTTGGACCCAGCCATATGCAAATCAGTCTTGACCCTGTTCCTTGTGGGAACAGTCCAGCCCGAACTGCCAAGCCAGGTCCTCCCTGGACCGGAAACAGCATCCTGGGACCGGCTTCAGGGCATCACCCTTCATCGGCCAGGCTAGCTTGAATCCAGTGGTGTAGTGAGCACGGGACCCACGTCTGGGCATACCCTTCCCACTTAGGGCAACAAATGCAAAAGAAACAATTGATGGACGGAATGCTGGACAATGCAAACATTCACCCCCAGTCACAAGGATCTGGGTTATGCCCAGACGTGGGTCCCTTGCTCACTGCGCCACTGGATTCAAGCTAGCCTGGCTGAAGAAGGGTGACATACCCTGAAACCGGTCCCAGGATGCTTGTTTCCGGTCCAGGGAGGACCTGGCCTTGCAGTTCGGTCTGGACTGTTCCCATGGGGCACAGGGTCAAGACTGATTTGCATATGGCTGGGTCCAAACTGGGGTGGCGTAGTGGGCAAAAGAACGATGGATTTAACCCAGATCTTTTGACTGGGGAGAATGTTTGCATTGTCAGCATTCCGTCCATCATTTGTTTGCTGTAACACTTTTCGCCCTAAGTGGGATGGGTATGCCCAGACGTGGGTCCCTTGCTCACTGCGCCACTGGATTCAAGCTAGCCTGGCTGAAGAAGGGTGACATACCCTGAAACCAGTCCCAGGATGCTTGTTTCTGGTCCAGGGAGGGCCTGGCAGTTTGGTCTGGACTGTTCCCATGGGGCACAGGGTCAAGACTGATTTGCATATGGCTGGGTCCAAACTGGGGTGGCGTAGTGGGCAAAAGAACGATGGATTTAACCCAGATCTTTTGACTGGGGGAGAATGTTTGCATTGTCATCATTCCGTCCATCATTTGTTTGCTGTAACACCAAAAATTGGGGTCAGGACAGTGGGGTGGGCACCTCCACTATCTGGAGGGGCCGGGGTTACAGAGCAAAGACAGCAAGGCCTTGGAAGCTTCTCACCCTGGAATGCCCCTCCTGCTTGACAGAGGTGTGAACACCTCTGCCCAGAGCAGTCTTTGTTCCTGGCCTCCAAGAGCGAAGGCTCTCACCTCAGGAGGTCAGAAACCTGCCTATGGTGGCTGGCTGGTCAAAACTAGTCAGTCAACACACTAGTAGTCATTAGGTTTTCAGAGGGCACCTCTAAGGTGCTCTCTGGGTGCATCTATTAATAAATCCAGCACTGACATTAGTGTGGTTTTATTAAGAAGAGGTATTTGGTACCAAACTGTTATGATGTGTCTTAGTCTGTTTTCCCCTTCTACCTCCTGTGTCATGTAGCTTGATGGAATGTGGGGTTTATGACATTCTGTGGTTCCTTGTCAGTTGGAGAGTGGCAGTCCCTGATGTGTACATGGGGTTCCTTTGCTCCAATAAACTTCTCCTAAAGATCTTCAGATGTTCCTGACTCTTCTGTGGAATTACCGTACTTCATTTTGGCGACAGATGGGATGCTTCACCACCAACTTTTCGTTATTCCTGCATTCTGGAGCTGACTACAGGAACCGTGTACTGATTTTAATCCTGAAGCTGTTGCGGTAGGACCGTTTCATTCCCTACCCTCCCTGCCACTTTGCTCGTCTTCCACCACTTCGTGCTACGTTTCTACCATTCCTGTGCCTTATTTTGTTGTTGCCAGCTGCCTCTCTAACTCATTGTGCTATATTTTCCCTGCGCTGCTCTTATTTGAACTTTTTTTTTTTTGCTGCTTGCCGTGTTTTCAATTAACCCCAACCTTGCGGGGTGTGTCACAATTTTTGCCGTTTCTTTATTTACACCGGCAATTTACTTCTGCGCCATCATCTGCAAACTGCCACTGAGGCTCGCGCTTCATCTCATCATCGTAATCCTCACGAGCCCAGCCTCTGCCTGCCATGCGCCACTCCTTTCCTGCATTATTACGTGGAGCGCGCTCTCTCATTCTCAAACCTCGCGTCTTGAGACAAGCGCGTCTACATGACATCGCTCTGCTTATATCGAGCGCAACGATTCCCTTCTGCACCTCTGTCAAGACTTCATCGCTCTGCCCATGTTCTGAGCGCAACGATTCTCTACTGTGCTATACTAATATTTTTCTTACCTGCTTCTTTCCTTCGTGGCTTCCGATCGTCCATCTCCATTTCGTTATCATCATAGAGCAGGGGTCTTCAAACTGTGGGGTTTTTCAATTCAACAGATTACCCTTTGGTTTGTCGTCAGCAGCAAGCGTTTTTCAAAGGCTCATCACTAAAGTTCTGGCTGGTGTCAACAATGTAATCTTCTTTCAAGATGACATTTTAATTTTTGGTGACTCCATTGAATCCCATAATGACACCTTGCGCACTGTCTTTCGTAAATTGTTAGAAGCTGGTCTCACACTGCGCAAGGAAAAGTGTAAATTCTTGGTTACTGAAGTTGAATATTTAGGTTACTGTATTTCAAGCGAAGGTGTTAGACCTAAACTCAATCTTGTCAGTGCCATAGTTAATGCCCAAACACCTACTGACAAGGACATGTTACGTTCCTTCATGGGGATGGTCGAATATTATTCGAAATTTGTCAAGGATTTTGCCACCAAATCTGAATCATTACGAGTTTTGCTTAGGAAAGGGCAAAAATTCGTTTGGGGTGAGTCGCAGGAAAAAGCATATTGTACGATTAAGAATGAATTTTCTAATGCAAAAATTTTAGTCCCTTTTCAGTGCAATTTGGAAACTATCCTCACTGTAGATGCCAGTGCTGTTGGTATCGGTGCTGTTCTCTCTCAAGTACATTCTGGCACTGAAAAAACGGTAGCTTTTGCCTCCCGCTCTCTTTCTTGCACAGAGAGAAAATATTCTGTTATAGAGCGGGAAGCTTTGGCAGCTGTTTGGGCTACCTCCCATTTTCGCTCGTTTATTTGGGGTTCCAAAGTCATTCTAAGAACTGACCACAAACCCTTATTAAGAGTTCTTGCACCCAATGGTTTTAAGAATTGCTCGGCTCGTCTAGCTAGACTCGCCGTCAAACTTCAAGAGTGTGATTTTACTATTGAGTACCTGCGGTTGGAAAAACAAGGTAGCTGATTGTCTTTCTAGACTTCCTGACAAAATGTGTGAAGGGGGTGAAGTGTTCATAGAAGAGGTTGTTGCGAGTATAGATGAAATTTTTCCTGGTGCACATGCTGCCATTTCTAAGCGTCAATGGTTGGATGCTTCTGACAATGATTGCGAACTCATTGCTGTCCATAAGATGATTGTTCAAGGTGTGATGAGAGAGAGTGTGTATCCTGATGAAATAAGACCGTACTCCAAAATTGTTGAAGAATTGTCTGTGAATCCTGACAACATTATAGTCAGGGGTGAGCGTTTTATTCCCCCTGTCTTGCTGAGATCCAAATTAATTGCCCTGGCTCATGAAGGTCACTTGGGCCAAACTTTTACGTCAAAAAGGCTCAAGGAAACTTTTTGGTGGCCCAGGATGGATGCTGATATTAAAAGGTGGGTTGAGAATTGTACTGCTTGCAAGAACTCAGAAAAAAGGTTGAAGCTGGGTGATGGTTCTATCAAAGACTCGTCTTTTCACATGATTGAAGATGACTCTGTTTGGGAGAAAGTAAGTCTGGACTTTATTGGTCCTTTCATGTTTTTACCAGAACAAGAACGCTTTGCAGCCGTTCTGGTTGATGCTAATTCATGGTGGTTTGAAGTGGTTTTTGTAAAGAACATTTCCACTAAGTCCACCATTGCTTTTTTGGAGGACATTTTTAGAAGAGAAGGTATTCCTCTTAAGTTACTCACTGATAATGGCACACAATTAGTGTCCTCTGAGATGGAATTTTTTTTAACTCAGTTGGGGGTGAAGCATATTTGCACATCTCTTTATAACCCTCAAGGAAATGGGCAAGTTGAGAGAATAAATAGATTAATCAAAGGCACGATGGAATTGGCCAACAGAGCTGGGCAGAATGTACACTCTGCTGTTAAAGACATGCTGTGGGCATACCGCACCACACCCAACCCTGCTACTGGGAAAACTCCCTTTGACATGATGAGAGGTAGGAAACCCTCCACCAAGTTATGTCCTTCTTGGTTGTGGAAAGTCCCTTCTTCTTCTAAGTACAACGATTATTCTCCCAAAGATTCTTTCTTTCAAGTGGGTGACTTAGTAAAAGTGAAACCTGGTGGTGTCAGGGCTGGTCTTTCAAAATTTCGTGGTCCTCACAAAATCATTCTGGTTGGTCACAATTGGGTAAAATTGGACAATATGCAGGTTTGGAATGTCAGAAGAATTGCTTTGTTTCAAAGGGCATGTAAAACTTCTTCACCTTCTATTTCAGATTTGTCTTTTTCAACTAACGTGTCAAAACCTTCAAAGGTTTCTCCTTGTGAAATGCTTACTGAAAAGAAATGTTGTAACAAGAATACTGTCATGTCTTATGGTAACTTGGAGAGGAAGAAAAGATGTGTTTCTTCTCCAAAATGGCTAAATGATTATGTAACTTGTTGATGCATTCGCTTTTGGTTCATCTGTTTTCTGTTTTGTTTGTGAGGGGGTGGGTGGGGTGTCTTGTCGTGGGTTCTCCTTTTGTGTCTGCCTTGTGTCTACTTCGTTTCCCATGTTTTTGTGTTTGACAGAAGGGAAATGTGTTATGATGTGTCTTAGTCTGTTTTCCCCTTCTACCTCAAGTGTCATGTAGCTTGATGGAATGTGGGGTTTATGACATTCTGTGGTTCCTTGTCAGTTGGAGAGTGGCAGTCCCTGATGTGTACATGGGGTTCCTTTGCTACAATAAACTTCTCCTAAAGATCTTCAGATGTTCCTGACTCTTCTGTGGAATTACCGTACTTCACAAACACCTTGGGGTACAGTGAAGCTATCATGCAGCTGAGAAACCCATAATGACAAGTGTCCAGCCCATATATCATTATGGCTTCCCTGTGCACCCGCAATATCTAAGGGTGAACTTAGATATTACGGGGCACATCCACCCAGGTAGATATGACCACATATGGGTATAGTGCACCTTGCCTTCGGGCTGTAAGGCCTCCCGTAGGGGTGACTTACCTATACCACATGCAGTGCTTTGCTGGCATGGTGCACAGAGATGGGTGCCATGTTTACTCTTTGGTTTTCACTGCACCAAGATACGCAGCCTACAATGGCAGATGGCATAGCCTTGGTGACGGGTTTCTGGGGTGGCACAATTGGTGATGCAGCCCCAGAGGACCCTCTTCATTCCCAATGACCTAGGCACCAGGACTTATATGGGTTGCTGAAGTTGTGCCAATCGTGGTACAATTTTGGGACAGAGATCTGGCACTGGAACCTGGATAGCGGGGCCCAGTGCACTTACAGTTCGAAATCACACCAGGCATCAAGCAAAAGGTGGAGGCTAACCATGTCAAAAGAGGCACTTTCCTACTGCAGTCCTCCCTTTATTTGTTAAAGCTTTTTGTCCTTGTCAAAAAATACTCCTTTCGAGCCTCACTATCTCTTTCACACCATGTCCCTTCTCTATTCATTACATCATACAACTGCACCTACAGAGGAGAGAAAAACATTGCATGCAAAGCAAACAGTCACGTTGAAGGCTAAACATTAAGAAATTCCATTGCTTAAGGCCTTTGGTCAACTTAGTGCAGCAAGCGTTTCAGTACACGCTTAAATGCATGATTAAAGATACATATACATATAATGTTAAAATTTAAATGTAGAGTACTATTCAATTGAATTCAATTTTGAATATAAAATAAATGCAAAGTGTTATTCAAATGAGTATACAAATATATAAAAAATAATAATATTATTCAAACAACACAAATGCAGATATATGTGAGAACTGCAATTCATTTTTACTGTATAGAAAATGTTAATATGCAAATTCATAGAAATGTCGAGATTACACAGTAAAGGCACTTTCTGTAACTGTTCAAGTGCACTGTATTATGTTCATAAGGTTAAGGCACATGAATACATGAGGTCATACGTAAACATATATGTGGCCTAATCAAACTGGATAGAGTGGGGTCAAAATTATGCTGCTCCAGTCCCCCCACTGATGATGAATCAAGCCATTACAGATTACAATCTGATGTTATCAGACTGACCATCTAAAACCTTGTTGTCTTCAGCATCTTTCGTCTTGCTTCTTGCAGTCGTTTCATATTGTCATAATATTTAGTCTGACTACTCTATCTCTACATCTGCCCTCTTCCTTTTCACTCCCCATTTAACCTGTGCATACTTGTATCCCCTAAAGGAATATGGCACAAAGGGCAATTTTCAAAAGGGGTTTCAAGATGGCGCCCAGAATACCACTTCCCAAGCTTCCAAACCATTTGCCTACAGCAGAAAGTCCATTCCCAATGGTTTCTCAAGCACCTGTCGCGTCTAACTCTTTCAAATCCTTTGACAACCCAGATATATTCCGAACATATTTCTCCAGTTCCTTACTTTCGTATGGGATGTAAGTACAGAGTTGCTGAACCTTCAACATCCTGCAGACTCTGCCCTATTTTTCAAGTAAAATGTCAAACAAAAGTCGGTTCTGTAAAACCATAGACCTTATCGCAACCATCTCGGTAATTAAAAGCAGTAAAGAATTTGCAGTACTAGTAGCCAATTTATCCACTATTGTAGACAGCTTTTTAATTTTCAGATCATTCAGGATTACCCCTACAAAAGGGATTATTACACCAAAGATATCTCCTACTACTTCCACTGCACTAACACCTTGTCTAGTTCTATATTTCATTTCCCATATAGGATCATTAAAATGTTCCACATGATAAATCATTGGGAAAACTATACCAAGATAACATGCACAATGCCATCCTTGGGGCAATTTAAAATATGCAAACTGTCCACAAATAAAAACCACTCCAGGAATCACAGGATCCTGTCACCTCAAGAAAGGACTTGTTTCCCTCTTGCCTCGAGGACATGTTCATATTCATTCTTCACTAAAAATAATGGGTCTATATAACTCTGATCGGGTCTATATAACTCTGATCAACATGTATATATAGCTTTCCCTTATTTTGCCAATCTACGGTCAAGGCAGGCAAATTTGCCTTCACCTGATGTTCAGTTTGTTCACTACTCCACCTGTGTTTTTTTTAAAGATCTTTATAAGTTTCAGATTTGGACTCTAAATCTCTCCTTCTGTCTATCACTAAATTCAAGAATTTCTTTTCCACATCTGACATTGAACAATTCAAATTATGTCTGTGTGCATATGCAGCGAATAGGAACTTAAGAGACGCAAAATATTTGCCTGCAATTTCTGCACCTTCAAAATAAGGATTCATATTTAAATGTCTGAACAAAGGAAATTCCGAAAGGACTAAATCCTAATTCAAAAAATATTATTGGAAACTGCTTGTCTATAAAATAGGATTAGTAAAAGACTACAAGAAATTCCATATGTTAAAGGAATATGATGGTAAGTTATATCCTCAGCAACAGAAGTAGGCAACTGGGTACAAACGTAGCAATATTATAGAGTCAATGTATTCATTAAGCAATCTACAATAAGTGTTTGAAGAAAAATCTCCCCTTGACAGATCTTTGTGCAATTTCTTATCCCCCACAACTGTGAGTTACTGTCAGCAGGATGTGGTGTAGTAGGGGCAACAGTAGACTTGATTTCCCCAGACCTATATGTAGCTGAATATATCCCTGTAAGCAATATGATTAATACTACAACTACAACTATTAGTGTGCCTGTTGTGATGTATCTACGCCTGTTACTATTAGAATTGATATCAGGGCTAGAGAAGTGCCCCTTCCCACAGGAAGTGGTCACTTAGAGGGTGTAGACACCCTAAAGGTAGGTAGTCCATTGGCTACTACCTGTCTTCCCCTGTAATGCCCCTATATTTAGTATTTAGGTGACATCCGTGGACCTGGAACTTTAGATTCGATGGACACAGAGAAGAAACGGACCAAGAAGAGCGGCTGCCCGAGAACTGAAGCCATGCTGCAGAGAAATTGGCATCAAACCCTGCCTGTTGCCTGAAGAACTCGACAGTTGTGGTGTACTGCCTCGCCTTGCCACTGTGAGGACTCCAAGAACCCCGGAGCACCTCCAGCCTATGACAAATTGCCAAAGAACCTCCCTTGGAGCAGAGGCTCTTCTCTGCGACAGCAGGCACCGAACCGCAGACTCCGGACATGCTGCTTCCCGGCGACTCCGATGCAGCACCCAGACCAAAAGTGGTATACCATCTCAGAAGGGTCAGATCTATTCCCCCACCAAGTTGGAGGACACCAGGACCTACCGGAGCTGTGCCAGGGATAGTGGACCTCCTGCAGTCTGCAACAAGATAAAGAGTCCCCTCCATAATCTTACTGCCCAGGAGGCAATCACCCATCGAGGGACGTCGAGACCCCTGAGACCACATTGTGAGTGGCCCAGCTGTCCTGAAATCGCCTCTCCAAGTTGCCTGCTCCAGCCTGCAAGGACACCTTGACGCACGCTGCCCAGCTGACCTATCTGCTCCGTACCCGGCCTGACCGGCCCTGGTAACGATAATCTAGCTGCACTTCCGTTGACCTGAGGCCTTTGCAACCTACTACCATGAACGGGCCTATCAGACTTACCTGTAAGTCCCCTTGTGCAGTGCATTTCAAAGTGAACCCCTCTCCCGTAGCTACCAACGACCTCACGAACCTGCTCCCGGCCGAATCCAGGATGCCCCCAGAGAATCCGCTGGTGGAGCATTGGACCTGGTCGTGTAAATTACATATCTAAGAGGTGAACCTTGAAAAGTCGACTGTACGATTTTATATACATTTTGTCCTTTTCCCCATTGAGTGGTGCTTAATTGCCTACAAAAGTGATATATTTTGCGAACTATAAAAATTCATAATTTTAAAAGTACTTACTGTAGAATGAAGTTCATGGTCTGAAAAATGATATAAAAAGTAATATTTTTTTGCAAATTGGTATCAGATTTATTCTTGAGTGTGTGTCTCATTTTATACCTATATGAGTACAACAAATGCTTAGCACTACCCTCCGATAAGCCTAACTGCTCGCCTACACTACCACAAATAGAGCATTGGTATTGTCTACTTTTGCCTCTGTAAACCAACAAGCGACTCACTGGACTCTCTGCACACTATACTTCATTTTAGTACAATATATAGATAGCCAGCTTCCTACAACTCCTGTTTCTAAGGAATTGGTAGACGGGAGGAATTCGAGGACGTTCTAATCTGCGAACCCAAGGAAAGAAATCTCAAGTGCAGTTGCCACGTTTTATTGTTTGAAGATGGAAAATAATGAGACATGTGACAAGGGATTCTCGAAGGTTCTGTTGTAGATATAATTGAGGATATACTTGAGCTTTATTCGGATTCCCTTTAGACTTTGAGAGCTACAGACCTCTTTGCGACATCTTTGTTGTGTAGCTTCATGTTACACAATTTTTTTTTCCTTTAGAGAACTTCAGCAGAGGTTCTGCTATACTGACACATTTCTCTGCTTCCCTGACTTGAATAGGGTTTTCCTGATTCCTAGTTTAAAATAGGGCTTAGTAGATGTTTTTAGACAACCTCATGTAGAGGCAGGAGGATCGAAACTTTCAATCTACTCACCAGATTTTGTTTCTCATTCCCTGTATTGCAGCTACAGAATTCCTCATTTGATTCTGTTATTGAGGATACATTTTGTCAGATGGTTTGGATATCATTTAGTGATTCTGCATTTCTATACTGTGTTTCTGAGACTGATTTATACCAGCTTGGCTTTGAATTTGTAATACATCCATACTTAATCATATCTTCCGACTTGGAGTTTTACTGTGTAATTTTGAATTTGTAATTGATTCTAACTCCTTTTATTCCTGAGGCACCTGCAAACTTCCATTGCAGGGGGCAAAGGAAGGAGCCCAATTCGATGTGTTAGAAGAGTTCCATGTATGATGACTTATTGAACACCTAGACCCATCAATGGCACAAAAGGGACTTTCGTTGATAAGCAAGACCTTTTGGCATTGCCAATGCATGTTGAGTTTGAGCACCAGTAAAGCCCCACACCCTTCAGAAGACTCAAACATAGCTGCCATGTTTTGAATTTGCTTATATATGAAATTTTACTGACTTAGATGTGACACTTTATAGCGAGAAGAACAAAGCATGTATGCTCATAAATATCACAAACAACTGCTTTCGTGGATACAACGATCTAAACTACCTTAAAACAGCTGCAACGCGTATTAAGCTCCAATGCATGGTCAGTTACTTATGCCTCTGGGCCTTGTAGTGATAAAGGATTTCAAACGTGGACAGATGGTGAGTGACTGTCATGGCCAAATGCTGTTATTTACTGTCTGCTGTCATGAACGCTGGTATTTGCAGATGTGAACCATACAACCAAGAATATCCAAAACTCCTTGTCAGTACGTTGCAAGTGGGGTGATCTCCCCACGTTTCTAAGGCTCAGAGTCCTTTCAGCCTTGCGTCACCTTCCCAGACTCCCTCACTCGGAGGCATTAGGCGGAGGTGGGAGTGCGCATGCGTAAGAACCACCAGCCGACTGCCTGTAGCACTTCAATGAGTGTATGTCTGAGAGATGGAAGTGTAACGCGTGAGAGCGGTCAAGAGTAAGACTGAGTTCACAAAGTTCTGTCAGCAAATCATGTTCCTTCAGCTGGGAGCACCTGAAGATAATCTACCTTTTCATATCGGGCAGGGTGAGTGAATAAGTGGCTAATCACCAATCTGAATTTGCAAATATTTCGTAGTTTGAGCATTAAAAAGAACAATTTGGTGACTCTCAACAACGGTTTTAGTAAGGGCTGGCGTTGGAAATACATCAGTCCATTGCTTGGACCTTACCTGTCATCCAGCTAAGTTAGAAATTGGTATAAAGCTTTCTTCGGTTGCATGTAATGCAGCTATTATTATTTCAAAGTAACTCCACAGCTTCAAGAAAATGCAACACAAGAATAACGTGTTCTTATATAGCGCTACATAGCACAATCTTTTGTTTCTGAGCGCTATAAATAACAGATGATCTAATGACCAATTTGTGTACTCAATTTGTCATTTTCGGAAGGATGGAAGGTTGAGTCCGTCTTGGGGCGATAGGGATTCAAACTCATGGCATCAGTAACACTACATTAGGCAGCAGCGAGCCACGTTCTGCTCACTAGGCATCATGTAAACAATATCCACGTAACGTGATCTGTGTACATCCCTGTTATCACTCTCCAAGGCAAGTGTAATACTGATGGCAACTGAACCACTCAAGCATAAGAACAAACCTAATTGGGGAGACAGATTTGTCCGCACGCATTTGTTGGTTGTGCTTCAATTCAAGCCGTAGTCGCACGCCACTGGACTGTTATCTGGAGCAGGTTAGCAGCACGCACGCACTCATTATGTGGCATCTCTGCCTGTCTTATGTTGTAGCGGCCTGCTATAGATGACAAAATCAGAACTCCAGGGCTTAAAGTGGGGCATGTTTCAGACCTGACTGTAATTAAAAACGGACTACTGTACCCCATATTCATGTCCTTAACTTTACAGGCAAAAACACTGATACATTTCTCAACAATGATTGTAAAAACTCTTTAGGTAATCCGGCAGGGCAGTCCCCATTTATATTTCACACGTCTTACTTCATCTTGCAGTATTTGTTTTTCCAGACGCTGTTTCTGTAATTTTTTTCATGTCATATAGAACTTTTGAATAGTATAGTCAGGGCAAGTGGAATTACGTGGCAAGGGAGCACCAAATTATGCGCCAAGAAAGGGTAAATTATGCAGCGTAATGTGCCACATTTTTAGAAAGTATTACTTCCTTATTTTGCCTCTTTTGCACATTGTCTGGATCTCACTTTATTAGTACCAGCCCACACTAAACCCCTCCCTCCCAGCCTCACAGCATGGTTGCTGAGTTTCCTTACTGTTCCGTCTTGAAGGCAGCCTCTGGGGCTCCGTCGGAGGTTGTGGCTCAGGGCAAAAGGTGGCGGCTGCAGCTCATCGACTTTCAAGGCAGCACTAAATTCACCTGTGGTGAACAACAGACTTGTGTGGTGGGTGGCCAGGTGGGGCTCTGATTGGTGGGCGCGTGCTGTGTACTGCGCACGAGGCGCCACAGGGTCACTACCAGTTTTGGGAACAGACTCTACGATGGTAAGGCCAGCCCAGCCTTCCCCTCCAGGGTGGGCTAGAACAAGAAACTGCTGTCCACTGAGGAGCGTCTCGGGCCACATGACAATCACCATTTATATATTTTGCAGAGAAAAGAAACCGCAGCACTTCCATAATTTGTTCCATACAGCAAGGAACAGTCACGCGTAACTGTCATGTCCTCAAGCTGGAGCCAGACCAAGCACCGCCGCTAGGCATTGAAAGACTCGCTGCACTCAGTTTAGATATCAATAGGGTCATGCATAGCAAGCGCATGTTATAGGAATGCGCACTGGAACGCCAAAGTATCCAACATATTTCCTAGATTAAAACAAGCATTTGCAATGCAATGGGTCTCGCATTTGTAAGCGTTAGAGCTTTTGGCGTTGTAAATGACATCTTTTACCTATGTGTTTTTGTTTGGAGTGTAGTGGGTGTATGTTATGTGGAGTGGAATTATGTGGGTTGTATTGGAATTGTTAGTTCTGGAATTGTGTGGTGTGGAGTGTATTTGTGGAGTGGAATTATGTGGCATGGTGAATAGATAGGGGTAAGAGCTGCACAGATTAGATAGAAAGGAAGCTAGAGAGGAATATGAAGTTAGTGCAGGAAGATGTGAATGAACTCCTGACAGAGGAGCAGAAAGTGTGTAAGAAAGAGAGAAAGTAGGGGAGAGCAGGCTACAGACATATAGAGGGAGCACCTGTGTACGTAGAAGACACCCTAAGAAGAGGAGGATAGTGTGGGTTTGAGGGACGGTATCCTTGAAAAGGTACGGGAAAGAAACTGTGCTTGTAGACCTGAAGTCAACCATATCAGAGAGTGTTATTGTTTGTTGTGGAATTGTGTAGCTTGGAATTGTGTGGTGTGGAGTGGATGTGTGGAGTGGATTATGTGGCATGGTGTGCAGTGGGATTATGTGGATAGTAATTATGTGGTTTTGAGTGTAGTTGAATTATATGGAGTGGGATTGTGTTTTATGGAGTGTAAACATGGCTTTAAGTGGGCCTGGTCTCACCGGTGCTGAGCACAGGCAGTTTTTTAAAGGGGGCCTCGAAATGCATTTAAGTTTTGCACGTGATGTGATATGAGCTTAGAAGGTTTAATATCGTAGAGAGAAAGATGAAAAGCAGAGCACTTCTTTTTCTTCAAGTTCCTCAGCTCTTTTCAGCCTTGGCACGGTTCCTGGTTAAAATCTGGATGTGGATGGCACAATTCAGTGCCACTCACCATTGTGTCTGGGTTCTGAAAGATGGAACGATAGCAAACCTTAGATGCGCTTGTACAGTATCACGTGACTCGATCCGAATGTAAATTATCCTCAGTTCCCCTGCACTGGGGCATTCCACAGTTTCCCATGGCTCTTTTATATTTTCAGAACTCAATGCCTGTCCAGGAAGACATAGCAAGAGCCATCCATTGTTACTGGGAGTCAACAGCCAATCAGGGAGGCATAAACACCAATGTACCAAAATATCTTGGCCTCTTTGCACCGTCTTGGCTTGGTTTGACGTTCAGGAAAGCAAGAGTATTCCCAGAATGGTGAGGTGGTCAGACCCTGGGCAGCTTGTAGTAGTCTATACCCTAAAGAATAACCATTGTCTGTGTCTGCAGAAGTGAGGCTGGATGCTGCACGAGGAATCTGCCAATATGGGGAAAATAATGCACACCACCTATAACGAGGTGATCGCACAACTCCCAAGCGTCCCATTCCACACGAGTCCCTGCTTTGTAGTGAATAGAAGCTCATAATTTTATACGAAATGCTTTCACCTGAATGCTCTTGCAGTAGCAAGAATTTCAAATCACGCGAACAACTGTGAAGTTCAATGTCCTTACAATAGACAAGTACATTTTAACATGTTCCTAAATATTTACAGTTACAAGTAGTTGTTTCTGTAAGACCCATACGAAGACACACAGAGATTCACATTCAAGTAGAAGCAGGGAGGCTAGCACTCCCATCTCCTCTGAACCCTTCAATTGACCCCTGCTGGACTCCTGAACTCGACCAGCACATCCTTTGCCTCCCACATTCCACCACACAGTCAGGATGTTCATTCAAACGCTGCATGACTTTTCCACACAAAAAAAGACTAGAACAAAAAATAGGCCCTAAGCAGAGAGAGGAAAAAAAACACGCAGGAGTAATGTGTGAATAAAAGACAAAACAAAAAGGTAGGAAATAGTGAGGGAGAGTACCAGTGTTGGGAACAGAGAATCCAAAATCAAAATCTACAGAACATAAGCATGACCTGGCCATGAGGTTAATGCGTAATTAGTTGTGGGGCTCTATGCCCAAGCTTCTCTGACTGACACATGGATAACACAAGCATTGGTAAAGCCAATAGGTCTGATCATGGCAATATGATGCAATGGTTCATTTTTTACTGCAGAGACATGCAACAAAAATATAAAGAAGAACAAATATAAAAAATGCCAATATCTAAACTTGCCAGTCAGGTGCTTGCAATAAAAATATTAAACTGTAAAAATTAACCATTACATATGGGTGCTTAATATCAAATAGGTGTACTTTTTAGTTTTAATGTACAACACAGGAATATACGATTCTTATTGGTACAAAGAAAAGGTGCATGGGTTTGATTTATTGTAATCTGAAGACAGTTTAAACACTCAAGGAGACGAAACAAATAGAAAACGGATCAAGAATGGAAAGAAAAACGCAATAGCAGAGTAAAGTATGAGCCAACAATTCCTGGAATTTGATTGCAATTCTTTTTAGCGGATGTCTGCCTGTGATAAAGCTAAATACTCACTCACAGTGCAAAAGAGCCAGTGGCCGAATTTAGGCTGACCCACTGCCCCTACAATTTGTATTACATGAGACTGGCAAAAAAACTGTCTCTATGCCAGACCTAAAACATAGGACCATACGTACAGTGCAGCGTTCATAGTGTCACCTGCATATGACCGCATCCTCAAATGTGCTAGAGCCAAGTTCAAAACGGAGGCAGCGCTTTATTAGAATGTTACCTCCAGCTTCCCTCCCCAGCCCCCACCCTCTCCTCCAGAACAGGTCCTCAGTGGTGGATATTATTTGCAGCAACAAAAAAAAAAGTGTGAGGGACCAATAGTTCATACAACACAAAAAGCGAAATAACTGAAAAATGAACTGTGTTACTCAGTTACTGCATTTGTCAGTCACGTGGGCAGCCTTGGGTACATGTGAATTTATTTTAAAGTACTGCACGTCTGAATAAAATAAAAAGAACCATATTATTATTCCGTCATATGGAAACCTCGTTTATGTCCTAGGCTTTAATTTCACGCAAGAGCGCACTCTGGGACTTGTAGTCAAATGAACCCGCTGGCCTGCCTCATATGAAAACCATGAATTGAAAGGTGGGTACGAGACCCAAAATGTTATGTCTTCCTGACATGGAGTCACGTGGTACCCCCCCAAATGACACGTGACAGCACATCAAGAGTACAGCACGCTTCACACATTACTATTAGCCCGGAAAGCCGTGCTTGATTTTAAGCAATGCGTGTGCTGGTTACCTTTAAAGTACTTTTTGCTTAGTAAAGTGACAGAACTTTAAAAACTGAAGCTTAGGGTGTAGTCAAGTACACAATCCAAATACACATGCTGTATGATAAAGTGAAACTGTACAGTGCATAACGTACAACACCATGAAGTAAGTACAGGACTATTTAGTAGTACTTTGCAGTGTGCACTGCAGAGTATATGCAGGGTGTTGGTAATGTGAACCAAATAGAGCACTCAGGCGAAAACTGATGTGACGTGTTCAATACAGCGCACAGTAGAAATGTATAGTTCAGTGAAGCGCAGAGTACACGCAAAGGGTAAAGCTGTGTGAAACGCTTTGTTTCTGCAGAACAACGCATGACGCTAGTGCAATAAAGTGTACACAATCCTGTCTAAGTGGCGAGTTTCATGAAGCGGATCACACAAGTGTATAGTAATAGTCCGCAGTCTACAAGAGCTGATCAGATGCCGCCGTGTAGTAGAACTAATAGGTATGTTAAGTGAGCTAGGGATGCGCGTGCAGTCACGCAGCGGAGTTAAGAGCATAGTGTAAACGGTATGCAACTGCGTATAGTTTCGAATAGTAAGATACAGGTATGTCGTGTTGTGGAGTGTAGAGCAGAACACAAGCTGGTGCACAAACTAGTGAAGTACATCAAATCAAGAGTGGTCTAAAATGAAGAGTGTGCAGTGCACTCCGATGTACATACAGAACTGTGAATGATATCATGCATTGCACCTGAGGGTACACAGGGTTGTGAAAAGTATAGTTCAAAACACATGCAGTTGTCAAGTGTACACTGCAGAGCAGTGTAGTTGCGCGCTACGGGAACTTAAGTGTTGTACGGTGCAAGTTGTACGGTGCAAAGTTCCGAGAGAGTGAGGTGAAGCTTATAGTGTAGGCCAGTGCATACGTGCACTGCAGGGCAATGCAGTCGCACGTGAACTGTAGAGTGCACTGTTCTGCAGCCCTATGAAAAGTCAGATACCCTGTGATTTCGCTGCGTTATGATGAAAAGTACAAGGTGCCTTGTACGCCTGAAGGAATGATGCAATGATAAAAATAAAAAGTTCAGAAGTCCCCTAAAGTACCAAGCATGAGTGAGTGCCACTTACCCGAGCTGTGAAAAGGCAAGCACTGAGTGAGTGCAACTTACCCCAAGCGGCGGTGGCTGCCTTGTTCGTTCACTCAGTGCCAACAGCACCCCCTGACAGCAGGACAGGCACTCTACCTATCTGTTAGCGGCCAGGGGGTCTCCTGTCCCCTTCTGCCCAGGGCCCGCCTGTGCTGGAGCCGGATAGCCGTGCAGCTGTGGGTGGGAGTGTGGTAATGCTGGGCGCGGACAGTAGCTTCTCTTCCTACCTCCTCCGCACCCACACTCCCCCCTCCTCCCTCTGCCGCTCGGATTGGGATCTTCGGTCCGAGCTCGGCTGTCTCCCTCCCACCCTCCCACACATAGGCCTGTGACGCAGATCCTGCGTGGGAGGGAGGCTGGGCGTGGGCGACAGGCAGCAGCCTGGAATACCGAGCCCGGCGCTCGCACGCGCACCGGGGAGAGGGAGGGGCGAAGGAGGGCAGGGCAGGCTACCAAAGGGAGGGAGAGCGGTGAGAGACTAGAGGCGGAAGTGAAGCATTTGCATGCTTGTATTGCGCATGTGTTATAGAGTCAGGCAAAAAAAGCCGTCAGCAGCGCGACATCAAAAAAGAGTGCAATCAACCAGCCAATCCCACAACAAACAAGCATTTCTTAATGCATTAGGACTCGTATTTACGCGAGTCCTATTGCATTGGAAACGGGAGGGTGGGGGTCCAGGAAGGCACGAACGGGAGTGGGGGAGGGGGTGAGGGGGGGCCAAAAAGTCACGGACTGTGGGAGGGGGTGGGGGGGAACACAGGGCAAAATAGTTTTGGAGTAAAGGGGCCAATAGCCAGGGAAGGATATAAATGACAACATGGCCGTCAGGAGGAGGGACTAAGAAGTCGAAAAAAAATCAAAAGGCAGCATTTATGAGTGAAGCCAATCAAAAATATGGCCAGAAAGTGGGCGGAGCTTCCCCCCACAATAGTGTATACTGCATGTCTCACAAAGCGAGCAGCGCGTTGCGCTGCAAGGCTATGCGAGACCTAAAAAAAGAGTCATGGAATGCTCGGAATCAAACGCATATTATATTGTGAAAATCAAAGACATACCATGTACACTTTAGGGCGGGGTGGGGGGGGCACTGACCTCAGGTGAGGACGTTGTGTTTAGCAATAATTTACGATTTAAAAGCATTTGCTGCAGAGTTCCTTGTGCCTCCAGGTTTCACGCAGCAATAAAAATGTCACAAGAACTCTTGTGATTAATGTTCCTGCTAGAGAGAGCGATGGAGTTTTTTCTAGTGGTAGTTTTGACTCGCATAAAGTAGCACAGAGGGTTAATATGCCTGCTGCGAAGAATAGATCTGTATTTAAAGTGGATAGCTGAGTGGATTAGTAAAGCCAGCCTTTACCTGCGCTATGGGGCTATGAAGAATTGAGGGGCACTTTTGCCAGGTGGTAGTGAGAGAATCTGAGGAGGATATCATGGAGGGTGGGTGGAGGAGCAAAAAAGATTGTAGCACCGGGCGCCACCAGCGCTAAAGCCAGCCCAGATTGTATGTCGAAGACATTGCATTGAGCAATTCAATTCAATTCAAATCATCTTTATTCGGCTACAAACCTTGCCATAAAAGAACAAATTAAAAATAGTAAAACACATAAAACCACATAAAACCAAAAACCAATTATAAAAATACCCATATGTTCACAGTTATGGTTATCTTGTGCAAACTAAAAATAACATCTAGAGAAAGATGCCTAATTTAAAGTGCTGTATGCTTCAAAACACTGATACAGTGCATTAAAGTGAGCTTACGCTCTTACAATTTAAAAGTTGCAAACATGCTTGTTTAAAGGGGAAAAAGAAAACAGTTTAGTCAGGGCACATTGATAGTCTAGATTGTACAGCTGCCCTTAAAAATAAGCTCACAGAAAAGCATATTTCATCTTCATGAAGTTGTTTCAAAAAGAGCAATGACTGAATACAATGTGTCAAGTTTCTGTATTTGATCAAGGACATTAAAAACGTTTTGGTGTACTTTTTATTAAAAAAAACACAAAAAAAGGTGAAATGCAACATTGACCATTTGAAAATATTATTGCAAGGGCACACAAGTGATTTAAGGTTGTGTTCGAAAACCTAAAGGAAAACAAAGTATATATTTTATTGTGTCTGCCCGAAACCAAACATAAAAGAGCATTCAATCGTCCTCTCCGATCACACACATAATTACTAAGGGTATTGTCATGGTTCAGGGGAAGGTAAGCAGAAATTGAGGTCTTTGATAATTCTACGCTTAACCTTTTCTCCCGAGTATGGTTTAACAATAGGGATCGAACTTGCTTCCTATACAATGGACACAGGTTTCGGCATCTGTGAATGCTTGGTGAAGGCCAATGGCAGTAAAAGATTTTTCTACAAATGCTAGCCACGGGATGTCAAGTCCTTTATCATAAGCTAAGCAGTCATTTATGATGTTTCCAGTTAACGTAACTACTTCGTTTTTAGGTCGAGCCCCAACAGCACTTGCGCTGTCTGCAAGACCTGTTGTATCTCTTCAGTGGGCTTTTGGCACACCCACCAATTGCTGTTGGCTGTTATCTGTGGCATTCAGAAATGCTGGCTTCTTATTGGTGCATTTGTGTAAATGTCCCTCCTTTGGGTGCTGAGTTCCTTCCTCTGCGATTTCACTCAGAGAATATGTTTGTTGGCCATCACACTGTACAGCTGTGATGGCCTCTCCTCCCTTCTGGCTAAGCAGGGTCAGCGTTGTTTATAGCAACTGAAACAAAAGCAGCCTTCCACCTCCTTGTTTTCTTTACGCTTGGCTCATTATTGTATTGCTCCCGCTCATGTATTGCTTGCCATCCTGCCCTGCTGGTTATCAGGGGCCCATGCTCTGTCTTCACAAGGGCCGGGTGATTACCACTCTATGACCCCGGTGCCTACCGGGAAAAGACCTGTCTACTGGTTGCATTTAAAAAAAAAATTTATCGCGAACTTGATCCGTAGATATTGGAGTGCTTTATATGCAAGCCACATCCATTACAGAAGGACACATACATTTTTGGTAGGTGCGCGGAGATTAAGATATTAATGATGCCAGGGGGGGCGGAGTCATGGTTGCTCTTGCTACCTCTGTGACTCCGGTTGCCGCTCCTGCTTGTGTATTGCTTGCCACTCCTGCTTGTGTATTGCTTGCCGCCCCCGCCCTGCTGGCTTTCAAGGGTGGCTGCTCTTTCTTCACAAGGGTCGGGCGAACTATGACTCCGCCGCCGGACCTGGAAAAGACATGACAGTTGTTTGTATTTATTTTTTTGTTTTTTTTATACAGCGCAAACTCAATCCGTAGGTATTGGAGCGCTTTACATGCACACCACATACATTATATAAGGATACATTCATGTTTGGCAGGCACGCGGAAATTAAGTTATTCATAACAGGCGGAGTCAAGGCTGCTCTCTTCACCTCTCTGACTCCGGCGACGCTTCCGCCTCGTGTATTGCTTGTTTTCCTAGTTATCTGGCATCTACAAAAGTGGGCTCTGCTGTGTTTCTGTTTAAAGGCTACACACAAGGGTCCAAACTGATTGAACCATAACCAGGTGTCTAATATAATACCGGAAGAAGGGCTCAGTGAAACTTACACTTGTAAGGGGCAGGGGTTACAGTCCCGGCAAGTCTGGCTCACCCTTCATTCTTCTGAGGTGAATCAATTGAATACCATTGATTGGGTAGTAGTTAGATCTGTTAACAGTGCATAGAAATGGAGCAAGTTCGGTATGAAGTGCTACTTGAAAAAGATAACTTTTTTTTAATGCCCCAGATGAATGTGTCTTTATGTTAAATACTGATGGCCACCTAAAAATCCTATTGTAATAAAACATTTCTTGGCACTTATTAGAATCTTGCAGTGTGTACATCAGGCAGGTCATGTGTCTTTGTAAAGCTTGCACCTTTTGTGACTGTTGTATTGTAGTTGCTTGATAATTTAACATTATAGTATTGGGGGCTCGGAGGTTAAACCTCCTTTCCGGGTGTTGGCCCTTGCCAGCAGTCATCACCTCCTGCCAAAGACCTGCTTTTTAAAATGTATATCGCTTGTACACCTCCTTGCCCTTCCTGTACCCTCTTCACTATTGCCCTCTCTCCCTTTCATTTTGACCCTTCCCGCCTCTCTTCCCCCTTTCTCTCACTGTCCCCCATTTCTCTCGCTGCCCTCTAGTCCTCTCTCTCTCCCTGTCCCCCCTTTCTCTCTATCCCATTTTCCCATGACCCATGGCTTTGGCTGCAGGTGGGTTGGCACAACTCCTGTCAGAGAAGTGTCTCAATCCTGCTCTGGATTAGGTGGCACGTGCACCTACTGGGTCCATGGTCGGTGTTTGTCTGTTACACGGAAAACTTGTCTCTGTTAAACTGTAGTTTGAGATTATTTTTAGTTATTGTGTTTTCTTACTTTACAAAATGAATCATGGTGGAACCGGGATTCTTATGCCAGAGCATCCCGGGAAACCAAAAAGTAAAACTGAAAAAAACATTTTGGAGAAAAATCACATGATGTCGCAGAAATCGCTTTATCTCTTAGTGGTGTTCAATGTAGGTTCATTTACAAACCCCAGCCATCACTTAAGGTTTGTGAAATGCCTCAGACCTGGCAGATTTTCTTGATGCCCATGAGCAGCAGTAAAGAGCATGTTCACCGCTAAAGAGGGTGACCACTTCACCATTCATCCCTTTGTGCCTGCAAACAGACCTGACCACTTCACCATCTGAACATCATTTGCACAAGCGTAGTTGACACCCCAGACTACCGATTATTTTTATTGCATATGATGTCCACAATCACTTCAAGTACATGTGTTGTGATCGGTAGTCCCTGTCACCTGCTAAACATTCCATCATACATTTTAAGATCCTTTTTTTGTATTTTTATTCATTCATTCACACCCCTTTACGTTAAAATAGCCATAGCTTTACTGTAGAGATGCTATAAAAGCTTATAATATGGTATAGTGTGCACTTTAAAAAAAAAATCAGGCCACTGTCAACAAAAAAACAGAAATAAAAAACATTGCCATTTACAATGCCAGTAGCTCCAACTCCAACAAATGCAAGACCTATTGCATTGCAAATGCTTGTTCCAGGTTGAGAGCTATAGCAAGGGGGGACAAATTTGAGCTAGATTGCAAATATAGCTTAATCTCAACTCATTATGGCAAATGAAACAATTATTTTAAACCCAGAAGGGTAGTGGCTTCATAGGTACAAAACACATCACAATGGAATGTTCTTGCACACATACTAGCTCAGCTGTAAAAAAAAAATGTAAGACAAAATTCTTAAGCATGATTGATTAGCTCTCAAGTGACTGTTAAAAAAAGTCTGCACAATACTGTGCCCTGTTCGCAAACATTGGCATGCTGATAGAGCTCTTAAGTTTTCTCAATTAATTGCATGGATAGTTTATCCAGTCTGTTTTTTTCTTTCCATTCGAGTACTTGTAATCGGGTTTGGACTATTATGAATTCAAGACTACCAGAATACAAAGGGAAACACAGTGGCATAGCAAGGGGGTTCGGGGCACGGCGCTCTTACCTGCATCTCTTGCAGGGCGGCAAACGCAGGGATCGCCAGCATCCCCCCCCCCCACGCTCTTACCGGGCGGCAAACGCAGGAACTACCATGGAAGGAAAAAGGACTAGCTACGCCACTGATCGTTTATTTTATTTTTCAAAAACACACAATAGGCAGTAAAACTGAAAAGCTTAAAAGTAATAAAAAGTAAAAGAGCTGCCATCTACGGCCTCATGCAATCAAACAAATTCATATATAAAAAATACATACGTATATAGAGACATGGAGGAGATTTCGGTTAGCCCTCTCCATCTACTGGCCTGTGCACCTGTAATTCAGATTTTGCTTCCACCCACCACCAGAGGCGTAGCTTCAGGGGGGGTGTTCTGTAGTAAATAGTTGGGTACAGATGCTTTAGTCGGGGAAGCCCTGCCTGATTGTTTGACCGGTGGGGGCAGACCACACGCCCCAGAAGAGATCGCGGCAGCAGCCGCGAAATGTTGCTCTACGCCCGCGCCCGGAGGCGCTTTAAATTGCTGGTTGGTCTCCCGCAGTGCGGGACGCGCCCGGCCAAAGAGCGGGCCCGTCTGCACCCGTCAGCGGCCGGAAGAGGCTGGGCTGGGCCCACTCTCTTCGACTTGAGGAAGAAACACTCCGCTTCTCTATACAGGAGAGGCTGGTAGGAGAACAAGGAGTCAGCAGGATACAATCAAAGTTCTCACCTGCTCTATCTAAAATGGGGAAAAGGAAATCTGTGGCACTTACGTCACCTATTGGGACAAAGAGATCGACCATTGACCCGTTTTTAGTGAAAGCGGTGGGTGCCACCTCGGAAGAGATGGATCGGGCGGAGAGGAGGCTCTCCGTGGGGACATTGAGACCGGGGGATCCATCTTCTACGCTGCCAGGGAAGTTCTACATCCGATAGATCCACCAGAGGTTATGCAGGAGCTTGATGCAGGGGGGATGCTGACAGATCTAACTGGACCTAGCCTCAAAACTCCCCTGCATGGCTCTAAGAGTGACACGGTTCTTCCAGCTTCATCGGCTGCACCTGGAGGAAAAGTATCAGTAACGCTCCTGCCTTCCAAGCGGAAACGCAAAACTAAAAAAGGTGAAGAAATGTCAATTATGCGGAAGGGGACTGGGACTGATAATACAAGCTGCACCAGGAAGGATATGGATGAGTTTGGGGATCTTTTAATTCAGAAAATTACAGAGACATTGTTCAAGTTAATGACTCCTTCTTGTGATAAAATTGCACGACTTGTGTCAGACTCGAGAGCCATTCTTGACAAAGCCGAAACCATCTTGTCTACTACCAGTAAAACCCCTTCACTCTCAACTCCTCAGGCCTAAGCCAGCAGCCCTAAACAGCCTCCCCTAGAGCAGCCAAGTAGAGGCCGGACTCATTCCAACATTGACATGACTATGGGCCTTGTTAACCAGGATATTCTTACCGGACACACAGCTTCTGAGACTGTTAAGTCGCAAGCTTTTATTGCCCAGCCCCTTCTGCTATGTAGCCTGGTAGATGGGAGGGAGCAAAAAAGGCGGGTTAATACCCCCTTTCGCCCTGTGATTAAACTCCCCCCAGACTGTTGCCCTATACCGTGGACCTAGTAGGGGTCCGAGGGCTCAACCCAGCGAATCAGAAATCCACGGGTCAACTAATCAATCAAGTGTCTCATTGGTTGGGCGACCACACTAGATTTAATGTGATAGACCATAGACACATCCTGATGGCTAGGAGAATTTCCTGGATAGGGACCTAAAGGAAGAGCTTTGAGGGAGATTGCTTGATTATCACTGTTAGATACCCTGCTCTAGCATGCGATCTCCTGAAATACTCAGCCCAGTCCAATATTCTTCAATTGAATATTACATTATTACTGCTGGGCTTTTTTTATAGACTTTGGTAGAATAATACATGCATGGACCATCTTATCGCCCAAAGGGGGGAAGTTTGTGCTCAGGGTGGTTTGAATGCATTGCCTAACCGCTTTGCCCCTCTGGCAGACCTCAATGATTTGGATTGACTTCCAGCTGATGATACTAGTCGTTTCATGAATGAACCCCCTCTAAGGTCCCCCTTACAGGTTCTGGCAGATGATGAGGCCCCCTGGATCTCTAACGCAGAGCATCTTATTTGCGGGTTTCCTTCTGAAGTTGCTATACCCCAAACAGAAAGTTCTATTACCCCTCATCTAATCCGCACTAAAGACAACAGAAAAAACCTCAGCCTTGTCTCATGGAATGTGGCCGGGCTATCAGCAGAATTTGCTGATGCAAGGTGGATCTCTTTTATTAGTTCTTTCAATATCATTTGCCTCCAAGAGACCTGGGAGATTGAGAACAACTTTTTCATTGAGGGTTTTAAAACTGTCTTTCTCCCAGCGGCGAGCTTTAGAGCGGGCACAGCGAGAGGTGGTTTGATTATCTTTGTGACTCTTGATCTTGGTGGGGCGATGAAGCAACTGAAGTGGGATTCCAGAGTGTTCCAGGGCATCGAATTAGTGGTGGGAAGATTGCTCCGCTTGACCATAGTACATTTTTATAATGCCAAAAAGGGAAGGCTGGGGCCATCAAGTATATCAGAACTGAGAGGGTTATTAGACACAGTGCAGGGAGAGGACCTATGTCTTGATAACTTAATCATAGCCGGGGATTTTAACTGTCACCCCTGTCAGGGTTCATTACATTCTCACCAAAGTGCCCAAACCTGTTTGATAAAGGAGGGATTGCATACGGAGCACTCTGCAGTAGGGTCTGAAGTGAATAGCTTTCTACACACCCACAATTTAGTGTTCACCATAGATGATAGTCCGGATTTCTTTTAATACTGTTACCCCCCAACCTATAAAGGAAGGGGTTATGCGACAATTATTGATTATATTTTTGTCTCTGCCTCACTGGGAGGGTCATCACTCTGCTTTAAGATCCTCCATAGTCCTTATAGCGATCACAATCCCTTGACACTACTTTTTGAAAGGGTGGTTAATCAGTCGGAGCACCCCAGTATATCTGTAGGCTCATTATCTGCAGCTGATCAGGGGAGACGCCTTCGCTGGTCGCAAGTAGACCCTAAGGCTTTTAATCATTCTCTTTTTAAAACTAGACAAAGGGAGATTCAAACGTGCCTAGAGCCAATGGCATCAGAAGAAGAGATTATTGACTCCTTCATTACCATCACGCAGTCAACTGCTAGTTTATTATTAATTTCTGGAGTTCAAACCATCCCCGACCATCCAAAATGGTTTGATGATGAGTGTTCACGGGCTCTTCGTCTCCTAAAGAAGGCCCTGAAAGAGACCCCCAGGGATAGAGAGAGGGTGACTGATTGTCGCGCCAATTATAAGGGAGCCCTCAAGGACCGGAGGCGAACACTACAGGGGCAGGCATGGGAAGAAATAACCCAAGCAAGTGAGCCACGGGATAGCACCCTATTTTGGCAAGTAATAAACAGACCCTGTTTTTCTGATCCACTGAAACCCTTCCTATGTCAAGACATTACCCCGGAAGATTGGATTGCCCATTACGAAGGGGTCTATAATTATGGGAATTGTGAGGGAGTTGACAGCGAGATAGGGTCAACTCAGTTAGACACCCCTATAACCTTCACCCTGGATGAAGTAAGGGAGGGCATTGAGGGGCTGGCCCAGAGTAAGGCCCCGGGCCCAGATGGGGTTCTCTTCCGGGATAATACTGATGTGTGGGCCCCGGTTTTGACGAGGGTATTAAATGCCACAGTAAGGAACAGGTTACCATCGTTGTGGTCTACTGCCATGATCGTGCAGATCTTCAAGAAGGGGGACAAGAATAATCCCCATTGTTACGGCCCTATCTCTCTCCCCACTTAAAGTTCTGGGGCGCGTCTTACTTAATAGGCTCTCTGAGTGGTCTGACTTAAATAATATCATCTCTGACGCACAGTATGGCTTCCGAATGGGGAAAATCAACCACAGAGCAATGTTTGAATCTGTATTTGACAATTGCTAAATACACGGTTGCTCAACCTGGTGCCCTTTTTTGGGGTTTTATGGATCTCACTGCGGCCTTAGACCGGGTGAACCGCAAAAAATTATGGGCCCTACTTGATTGCCTGGGGATTGAGCCTGCTATTGTAAATTTACAGAGGTCTCTCCATGCCCACACTGCAGCCATAGTCAGATACTCACAGGGGGCGGGAACCACTGATTATTTTAATTGCACCAGGGGGGTTCGCCAGGGGTGCATCATAGCCCCATTCCTATTTACTTTATAGATTAACGGCCTAGAGGTGGCCCTGACATCTTTGCAGACAGACTGTCCCGAGTAGGTAGGAAAGCAATCCCAGTTCATTTATTCGTAGATGATGCGGTCCTGATGGCACGCACTGCAAGTGGCTTACAGGCCCTGATTGATGGATTTGTAGCTTTTATGAGCGGGTGGGACCTGTCGGCCAACTTCACAAAGTCGTATGTTTTGGAAGTTGGCCTCCGGGGGACCCGAACAAAAACATTCAAAGCAGGTACCCACACTTTAGCTAAGGTCCTGGCTTTTCATTATTTAGGAATCCTATTTGACGAGAAACTGAATTGGAAACAGTTGCTAGAGATGAAGGTAGGCAAAATGAATAAATCAATGGGAGCCATTGCTAGCAATGCACACAGACTAGGTACATGGACCCCGGGGGTGATGATAAAGCTCTATCAGTCATTTTGTGTATCAAAGGCCCTGTCCGGAAGTGAGGTGTGGAGCTATATAGCGACCAACAAATTTCAGATCACAACAAATAAGTTCTTGAAGCGTATATTGAAGGTCCCACAGGGCACCCCATCATTTTATGTGCATGAGGAACTAGGGATAAATTACATAGCGGACATGGTGGCAGTAAAACCCCTGACCTGTTGGGTGAAAATCTGGTCTAATAACGAGTTGGTCTTAAATCGACTGATTGTGTCAGATTGTTTAGCACTAGACCATGCACTAAAAATCCCCTGGCTCCGCTATATCAAAGAGACGTCTGCTGCTTTGGGCAGGGCAAATATTTTCCTAAAACCTGAGTCAGTGAAGCCTCGGGACATGAGTATAGTGAAGGAGTTATTTTTAAAACACACCACGGCCGCCCATGAAAACACCGAGCTAACCAAGCCAGCGGTGAGAGGGCATGCTCTCCTAAAATCAGTACAGGGCGTGGAGAATTACCTATGTAGGTTGAGAAATGCCTCTGATATTGTTTTTAATATCTCATTTCAGATTTAACCAGCTTCACCATCTTTTAGCTTACCCAGCTGGTTTTTATTTTACATGATGAGATGAGAGGCCCCTGTGGTTGCGACAATAGGTCCCCAAAGGATACCCTACATTTTGTACTTTTATGTAAATATTTTACTTATCCTAGGAGAATATATCTTAAACTCCTTTTAAAAGCAATGAGTTTCAGACAAGACTGTGTTGCCTTAATGTATCTGCAGCTGCTACCGAATGATTATACGCTCTTTGCAGTTATGAATTTTTTAAGAGCAGCACTTAGATCTAGAAATACCAGATGTATTAGTGGTTGATTGGATTTTGCTCTTTTGCACATTACGTAGACTGACACTCGCTTGTGCTGATGCAGCGTTTTAAGGCTTGTCTCTGTTTTACCATTGTATTTTTTATGGATGTGAATGATGAAGTGTTTTAAGGCTTGTCTTTGTTTTATTACTGTATCTTTTATGGATGTGATTACCTCCGAATAAAGATTATTATTATTATTATTATTATTATTTTAGTCGGGTATGGTGAGCTGTTTGTCGGTTTTCACTGGGGATTTTTACAAACACATGTAGGCAAAAACACATACACACACTCGGTTATTTCACAAATTATTGAGTTTTAAGTACCCCTCACAGCCGCACTCCTCCCCCCTCCTACTGCTCCTTACGCCCCCCTCCTGCCCTGCTTCTCATTTAACGTATTTTAACCAGCGTGATTGTTAGGAAATATGAAGCTCACACCCCCTCAAAATTACTGACCAAGCTATGCCCCTGCCCACCACAGTCTAACGATGAGCCAATGAGTCAGCCCACTGCTGCAACAGGCTCTCTTTTGCTGTGAGTGACAGACGTCTTTTTTTTACTGATCACAAGTGTACATCCACATAAGATGAAGCACATTTTAATGCCTGGGCTGCTGTGCCAATACTTTAGCAAGGCTTTCTTCCCATTCTTAATTCTTTATTTGTTTTAGCCATTCTCATGTGTTAAAACTGTGGGGTATATTCACAAGAACGTGTGATAACTACCGCAAGAGTAGCGTAACGCAACTTTCAATATCGCAGCCTAGCGCGGGAAAATAACCCTGTGTCAACGTGGAATTCACAACACGGCGGTAGCATGCGATAGTTGGCCGACACTCCGGCCAATGCACGCGATACAACCACCTCGACGGAGATAAAATCACAAACCACAACGCGAAAAAAGCTGCGATGGGCCAAAGCGCGATAAGAAAACAGTGACAACCAGCGCGAGGGCAGCAATACTCACGCGCAATGCGGGAAAAAGCACAAGAACAGCATACGGAAAATGCCACAGAACAAAATACATCAACAGCGGAGTACCACGGATGCACCCTGGCCAACTGCAGAGGACAACATGCACACCACAACATCCAAGCATCGTGGAAGAACAGAACCTACAGGCACACCTCATGAAAGAGACCAGTGGCAGACAAATCAGAGCCGCAGGAGCGAGACACCCACCTTGCAGCATACGCACTTAAGCAGAAGCGCACCCCGACATTGACAACATCCCGGTACAAACAGCAACACCTCCACAACTGAACACAGGACACAACTGGTTCGGAAAATGTGCACAACCTGGCAAATCACATCTGAAACCCCAGGGATATGTAACATGACAATGTACAATTCCAACCTGTAACCTGCAAATATGCTTTATTCACACATGCAGTGCAATTAGACATCTACTACTGTCCCATGAATGCCACGGACGGTCACAATGTGACGTGCTCATGAGAAGTAAGTGGCAATGATGGAGTCCCTACCGGCCATACCTGCCGCAGCTGCAGTGGGATGTGGGCCACCTGCCCCATCACCACCATCATCATCCGGTACCTCTGGAACTGGGATCCATGGGGCCCTGGTGCGAACACAGATGTTGTGCAACACACAACATGCAACGATCATCTTGCACACGACGTCCGGGCTGTACAGGAGCTTCCCACCAGTGCCGTCCAGGCACCTGAAACGTGACTTCAACCCGCCAAATGTGCGTTCAACGATGCCCCTGGTGCGTATGTGGGCCGCATTGTACTGCCTCTGGGCGGGTGTGTTCGGGTCCCGGAGGGGTGTCATCATCCAAGGGCAGAGTGCATATCATTGATCACCTGTGACAGTGCAGGGAGAAAAGAGTCAATACTTGGTTTGGCAGGATGTGATGGCAGGCCCACCAATTCAGTGACGCCTGTACTGGCTGTGTGTGGGGTGAGTGTAAGCCAGCCCTCAGGGAGTAGCTGGTGCTGGCAACTACACCAATAGTCATCAGGCACACAGACATGCAATGTCAGAACTACAAGGGGGGATGACTCGAGTCGTACAGGGCTAGTCGCCCCGGATGCACAGCGGCTGACACGGGCCCACCACCACGGGGCGCTGACCTGCGGGAGACTAGGGTAGGGTCATGAGGGCAGAGCATGTAGTGTAGTTCCTATTTCCCTAATAGGCTCTGCGCATTGGAATAATATAACCTATAGGTTTGACATAGGACTAAGGTCGGTATGTCCCTATCGATTATATTAAACTTAATTACCTGTGCCAGCTAGCTCAGAGGCCACTAGAAACTCCTTGAGAACAAGAAGGGGGTAGTTTCTGGCAACCGAAAAACATGATAACTTTGTTTCCCTTTAGAATCGGAACACGTCTCAGAATCGTGGAAACAATAGATAACAGTTTCACTCATTCAATCATGCATGCTTAGTTTCTGCAGAGTTACACAGAAAGGAAAGACGGGCGTTTCAATAAAAAGGTTTTATTGAACAGTCTTGTTTCTCGTGTAAGAGATATGTGCTGTTATGATCACAAGACAGTATGCAAGATAAATAATGTACAGCGTAAGCAGCAGAAATAAATAATACTGCGCTAGCATTATCTTTTAGCATATATTCACGTACATAAATAACATGAGTTAAGAATGCGAGTACTCATACGATGCGTCTCTAAGCTAGTTCTACCCCAATGTACCTAACCTAGTCTAGGTGTAGGGAAAGGTAGAAGTAGGTGGAGTATTCTCTAGTATGGTAGACTAAGAGTATGTTAAGTCTAGTATGCCAAGAGTCCCTCTAGGATCTAGTCAGCTCCATACCTTGAGAATGAGAGAGGTGGGAATCTCCTGCCGGATCTGAAACTCTAACACCCCACGAAGGGAGTCAGAACACTGAAAGCTGGATTCGTCTGCGTGCAGGAATGACAGCGTCTTCTCAGTGCGTCAGGCCGGGATACGGGCTCCTCTGAAGTCGAGGTCTCCTCTAACTTGCTTGGGCAAGGGAAGGTATATTTATACCTGGTAGGTGTCGTGGAATGTTAGCATTGACGTGAAGTCAGACAGAGGAAGACGTCAGGAATGAACCCTTAAGGTATAACGGTTCATACATAATAGATGAGTTCTTGGAGAAATCAATAGTCCTGTGCTAGGGGAACTCCCGAAGCTTAAGGGTCTGGTTTCTAAGAACTCGTTGTGACGTTAGGGTGGACGATGTCGGTGACCATGCCTGTATTTGGAGTGCACGGTTAATGCCTAAATAAGGACAGGGATTCTATGCCTATATAAGGGCAAGGCGAATTGTGCCTATATAAGGACATGATTCAGGAAAACCTATATACGGACCCCTAAAGCGGAATACAACACCCACTCCATCTTCGAGTGAATGATAATACTAAATGCTAAACATTTAAATGCTAAAATGCTTAAATGCTAAACATAAAATTGAGTACCACATATTACTAAAACATTTCTAAAAGCATTTTAAAAGAAGCTTAAAACTGTTGAAATGCCATAGGTACTGTACATTTAAAGCATTGTTTTCATTCTAAGCATATAACGGAAGTAGAATGCAACGTGAATGAAACAGTAATATATACATATGATGAAATGGTCGATAAGTTCTTACAATCAAAGCCATTTGCATATCATGGAAGTAAATGAAATGTTAGACAAGTAAGGTGACAAAGTGTCCCTGGAAGTATTCAAAGAAGTCCGTTTTATAAGACTAGTTCTACTGTAAGCAGATTGTTCATTTGCCATGTCATTTCAAAAATTTTAAAAAGAAAAAAGTTCAATTCTGGGAAAAGTTCCAAGTTTTGAAAAATATGAAGGCCAAATTTCATTGTTGCCCTGGTACACTGTGAGCCGAATCAAAGTCAGTGTAGGGGTCTGGCGTAAACATTAGATCATCTATTTTCGTAGCCAAAATATCGTCCACCGAAGTTGGCGACATTTGGAACACCTCGTTCAGAAGGTTAATTGCACAGAGATGAGAAACATCGCCTTCAGCAGAAGATGCAATGTTCGCGCCCGTTGTTAACTGTGTGCCCGTTGATCCATCTCGTACCTCAGCAGCAGCCGGAAGCGTCTGTGAGATCTCAATGAATGCCGCCATAAGGATTGGAAGCCTCTGGGGACAACCCACAGCATGGGCCGGTATCGGGTCCAGCAGAGTATCGATATCCGTTGGCATGACTGATGGGAGTGTTAGACAGGTGTCTAGCACGCATTCTTCACCGCAAAACAGGCAGCGTAGAACAGGTAAGATGCAATCTTGCCAGATTGGTCTGAATGACAGGAACCACGTTGTATCAAGTTCCCGTAGACGAGGCATGCCCAAAAGCTGTACTATTCGCTCACGGCATTTCCGTTCAAGGAGGGCTCTCTCCACATCGCTCGGAGTGATGTTGGCGAAGAGGCTTGCCATAGCATAGTAGGAGGAATAGAAACAGAATTCCTGCAACAAGTGCTAGAATTAACGGCACACCACCAAACACCGAATGTGCGAAGTTTGGGATGATTCCGAGGACAGCCTGGAAAGGTGCTAATAGTCCGGAACAGATGGTCTTAAATACATGTACAATTCCGCTTGTATCAGACATGTTAAAGATACGTCCTATCATTTCTACGAAATGTATAGGGCAGTTTGTACGAATTAAAGCTTGTATCTCAGCCGAAGTCCTTGCAATTTGTAGATCATAGGTTTCTTTGGCCGAGGTCAAAGGCACTGATTGTTGTATAAGCATGGCTTTCATTCTGCTTAAAGTATCAAATCGTATAAAAGAGACATTCAATGAAGGCCATAGAGGCGACTCCCTGACTGTGTCTATTGGGGCAAACAATACTTGCATACAGCAAGTGACCCTGGAGTTGACCGTTACTAGATATGGGATGCCTGGCAACATGCCACAGCAACTCTGATCATTCAACATGAGGTAACTGTGAGAAAGTGCCATCTTTCTTGCATGGTATGCCCCCACTTTTTGCTGAATTGCTGATGTGCTTTGACTGAGTGTGCCCTGGGCTCCTGCCAACCAGGTACCCAGGGCCTGTGTTCCTTCCCTAAAACTGCATTGATGCCTACACCCAATTGGCATCCCTGGCCACAGGTCAGCCCCTGGTAAATGGTACCATGGGTACCCAGGGCACTGTGACCAGGGAAGGCCCCTAAGGGCTGCAGCACTTGTTGTGCCACCCTTAGGGACCCTGTACCTTTACACACACACACTGCCTTTGCAGGCTGCATGTCTTGGTGCAGAACAAAAGTGAAGAGGTCGACATGGCACACATCCCTGTGTGCCATGCCTACAAGCCATTGCCCTGGCCTAGGTCAGCCACCCCTCTAGCTGGATGCACTATGCCAGTGGTGAGGGCACAGAGGCATGAGCCCTGTGCCTCTACAGTGCCCAAGTCCATTCTTGGGCATTGTAAGTGCAGTGCTGCCATTAAGAGTATATGGTGCTGGGAGTCTGTCATTACGAACTCCACAGCACCATAATGGCCCCACTGAAAACTAAGAAGTTTGGTATCAAACTTCTCAGCACATTAAACCCACACTGATGCCAGTGTGGGATTTAATGTAAAACGCACTCCAGAGGGCATCTAGAGATGCCCCCTGAAACCAACCCGACCTCCAGTGTCCGGACTGAGAGCTGCCCAGGCTGCCACCACCAGACATGTTTCTGGACCCCTGGGTCGAGAGCCTCTGCTCTCAGGGGCCTGAAACAATGCGCATCCTGGGGCGAGGTGCCAAAGCCTCCTCCCCAGGATGGGCAGGGGAAGCTTCAAAGGCCTGCCGCCTTTTGAGCTTCCCCAGACCATTTGCTGCTCCCAGCAAACTGGTCCCCACTGGTTCTACCCCCACTTCTGGCGGGAGAACCGGCGGGAAAACCAGAGGCAGGAAATGGGCTGTGCCCACCTCTGCCAACTCCACCCCTAAGGTGGGGGAGGCGAGGTGAAGCACAAACTCGAGTCCCCGCCATCTTGAGGATGGGGGACCCAGCCAACCAGGGACAGGCTCCTGCCCCCTCCCACTGGAGAGTGGCAGAATAGGGGGTGTACCCACCCCAGGGACGGGACCCATTGGTCCCTGCCCTTACCTACCTGTAACCACCCCTAAATTCAGTATTTAGGGGCTCCTGAACCTTCCTTCCACAGTTCCAGATTCCAAAAACAAGAAAGAAGAACAAGAAACAAGAAGACCTGCGTGCAGTTGCTCACAAGAGGAAGACACCAACTGATTTGGCCCCAGCCCTACCGGCCTGTCGACCCTCGAACCGGCTCCTGCTAAACCCCGGCGTCTCCAGTGGTCAGCACCCTCACAAACCCCGGAGGACCTGACTGCCTAGTGACTCCAACCCCCTGGGACTCCCAAGAGCAGTGGTACTGCTCAAAGCAAGCAACCAACCCCTGGTGCCAACCGGGAACCGCGAATCCTGCACCCTCTGCACCCGCCGAGCCCGGCCTGTGCCTGAGTGGGCAAATACCAAGAGGACGTCCCCCCGGTGACTGCGACCCAGAATCCAGCACCCAAGGGCCCTCCTCGACGCTCCTGACGACGCCTGCAGCCTCACAACCAGGGACCTCCCAACCGCGACCAGCAGAGGGTAAGATTTCCCGACGCCAAAAGACACCCCTGCACCCGGCGCCCCACGGCCCCCTGTGCCCAACTCCTGGGTGCCTACCTATCCTCCAAGATCCTAACTTACCCCTCGAAGTGGTGGTCGTGCCTGAAGAATCTCCGTCCCCGAGCCTGCAGCCTTTGTTCAGCTTCCAAGTCTCCCATTGAATAACCTTGAGCGCCCGACGGCTCAAAAGCACCCTGCACCCAGCCGCCCGAGTGCCCCTGGCAGTGCAACCTCTACTCTAATCTACTCCCCCATTTGCCCTGAGCAAGTGACCAGGAGCCCAGCTCCCACAGCCGCGTGGCCTGCTTGCCAGCAGCCACCAACCAAAGGCCCCCTGCCTGCCATAGGATAACATTGGGCCTACTCACTCTGCACCCGGCCGCCCCTGTGCCGCTGAGGGTGTAACAACTGTACTTACCTGACCCTGGGGGACCCCTGAGTCTATGCCCAGAACCTTAACTCTGCCAGTCGAGTACTTACCCAAAGACCGATAACTCACTTTTCTTCCATAGGGTAACATTGACTGGCTCCCCCCTGGAAATTCTTCTAAGTGTGGAGTTTTGAAACTTTAAAATATTCGCCTAAAATCAACCGAGCAACGAAAACGGAAATACTCACCTGCTATTAGGAGAGATCCCAGTGCTGGATCTTGGTGCCCAGCACTGACCCTGAAAAGTAATCCCAACGTTACTTACCGCTAACTCAATTTCCTTCCATAGGGATCCACTGACTGGTTTTCTGTGAAATTTCTTCTAAGTGTCCACTTTTGAATTACTAAAATATTGCTTAAAAATCACAACAGTAACGAATTCCGAATTACTCACCTACTATTAGGAGAGACCTCAGTACTGCATCTTGTAGTCCAGTACTGACCATGAAAAGTAATTTTTACCGTACTTACCAGTAACTTAAAATTCCTCTCATAGGATATCATTGCCTGCTTTTTGTTGAAAAAGTTTCTAAGTGTCGATTTCTGAATCTTACAAATATTCTTTAAAAATCGTGCCAACGATACAAACGTAATTACTTGCCTGTTTTAGATAGATACCCCAGTGCTGAACCGGAGAACCCAGCACTGGATTACAAAAGTAACGTAAACCTACTTTGCTTGCAAACTGCATTTCCTTCCATAGGATAACATTGGTAATTTTACCCAGAAAAGTTTCCAAGTGTCAACTTTTGAAATACAGTAATATTCCTCAAAAATCACTACTATAACCAAAACGCTTTTTCTTACCTGTGTACAGGAAGTGTCCCGGGACTGAATCCAGGATCCAGTCCTGTGGTTAGAAAAGTAATCTACAAAGTAATTAGTTGCATTTAACTAAAACTTTCCATTGAGCTCAATGTTGCATTGTGTTTGAAATTGTGTTGCCTCTTGCACCAACTGTGACTACTATCATCAAAAAGTCTATTGCCTATTTGTAAAGTGGTTAAACAAAGCATCTCATTCTGAGAAAGTATATTTTGATACCTATTGTTGGTTCTAAAATAAAACAAGCATATATTTTTATATCCAAACCATTGGCCTAGAGTTCAGTTCTTGAGTGTGTGGCTTCATTTGCTGACTGAGTGGGTACAACAAATGCTTTACACTGTCCTCTGATACTGCCTTACTGCTCGACCAAGCTACCACTTTAGAGAGTAAGGTTATATCTAACTTTAGCCTCTGCCAAACCTCTGGGGACTGTGGACTCTGTGCACCCTGAACCTCCCTTTGGTTCAGTATATACAGAGCCACTTTCCTACAGTAACTCCCATTAGAAAGTTGTCCAAACGTTGGATTAATCACAGCAGCTGGTGTACCCTGCTGGTGGCAGGACAAGTTTGCCACAGAACCATTACAAGCCCCGTGTAAAGAAATGTCCTGACAAATCAGTGAACCGCTTAGTGCACTTTCACAGTGTGTACCGCTTAGAAACACTTCACGATCCCCACTCCAACATCTATAGGTGTAAGGTAAATTCCAGGATGTCTTAATGTATTCTTTACCCAACCTTTCTTATTTGCCTGCTTGCATCTGTTTAGGGCAATACTGAAACTGGAAAGTAGTCACAGGTAGACTAATTTTGCCATGAATAAGCCATTCTGTAGCTGGTTTTTCTGCCACTGTAAATGGTAATTTTTCAAGTTTTTCAATGCTCAGTACTGTTGCTCCCCTTTGTGCTAGTTCGATCTGTTTATCAGTTAGATTGTATTCTGCAAACAGAGCCGACGTGTTGATAAAACGCCAAGGCACATAGCCCGCACGCAAAGATTGCAGCGTCCAGCTTAATAACATAATAGAACGTAACTGAGATTGGCCTTGCTGTAACATGGCTAAATCTTGTTCCAGTATGTCGATAGCAGAGGATACAATACTGTCCAATGAATAAATTCTGGAGGACAAAGTTGTTAACCCATTGTCGACCACAGAGAGAGTTTTCTCTAAGTTAATACGATCAAGTTCACGTATTCGTTCTGCGGCCTCCATCTGTGACACCTTCCATGCTTCATTATAAGCAGCATAAATGCCGGCATATATGAAACGTTTTTGATGCGGTTTTCTTGGTCCAAGCAAGAATTCCCTAAGGTCTGCGTCTTCTTTAAGTAAAGATAAGTGTTGTTTCACATCCTTAAGTGTAGATTTTTGCAGCCAATCGAGGCATAATTTTCCTACACTGTATGTTGTTACTACCCCCGGATGCTGTCTTTGGACGTATCGTGGGTCTGGCCTATGAATAGTAAACCCCTGTGTTTTACTCAGGAATCTGTCTTAACAGTTGTTTGTGTCTGTGGGCCAGATCAACCATTTTCTCCAATCAGGATTTGTTCTGTTGAGTTGTAGTATGGTGTCAACTGTAACCGCTGCCTGTGTATTGTTATCACTTGCAGGTGTTGGTACAGAAGGATTTTTCATGTCTTTAATCTTGGATAACCCAAGGCAAGACGTTTGTTGGACCGTGTCATTCAAAAACATTATTTGCTGAGGGACGATACAGGCTCTAAATAAAGCTTCTATCCCCTGCACTTGCCAATCTTTAGTACCCCAGACAGATTTTGTGTCTATTGTGTCTTTCCATAAGTCGAAACCCTGTCTAGACAGTTGGGCAATAAAAGCTGCAGAGTAAATCTGTTTTGTATTTGTTAACATAATTTTCAGTCCTGTTTTGTTCACATTTCTATAGTAAAATGTTTCTGGATCAGATGTATTGTATCCTGAAAAATATGGAAACTTTTTAGCAAATGTTTTTGAACTACCTTTTAGTGGTGTAGGACAATGCTCCCATTGGTTAAACATAAACACATTTCTAGGTGTTGCAGATGTATGCAAAAAAATGATGACCATAGTGGTTATAGCAATACAGCTGTTCATAGTCTGATGAACCCTCTAAATATTCGTTATTAGAAAATGCAGCAGATTTTTCTAGGTCAAACATCATATCATTTATAGTTTCAAAGTCCCAATCATCAGAAAAGGTACTGGATGAAACAAAATCACTTAGTGAGATCTTAAATAAATGTGGAATGTTCAAATGTTCCGTCGGGCCGAAAATATCGAAATCAGTTTTGTCCCACACTATACCATCCTGTATAGGAACGGCTGTGATGTTCACTGCAGACAAGTCTCTTGTTTCACGATCGGATGATTTGTGAGGTTTCAAAAGTAAGTTCACTTCTTTTCTTTCGATGTCCAAATGGATGTATCTCCCATTTATAAGCACGCTCATAGTCATAACCAAAGCTAGCCAAAGCAGGAAGAAAAATATTCCAGAAATAACCCAAAGTTCAATCCATGGTGAAACTCGATAAGTCTTTTTAAAAAAATGCAAAAAGTCTTGTACTTGCTGTTTAAAAGTTTTTGATGCTGGCGACGTCTCGGGCTCACTCAGATCCTCAGAAAACGTATCAAAGTTAATGAAGTAGCCAGAAGCAGTTCTGTCAATTGTTGGAATTGCATCAGGATTTGTAGAAATCGCTGGGACCAGTTGATCACTTGTTACATTGGTGTAGACAGGTGTATTTGGACGAACTGTTACTTGTGTTTCAAGAGGGATGAGTTCCATAGCATTGTTGCTCAGTCCTTCATCTGTTACAGCTGAATTCTCGATGGTTATCAGTCTTTCAGTCTGAACCTCTTGGATAGTAGCAAGAGGAGTATGTCTGCTACTAGGTCGGAGTCCACGAGGCCTACTATTTAGTATTGGCCACATACTGTGGTTTGATGAGGTCGATGGACACAAAGCTTTTCTCCTTTTTTCCAGCAAGGGGCGGCAGAAGTACTGTTCTTGTTCCGTGTATGGCTAGGACAGGGACTGGTTGTCTGTATGAAGGTCCAAATTCCTTCTTGTCCGCAATCTTTTCTCTGACTAGATCCCCAACTTTTGAAATCCAGACAGGCCTTGCTGGGACCGCCGGTTTTTCCCCAGTGGTGGTTGGCTGCAGGAATACGTTGCTTTGTTTCGTTCTTAGTTCATTTAAGTCCTGTAAAACAGCCAAACGATCTTTGATATCAAAGGGTTTATTTTCCACCACTGTGCCACTGCATTCCAGATCAGGCACCCACATTCTTGACCCAAATAGGACCTCATATGGAGTGACCCCCCTAGAGAACTTCTTGGCAAGTTGTTTAATAAGCGTTGGACCCCATATAGATGTCTGACCCACCCATCACCCGAACCTAATACCCTAGCTGTTATAGACTGCTTTATGTCCCGGTTTTTCCTTTCCACAACAGAATTTCCCTCAGGATGAAACGGAGAGGAGTACCGCAATGCAACGCCCAGACTGGCCATGGCGTCTTTGTAAGCCCGAGAGCTAAACGCAGGGCCTTGGTCAGAATGTAGCGTGCCTATTGCGTATGTGCCGATAAAGACTCGCAAATCTTTTATAACAGTTCGAGCGTCAGCCGAGCGCTGAGGCCATATCCATAGGAACCTAGAGCAAGAATCCACTGCGACCATGATATATTTGTAGTTACCGTCCCTTTGCAAGGGACCGCAGTGGTCCAGGTAAATACAAGCTAATGGTTTGTCTGAAATTAACAGGGGTGTCTGCGCAGGACGTTTCACTGTGGAGACTTTCATCTGTTGGCAAATTTCACATTCCAGAACATAGTTCTTGGTCTGCTTCCTAATGCCAGGCCACCAATATTTTTGTGTTAGTAAAGATACTGTTGCAGAAATGCCTGCATGAGCAGAGGCTATCCCTTCGTGTGCTGCTAGGATTAGTCCTAATCTGCGTTCCTTGTTTGGAATTACCCTATCCCCCACTCCAGGGATTCGAGCAAAAGGAACGTTGTTCGCATCAATTACATAAGAGTACTTGAGTGGAAACTTTTTTGGTAACGCTGCACCACTGCCTTTGCTCGCAGCATTGACAGCCAACATTATCTCACTATTTTCGTTTTTGAACAAGTGATTGCAGCTACGGAAGCCGTCTGAACAGCCCCCTTTGCGGCTTCGTCAGCCAATGAATTCCCTGCAACGTGAACGCCATCACGTTGATGACTCAGTGTATGGATCACGTGAGCCTTTGGTAGTTCGCTTTTTAACTGAACTACTTGTTCCCAAAGCGTTTTATGCTTTATTGTGCCACCTTTTGCATCTTTGAGCCCGTTTTCAAGCCAAGTTTGTATATATTCATTATACGACTGCACACAGTAGAAATAATCACACACTATTAGTGTGGGGAATTCTCGATCTGTACTTTCAAGTGCCAGTTTGAATGCTTGTAGTTCAGCTCGCTGAGCTGTGCAATCTCCTAGAGACTGTGTTTTTGTGACCATAGGTCTGAAGTTGCCATCGCGCATGCGATCTTTAACGATTGCGCATGCTGCACTGTAAGCTTGCTTACTCCCTGTTGCGGGTTGTGCGGATCCGTCAGTGTAAATTATGAATTCATACTGATCGAGAGGCAGAATCACAGTAGGCAGAGGACATTCATGTTCATATTGCAGGAACGCTTGTGTTTTTAGATCGGGATCAAAAACATATTCAACATCTGTTGCAGCAAGAGTATTAACCCATTGTATCCATCTAGGATGTAATGCTTTAGCATTTGGAATGCTTGCTTTTGTTACCGCCTCTAAGGCCGGAACAGGGGTTATGACAATAATGCGTTTCCCTTGGGCTTGAGCTCTTTCTTTTGCTACAGCGGTTTGAACTGCCGTCAGAATTCTTTCTGTTGAAGTGAAGCGCATTTCTGCTTGTGTATACAAGTGTGATTTGTATGCAATTGGTACTTTTTCACCCTCATTAAATGTTAAGTAGGTGAATCCGCATTGACCCGAAATTATTCGGATCACTAAGTTGCGTTGACTTACGCGTGTTTGTAAGTGATTTGTTGCTAACATGTTAGCTTGGAGTGAACGCAAGATTTCTGTGTGTTCTTGTGTCCAATTTTTGATTGAAAAATCAGGTTTGATTAATGCGTAGAGAGGTTTAACCCTTTCTGCGTAATTTAGAATGTAAGTTCTTCCAAAATTTAGGAAACCCAGGATGGATTGTAAATTTTTCAGCGTCTTGCCATCACTTGAAAGCTCCTATCCTAGAAACAGGACATTGAGATGGGCAATTCTGGACTTTTTGAAGTTGAATTTGTAGCCCTCAGAGGCGAAGCCCAGTATAATGGTGCTCACCCTGTTCAAGTGTTTGTCCAGGTCATCGTCTGTCAGATAGATATCATCGACATATGACAATGCCTCATTATCATAAATTTGTAGTAACTCCGTTACCCTCGCTGAGAATAACCCCGGGCTGTTCTTGAACCCTTGTGGGAGTTGACAAAATTGACGCTGGGTCCCCATTATTGAGAAAGCTGTTAAGTACCTGCTTTCAGGTGCTATGTTTTGACAAAAGAAACCATTTGAGATATCTAATGTGGTTTTGTATTTTTTACGTACAATGTTATTCATTAATGCTGTACTATGTGCATTTTGCACTGCAAATGTTTTTGAACAAGTGTTTAAGTGTCTGTAATCCAAAACTAGACGATAGGTATTGTCTGGTTTGGAGACAGGAAACAAAGGATTGTTCATTGAAGAGGTGCATGTTTCAATCACCCCCTGGTATTCTAGTTGATCTAAGATCTCCCTGACCTGTTTTTTAGCTTCTTGCTTTATTGGGTACTGCCTTTGTGCAGTAGGTTCATTTTTCAGATGTATTTTATGGTGAGGTGAATCCTCATCCCATCCTACATGATTTTTGTATAATGCTGGGGCCTGGGCAACTGCCCATTTCTTGGCATAAGTATATTTTAGGTGAATTGGAATATGGTTAGAGAAGGCAGGCATAATAATGTCCTCGCCATGTGGGCCCTCCCTGACAAATTGTGGTGGCCAGTCTTTTTCTGCTAGAAGTATGTCATAGCCCCTTGAAAGTTTTTCCCAAAAAAGTGCTTTAAGCTGTCTAGGTATGTCTCCCTCCATCCGGAGTGGTATTTCATATAACTTTTGTGGAGTACTAACCCTGGTGTCTACAGTCTCAACTGTAATGTACTCATTCAAGTCCACTGCCTCCAGAAGTTCCTTCAGGTTCTGGCGAGCTATTGTGACTTCTGCTGCACTGTCCAGCATTGTCTGAGCCCATTCTCCATTCTTGAGTTGTGTTCTCAGTATCCTCGGCATGTCTGACCTTCAGACCTGCTACCTTCTTCTTGGAGAATTGAGGTTTAGATTTATTTTTCGGAACGTGTTTGTCGTCTTTCGATTTCACGCGTTCTTCTCTATGTTCTGACCGTCCTCTTCTTTCCGATGTCTGTGACGAGATCTGAAAGGTACGAGAGGAACGTGTATCAGTATCTTGATACCTTTCAGGCTTTTTCAAATTATCCCAATTCCTGAGGTTATACCTCCTTTCAGAGGGCTCCTTTTGAGGAGACCTACCTCGGGATTGAGAACGTTTCTCTGAATTATTTTTATTAGTTTCCCACTTCTTTTTAGAAGATGTAGGAGTTTGTTTAATGGAGTCCTTCTCAGGACTTTCAGATAGTTTCGGCTTCACTGGTCTTCCACCCAAACTATCTCTGCCTAATTCTGCATAAGATTGATCTATTATTCTGGGTAGCTCAGTTTGATGTTCTGTAACATCGAATTCCCTTAATCGTTGGCGGATCGCCACTGCTGCTGCCTCCCCTTTAATATTAGATAATATTATTGTTGAGACCTGGTCGAAATTTTTCAGTAATTTCATACCTAAATTTAGAGCAGGCTCTGCCCCGTATTCGTTTTGAATTTGTTTCAGGACATCTGGTATTACTGCAATTGATGGAATACCATGTGTTTTAGTATATTTGGCAGCAAAGACTGAGCCCCAAGTGGTACAGTCTTCCAGTTGTGGTGTGATCCCCATCGGTAAACAGATGGTTAGGATTCTGTGTTTCTCATACAGGCTAGTATTTGGAAATACTGCTTCGATTTGAGTAATTTTTTGAGCTATCCAGATTGGAATTTGCTCACGTTTTGTGGGAATTTTCCCCATTACTGCGTATAGAGTCTGTGGTGTAATTTTTAGTGTATTCCCCGGTTGAGGAGTTTGATTTGGAAGTGTCAATGGTGGTTGGACTGTGAAAGTCCGCATGACATATTGGACTAGTTGTCTGTAAATTTTTATTAACTCTTGTAGTTGAGTAAGTAGTTCCTCATCCGTCATTATATCCAGTTCAGGATGAGGAGTGTAGCCGGCTAGGATCGGCCATGTTGCTCCTGGTCTACCTAGAGGACCGAGCCTGGTAATGTTTCTGTGATGTTTTAGGGCGCCTTTAAACCAGAGCTGATGCTCCTGGTATGTTAGTGGAATTTCAATATCCTCAAAAGGAATGTATTCCTCTGGTGGATCATCTTCTTTGTAGAAGTGAAACAGTCTTGTTACTGAATTTGATTCAGGAAATATGACCCATGAATAGAATACCTCTGTCTGAAAGGATTCGTGTGCCTCTATCACGAAAACTGCTCTACCGCCTCTCGGTGGTAGGCCGTGTTTTATAAGTTTTAGAGTGATGGCTCTTCTTAAGTTTGGATTTATGTCTATGACACTCTCCTCGGTTTCAATAAAACCTGTGATGTTATAAGCTGTTAAAGCTGGGTGACCCGCAACGTCACCGTTGTCGGAGTCAGGCATTTTGTTTTTTGAAAAATGTAGAACAAGTTTCAAGGAAACAAAAAGATAAGGTGCACAATATTTTGGAACACTGTATCCTTCAACGTTGAACAAACCAAACAACTAATATATAGGGTGCTTCCCTATTTAGTTTTGGCGGATATTTAGCCCTACCCACTCCAGACGTCTTATGGAGTATGTGAGTAGGGGTCTCTGAGAAAAGCACGAATGAGTTACTCAGTATCTAGCATTAAATTACTGCCTTACCAAACCGTTGGGCGCCATGTAGTGTAGTTCCTATTTCCCTAATAGGCTCTGCGCATTGGAATAATATAACCTATAGGTTTGACATAGGACTAAGGTCGATATGTCCCTATCGATTATATTAAACTTAATTACCTGTGCCAGCTAGCTCAGAGGCCACTAGAAACTCCTTGAGAAGAAGAAGGGAGTAGTTTCTGGCAACCAAAAAACATGACAACTTTGTTTCCCTTTAGAATCGGAACATGTCTCAGAATCGTGGAAACAATAGATAACAGTTTCACTCATTCAATCGTGCATGCTTAGTTTCTGCAGAGTTACACAGAAAGGAAAGACGGGCGTTTCAATAAAAAGGTTTTATTGAACAGTCTTGTTTCTCGTGTAAGAGATATGTGCTGTTATGATCACAAGACAGTATGCAAGATAAATAATGTACAGCGTAAGCAGCAGAAATAAATAATACTGCGCTAGCATTATCTTTTAGCATATATTCACGTACATAAATAACATGAGTTAAGAATGCGAGTACTCATACGATGTGTCTCTAAGCTAGTTATACCCCAATGTACCTAACCTAGTCTAGGTGTAGGGAAAGGTAGAAGTAGGTGGAGTATTCTCTAGTATGGTAGACTAAGAGTATGTTAAGTCTAGTATGCCAAGAGTCCCTCTAGGATCTAGTCAGCTCCATACCTTGAGAATGAGAGAGGTGGGAATCTCCTGCCGGATCTGAAACTCTAACACCCCGCGAAGGGAGTCAGAACACTGGAAGCTGGATTTGTCTGCGTGCAGGAATGTCAGCGTCTTCTCAGTGCGTCAGGTGGGAATACAGACTCCTCTGAAGTCGAGGTCTCCTCTAACTTGCTTGGGCAAGGGAAGGTATATTTATACCTGGTAGGTGGCGTGTAATGTTAGCACTGACGTGAAGTCGGACAGAGGAAGACGTCAGGAATGAACCCTTAAGGTATAACGGTTCATACATAATAGACGAGTTCTTGGAGAAATCAATAGTCCTGTGCTAGGGGAACTCCCGAAGCTTAAGGGTCTGGTTTCTAAGAACTCGTTGTGACGTTAGGGTGGACGATGTCGGTGACCATGCCTGTATTTGGAGTGCACGGTTAATGCCTAAATAAGGACAGGGATTCTATGCCTATATAAGGGCAAGGCGAATTGTGCCTATATAAGGACATGATTCAGAAAAACCTATATACGGACCCCGAAAGCGGAATACAACAAGCAGTGCCTCACATGTGTCATGGCTGCATTCCGCATCCCCACACGTTTAGCTGTTGTGTGGCTGTGGTGCCACGTGAAGGCTGTATTGGGTGCAGGGGTAGCCCAGGATGACCATGGAGTGGTGTAGTCGTGACTGGTAGGTGGTCGTGTAGTTTGACATGTCGGATGTGGTTAGGTCACGTGTATATCTCCACAGTTGTGCTTCGTGCGTTGGTGGCTGTGGGACGTGTGGTGTGTTGATTTGGTATTTACCAACGAGCAGTCCCGTTCCATATATGCCATCCTGGAAGCGCTGGTTGATGATGGACTGTCGGAAGTTGGCGACAACATTGGTGAAGAGTCCCCAGTGGTCCACTATTGCCTGCACATGCATGTGCTTCCTGTTGCGGTAGTGGTGTGCAGTATCCGCAGGGGGCCCAAGTGGGACATGTGTGCAGTCGATTGCCCCCAACACGGCCGGGAATCCGGCTATGGCGTAGAAGCCTTGCTTAGTCTCCAGTTGTTCCTGCGCAGTGTTGGGGAAGTGAAGGTACTGGGGTATGAAGCTGATGATGGCATCCAGGACAGGTGTGATGAACTTTGATAGGGCTGGCTGTGAGACCCCTCCGACTCTGGCAGTTGTTGGTTGGAAGGTCCCAGAGGCCAACAGGTGCAGCACTGCCAGCAGGTTTGTCTGCGGAGGGATGTTTGTTCTCCGCTGTGTTGGCACCGTCAGCCTGTGGGCGATGTGGGTCAGGATGCGGAGGATGGTTGTCCTTTTGAGCCTGTGGTGGGCAATGACTTCCACGGGCGTTAGGTCTGTGAGAGTGGTGCGTTTTTAGTAGGTCCGCTGTCTTACTCTGCGCTGCCTCTGTGGTGGTGGTGGCGGTCCTGGGGGTGGTGGCGGTGGGTGTTGTGGCCCTGTTGGGGTTCCGAGCTGCATGTACAGTAGCTCCATGGCGTCGTTTGCTCTTCAGGTATGTCTGTGTGCGGGACTCCGTTGCCTACTGCAGGTAGACATCCGTCTTTACACCTGCTTGAGGCAGGTGTTAAATACCTGCGGCTAGCGCGGCTTATCGCCTGTTTTTGGTTCGCTTCGCAGTTCTGTCAGTTCGTTGTGAAAGTGGTGGTGTTGTTTTTTCGTGTGCTTTTGCACGGGAACGCCTACTCTGCATCTCATTAGGGTTAGTTGGTGGTGTCCGCCGTGGTGTTAGATTTTGGGGCAGTTATCGCGGGAATACTGGTGTTGTCTGCAGTTTGCACCAGCTTGTGAATGGGGTGTTAAATCTATCTCCACTTTTGTTGCGTTAAGGTGGCGATAAATCGGAGTTGAATCCTTGTGAATATGCCCCTGTGTCTTCAGGATAACCTAATTCAAAATCACTATTACCTTTTCTATACACAAGAAAAATCATATGTTCCTGTGATGTGTATTAAAACTAAAAAGGGTTCGGTAGCTGGTGTAAGTACACCAGCCTGCTAAGAAACACCTGTGATATTCTATTACAATTATATGCAATCGTTAATTTTTTGAAATTTTTTAAACTTTTACTGAAAGTAAATGCCTGCCAAGCTGAGGTGGCATATTTTTTTTCTCAATATTTCTGTGCCGTATGCATGCATTAAAAAGATTACCCATTGCACCAGCTTGCAAAGGCAGACCTAATGGATTTGACAATGCTCTTGGGGCATAATGGTAGTAATGATAATGAACACCTGTACAGAACACTCTATAACATGCAGGTTTGCTCCTCTAGTAACTGGTGTTGACATTGTCATCCTGTCTCATACTATTTTATTTTAGTCAGATGGGTAGAAAGGTAAGCTGTGCCATAAGGATTCAAAATGGATCTACAGCCTCATCAACCCACTGAGGTGTATCTCTAAGGTCACAGTTTAGACGTTATGCCCAGGGGAGGTGGTAAGAGATATTGAGTTATACAAGTAGTATTGAAAGAGCAGTTATTATACTAATGGTACTGGAAGGTTTACTCCGATCGTCTTTTGTGCTCGGCCTCGCTACACCCCCACCTCACTTCAGTTGGAAGCGTATGCATATGCTGGGTAGTTGAGTAGGCACACAGTCAGCCCCATAGCCTTAGAAACAATTCATTGAAGAAATCATGAAAAGTAGGCAACAGAACATACACTTTCTGCTTGGGCAAGGGAAATCAGAACATCAATTGTGAGGCAAGTAGCCAAGTCCCTGCTTGGGGTCAGTGGCTGTCTGATTCCATTGCGGGAGGAAGCCTGCTTTGTGGTGTGATGAGACACTTGCTGACTGGAAGGGACTCAGAAGCTTTCTTTTGCTATGTCAGGGAAGCTGTAGATGTGCGATGTAGTGGCTACACCACTGGGGCCGCTCACCCGATGTGGAGGCTTGACTTCCAGTAGTCCTCCTCGCTCGGAAGCGGTGGATTGGTGGGGATGGGGAGTGGGTGGTTTCGAAGACCTTGCAAAACAAACCATTATAACTCGGCCTCTGCAACAGAGAAAAACAATCCCACTGCCCCCCCCCAGCCTCAAAGCACACGGAAGCTTGTCACAGCCCACCAACACATTGATGCTGTATAAAATGAAGAACATTAAAGAAGAAAAAAAGGGGCAAGACAAAAGTGATGTATTTTATTCCCCAAAACAACACCTTACCGATTTGGAAGTCATGAGTGAATAATGTTACACCCAGTCAAAAAATAGCGAAGAGTCCCTTTTCCTGGTTAAATCTCATTGCAGAAATGTAAGCAGTGCTGCTCTGTTTCATCTCTGTCCTGAACAAAATAGTTTGTTGCTGCCAGCCTCTTCTGCAGAAAAGTAGATAATAAATTGAAAGCATATTTTACACTGTCTTTCCTCATTATTTATTTTATCAAGATTTGACGTGCCCACTTTCAAATCACTGACCCACACAAATCCCTTCTAGTGCTGTATCTGTAACAGCATCAACGTAACATAATGTTTTTGAATACAGTCTATTTTTTGCTTTAAAGTAATTTATGCACATATTCTTGCAGTGCACCACAAATGTGTGTTTGTTCTGCGACAAATTGCAACCTGCAATAACTTGAGGAGACCGTATTCTCAGAACAAGCTGTACCAGGGACCCATAGACGTCAATTAGGAGTCGTCAGGGGCGCAACTGCACTCCCTAGGTCACCTGTTGTGACCCCTGCCACCTTGTTTGCGATCTCTTGTCCAGCATAATCATCACTCACTTCTCTGTTTCCAGACTCCCGGGGCCGGCCAGCCAAGTGGTTACGTGTCCTCAATGGTAATTTATAAAAAACATTAACACCACATGACCACTCACTAGTGGTGTGTTTGTGCACCACTTGACCATCCCAGTGGGGTGTTTGCTCACAGTTCGTGAAAGCGCTACCAATGACAGTCCTTGTATAACATCACACTAATCATATCACTTTGTCCTGTCCCCACGCTCTTCACCCACCAATCCGTCACCTCGTCACACACCACAGCCTCTTCTCCTTCTCCTTCCGAGTAATCAGAAGACCTCGTGGTGGTGTTCTCTGCCCCCACCCAGGGTAGCAGCCAGGCCAAGCCAGGGCCCAGGTAGAATCCGAGAGCAATCAACAGCCAGCAGAAGTAAATGATGGACCTGCCTGCCTGGCATTATTATTTGTTCTGCCCTGCCCATCGCTTTCATCCCTCTCCTATTGCGGTAGTTTCCCTCACTTTGGTCAACATCACATGTCGGAACAATAGTGATGAGTGTAGATAAGAAACAGTACTCCATTAACAGTTGTCCCTGCCTGCATCGGATTGGTAAACCGTGCATTCGGGCAACGGGCGTAGGGCCAGTGCCGAAGGCCCAGTTGTGATCTGTTTTTTTTATCCAGTGGTGTGCTTGTTTTAAAAGGTTTCACAGTGAGCCGACCTGTATTGTCTGGTGTCACCAGTGGCAATGTGGGACATAAGCACGCTCTCTCAAAGCTTGCAGCAGGAAAAGACGAAATTTCGGTAACCTCACCACCTGTTAGGTGGAGCTGGCAGCTTCCTTACATGTCCCCTGCTGGGCCGGCCCATTCATGTATAGGGCTGGCTTGGGCCACCCATGGACACAATAATGTGTGCAGATTGAGGCCGGCGAAGGGACGGGAATGAGTAGGACCAGCATCGCAGAAGCCCAGCTGTGAAGAGCTGATAGACTGATTTAAACACCCATGATTCCTTGGCTCTGTATTGCGTGTGATGTAAAGTGCTCTGACACCCTACACTACTGGTATGAGTTGCACTATAAAACAATAAAATGCATGTGAGAGAGGGGCCAACAAAGATTGTCGCACTGGACGCCACCAGCACTAAAGAATGCCAAGCCTCAAACACCACACACGATACATATACATTTACAAGTCGATTATTAATTTATTTTCCAGGAGACCAAAGAAAATAACACCTCTTCTGAATAATTATTTTTAAATGTATGTTAACTTGCTGCACTTCCCTTGAATGCATGCATGCATTTAGAGGTGGTGCCGATGAGAGATGCTGTAGCGAGAAACCACAAAAACACTTTTGACAAACATCAACATCTCTTTTGGCCTAAAACTCCCACCACACCCATATCATTCAATTAGAATTGCTTTAGCTAAAACATATATATTTTTTATTTTCAAAACATTTAATTGTAAAAACACCCAAGCATTCTGCATTTTAAAGTCCGTGCAAGATACTCCTCCCATCGGCGTGTTTCAGGAGAAATATTCGCCCTTCCACCAGGTTTTAAAGGAGCATTTGATTATAAAAACAGAAGCTGTGAAGAGTCATTTTCACCCTATTCCTCAATGTATGAGGCTGGAAGTGCCATTCATCTGAACCCGCCCCTGCTCATCAGCACATGATAGACGTGTGTTGGGATCCTGAGCGGCCTCGCTTGAGCCCAGGTGGGGTGGGCCAATTCACAATTTCAACTCCTTGCCGGATCTGGCTTTATGTTGCCCTGGTCACTGCCCATCAGGCTCTCTGCACATGTCCTGTAGCAGTGCTGTCCCTGCAAGTGCACGGACCTTGGGAGTACTCGAGGAGGAGGCAAACGGGGAGAACTAGGAGAAAACCTAACGAGTGAGGGGGCAGAGAAAGGGTAGAGGAGATCCTGGAGAAGAAGAGATAGAGTTGGTAAGGTGTGGGATAGGAGGGAGGAAAAGACAGGGATAGGGCTATGAAAATAGGAAGAAGCACAGAAAGACGCTAAAATTAAAAAGAAAGTGCTGGATGGAAAGAGTACAATTATGGTAAAGGAGCAGGCAAGAGAAAGGAGTACAATAAGTGAGTGGAAGAGAGATCAAGAAAATAGAGACAGTGAAAAAGTGAACAAAAAGAATGGGAAGTAGTGAGATCAAGGGTGGTGAAAAGGTGAGAAGTAGAGAATTTTGTGTGTGCATGTGCATAAAAGAGGGAGAGTGAGAAATAAGAGAAAGAGGAGTGAGACCATGTGCCTCATTAGCCATGCTTCCTGGGGGTGTGCAACTGGTTTGCTTCAATTGTTGGTGATACAAGCTCTGCTGCTGGAACTAGACTTGATACTCTTACCTGTTTATCTGTAGTGCGCATTTGTAGAGGACGGCCAAGTGCTTTCATCTAGCACTTCACTTTGCATTTTTGTAAGCACTGTCTGTAGAAGAGTCACTTTCACCCAATTGAAAAGTACTTGATATTCCAACCTCAGAAGAATGCTTTAGTTTTGCCTTTATTAGAACACTTCACCTGCAGGTCACTGCAGATGTCATCAGCAATCGCAACTCATTGAGCACTCTTGCAGGAGCACATCACTAGTAAGAGAGACAACGTATCCTTGGGGCCTTAGTGGGGCTGTTGGCATGGCCTCTACATTCACTGCTGCGTATGACCTAGAGTTCAGCAGTGAAGCAAGCCCATCCCCAAACTTTGGAGCACACTAGTTTGTTTATAAAGCATATAATACATTCAATGAGTATTGTCATTTCTAAGGAGATAGCACTGGCTGCTTCTTTAAAGGGACTTTTAATAGGAGTGCAAGGGCACTTCTAAACACATTGGTAAAACTTTAATTGGGCAATATGTGAATTTCTAACAAGGGACTTAATAATGTTGGGTGATGCTTGTGGGTCTCATCCTATCCCCAGCAGTAAGAGAAATTCAAGCTTCCCGCCTCACCTTACTATGTCTGGGCCACCTTCTTCACTCTCTAGCCTGCCAGAGCAAGAAAACAGCCAGAGACGTTTTAAGGGATGAGCTATGTGGAAAATTACAAAGGTCCCTACCTTCCAAGATCCCTTCTGATAAAATTATCTCTCACTCCCTTTTTTTCTCACCTCTGACTCTTTAAAAAATATCTCTCTCCGTCTCTCTGGCCTTCTCTGACAGTGTCTCTCTTACTCTCTTAAGAGCAAAAGCAGTGCATGGCGAGGGCACAAGTAATAGTTACTCTAGGGTGAATTTCAGTGGTCTTGTTAGTTTCAAATGGCATGTTTTACACAACATTGTCACCTAAATATAACATCCCTTTAACCTTTGTTTTTTTCCAGTGAATTTCTAAGGTTTTGTTAATGTAAAGCTAGATATTCTTACAATTCGCAACTATAAGGCCACTTTAATCTTTGTTTTTTTCAGTGAATTTCTAGGGTTTTTGTAACGTAAAGTAAGATGTCCATCGTAATGCATGGCAGGGGGGCTGGACGCAGGGTCTGGCCTGGCATTGTCTATTGTGCTACCCTGTCGAAACTTGCTCCCCTTAACCCCCCCTCCTTGATCTCCATTGTCCAAGTCTATACCCCTTCCACCAGTTCAGACCTGTGTGACCCCTGTTCTGCCACTGCCCTTCCTGCTTGCCCTGCACAGTTAGCTTTCTGCCCCTACCCACTGCCTCCCTGCCCTCTGTTGTTCGAGTCCATGCACCATGCACCCCTCCCTCCTGCCCTGCATGGTTCGATGCTTCCTCACAGTCTGGTGTCAGATGTCTCCTCCATGTTATGTGCAGTGTATCATGCCATGCCCTAGTCCTTTTTTCTGTATGTTTGACATTTTAGCAGTGGAATTGCTGAGTACAGCTGCAAGCAAAGGAACATAGAAAAATGTCTTTCCCTACTACAAAACTCAAAGATTCAAAACAAAGATCAATATTGGATTTGTTCACTAAAAAAAGGAGTACCGAAGACCCTCCTACAGGTACTAATGAAGGCAAGAGAACAAAAGAGTTGTTTGATGCTGCTCTGTCTGGCAGTGATGGCATATGCTCACATTCGTATGACATTCCTAAAACATCAACTGCTGCCATTGCAGCAGCTTCTCCCTGTGCTAGTGATAGTTCTGCCATTGTTGACATTACTGATATTTCTTCACTTGCTGACAGTGCTGAGTATTCATTTCACACCGAGGTTGAAGATTCATGGGGGTCATTATGATGGCGGGCGGATCGCCCCCGCCGGGCCGGCGGTAGTCAATATTCCCACTGCCAAATTAGGATGGCGGTGGGAATGGGAATGGTACCGCGGCGGACGGAAAGACCGTCCGCCGTGGTCCCGCAAGGCGGTCCTTTTCCGCCCGCCTTGCGGGACACGGTACAATGGGGCAATGACAGCGGTGCCGTGCAGGCACCGCCGTGGGCATTACGATGCCTGTCTTTTGCGGCGGAGATTCCGCCACAAAAAGACAGGCGGAGAATGCCTTCGGGGGCCCGTTGCGGGCCCCCGGGGGGTGGGGGGGTGGGTGGCTGCACATGGGAGGTACCTATGGTACCCCCCTGCATCTGCATGTACAAGGTGGCAGGCACCGCACGGTGCCTGTCACGTTGTACATGCAAATGCACAACATGTATTTTTACATTGCGGCAGGTGCTGCTTGCAGCACCGCCCGCCGCAATGTAAAAATACGGGATGCGCCCGCCAGTGTGGCGGGCGCATCCTAATTTGTATAGCGGGACTGCCGCACCTATGGCGGGCGGTCCCTTTTGCCAATGCGATGGCGGGCGGACTTTGTCCGCCCGCCATCGTAATCGACCCCCATCTTCTTATGTTGTATGGGATGACAAAACAGCCAGCTCTTTTTTGAGGAGTGACATAATAGAGGCACCTCAAATCAAAGAAACCAGTCAGACACCAACATCAAAATCCCAGCCTGCAAGTGAATTTTTTGGCAGACGACTTGTCACTGAATCATTATAGCGACCCAAAACCTCAAACATTCTCCTTAACTGCATGCCGTAGGTTTAATGGAGATTACAAAACCCATCCTTGGGTAGAGTATTCAGTCCTTAAAGAAGCTGTTTATTGTTTTGCATGCAGGCACTTTAGTGTTAGTTCTATGAGAGGGGGAGGAAGTAAACCTGGCAATGTTGCGTTTATTGATATTGGCTTCAGTAAGTGGGAAAAGCTTATTCGTTCTTTTTCCAAACATTCACATCCAGAGAAGCATAAATCGTCGGTTATTGCTTGGACCAACTTCAAAAGATTACAGCAGCCTACAAACCGTCAGCAGTCAGTTTCTTCCATGATAGTAAGAGGTGCGGAGTAGAAAGTTGAGGAGTATTGACCACATGTGGAGCAGCTGCTTATGGTAGTATGTTTCTTGGGTCGTCAAGGGCTTGCATTCTGTGCCACGGATGAAACTGAGCATTCACACAATTGGGGACATTTCATTGAATTGTTAGAGATGATTTCTGATAAAGTTGAGAGGTTAAAAGAAAAAAATTCCCAGGAAGTATGGGCACAACGCCTCTCCTGATTACCAAAATGACATAATATCTGGGGTGGCAGGGCTTGTCCATGAGCGTATTGTCCAAAAAGTGATAAAATATTTTGCTGTGCTAGTTGATGAAACCAAAGATGTCTCACATAAAGAGCAGCCGAGTTTTATTATCCGCTTTGTTGATTGTAATCGAAATGTTCAGAAGAATGCATTGGGTGTTAGCATATGAAGAAGTTAGATGCTTCCAGCCTTGCTACAGCCATTGTTGAAGAAGTACAGAAAGCTGGTCTTGACTGGAAGAAATGTGATGCACAGTGCTACGATGGAGCATCCGTTATGAGTAGCTGTTTTAATTGTGTCCAAGCAAATATAAGAGAGATCGCATCACAAGCAATTTATATACACTGCAATCCCCATCTCCTAAAACTTGAGTTAGCGCAAATAGTAACTAACATACAACCAGTAAAACATTTATTTTCAACATTGCAAGCAGTTTATGTTTTTCTTTCAAAAAGTTCACCAAGGCATGAGCTCTTTTTGAAAGCTCAGAAAGAGAGTAATCTGTATATAATGGAGCTAGAAAGACTCTAAGGTACGAGGTACTCCTGTGCTACAAATGTACAGATGTGATTGTTCTCCTCGCGATAGAATCACAACAACATAACAAGGAGGATAGTTCAGAAGCCAAAGGACTTCTTAAGAACATTTAAAACTTTGGTTTCTTGCTTACATTGCAGTGTATGGAACTCATTCTCCGAAAGATTTATAGTCTATCCGAAGTACTACAGAGCAAAGTCCTTGACTTGCAGAGAATATCTGATCTAATTAAGTCAACAAAAAGTGAATTAGTGAAACTCCATCAAGACACTCAGTGGACCGAATTGTTAAATCAGGCTAAGGATTTAGCAGAGTAGTGTGGAATTGAGATTAAAAAAAATCCAAACCAAGTGATCCACCTTTGAGACACCATAAATTGAATAACAAAACTGAGTTTCCTAGTGCCTCTGCAGGGAAAAGATCCAACCATTTTGATGTCTCAGAAAGCCAATCTCCACTGTCTGAGTGATTAAAGCAGGAAGTTTATTTCTCTATTTTGGATAGATTTGCAAATGAGTTTAATGCTCGATTTACAGACAACATGGGCCTCATGTCTGCTGTCAGAATGTTCAATCTAATAGCTGAAACGTTTTGGACTTTTTTTCGGGACTAGTTTTTGTTGACAAATATCCAGAGGCTGCAGTAGACCGAACTCGTCTACATTCCGAACTGTAAACTGCAAAATTGCATCTTTCCGACAAGAATGTACCAGGTATTCACTCTATCAGGCAGTATCTCATGTATCTACCTGAAGCATTTACTTAGGTTTTGGATCATTTACATCTAGTTCTTACATTACTACTGCTTCAGATTAGAGATTCTTCTCCTGTATGAAAAAGGTAAAAAACAAATTGCACAATAAATGTGGAGACAAGAGACTCAGGGGCCCATTACGATAACCGGCGTTAAAAAATCCGCCATCTACGATAGCCTGAGAAAACCGCCCGCCTGCACCATGGGAATTCCGACCGAGCAATTATGAAGTCGCGAAGCAACCTCCGCCCGCGGCGGTAAAAACACACAAAATTCCGCCCGTCCATGTCCGAGTAGAAGATTAACCGTCCGCCACGGACACAATCCCACCCGAAAACCCAAATCCGCCCGCTCTGACGACCGAGACAACGACCGTGAAATTATGATCTCCCCGACATGAGCATAGCTGCCAAGGTTTCAGGTTGCTATGTGTGACATTCTCATAATTTTAGTGTTATTATGAGTGACATTTCAATGACTATGAGTGACACTTTCGTGTGAGCAAAATTAAGCAGCGAAGACGAGGGAAACATATAAATATTAGAAATTACACCCAAAGAAACTCTAACAAGGGTTTAAAAACTGCTGCAAAGGACAAGAAATTGAAGAGCACTTGTAACCTATTCATACTGTTAAACGAATGTGTAACCATGGCATTAAACAAGTCTTTCAGAGGCAGTACTTTATTAAAGTTCTGTGCACATAGGGTAGACAGACACCCGGGTTGGGCAGGGGCACAGGCTGAGGCAGGAAAACAACGGCTGCCAGAGCCTGATTGGACACATTGATGTGTTGCCGGACGGATCGACAGAAAGTCAATTATCAACAGATTGTCATAGCCAGGCTTTGCCGACTGGCCCCCATACTCCTCCCTGGCTATTAATGATTCGCAGTTGCAGACCATCACAGTGTGGACTCCAGGGCCTCTCTGTCCCACGTGGGACCCGGCCCAAACAGGATGCAAGGCCCCAACAACATTCTCACCTCAGATGTCAGTATTGTTGCCGGGTGGGTGTTAGAAAAACAAATTGATTCGTACCTCAGCCAACGTTTGCTCACTGGGCCCCCTGGGTCCCCTCTGGGAATGAGATTTGCAGCGTGCGTGCGCTGATCGGCTCGTGCTAAGTTAGTACTGTACACAGAGAGACTAGTTAGCACTAATTGTGGCAGGTGCATATTTTGCGCCAGCGTGCAGAGGTTTATCACACGTGACATGCATTTTATACCAATGACATACAACGAAATAAACACATCCTGCCAAGAGAAAACAGGCAACTAAGAACACGTGTATGTTTAGCAGAGAACGTCTGCGGGCACGACCAAATGTTTTTAATTTCCCGGCCGTCTCCCCCCACCACCACACTCCCTTCGTCTCCTCCAAACCTCGCCTGATGAAGTTACTTACCCACACAACAAATAAATCTGCGATTCCAAGTCAGTGCAGCATGAGCATTGGTTCTGCATAACGAGCAGGTTTAGGAACAGCGGTTTGGTAAGATCATGGTCACAGGGTCTGTCAAAAACTGACCGCGGTACATAAGCAATGCGCGCGGCCCGGCCATGTGCACTGTGTCCGCCATCTAGTACTTAACAGTCAGTGGCAGCAGCGCCTGCACAGTGGCGGAAACTAAGTAAGTATGAAAAACAGTAAAAACTTACTTGAACAACGCCGGTGACGTTTTCTCAGTCAAGCCTGACTACACGGTCTCGTCCGGTGGGGTCACCGTAGTGACGGGGTCACGGCCGCACTGGCACACATGATGAGCTGCACCACTGCTGGCAGACTCCCCGCGCCCGCGATCATGCCAGTCATGCAGCGCTGCGGGCCATCATGCTGAGTCAGACAGTAGTGTGCGACGAATGCGCGCTGCTGTCCTCCCGCAGCACTCTCGAGGTGCCCCGCCGCTTCTTCTCTGGCGACCTCACTTCCTGCAGTGCTGCAGGACAGCGTGAGGTCACAGATTTATGGGCAGGCCCCGCCCCGGGTGTTCAATTGGCAAAGTCAGTGTGAGCTGGACTCAGAAGACAGCCTGCCGCGCGGCGCCACGCGGGCGGGCCGGGAAGTAATTAATTATGCAGCCAGGCTGGCAGGCCGCGGAGGCCGCAGTCTTAAATGTTACATTGTAGCACTGCAGCCAGCACTCTCAGTGACTCACTCAGCAAGAGCTGAGGAGCACAAGAATTTAACTGTTCCACTGCCAGAGCTGCTGGCGGCAAGTCTGGAGCAGCAGAGCCCGTGCGCTAGGACTGGCGCGCTAGCCAGTTTCAGTGGCATTAAAAATGCGTGACAAACCATTTCAGTGCGGTGATGCGGAACACCACACTGAAATGCGTTAGTGTCACACGTGATGCGTGATACTTGGCAGGACTGCATGAGCGCGGAAAATCCACATATTCCCCGCCCGCCACGGTCAACAACAGTGATGAATAACTGACACGGCGGAAGGCCTGGCGGCCACGTCTGTGCACAGAAATCCTTTCCGGAACAAAGAAATACACACAACATGGCCAACAAGTCCACACAGCAAACTACGCCAAAATACCCAAACACAGAACACATCCCAAAGACACATCCCCCCTGCCAAAACTAAAAAACTACAAATCCCAGGACACCAGACACAACACACCTGAAAACGACAGCCCATCATGACACACCCACATAGGTCAGTACAAAAGCAGCCCCTTCACAGACCACAATCCCTTGCACTACGACAAAGCGAAGACGCCATCAGAGAACCCAGAGAGCCACAAAGGAAAGCAGCCCACCACACGCACGCACACATCACACTCATCACCACCACTACCACCACCATCACCACTGAAACAACGGCACCACGAACCCCCTGCACATCACACAACACACCACACAAAAACCACCACACCAGCACCACAAATAGCAAACCACACACCATGGCAACACAAAGAATGCCTAAGTACACTGCCACTGAGTTGACGGTCATGGTCGACGAGATCATCAAGGTGCACCCACAAATCTATGGGAACCAGGTCCAACAGACACCAGTAGCCACCAGAAACAGAATGTGGAGCAGGATCGTAGACCAGGTGAATGCAGTTGGGAACGTGCCACGCAACCGGGGTGAAATCACAAAGAGGTGGCACGACCTGAAAAGCGTGGTCAGGAAGAAGGAGGCCAAGAATCGTGAGCTGGCTGACAGGACTGGCGGCGGAAATCCCGCGCTATTCAAGACCTTCAAGGCGTGGGAGGAGAAGGTGCGAGGCATTCTACATCCGGAGAGTCTCACCGGAATACCAGGGGGAGTGGAGGCTGGTAAGTACAAACAAATGTATACCAGCACACCGCTATGTACTGTCATGCACTACCAGAATGCCATAGCCAAACACCCCCATGTCCAGTACACAATACACAAGACATCTCTCACACATGCAACAGACACTCCCACACACTCAGCCCAAAGGTACCAACAAACAAAACCATGGGGCATGTGTACAGTCAGCCAGCACCACAACCCCCACCAGGCCCCTAGTCCTACAGCGCAGCAAGATGGAGCACTCCCCACACCCATGTGTCAGCCATTGCAGTGCACAACTCCACCCGACAGGTAGATATGTTTCCCTACATGGAGGGGTGTCTGTGGGTGGTAAACCTTCACCACAACTCACAACACGGCCCCCACTCCCACAGACCAGCAAGATGGAGCACCCCTCCCTCTCATAACCATGTGACAGCCATTGCATTGCTCCCTCCAAACCAACAAGTAGGTAGACTACTGTACAGGGCGGGGTGTCTGTAGGCATGAGGACTGTACTACGACTAACATTTGGGACATGTCACGTAGCAGAGGAACAGGTAGCACTGCTCCCTGTCATAATCATGTGACTAATGTGCACACGGACATGAATTACAGAGTCATAGCCCACATGAGCCATCTCAAATACACTAACACGTAAGGAGTCACGTCTGCATGCACAAGTCTCACTGGAGTACTGACCCACATGGTGTGCACTGTGCCAGTCATCACACACATCAGCAACACCATCGAAGTCTTGTCCATGTAGTCGTGTCTGCTTGTTCCGTTGACATCGTACAACATCACCCATGTAAGTCTATCTTGTCTCAATGTAACAGAGTGGAACCACAGTAATGTCACATACACCACTGGACCCATGAACCACACAGCTACACAATGCACATTCAATATCTCATCCATCTCATCTTCCAGCCCCAGTGTCATGAAAGGTATATCATCTAAACAGTTGTCCCATATACAGTAGTTCAGCAAAGATTCCTGCCGATGACCAATAATGTGTCTGCAGTGTCTGAAGCGCACGTCACACTGTGATTTACAACATACCTAATATAGTCAACACCCCAAGAGCACTGCATTGCTGCACATGGCTGAGGGTAGCACGCACACCAAGGAATTGTCCCATCTGCAATACGTTGTGTGGCACACAACCATTACTCACTCACTACAATGCTTGCAGTGTAATGTCCCTAAATGATAACAGTGAGCAGATATGCTGGGTATGTCAGACATACACACACCTTTGTCTCTGCAGTGTCGTGTGGCCAAAACACATGTCCCCTTCTGCACCCTTATGTCACAGTATGTACCACAAAACCATATTTCACCTCAAAAGCGTTGATGGGGCTGTGCCCCTTTTGCCATTTGCATTTCTAAGCGTTTCATCTGAACCCCAAAAACATATTTCATCTCAAAAGCGTTCATGGGGCTGTACCCCTTTTGCCATCTGCGTTTCTAAGCGTTTCATTTGAACCCCAAAACCATATTTCACCTCAAAAGCGTTGATGGGGCTGTACCCCTTTTGCCATCTGCGTTTCCAAGCATTTCATTTGAACCCCAAAACCATATTTCACCTCAAAAGCGTTGAGGGGGCTGTACCCCTTTTGCCATCTGCGTTTCTAAGCGTTTCATTTGAACCCCAAAACCATATTTCATCTCCAAAGCGTTCATGGGGCTGAACCCTGTTTCCACCAAAGCCACAAAATGTAGGGGTACTGCAACACACACCGATTGGCTATCCAAATCCGTCCCATGCCATGTGCACCCATCACACTATTCCATTGCCTTGATCACGCACACACATTGTAGAGCCATACACACGCATCTGGGAAATCAGTGCACAACTGTGCACCTACTGTGAATGTCAGACATCTAACACAAACTTTGCAAGGTGCAACACAATAACCTTTCGTCTCTGCCCCACAGGTGACGAACAGCATGATGCTGGAGAGGGAGACAGCAGCCATCACAGCCAGTCCACAAGCCCTCCACCCGGACTCACGGATGTGGAAGACCTGGACACCTCTTCGGACGAGGACTCCCGACCAGGCACATCTGGTGCGGCAGGGCGCAACCGCTCCCCAGGACCCCTCCTACCCACCAACCCATCTCCCATGGCTGGTGACCAGTCCCAGGCCCCTGCTGCCACGGTCATTGCGGCCACCACCACCGCCGCAACCACCACCACCAGGGCCTCCCTGACCACTCACCCTGCGCAAGGGGCTGCACGCACGTCGACACCGACCCTGGGAGCCACAACGAGGCCCCAGGTGACCACTGTGGCGAGTGGGCAGGTCGGTGGCAGCAGTTCAGGTGGGAGGAGCAGGGTCAGGCCAACGCCATCAGAGCCTGGGAGCCAAGCCCTGCCGCAAATCGCCAGAGTCCTTGGGGCCTATGAAGAGGCCCAGGGACAATGGGCCCGGTCAGCTGCCGATACGCGGGAAGTCCTTGGGGTGTTGAGGTCCATGGATGCCCATATGGGCCAAATCGTGACCCGTATGGGCAAACTTGTCGAACTCATGGGCCAGCTAGTGGTGGCGGTGAGGGCCCAATCAAGGCCAACTACAGCACCTCCGCCACCACCTGCTGGGGCGCAGGTCCGTGCAACATCCAGTTCCCCTGCATCCACAGCGAGTGGGCAATACTCAGCCACCACCAGCAGCCCACAAACACAACCCCCCCCTCTCAAACATGGAAGGGGTCATCCGAAGAGGAAACAGGTGTCCAGAGATGACTTTGCACGCTCCAAACGCCAGTGAGACAGCCAGCCACGGTGGCCATCTACTGCATTCACTTGGACTACTATCCTACCCCACACTGCCATGTGAATGGCATGTGTCTGTCGGACTGTGGACCCAGAACAACATGGGTACACCTTGACCATCACGCGGACATGTCCGTCAACTCATTGTTCCAGCATGCACCACTTTTGTCATCACCTTGCCCACAATCACATGTCACTGCTCAAAATAAATACACCTGGATCACATTCTGTTGTATCTGCTCTGTGTTTAATCAAGGATGTGCAACCGTCACCATGATCAGAAATGCATCAGGAGTGTGGTATGTCGATAGGCCAGGAGAGGCTGTAGGGACCTAGGGGTGAAAAACAGAACAAGAGTCCATTGAATGTGTGTGTCACACACTCATCACACAGTACTTGTCATCAAGTTTAAGCAATGTACACACATCTCACAGAGCAACAGGGCACAATGCCACAGCCACTGTCAGTGGCATACTACCCTGGACATGGACCATTGCCACACAGCACTCAGTGAACAATAGGCCGCCGTGACAATGCACACATACACCTACACAACTACAGCAACATCAGCCGACGTACATGGTCACTCACCGTCAAGTGAAGTAGCGGGCGATGAGCTGCTGACGCTCATTCACTGCTTCCTCCTCTCCACTGTCCTCGTCACTGGACACGGCCTGGTCTGCAGGCGGGGGCCCTGGCTGATCACCGTCATCCACTATCAGGGGGATCTGCCTGCGAATAGCGAGATTGTGCAGCACACAGCATGCCACAACTATCTAGCACACCTTCTGTGGGGAGTATGCCAGTGCACCCCGGTGCGGTCCAGGCATCTGAATCTGGACTTCAGGAGTCCAAAAGTCCGCTCCACCACACGTCTGGTCCTCCCATGTGCCTCATTGTATCTGACATCAGCTGGTGTCCTGGGATTACGAAGTGGGCTCAGCAGCCAAGGCCCGTTAGGATATGCCGAGTCACCTGGGTGTGAGAAACACAGAGAATCGTTGCAATTCCAACAGGATACAAGACAGCATGTCACACCCAGCACGCTACACGAGTATGCATACTCACCAACAATCCATGCACGGTCCGGTTGAAGATTGGACATCAATCGTGGGAGGATGCTGTGGCGCATGATGTGCGAGTCATGGGTGGAACCGGGAAACTTCGCACACACGTGTGTGATGATCATGTCCGCCAGGCACACCACTTGCACATTCAGGGAGTGGAAATGTTTCCTGTTATGAAAGATGTGCTCCATGGCCTGTGGTGCAACAAGGCCAACATGGGTGCAATCAATTGCACCAACAACGTGGGGGATGCGACCAAGGGCATAGAAAGCACCCTTCACTGCCGCCAAATCACGAGCCCTGGGGAATCGGATGTACTGGTTCCTGTACAGCATCATGGCTGACAGGACATCCCGTAGCACCATGCTGAACATGGGTTGGGACATTCCACCTCCACTGCCTACCGTGTGTTGGAAAGATCCAGTAGCGAAAAAATGCAGTGCAGCCATCACCTTAGCCGTGGGGGTGAATGCTGTTGGATACACCCTGCGAGGACGAAGGTGGGGTTCCAACATGGCACATAGGTGATGCAGGGTGGGTCTGTCTAGCTGGAATTTACGAATGACCTCCACATCCTCCATGTCTGACAGCAATTGGTAGGGGCGATGTATGTTTGGTCTCCTCCTAGGACAGATGGAAGTGGACACATGTCAATGCAACACACCACATGGCACTTTCACATACACATAACTAAAATTACTGACAAAGCAATAGAATCACAGAACAGCTGACAAGTAGGGACAGCACAGCTACAATACTCTTACACAGGTCCCCTTACCAATAGCAATGGCTACTGACACAAACCATTGCTATGAGCATGCACATGGGGATTTAGACCCTAATAGCTTGAAAGGCATCATGATGATTTCAGACTGCATATGTGGGAAGCGGCAACACCACGGCAATATACCTAGCTGCTGTGCCAGACACAGCTTCCGAGGCTGGGTGAGTATGGCACACACCAACAACACAATGTACACAGGCTGAGCGGCCAAAACAAGTGGGTCCTGTTGCACAACGGGATATGAGACAGTCAATGATGTCCCTAGTTCACCCAATGTACAGCACTGTACGTATCACACCTCCAACACACATTGACAGGTGTACACATTGACAACTCCATGACAACACAGCTGTGTGAATGCAAACACACATCACAAGTGACACGTAACGTTGCACGTGCCAAGTGGGAGATGTACATTGAGAAATATGGCATGTGTGTGCATATGCACATCCCATGCTCCCATGCTAATGTGTGCATGATGATGTGCCAACAGACATGTGGAGGCTGAGCACTGGCCGTCAATGCCTATGCATACAGCATGAAGTGGCCCTATCCAGTGTGGACATGCTCCCACACACAAATCATGGCCACACCTACAAATGCATGGCGCACATTCAACTGTGGATTCCACATGGCACCAGCGGACTGTACCCGCCATGGACCAGGCCCTTGAGGCCAACTCCAATGGCCCTCGCGACTGCATCTTGCGTGTTCGACGATAGAGGTAAGCGTACCGGGACAGCTCGGTGCAGGCCATTGTGTGCATTTGAAGTAGGCAGACATGGTACGTCAATTGCAGCAGCTTGGACCCACTGGAACAGCCCCAGGGGGCTATATGAGTGTGGGAGGGAGACCGGCATTACCACAGCTTCCAGGGACTGCTGCCTGGCATCCCTCAACAACACCTGCCGCTGCTGCCACATGTCCACCTACATGTCGACGACTCTGAAGATATGTCCAGGTCCACTCACCAGCGAGGAGCTGGAGATCATGGATTCCGAGCTCCACGCACACTGCCCAAGGCTATTTATAGCAAAAGTTGTGTGTGTAAGACAACTACAGTGTGTGTGGGAGTGCATGTGGGGGACACACATGTCGTTGATCCGCAGCACTATGATTCTGAGCCTGTGGGGTTCCAACATGCACTGCTTACCATGCTAACTACAGGTGTAAGGGGTATGTAGGCTCTCTGGCGCTTTCCCATGCATGTCCCTCACGAGTGGTGGTACATGGCATTTCCATGTCACACATCCTGTGACACAGCCACTTGGCAATGCAGGACTCAGGGCAGTCATTGCTTGTGTGAATGGCTGGCTGGGTCCCTGCTGGCCTTCTCAGTCGCAGCAGACCTGGGCTGCACATTGAACGCACAATCCTAGAAGGAGACAACACTGACTGTACAGTGGGTTACATGTGTCTTTTGTTCAGGACTCTCCTGAAATGCGCACACTCAGCCCTGTCGATTGGACACACCATGCCTTGTGATAGGGATGTGTGTGAGAGATAGTGGCACTGAATGTGACCTCCATTGCGGGGTGAGCCATTCACAGGGCGAGTACGTTGAGGGCTGCGCAGTGTTGGACACAGTGAGTCCACCCACAAAGATGTGTTGCCTTGTGATCTATGTGTTGGTCCACCTGACAATGGACAGTAGATGTGGGCAGACTACACATTGCTCAATGTGCTGGCAACCTGCATGTGAATGGGATGGACAGGTAGTGTGTACACACTCCCACCAGCATGCATTCACGTGTGGTGTACACATGCTGTTAGGCCATGTCCGATTACTTCTTGGCTCTGTTGCACGTCTCTGAGTATTTGGGATGGGTCAGCAGCATGCCACTGTGATTGGTGGATGTGGGTGATGTTGAGAAGTGTATCAGTGATATTCCAAGCCTCTTGTGTACCATCCCTGCAGTTTGAAGTCCTCCAGGCCAAGGGCTTGTGATGAGCCATTGCATCCAAGTTGATGCCTCTGTGTATGTGTGACCGACAGTGCAGCCAATTCCACAAAGGGTGTGACGTCATCTGCCGGATGAGCTACTACGTGGCGATAACGAATCGGGGGATGCCCCCTCGTATTGTCAGGTCAGCACGGCGCTGCATTTCACCAGTAATGGTCTGCATCTTGACAGTCACACAGCCTGTGCCGGATGCATGTTTGTAGGGGCATCAGCAGCAAGCAAGTGTACAGTATTGTGTGATGGTGTCTTTTGCTGTGAGAGGCAGCATGTGTCCACAGCCTACCCATAATCTGGGTAATGTGATGTTTGTTGTGTGATGCAGTGGGTTGTAAGTGTACTCTGTGCTGTGTGCATCTGACATGCATATGCTATTCCTGAGGCTCAAGATGTAATTTGAGCACTCTGCATTCTCAATGCACTCAGAGTCGTAGCCCTCAGGAACAACCTGTAGTAGGCTGGAGTGGCAATTCACATGTATGTTTGAGGCACTGTGCCTACTCTGATTTCGTTCGGTCATATGTGTGCGATGCCTCACCTCATATCTCTGGTACTTACACATCCGGCACACTGTGCAACAGCAGTTGTGCTCATGTGAACGACAGGTGGATGGCATGGGCTCATGGCCATTGTGGCCTGTCATGTTGCAGTCTGTGTGAGTGGTTTCCCATTCTGCTCCATGCAGGTATGTCTTTGGCCTAATTACGTAGTGGTCATCCTTGCCACCATCAGGACAGTGGGTGTGCACACCGCGATTTGTGGCTATTGTCACAGGGTGACACAGGCTGAGTGTAGTGCTATGTGCACAACACATGTGCCACTTATTAGTGGCTTCATTTACTGTACGCCAGCCATTACGTGTTGATTGTGGTGGCTGTATGCAATTGCACAGGTATCGTGCAACATGTGGATTTGGGTATGTTCTGTGCTGCTTCCCTTGCACATGTCTGTTTAATTGATGCCAGATGAGTGAGGCCACCTCGCTCTCTCTCATGTGGCATCTCCCGTGGGTGCTGAGGGACAGGGGACGGTCAACAGTGGTGTGGCATCGGATGTAGCAGCTGCACAGGTGCTGAGTGAGACAGATGTGACCAGCGCCTCGGAGGGGCCAGACGTGTGCTGGATGAATCACAGGCCGAGACGGCAATTTCTGAGTCATCTGAGGGCAGAGGTGATGCATCCATGTTTGCTAACACAGGGGACGTGGACTCTGGCTCCTCTTCAGCCACGCGGAGGCCAATGCCCGCCCTCCCATCTACTTCCACTGGTGCAACACGTGTCGGCACAGGGATGAAGGATAGAGTGCCCTTCACACCAGGCACAGCTGCCCCTGCACATGTGACCCCTGCTGCCCTCAGTGCTGGGTCTGTTGAGCTTATGCGCCATCTCTGCGTGGGGCAGACAGCTCTCCTCAATAACGTCATTGCCCATGACATCACTTTGCCGCAGGGGACATAGTTCATGGAGGGCCCACATGTAAGCGTGGGTGGGCTACACCAGACTGTCCAATGGTTGTCCCCCCCAGTCAAGGTGGGCCTTCAACTGGGCCAATCTCAGGCTGACATTCCTGACCCTTTCTCCACCCCCCTGGGAAGTGGCACATCTGAGAACAGCAGGGCACGAGTCCTAAAAAAGAAGTGGGGGACGCTGATGTCACGACAGGAAGTGACATCACGGAAGGTGGCTTGCACCGTCAGACTCATTGCCTCCCTCGCTCACCCCTTATATGCGATTGCATCGGAGAAGCCAGCGCGTGCACAAGCAGCTCCGATCTCGCCCCAGAGAGGCCAAAGAGTGAATGTGTGGGTCCATTTGCCCCAGTTATCTGTCTCGCGGTAAAATAAGTGGGGGGACGCCGTCCACCCGCGTGGTACCCCGACTCGAGACCTGGACAACAGTGACAATGCATGACATCCTCGGGAGTCCGGATACACCACATGCAACACACAGAGGCTGTGGCTGCCCTAGCAGGCCAGCCCGCAAACACAATCCCAGACGAAAGGTAGACCCACCCCGGCGCGCATAGTCATTACAACCGCTGCCATTGACAAGGGACCATGTGGTGAGACATGGGCCTCAGGGTGACGGGCCTCCGAGCCATCCCCCGCCAACGAGTGTCATGCAACTCACACATATCGCAAAGCCAATAGGACACTTTGCCTGCACACCAGGTCTCGAGTCGGGGTACCACGCGGGTGGACGGCGTCCCACCACTAATTTTACCACGAGCCCGATAACTGGAGCAAATGGAGCCACACATTCACTCTTTGGCCTCTCTGGGGTGAGCTCGGAGCTGCTTGTGCACGCGCTGGCTTCTCTGTTGCAATCGCATGTAAGGGGTGGGCGAAGGGAGGCAATAAGTCTGATGGTGCAAGCCACCTTTCGTGACGTCACTTCCTGTCGTGACGTCTGCATCCCCCACTACTTATTTAGGACTTGTGCCCTGCTGCACACTGAGAATGTGTTGCCTGCGAGATGTGACCAGGAGAAGGGCGCCATGACCTCCCACCAACCAAGCTCCACTGCCATCCCGTGCCCTGGGTAGCCTGTGCAGGTGGACAATGTAGGGGGTACACCTGGTGGACAGGGGATGTGAGTGCCTTGGCAAGGGCCTGGCAGACGCACAGCAGTATCCAGCATGTCCCCAGAGGGAGGGCTAACGTCTACACCTGATGCAGCATTGATCGTGTGCCCGCCTGTTGTGCCCACACGAGTTCACATTCATCCCCAGACAGGTGGGCTTTCCAAATACCCAACACAGTGGAAATCTAGCCCTCTGGAATCCTCCCCACACAGTCTGTTTCAACAATGCATGTGTGCACCTACCCATGCCACCCACCCACCTGGGCCAAGCGGAACTCCCGCTTCACATGCCACATGTGTGTCTTCCACAGTTGTGCTTCTCTCTCAGGGGCGGACCTCCAACTGTCCCATAGCACACAGACAGCACCGAGTCGAACTGGCATCCTGTTTGAATGGTAGGCACACTCACACATCTACCTGTGACACAGTGGTGGCTGTGATGGCTATTGTGACTGCCATGGCAGTGTTGGTGGCCATGTCAGGGTACCCTTACACACATTGCATACGCAGCTTTTCGTGTCACTACTCGGCACACGGACTGGCCACTGTCCCTGGTGTTGATCAATTTTGCCGCCTGTCTATGTAATATGTGACTGGATGCTGTTGTTCCTGTAGTCGGTTGTGTCTGTGTAGTTGCTTATTGCAGTTGTTGCTGTGTGTGCATGGTTAAGTGAGGCACATGCCGTGTATGGTACCTCAACAATTGCAATGTCTGGTCTCACATTCCAATGTGTTGTACACATGGCAGGGACTTCACTTCTTTCAGACTGCTACTTGTGTGTGTGATGAATAAGTATTTTTGTGACACGGATTGTCTGCATGTATTTGGTGGTATTTCAGGGAAAATGTATCCGTGTCATGTTTGCGTGCAAGCAAAGCACAGGGTGTGAGTCTAGCCACAGGATGACAGGTAGCATGTGCAGAGTATGCGGGTATGTGTGAGCTTACTTGCTGTGTGGCCAGCAGTGTAGGTGTATGCTAGTCTTGTGATGAACATTGGGCCTGGGCACATGGCTTACTTTCAATGTGTGCATTTGGGAGGTGTAGGTGTGTGTGGTGTGAGTGGTGTGACTTTGGGGTAGTGTTGGTGTGTGTGTGTGCGCTCTGGCAATGTCGACTACACACATGTGTTACCCAGGCCCATGGTGGATGTTTGTATCCGTGTTCAGGTCTGTGAATGTGTTCACATGTGTGTGTTGTATGTTGCACAGTGTGCAGTGCGTGGGTGTGTCCTTGCAGTTCAGGATGACTCCTACTTGATATGTTTAGGACATTGTGGGGCCGATTCCGATCTCGGTCGGAGGCGGACCCAATACCATTCGGTCGGGAAAAAAGCCATGCGAAAGCCTGTTTCCCGACCGAACCGTACGCGGGTCCGGCCGAGCGAGTACGATGCGAGTCGCCGACCGACTCGTCCGGGCGTCCCGACAACTCCGACCGACTCGCTCGGACTCGAACCGCTCCGACCGACTCGCTCGGACCCGATTCGCACCGCGCAATGGAGACGTTTTCCGGCCGGGTAAGTACGATGCGCACCTCGACCGCTCCGACCGACTCGCGCCGTCCGACTCGAACTCGCTGTCGGAGCCGTACTTTGGGGGTCCGTGTCGGACCCCCTGTACGCGTACCCGTGCGAGGCGCACACAGGGGGACCCAAGGGTCCCCCTACCTGTGCGTGTACGCCGCGAAGCGCTCGCGGCGTACTCGCTGTAGGGGGCGCCCTTGTCCGCCTCGCACCCATTGAGGCAATGGGAGCCCGCGTACGCGTTGTACGACCGGCTCCCATTGACTTCAATGGGAGTCCGACCGACTCGTGTCCGATAACATACGGACGCATCGTACTCGCTCGGTCGGACTGCACGGGTCCGATTCGGTCGGAAATCTCTCCGGGTCCGGCTCGGTCGGAGAGATTTCCGGCCCGAATCGGAATCGACCCCTGTGTGTCTGCAGGGTGTGTGACTGTCAAGATTGTGCCTTGTTCAATTGAGCATGTATGTGAATTTCTGCAGTTCTTACTCACTGTGCAGTCCTGCCCACTCACACTGATATCGTGTGTGTGTTTTGTCATGCATTGCTGTAGCATGCTTCTTGCGTGGCTCCTACTTTTGCTTGATGAGTGTGATGTCAGACTGTGAAGGTAATTATACACATATGTAGGCCTGTGCTTTGTAGTGACCAGGCCGTCAGTGTTAATGTGATGATCTGTTGGGCCACGTCAGAGTCTGACAAGTCCAGGCCCACGAGCTGTAGTATTTCACTAGGTCCACTGTTGCGGCAACTCATATGCATTGACATCCAATGACACTAGACTACATGGTCATCTCACGACTCTCGTGTACTTCACACACTCTCATCCTCTCTCATTCGTACTTGTCTTCGTAAAATAATTCTACCGAGTCACATATTTGCTTCAAGGCATGTATTTGGACTTACTTCCTCTGTGATGTAGTATAGTGGACACTACTGGCAGCAAAATGCATGTGGAGGATATACTTAGCATGATTACACATACAAAAGGGGGTACGGGTAGATGTGATTAGTTGTTGACTGTGGAATGAAGGCTTCAGAGTTACAACTGCCTTGCCCTTGCTATGCTAAAGTACATTTGCTAATTACTGAGGAGCTGTAGACTTTGACACAGACAGTATTCATTTTGCCTACCAGACAGCTAAACATCATAGGCACAGTACATCTCAGTTCCATGGTACAGGTTTACTACAATAGTAACTCCGACACACCTGCGTCAGAGGTGACATCAGAGCATGAGCCTACATGCATGCAGCAGCGTCTCACTAGTTGTTGCAATGTGGTGGCTACTGAACATGACACAATACCTAGGGCCATGTTGTAGGGGGTTGCATTTGTTGTCCATGCAAAAGTCCTGGCACGGAAGTACAGACGATGGTGAGGTGACAGTTCTCACGTAATACAGCAGACAGATAAGTGTGCACTGACAGGTGCATGTGTTCAGGTGCGCAGAATACACATTATGGCATAGTTGTTCGTGCAGTATTGGCCATGTGGTTACTGTACACAAGTCCCATACCTCTGCCTCCCCTGTTCATGCAGAGACACGGGATATGGTGAGGAACAGAGTGCATGTCCCGAAAATGTCTGATGTCATGGAAGTGGAGTTGATGGTAAGGTGTTTGTTGCAGATTGTATGGTATAGTTGTTGTACAGCTAACTGCCCACTCCGTGCGAAAGCCAAGCATAGGTACGGTGTTGAACATCATTGTTCAATTGGGGGTATTGAGTCGGGGACCGATGAATTGACAAGATGTCAGGTATGCGATACCTTCCAGCAGGGCATCCATGGCATTGGTGGTAAACATGGATGCCATCCAATGAAGCGGATGGTGGCTAGCAACGTGTTCATCGTAAGTTGTCCCTTGTAGAAGCCTGATGGGACATGTTGGATGACATTCGATGAAACTGTGATCCAGAATACGTTGTGTGGAGGCACACTGGTCCCATTGCAGTGTGTGTCCGATTGCAGCCACATACGCCATGCCCCCATACACTGAACAGATCCTGTCGTGGGCGTCCATGGGTGCAAACAAGTGTACCAAGTCCTCCTTTGGACATGCCGGGTTGGAGAGACATAAATCCACAGGACAGTGGAACGGACACCTCCGACAGTAGAAAACGGGGATGACGCAGCTGAACATTGCAATGTGGTAAGTTACTCGGTAACTTACGTTCAGCATAGCCAGATTTTCACAGCCCACTATCTGTAGCAAGCTCTCAATGTACAGCTGCATCTGTCCGGCGTAGTTGGGAAGCAGTGGTGCAACAGCCATTTTGCTACAGGGTGATGTGATGGCGTGCCCCGGCTGCCTGTGCAGTCAGCAGAGTGCAACCTCCGACGATGCTGGGAATTCTGGAATGGTTGTACGGCAGCAGGACTTGGGTTATAGCTTGGGCGGAGGACACAGGCCCTCATCCCACATGCTTCAATGAATGGTCAAGGCCAGTGGTGTCTGACTCCTTCCAGATTACTTGCATTTGACCCACATGGAGGAGTGGTATAATTTTTTTTTGTGTTATTAACTTTCTTTCATGTTGGGCGCTATCTGCCAGTGGACGGTTTACTCTGCATGGCTCTGTTTGGCTTCTTGTTGGTACAATGGCTCCATTCTCCTGCATAAATTGTTGCAAGGTGATTTCAGAGTAGGAATGGAAGGCCATTCAGTGCTATCTGCTCTCCCGTGTGTGGGCGGGACACTGCGTTTCCGCTATACATTGGGGCTTCTGTGTGGGTGTAGTAATTGGAAACACCTGTTCTCAGGCAGCAGGGTTTTTCAATTTTGTACATTGCATGGCTTGATATTGCGAGCAGGATGGTATAGGTATTTTTGGATGAGACTGGCGTGCCTTTTGCGGACGAGGTCCATATTCTGCGCTGTTATGTAGCAGCCGTGTGCTTCGCCATGTTTTGCACACAAGGGTGTGTCCTATTTTGCCATTACATTACTCCCCTGTTCGGGACACTTGTGTGACATCAGGTTGACAACTGTGAGTTGTCGGTTGGGGACATGACTGATGCAGGAAGGCCATGTGACATGTGCCTTCAGGGTGGGGCTGGTGTGTGGGGTGTGTAGTTGTGACCCTGTGGTGTTTGTGTGCAGCCCATGCATGGCGCTGTCGTTGGCCTCTGCGTTGTGCGCATGTGTACCTGCGTCATCGCCGCTGCACTGCGGTGCCGTGACGGGGACGTCACTTCCTGGACCCGGGTAGTGGGTGCCCAGGATGTTGCGAGTTGTTTTATTTTAACAGGTGGGACATGTGTGGGTACAGTGGTGGATGTGTCCTGTCCACACAGGGGTGTCTGGGGGCCATGTACAGTTTTTCCACCCTTGCACTGTGTGCAGTGTTTGCGTGCCCTTGTTGTGTGTCTGCCTACCTGCGTCGTCGTGGCGCGTTCACTCCTAGGTGGTGCATCAGGTAGAGCATGGGGATGGCCTGGAGTGCAGGATTCATCTCTGGGTGGGCCGCCTTTTTAGTCTCCGTACTGAACAGTCAGGTTTCCGCCTTTGTATCTCGTGCGGTGTCTCTTTGCCGGTGAGGCTGTTTGGTTGTGGCATCGTAATTTATACGCCGGGCGGTATGTCATTTCGTCGGACTGTGTGTCTCCATTGGCTCGCGCCGCTACGTAGACGGGCGCACTTTGATGGCGGGCGGCGTCGCAGGCTTACGGGCGGTGTTTGCCTGACTTTTCACATCCTAATTTTGCGGGCGTGTGGGCCGTTGCTGGCGGACGGTAACTAGTGGTTTTTGCCTCCGACAGCACGGCGGTTGTGCTTCCGCCAGACATCGTAATGGGCCCCCCAGTGATTGAATTATAATGGCTTGTGAACCTAATGAGATTAAGCAGCTAAATTTGAATGAAGACATCAACAGATTTGTTGAATCACTGGCTAAATATCGAAGGTCACAATATCGACCTACAAAAATATCGCAGCATAAATATCGAAGACAAGAATATCGACATCCTATCTACATTAAGGTAAGTACAAAAATATCGGCAAAAAAATATTGATGTCAAAAATATCGTTGTTAAAAATATCGTTTTTAATTTAAGTTAAAAAAATATTGTAAAATAAAGTAAATAATACATATAATTAAAAGAAATATAGTAAAAAATATTTTAAAATGCTTAAAAATTATAAGTAATATACATAATTTGAAAATACATTAAACATATACATATAATATATTATATATATATACTTACTTATTAATATGTTTTAATATTTATTTTAATAACTTATAAATTGTTTAATTTATTTTTATAAATTATAAATACATCTATTCACATAAAACAATAATATAAATAAAAATTAAATAAATATATGTAACAAATTTAAAAAAATCAAAATTATTTTAAATCTTTTTAAAAATAATTATACAGTACATTAGCTAAAAAAATACAAAATATTAGATAGCGGAGAAAATCAAATTAATATTCCCACTCCAGTGAGTGCAACAGTAGGGAAAGTGTTGGATAGCGTAGGGGTAAAAATTACTATTCCCACTCCCGTGAGTGCAACAGAAGGGAAAGTGTTGGATAGCGTAGGGGTTAAAATTACTATTCCCACTCCAGTGAGTGCAACAGTAGGGAAAGTGTTGGATAGCGTAGGGGTAAAAATTACTATTCCCACTCCAGTGAGTGCAACAGTAGGGAAAGTGTTGGATAGCGTAGGGGTAAAAATTACTATTCCCACTCCAGTGAGTGCAACAGTAGGGAAAGTGTTGGATAGCGTAGGGGTAAAAATTACTATTCCCACTCCAGTGAGTGCAACAGTAGGGAAAATGTAGGATCGCGTAGGGGTTAAATTAACATACTTATAAAAATTTTTTTTTTAAAATAAATAACATATTATTAATTATTAAACAAAATAATGATTAATAAATACCTATTAAATTAAATTAATATTTACTTAAATAACATTAAATTACTTCCCACCCTATTCCCCTATAAACACACAACGCGCTACACATAAAAAAATAACACAATTAATTTAATGATCAATTAATCAATTAATAAAAATTAATTACCAATTAATAATTAATTAACAATAAATTAATTAACAATAACAATAAATAAATAAATAATACATTAATTATCATTAATAGAATTTTTAATTAACCAATTAATAAAAATTAATTACCAATTAATAATTAATTAACAATAAATTAATAATCAATAACAATAAATATACACATATTAACTAATTAATTATATTTAAATTACTTCCCACCCTATTTCCCTATAAACCCACAACCAGCTACACATTAAAAATAACATAATTAATTTAATTACCAGTTAATCAATTAATTAAAATGAATTACCAATTAATAATTAATTTACAATAAATTAATTAACAATAACAATAAATAAAAATTAATAATACATTAATTATAATTAATATAATTATAAATTAACCAATTAATATAAATTAATTACCAATTAATAATTAATTAACAATAAATTAACAATGAATAACAATAAATAAAATCATATTAATTAATTAATTATAATTAAATTGCTTCCCACCCTATTCCCCTATAAACCCACAACCCACTACACATTAAAATTTAACATAATTAATTTAATTACCAATTAATAATTAATTTACAATAAATTAATTAACAATAACAATAAATAAAAATTAATAATAAATTAATTATAATTAATATAATTATAAATTAACCAATTAATATAAATTAATTACCAATTAATAATTAATTAACAATAAATTAACAATGAATAACAATAAATAAAAGCATATTAATTAATTAATTATAATTAAATTACTTCCCACCCAATTCCCCGATAAACCCACAACCCGCTCTGATACTAAAACGCAAAATTTCCTTTAGAAAAAATTACTATTTTCTAAACATTTAATACATATATTTAAAAATAATGAACAAACTTTAAAAAAAATGTTAAACATACATATAAAATACATAACACAAAAAAACAATCGATATTATTTACAACTATATTTTTGCTAACGATATTAATGACTTCGATATTACTTACTTCGATATTAAAAAAATCGATATTACTTACCTTAAAGTCGATATTCTGGTCAACGATATTCTTGACTTCGATATTCTGTCCCTACGATATTAAAAACTCGATATTAGTGTAGGTCGATATTTAAAATTCGATATTTTGACTGCCCACCAGATTTGCTGACATGCGCCACCGGAGGTATACTCTTAAAAGTGAGCTGGTCCTTTCCCTCATTCAGAGAAGCTGCCTCAGAGAAGCAGCCTCACACTTTGCCAGGCAAACAATAGATACTCCTCAATCAGTCTCTATTCCCCTTGAGGTCTATGCCACCAGAAGAAATCTGCAAGTGATCACAGAAGTCAATTATCCTATGCAGGAGCACGAAGACAGCAGCTACCACACAGCCCTGCAGTAATAGCCTTCTCCTGATGGCAGGCAAACAACAGTTACTCCTCAATCAGTCTCTATTCCCCTTGAGGCCTATGCCACCTGAAGATAACTGCCAGTGATGGCAGGAATCAGTAACCTATTCAGGGGCAAAAATGGAACAACCACCACGCTTCTAATCACTATTGGCAAAGCACCAACTTGCTGTCCATTTTGTTTCTTTCTGTCACAGTGGGTATGCAGCCTGTCAGCACATCAGCTTGTTGTGTAGAAATATGGAACCAGTATTACAAAGCACTGTTAGGCACCTTGATTTCCTGTAGCCAAGCACATGCTGTCCACCTATTCTCTCATCAAGACTAGCAATTAACAGTACAGCAACCATTCTTTGTACCAGCCAGTAGCATAATCAGAGATCTTTATACCGTATCTGTGGCACTGTCAGCCTAGTCTGGAATTCATATTAGCTGAGCATCAACTTACCCTCAAGTCAGTCTCTACATAGGAGGATGCCACAATCATCACTAGAACAAGCTGTTGATCATACCAGCAGATACAATTCTAGATAGGGACATGTGAACCGTTGGCCTCTTTCTATCCGCCCAGTCAGCGCCTTCTTTTTTCCAAGGAAGCTGAGTAGCAGCATCTCTTCTTATAAGTAATGCAGTATCAACATGACAGCCAGTATCTTCGTCCATGTGAGTAAAATCTGCCCAAATGTTCGTAACACTCATTGAATTGCTAATGCAGATATAATGATCAACACAAGTGTACTGTACCAGTGATGTGCATGTTTTCTGTAGAAGAAGTTAATGATAGTAAACCCGGAAAGGTTCAATGGCTCCACAGGTTTAGAAGTATGTATACCATGTCAACATCTAAATCAGACCCTAAGGGATTTTCCAAGAATTTCCTTATGGTGACCCGATACTGAACCTTGAACCTGGTTCCGCAGTTCCAAAGTGGCAGCTCTAACTGTAACGCCATAACCTTCATATTTGACCCACAACAGACAACAAATAAAAGAGTGGTACCTCTGCATGAGTACTTAATACTCCATGGTAGTAAGGAGAGTCTTGTTTGTGCTCCATTGCTGAGCCTATATTAAAGCTGACACGGTGATGCGACCAAACCAGGAGGTAAATAATTACATTTGACCCTATCTTCTTATGGGACCATAAGTCATATTGCATTAAAATAGCTCTAATGTAAAATGTAGTCATGTAATGTGAACAAAGATTGAGAAAGAAAGCTGTTATAGAAAAATACATTATTATAGATTAGGTACAAAAATAGAACTATTGTTGAAGTCTAATTTGCTTTTTGAAAAAATTAAGTGCGCCATATTGGGTGAGGAAATAGGAGATATACGTGTGTCTCAATTGTGTACAAGTATTGCTACTGAAATGCTGATGCCAATGCTATGTCCTCCAATTGACTTCTCCTGTTCGCATACAGAGTGACTTGATCTCCAGGTAGCGTGCATGCGTGCAGTTGTTATTCACATACATTCTGCATTTCTGGCATGGTGATATTCACAAAAGCAGCTGTTTTTATTCCAAGATGGATCATTGTACAGTGCATGCACTAGAAGCTTCATAGTGTCGTGTAGTTCATATAGTACCCCTGCAGGACCTGCGCGTTTGGATAACATAAACTGTGGGCTTGGTGACCGACTGGCTCTGTGCACCCCCACCGCGTATGTTAGCCGGATTTGCATTAGCTAGCTCACAGTGCCACTAGAATCTCCTCTTATCGGGGAGAGATTCGTTTCTGGCAACCTTAGATTATGACAACCCTGATCCCTCAGAATCGTGGAAACAATGTACTACTTTTCGCTCAGTCACTCGTGCTTACTTGTTCGGTTTGTCTCAGGGAGTTACACAGAATAAACAGTCTGGGCGTTTCAATAAGTATTTATTGAACAGTTGTTATTCTAGTGTAGAATATATGTGCTGCAACAACCAGCAGACAATAGCAGAGATATATTATAAGCAGTACGATGAAAGTGAAAGGATAGTACAGTTCTACCATATTGCAATAATAATGGTTACATACATGAATATATAAAATGCATTATAAAAGTGCGCGTGCTCCTACGATGCCTAACTAGATGTACCTAAGTGTACCTAGCATGTGTGTAGGTCTAAAAGCCAAAGAGCCAAGAATCCATCTAGGATTTAGTCGAACCCCATTACCTAAATAGAGAGAGTGTGGGACCCCGTCCTGGTCTCGAGTTGGACACCCCGCAAGGGCTGTGTTAGACCGCTGTCAGCTGGAGCGAGTGCATGCAGGAGCCTCAGCGTCTCTGGTCAGTGTGTCAGCATGGAAGTCTTGGTTCCCTCTGTCTTACCGTAGCAAGATGTGGTGTATTTATACCCTGAAGTGTCTCGTCCCTTAGTATGGTTTGTATTGGTCTTTGTTGGACATGAGGAAGACGTCAGGGGTGAACTTTGTACATACATATTATGTGGGAGATGTAGCTGGTGAATGCTCATGCATAATTTATGAGTACATTGTAGGCCTGTGTTCATGAAAAACCCTGCAGTGTTCAAACCACAGACTAGATAACATTCAACCCTCAGAGCTCGTTGTGTACTGTAGGGAACTAATATAGGTGAAAGATCATGCCTATATTAGGGCATAGAAGATTATGACCAAAATAGGGCATATACGATTATGACCATAGACGGCATATATGAACGTGTCTATATTAGGGCCTCTATACGAAACATAACACCCACTCCACTTTCGAATTGGATGACAATGACCATACTTAAAATCTGGACAATTTAAAAATGTTTTCTTAAAAACAGCTAAAAACATGGTTTTAAAAAGACATTTAAAAAATGTTTAAAAATGTTACAAATCAGCTATTCTTTAGTTGCCACTTGAAAAAGTCAATTCTGTCTCACTTATAAAAGTTGCATTACTACAAGCAGAAGAAGGCCATTCTTTCTCAAGTGAAAATGTCAATTTAGGAAATGTTCCAAATTTAGTTCGTTTATTTATGAAACGAAGTGGAGAAGCCGAATTCTTTCCCAGGACACGATGAGCCAATTCAAGATTAAGTGTCCTGGCTGGGAGATACAGCATTATCGGTGTTAGCTACTGCAGACGACAAATCCAACGCCTCACAGAGAACGTCAATCGCACATAGATGGAATTCAGGCACTGCCAACAGTCGGTGCTGCGGCAGCTTGTGCGGCAGTTGTTACCTGAGTGCCTGTGGAGGAGCCACCTAACCCAGCAGGAGCAAACGGCACCTGTGGATTCTCAAGGAATGCGTTCATTAGAATTGGAAGACGCTGGGGACAACGCAGAGCATGGGCCTTTAGGGGGTCCAGCATAGCATCCATGTTCGGAGGCGTATCTGATGGAAACGTTAGACAGAGATCCAACGTGCATTCTTCTCCGCAAAACAGGCATCGAAGAACAGGTAAGATGCAGTCCACCCAGACTGGTCTAAATGATAGGAAACAAGAGGCGTTCAGTTCTCTTAGGCAAGGTATACCCAGATGCTGCACCATGCGTTCACGGTATTTCCGCTCCATGAGTATGTTCGCCATTTCCTCGGAGATTGGGCCGTCCATTGCGTAGAAGTAAGATTACAATCAGGACTCCTGCAATCAGGAACAGGATAAGCGGGAGAACTCCAAAGACGCTTCCTAATACGGAGTGTATAAAATGTGGGATTACTCTGAGAACTGTCTGAAAGGTGCTTAATAGTCCTGACCCTATGGTCTTAAATTGGTGTACAATACCACTCGTATCAGACATATTAAAGATACGACCAACCATTTCTGCAAAATGAAAGGGGCAGATCGTACGTATAAGCGCTTGTATCTCAGTCGAGGTCCTTGCAACTTGAAGTTCAAAGGTTTCTCGAGCGGAGGTTAAGGGCACGGGTTGCTGTAAAAGCATGGCTTTCAGTCTGCTCAAAGTATCAAATTGTATAAAGGAAACATTCAACGAAGGCCATATCGGCGCCTCCCTGACTTTGTTCAGTGGCGGAAACAATACTTGCATACAGCAAGTAGCCCTGGAGTTAACAGTGGCCAGAGAGGCGACGCCCGGAAGCATCCCACAGCAACCTTGATCGTTTAGCATCAAGTAACTCCCATTCGAGAGCAGCTGGAAAATTGGCGTGATCATGGTCGCTGGGGTCCCTGACATGTGACAAGATAGATTCGCTACCGAACCACTACATGCTCCGTGCAGAGAAATATCCTGACACATGAGAGAACCGCTTAAAGCGTTCTTGCAGTTTGTACCACTTACAAACACTTCTCGATCCCCGCTCTGGCATCGATATCTATATGGTAACTCCCAAGTTTCCTTAATGTAACCCTTACCAATTTTTTCATATTTGCCTGCCTGCCTTTGCTCAAGGCAATATTGAAACTGAAACGTAGTGACCGGAAGAGTGATTTGGCCATGAATTAGCAATTCAGTTGATGGTGATTCGGCTACAGTGAATGGTAACCTTTCCAGTTTCTCAATACGCAGCATTGTATATTTGGCTCCCCTCTGTGCCATTTCTGTCTGTTTATCAGTTAGATTGTATCCTGAAAATAGGGACGTGGTGTTTAAGAAACGCAAGGGCACATAGCCTGCACGCAAAGATTGCAGCGTCCAGCTTAACATTATAATAGAACGTAACTGAGATTGCCTGTGTTGTAACAAGGCCAAGTCTTGTTCTAATACGTCAATTGCCGAAGATACAATGTTGCCTAAGAAGTAAATCCTGGAGGTCAAAGTTGTTAACCCATTATCCACTACAGCTAACGCCTTCTCTAAGTTAATACGGTCTATTTCCCGTATTCTATCTGTGGCCTCCTGTTGGGATATTTTCCAGTTTTCATTATAATAGGCATAAATGCCAGCATATATGAAACGTTTCTGACGTGTTTTCCTTGGGCCTAGCAAGAAATCCCTACGGTCTACATCAGGTGTGAGTAAGGTCAAGTGATGTTTTACTTCCGTGAGTGTTGAGGTCTCTAGCCAATCAAGGCACAACTTCCCAACACTATAGGATGTCACTACCCCTGGGTGTTGTCTCTGTACATAGCGTGTATCTGGCCTACTGATACTAAACCCCTCGGTTATACCTAGGAATCTCTGTTGACATGTGTTTGTGTCAATGGGCCAAATCAGCCATTCTGTCCAATTGGGATCTGACCTGTTGTACTGGTATGTTATCTAATCCTACCCCATCTGTAGTTGAATTCTGCCCCCCACCCATCTGTGATGGTGCTGGAAACCCAGGTGTGCTCATTTCCTTGTTCTTGGCTAGTCCAAGACAGAATGTCTGTTGCACAGTTTCATTTAGAAATATGATCTGCTGTGGAATGAGGCATGCTCTAAATAGCGCTTCTGTTCCCTGGTCTTGCCAGTCCCTAGAACCCCTGATTGACTTTAAATCTATAGTGTCCTTCCATAGGTCGAAACCCTGTGTAGACAACTGGGCCATAAAGGAAGCAGAGTAAATCTGTTTGGTGTTAGTCAACATAATTTTCTGTGCTGATGTTGATGCCACTTTGTAATAAAATGACTTCGGGTCAGATGTATTAAACCCTGAAAAGTATGTGAATTTCTGTGCAAAAGTTTGCGAACTACCTTTTGGAGGTGTTGGGCAGTGTTCCCACTGGTGGTATTCAAATATATTTCTAGGTGTTATAGATTTGTGCAAGAAATGATGACCATAATGTTGGTAACAGTACAATGTATCATAGTCTGAAGTACCTTCTAACATTTCATTGTTCGGGAATGCTGCAGTTTTTTCCAAATCAGACATCGTATTATTTACAGTTTCAGTGTCCCAATCATCAGACAATGTACTGGAGGTAATGATATCACTTAAAGAAATGTTAAATACATGTTTAAGCTTTAAAAGTTCAGTCAGACCGAATATATACATGTAAAAGAAGTAAACAAAGCTTAAGGAATGCATCTCAGCTCCGCGTGTGCCCTGTGGAAGTCACACAGAGTTAAGGAGGATTTTTGGCAGAGGTGCAGATGCTTGCAGCTCCGACAGAACACAAGGGCAACATAGCAGATTCTTTTGTCTCACAGAGGTAAGAGTAAACGGGCAATATGCTGTCACTAACAGCAGGGCTTGAAAAATCAGAAAAACTTTACCAGACCTCCAGGACTAGTGACTTGAATAATCTCATCAACCTAACTGTAATGCGCTTAACCCATAAACTTATCTAAAATTGTGTGATCCTATGCAAATATTTTATTTCACTGAGTCGCCGTTTTCTTTAGTATCACATATAAGAGCAGCCCCAAATATGTGAGTTTAGCCTGTCTGCTGTATATAAACTCTTTAGTTTGATTTAATAGACTAACCATTTGCACCCTGTATAATAAAATACTAGCACACATATAGGGTACACATGACCCCTGACTTGCCTCTTGGTTCACTAATAGCAATATCATCAGAGCGGGGCAGGAATGTTTCTCAGTTCATATTTAAAAACTCTCACTTTTGATAAATATATTACTAAAGCATGATGCGGTAACACACTGTCACTACAGACAGATGTTTTCCATTGAAATGGCCACTCACTTTCCCACTCACATGCAGTTTTGTTGATAAATATATGTAGCATACAAAACTATGGGGCCTATTACGATGGCGGTCGGAAAACCTCCCCCACCGCCATGGTAGCGGGAAAAGACCGCCCGCATGGCCCGCGACATCACCGCTGGTCGAATTACGATGACCCGCGGTCGAAATCCGACCGCGGCGGTCGGATCGCGGGCCTTAACATTGCGGCGGTTGCTGCTGCCCGCAGCACAGCCGCGATGTCCAAAGGAGCTTGTCCTGCATTTCCCTGCACTGCGTGGCAGGCACTGCACAGTGCCTGCCACCTGGGACAGGGAAATGTGGGGGGGGACCATGGGTACCCACCAGTGCACCCACACCCCCCCAAAAACATTGGGGGCCTGCAACGGGCCCCCGGAAGACAATCTCTGCATGCCTTTCCATGGCGGTCTGACCGCTGAGGAAAAGCTGGCTACCGCCGGCATCATAATCCTGGCGGCAGAGGCTGCTCTGCACCGCCACCATTATCCCCGTCCTGCTCCGTCCACCAGGCAGGAGTGTGGATGGCAACCGGCGGAAAAGCGGCGGTTGGAATTTCCCACCGCCGCGGTCACCACCGCCATCCTAATTTGACCAGCGGTTTTCTTGGTTGCGATCGCGGTCGGATGTCCACCGCCGGTCCGGCGGGCACCACCGCCGGCCTGGCGGTGGACATCCGACCGCCATCGTAATAGGCCCCTATGTCTTGAAATTCTCTTTTTCCATCACAGTTCAGAATTTTTAAAAAAGTGATTTTCTAACGGCTGAAATATATTTTGAAATATTTGTACTATTCATTTATAGGGTGTTGAAATGTTGTACATCCTTTCTGATTGTCATGTAGTTCACTTTACAAAATCCTCTAAATTTGAATCCGCAAAAGGAAAGAAAACACAATTCTACAGGATACAATAAGTAGCGATTTGTTAGAAGACATAAGCTGGCTTTTGACCTCTGTCTTTGAATGCAGAGAAAATGTGAACAACATAATAATATGCCAAGGCATCTTTATTGCTCATTCACTTTATGAATGAACAGAGCGCACCTTTTCTTTGCAGCTTGAGCTCTCACCACCAGGCTAGTGGGCCTAAAAATAGCTCACCCTGATAAAATCTGACACGCCATTGGGAGTGGGCAAATAGATATCTTCAGGCCTGCACAGGGAAGTTAGCCAATGAATTATGTGGGTAAGTTCCCTGCCCCATTCAGTATGCTATGCTGGACAGAAGAAAAATGTGAACGAAACAACAGCATACCAATGAACGAAGAGGGCTGGCTGAAAGCCACTGTAAGTATATTATATATACATTTTAACTAAAATCAAAAGGTCTTGGTTAACGCCAGGACTAAGAAATGGACTGGATGAACTCCTTGTGCAGGGGGAATCAGGACTTGAGAGGTCCGTATTTTCTAAGGACTATCCTGAATTTGTGTGACTTGTCCATAAAGGAATGAGTAATCTGTTAGGAATGCTTTTCGTCCATAAATGTGTTATAGGTACTCCTCCTAAAATACGCCATGTCAAACCTTAGGATGGGCTCAGCAAGAGGGGAGCCCGCACATTGTTTTTCCTTTTAGTGTTTCTCAGGACAGTTTCAGTTGCTGGTGCTTGCATTTTTCAGGTAAATAATGCTCTTTGGTTTTCCAAGGATTGTTAATAATAGGCTATTAGCAGTGAGATGATTGCACATAAATTTGAAAGCCTATCTCTGCCCTCTCAACCACTAAGCTAATTAACCCTTGACTGCCTACAAGGAAAACGAGCATTGACAAAGCCAATAGGTTGCAGAGAATCCAAATAATAGCAGCCAAGCTAGCTTTAAAGAGACAATGTAGGTCCTCGGCGTCCTCATCGATGAAGGTTCTCCACTGGCTGCCGATCCTGCAGAGAGTACAGTTTAAATCGCTCTGCATTGTCCATAAAGCAGTACACAGAGTGGGATCTAGACCACTGCAGAGCAAATTCTCCTGGTATGCCCCAGCTAGAAACCTCCGCTCATTATCTGCCAAACTGGTGTATGCAGCCAGATTTAAGAAAACCTGGATGGGAGGAAGATCATTTAGCTCTGCAGCCTCGCGTCTGTGGAACAAACTACCGCTTGATCTCAGACAAACCGAGAATCTGCAGAGCTTCAGAAAGAAGCTGAAAACTTGGCTCTTTCCTAGGGACTAACATGGCCTAGTCATAGTGCCTTTTTCTTCTCTGCCCGCATAGTTGCAGGTTGCACAGCGTCTGTAGGATAATCTTAAGCGCCAGGATACCCGTCGGGTGACAGAGCGCTATACAAATTCATATACAATACAATACTACAACAATACTATAAAACCTATAGGTTTTGCTCAAATTTTGTGCCTATACTACATTGAGACTGCTGTGTAGCATGGCTTAAGCAAAAATAACATTACATGACCACTGTGTCATTTTGTAGGCACACTTATGTATTCAACACGCATGTTAACCCGACAAAAAGGCAAAGGCCTTTTTTAAAATTCTAATCTGAGATGAATCAGTAAATAAAAAAAGGTAGCAAGAAAGTGCTGTTTAAAAAAATTAAATGGATGACTGGGTTGCAGGAGTGGTTTGGGGAGTGGATGAGGCCTGAAGGCAAAACAAAATGGAAGTGGAGGTGAAGCAACATGGCGGCTGGGAAAAAGCAACATAGCAGGCAGGGGCAGAAGCAACAAGAGGGAGGGAGTACAGGTGAAAGAGAGCTACGTTGCATGCCGGGTTGAGAAGTAAAAGGGAACGGGCAAGAGAGCAACCTGAGTGCAGATGGGTGAGGGAAGCACATGGCTGAGAGAGAGCAACGGGTAGAAAAGCACACAAGGGAGACAGCTGGAAATGCATGCGCTCCCACGGAATGCTCAAATAAAAAGTAAATGTGGTTCCCTAAAGCAAGCAGAGAAGCCAGACAAACAAAGAGATGGCAAAGAGGCAGTGCTCCATGGTAGGGACAAACAGAAGATGGACAGCAGAAACAAGGAAAGCCATCCAATAGAAAGCAAGCAAATAAGAGTGACAGTAAAGTCAACCAATGGTAAGCAATGGGGGAGCTACAAGCCCCTGTGAGTTCTTGGTAAACCCACAAAATGTATTTTGTAATCAGACAACTTGCACTGTCTGGTAAACTCAACCTAAAAAGTCAGGAACTACATTTTTTTGTGCATTTCACAAGTCTACCAAGTGGCACTATGACATATGATACGGTCAGCCATAACTGGCTTTTCAGCCATTAGCATGTTGCATTGTGGGATTTACAGATTTGCTTTTAACACTTTTATTATGGATTCAAAACCTCAGGTGGAACATTGAGGTTGGAAAAAATGCCAGAACTGGCCATTCACAGTTATACAAGCTATGTAGCCACTGGTAAGCTATGTTTTAAACATCTTACAAATTATTCTAGTTCATTTAAAACTGCTCATTCCACATGCATAACCTTTGGTTTTAGATGTGAATCTCTGCCTATATATGTCTCTGTTTTATTATTTCTATATTAAAACAAGCACTGGCAGTGCAAATATTTTTGTTTATTTGTAGTACCTTTGCTTTTACATGGTAATCTGTGCTCACATATTTCTCTGTTTTATTCATATCAAGTTTTAAAACAAGCACTGGCAGTGCAAATTGTTTAGCTTCTTTGTAGTATAAAGGTTTATATCAAGCTTCACAACAGAACAGAAGTACAGCATGAGCAGCTACATTGAAACCTTCGCTAAAACAAAGAATAAATACAGAACTGATGGCATTAGCAGGAAAACATCATAAGATGCACTCAAACCCACAGGACAGGTGCAACATGAGTAGCTAGTGTACTAAAGAAGGAGTGATGGGTGTTAGGAGACTGTTGTATGCTCTCCGTAAACAGACATAAAAATACAATAAGCACAAAACCCCTTGAATAAACAGCCAAAATCTCTTATGGAATTACCAAACATTCATGTACTCATAAAGGAAGACAAACCCTCACCGATCTAGCATGGTGTGTGTAGGAAGGTAGGATCTGACTGCATGGTTACCCCCACTTTTTGCCTGGTGTTTTGCTGGTTTTTTACTAGTCTGACTGGGATCCTGCTAAACAGGATCCCATTCTTTCTGCTTTCTCCTTAAAATGCTATGCCATGTACTTTGCTACACTCCAGATTGGATACTAGGGTACCCTTATAAGTCCCTAGTATATGGTACACATGTACCCAGGGCATAGGTACCCCAGAGGCCTCCCATGGGCTGAAGCATTTATTATGCCACCCATGAGAGGCCATGCAAAATGGAACTACAGGTTTGCCATTGCAGCCTGTGTAAGCTGGTGCTTGCACCACTTACTTTAGATATAGGTTCACGAGATCTATAGGTCACCTCACTTAAAACGTATAAGTCATTTCTATAGCAGGCCTTAACAATCCTGAAGGCGGGGTGCTGGGTTTTACGTGAGAGGGTGCCCCTGCATGAGCAGAGCCCCTCTGCAGCCTTCGGAGACCATTCTCCCGGGTTGTCTGTGACTCAGCCAGACATATAGGTAGAGGTGCATTATAACCCCGCAGTAAATGCTATCTCGAAAACGGCTGAAACAAAACATGTCGTGTTTGGTAGCAAACACCTTGGAATCATACCTCCACACCGGTAACCAGTGTGGGAGGTATGATTCCACCCTTCTGAAGCGAGCTTTGTGGGGTCACTGGTCTTCCTGGGGCCAGCCTTCTCGACCCAGACAGTACAAAATGGATGCTGCCGACCAGAGACACATTTCTGCCCTCCTGCTGCTGAGCCAAGCTCAAGCAGAGGAAGGCAGCACAATAGGCATCCTGTCACAAGGGAGGTGTGACCACCTCCCAGAAAGGATTTAGTGTATTGGGGCTGGGTGGGTGCACTTCCACAGTGCCTGAAAGTCTGCGCCTGGGGCATATTTGGTGCCCCTGTGCATAGTCCAGCGCAAACCAGTTCTGGGAGCCGTTGGCTCCTGCTCTGGTGCGAAACTGGACAAAGGACATGGGTGTAACCACCCCTCTGTCCTGACCCTCCCCTAGGAGGGTCCCCTGAATCTGTCCAACCCTCTCCAGTGGGTACATAAGGGCTTACCTGGCTGTAAGATTTTAGATTTAATGTGGACAAGATTCTGCAACAAGAAACCACTGATTTTCGACCGTCTGTACATTCTCTACTTAGCTGGACTTCGACTGGGCCTGACTTCGTCCCCCTCTCCGTCCAAAGCATCGTCTGTGTCTTTGCACCATACAGGCTCCGTGCAGGACCTGTGGAGCATTAAGGACAACTGAAGAATCTCCCTTGGGGTGAAGGAGTCACTCCCCTGCATTCACAGGCACCGTAACCTTACTGACTGGGCTGCTAATCCTGAGCTCCTGCAGACTCTGAAGGCTCCAGCAACACAGGAGGTGGGTTTCGAAGTTCCTTGAGGTTGAGCTGCCCTCTCACTGAGTTTGAGGCCAGTATCCCTCGTGGGGACTGCATAACCTGAACCCCTGTGCTCCGCATACTTTTGCAAGTGCATATGCTTGTTGGCAATTTCCGAGCTTGTGCATTGGACTCCGTGTAGTCCTGACCCTGAGCAGTATTTAAACCAAAGAACTCTGGCCTCCTCACGAGTGCTCCGTGGGCTGGTATTTTGTGATCTTGCTTGAGGTCCCCTCGCGACTCCTGGTCATTCAACCTGTAGGTCCTCTTGAGGATCATCTTGATTTCTCTTGGGCTTCCCTGGTTGCTCCAGATGTGCCCTGACTCCCCATTGCTTGGTGAGTCCCCTGAACTTTGCTGGTCCATACCGTAACTTGCTTGACCTTCCTGCATGGGTTGCTGTTGCCAAGGCTTGTTGGTGCTCCCGCCGGACACTGACCACTCAGTACTCGACAGCCTTTGTGGGACAGCTCGCATCCGGCTCCTGGCCATCCTCAACATTTCCTGGACCTCGTGGCTGCAGAGTCAAGCATCCCTTCGTCGCACCTGAAGCACCCGACATCGGTGGCCATTCGTCTACCGAGCCCCTGGTCACCCTGAAGTGACCCAGACTCTGTCCCCTCTGCTTTCAGGTTTCTTCCATCACGAATACACCATTGGATTCCTAGGGACACTTTCTTCCTTCCCGGCAGCAGCTCTTCTTTGAAGCTCTCCATTGAAAACGACAGCGGATTCCGACACCACTCCAGACCTACGCACCCGGCTCCTCTGGGATAGGTAACTCGGGTACTCCAGCATCCACGGGTGGGGTGGCTCTCCAACCTCCTAAGTTCCAAAGGGTTTCCTCAAAGTCCACCGAGAAGGGTCCTTAAACTTTAAAATTGTAACCGCAACTTCCCCATAGATTTGTACGGAGCCCGCGGTCATGTTAGCACACTGCACCCGTCCTCCGTGGGCTCCCTTTCTACTCACCTTGGGTGGTTCCTTGGGGTCCCAGCGATTCTACGTGTTCTAGACACTGTATCGACTCCAGTCGTGGTTCTTATACCGCTATTTTAGTATATGGTTTGGTCTCCCCCTGGAGCCCACTGTGTATTGTGCTACTTACAACTGTTTCTTTGCTAAAGTATTGTGTGCTTTGCTTTCTGAGTTTCTGTATGGCAGCCATACCAATATTTTCAATACATGTACATACGAGACAGTTATTACCGACGGCAGACCCAATCACTCCCTACAATGTACCCTGCCACAGCAGAGGTGTACTGCTCCCTACTGTAACTCTAGGAGACGACCGACATTCTAGGGAAGACCCCTACAGGGAACAACGAAGTGGGGAAACAACTACTGATTCAGTTGCTTACAAACAATGTACAGTTGAGAATGTTGTTTGATATTGTCCTAAAGATTGTATTTCTGCTGTGGATATAGAACTGTATTGATTGTAACTACAGTAATTTTACAAATGCCAATAAAACAGATATTTAAAAAAAAAAAAGTATTGTGTGCTTTGGGTTGTACCCTCGTGTAGAGGATACTAGAGAGTGTTATATAAATAAATACATATTTTTATAACTACTGTGTGGTTCTCCTTTCATTTGATTAATACTAAAGGTGATATTCTGGTAAAACAAGCTGCCTTACATTCTTTCAAGATTAAGCCTGAAGGCTGCTCTCCAGAGCTACCACTAGGATAGCTTTCTAAAGGTTATCTTTGACCTCATACATCATAAGGGTCGTTTGGACTGGTGCAAGTTGCCCACTTTAATTAGTGGACATTATATTCCAGGCTAACTTCTCACATTGATGTGCAGAGGTTGGGATTCAAGCTTGCAATTGTTTTACCAGATAAATCTTTGTATTGATTAACTGAAAACCACTAAAGTACTAGGTACATATAATACCAGCTTAGAATAAGTAAGTTCTACTGAACTTGCGGTTGGGTAGTCAAGGGTCTAGCACACCCTTTCTCCAACCTTAGAGAGTTTAGTTTCCCACTAGGTTAGGTAGGTGCATACACCACACTTTGGGGCCGATTCCGATCTCGGCCGGTAGGGCACCGAATCGGATTCGGCTTAACCGGATCCGATTTGGAGCCCTCTTTCCCGACCGATTCGAACGTGCGTCCGGGCGAGCGAGTACGATGCGAGCTCACGGGAAATCGCCGACCGACTCGTTTGCGGGTCCGAACCGCTCCGACCGACTCGCACGGACACGTCTCGCACCGCGCAATGGAGACGTTCCCCGGCCGGGCAAGTACGATGCGCGCCTCGAGCAGTCCGACCGACTCACGCCGCCCGGCTCAAAAGGGCAGTTGGAGCCGTACTTTGGGGGTCCGTGTCGGACCCCCCTGTACGCGTAGCCGCGCGAGTCGCTCACAGGGGGGACCCATGGGTCCCCCCTACCTGTGCATGTACGGCGCGAGTCGCATCGACGCGTACCCGCTGTGGGGGGTGCCCTTGTTCGCCTCGCACCCATTGAGTCAATGGGAGCCCGCGTACACGTTGTACGACCGGCTCCCATTGACTTCAATGGGAGTCCGACCGAATCGAGTCCGATTGCATGCGTACGCATCGTACTCGTTCGGTCGGGCTGCTAGAGTCCGATTCGGTCGGAAATCTCTCCGGGTCCGGCTCGGTCGGAGTGATTTCCGGCCTGAATCGGAATCGGCCCCTTAGTATGTCTTCTAAAGGGGAAGCCACCAATGGCTCTCTGCCTTCTAGATACAATGAGTTTACTTTCCAGGAATTGAAAGCTATGTGTGTCTCTAGAAAGCTGAAGACAGGGAGAAATGCCAACACTCAACGCCTCATTGAGGTGTTACTGTTAGATGACCTTAGGAAGACCCCTGGGTCAGATGAACAGGAATGGGTGGGTGGGGCAGCAAATGAAGACAGGTCAGGAGGTGACACCCTCTATGACCTAGATTCAAACCCTGGCCAGGAGGATCAAGATGATTCCCACCTGGACAACTCAGAACTTCAGGAAGATGGTAGAGAAGGCCAAAATGGACCTCTCTTCACCCCTCCTGGAAAAGTGCAGAGTTTACCAAGGAGATCTAGATCTCCCTCTGCAGAGTCACATCACTCAGGACAGTCTGTAGGGACCTCTGTATCTAGCAAGAGGGACCATTCCTTAGACAGGGAGTATCAACTGCTTGAACTTGAGAAAGCTAGGTTTAGGCTCAGGCAAGAGCAGTTGACCCTAGACAAGGAATCCCTAGAAGTCCAGAGAGCTAGAAAGAAATTGGGATAGAGTCCCATGGTGGTAGCAACAGTGTACCTAGAGTTAAGGAACATTCTTTTGACAATAGGAACCAGAGCAAGATTGTCCCTCCCTACCATGTTGGGGATGACATCCATAAATGGATAACAGGTTTAGAGAGGGCCTGTAAAGTTCAGAGGGTCCCTCAAGAGCAGTGGGCAGCTATCTTGTGGCTCTCCTTTGCTGACAAAGGTAGAGATAAGCTCCTCACTGTTATAGAAGAGGATGCTGACAATTATTCAGTTCCTGAAGAGTGCTCTCATTGATGGGTTTGGCTTAACCACTGAACAATACAGGATTAAGTTCAGAGACACCCAGAAGGCACAGACTCAAGACTGGGTAGACTTTGTAGCTTGTGCTACAAAGGCACTGGCAGGTTGGATACTTGGCAGCAAGGTGCATGACTATTTAGGATTGTACAATTTGATTATGAGGGAGCAGATCCTTAATAATTGTCAAAACCAGCTTTTGGACCAGTACCTGGTGGACTCAGATCTGACTTCTCCCCAATAATTGGGAAAGAAGGCAGATAAATGGGTCAGAACTAGGGTGAAACAAAAGAACCAGGGTTGTGACCAGAAGAAAGATTCTTCCAAGACCCAAGAGAAAGGTGGGGATAAATCAAAAGATAAGTCCTCTGAAGGGCCCCAAAAATCCTCTTCTGGGGGTGGGTCCCAAACTCCTTCCTCCCCTGAAAAGAGACCTTATTGCTTTGTCTGTAAGAAGCCAGGCCTCAGGAAAAATGATGCAATTTGCCCCAAGGTCAGCAATAAGGAAAATATTCCTCCAAACACTACTCCTACACCTCCTTGTACAACAGGTAGTAATACCCCAGGTGGTGGTAGTGCACCCAAAAATTTAGGGGCCCATTAGGATGGCGGGCAGATCGCCCCCGCCGGGCTGGCGGTAGCCACCGCCGGCCCAGCGGGGGCGATCCGCCCACCATCCTTGCATGATTGACCCCCCACCATATTAGTATGGCTGGGGGGTCCGCGGCGGACGGCAAGACCGTCCGCCACTTTTCCACCGGTCGACTCGTCGACCGGGCGGAAACATGCCATAATATGGTGGCGGTGTCTGCAAGACACCGCCATCCATATTATAATGCAGGCGGTGACTCGCCTTTCCATGGCGGCGTTGCCGCCATGGAAAGGCTTACGGTTTCTGCTTTGGGGGGCCCATTGCGGGCCCCCGGAGTGTTGGGGGGTGGGGGGTACACATGAGGGGTACCTATGGTACCCCACCCTCATTGCCATGCACTACGTGGCAGACACCACGTGGTGCCTGCCATGTAGTGCATGGCAATGCCATGCACAGTCCTCTCAATTTGCGAGTGGGTCTGCAGCCAGCAGATCCACCCGCAATGTGAAAGGCACAGGATGCGCCCGCCAGTGCGGCGGGCGCATCCTAATACATATGGCAGGACCGCCGCAACTTCGGCGGTCGGTCCATAGCTCCGTTACGGTGGCCGGCGGACTTTGTCTGCCCGCCATCGTAATAGGCCCCTTAGTTGGGTTTTCTTGGGTAACTGAGGTGGACCCTGGCCTAGCCAGGTCCCCCACGGTAACTAGTCATAATATCGAATTTTTAATATCGATATATAATATCGAGTTTAGTATATCGACAATACTCAAATATCGATGTTATATATATCGATGTTAAAAATATCGTTTTTTTTTTGCGCTGAAATATCAAAGTATAAAATATCGAATAAAAAATATCGTAATAAAAAAATATTGTGTTTTAGTGTTGTGTAAAATATCGAAAAAAATATATAGAATGTATAAAATATCGTTTTTTTAAAATATCGTTATAGTATTATTTTGTATAAAAAAATTTTTTATGTAATAGTTGTTGAATATTGTAAAAAAAAAATTTGAAATAGAAATTTTAGGAGCGGGATGTTGGCTTTTAGGGGATAAGGGTGGGGAGTGTTTTAAAATAATGAGAACTGAATTTTTTTAATTTTAAATATTTGATAATTTAAAATATGAATTGTTGTTTTAGGAGCGGGATGGTGGGTTTTAGGGGATAAGGGTGGGGAGTGTTTTAAAATAATTCAAAATCAATTTTTTAAATTTTAAATATTTTGCAAATTTAAATTATGAAATGTTGTTTGGATGTTGGGTTTGTAGGGGATAAGGGTGGTGATTGTTTTAAAAAATTTAAGAAATTACATTTGGAAATTTTAAAATGAATTTATTGAAATTATAAATTTGTTTTAGAATTGGGATGTTGGGTTTTTAGGGGATAAGGTTGGGCAGTGTTTGAAATAGAATGGACATTTTTATAAATTAATTTAAAATTTAAATTGTAAATTTATAAAATAGAGTTATTAGCAATGGGATGTTGGGTTTATAGGGGATGATGTTTGGGAGAATTTGAAATTCGAAAAAACATTTAAAAATTAAATTGAAATTCTTAAAAATAAATTTGAAATATTTAATTTATGAGTACAAATTTGTGTTTATAGGGAAGAGGGCTGGGGAGTGTTTTAAAATATAATGTAATATTTTTTAAATTTCAGATTTTATAAAAAAAAATAGAAAAATTTGCTAAATATTTAATTTATTTAAAATGTAATAATGAATGTGTGTAAATTTTAAAAATTAATGAAAATTTGAATATAAAATGTTAAATACATTTACATTTTTAAGTAATAAGAATGGTAAAAATATTGGTGAAAAAAATTAATTTAAATGTTTATTTATTAACTATATATAGTCCATGTATCTGAGTTTATTAATAGATAAAAATATTGTATTTTATGTAATTTATATAATGAGCAAACAAAAAATGAAGTTGTTTTGTTTCATAATATTTATTTATTATATATTATTAGTAATATTTAATTTTTAAAAATATTTTAACGATTTTAAATAAAATTAGAGAGTAGTGCATGTTCTATTATTTTGTAGTAACTGGAGGGGTAGTAGTAAATTGTATATCTTTAATGTCCAGCACCTTCCCTGAGTTTATATTAATTGCACTGGGAATAGTAAATTATATATGTTTAGTGTCCAGCACCTTCTCTGACTTAATACTAACTGGAGTGGGAATAGTAAATTATATATCTTTAATGTCTAGCACCTTCCCTGAGTATATATTAAGTGGAGTGGGAATATTAAATTATATATGTTTAGTGTCCAGCACCTTCCCTGACTTACTATTAACTGGAGTGGGAATAGTAAATTATATTGATTTAGTGTTCAGCACCTTCTTTGAATTAATACTAACTGGAGTGGGAATAGTAAATTATATAGGTTTAGGGGTCGATTCCGATCTCGTTCGGAAGGCCTCCGAATCGGATTCGGCTTTACCGGATCCGAGTCAGAGGCTTGGTTTCCGACCGAGTCGTACAGAGGTCCGGACGCCCAAGTACGATGCGAATGAATGCGAAATCGCCGACCGAATCATTTCCGGGTCCGAACCGCTCCGTATGACTCGTTCGCACTCGATTCGTACCGCGCAATGGAGACGTTTTACGACCGAGCCAGTACGATGCACGATCCGGACAGCCAGATCGAGTCGGAGCCTCCGACACGTAAAAGCTCTGGGAAGTGGACTTCGGGGGTCCGTGCCGGACCCCCTTCACCCGTAGCCTTACGAGTCGGACCCAGGGGGGACCCAAGGGTCCCCCCTATACATGCATGTACGGTGCGGATGGCACCAACGCGTACCTACTACAGGGGGCACCCTTTTGCGCAACGTACCCATTGAGTCAATGGGAGCCCATGTACGCGTCATACGACCGGCTATGGGAGTCCGACCGAACCGAGTCCGGCAGCATGCGGCCGCACCGTACTCGCTCGGTGGGACTGAAGGAGTCCGGCTTGGTCGGAAAACAATCCGGATCCGGATCGGTCGGAGTGCTTTCCGACCCAGATCGGAATCGGCCCCAAAGTGTCCAGCACCTTCACTAACTTAATACTAACTGGAGTGGGAATAGTAAATTATATATCTTTAATGTCCTGGACCTTACCTGACTTAATATTAACTGGAGTGGGAATAGTAATTTATATATCTTTAATGTCCGGCACCTTCCCTGAGTATGTATTAAGTGCAGTGGGAATAGTAAATTATATATGTTTAGTGTCCAGCACATTCCCTGACTTAATACTAACTGGAGTGGGAATAGTAAATTATATATGTTTAGTGTCCAGCACCTTCCCTGACTTAATACTAACTGGAGTGGGAATAGTAAATTATATATGTTTAGTGTCCAGCACCTTCCCTGACTTAATACTAACTGGAGTGGGAATAGTAAATTATATAGGTTTAGTGTCCAGCACCTTCCCTGACTTAATACTAACTGGAGTGGGAATAGTAAATTATATATGTTTAGTGTCCAGCACCTTCCCTGAGTATATATTAATTGGAGTGTGAATACTAAATTATAAATGTTTAGTGTCCAGCACCTTCCCTGAGTATGTATTAAGTGCAGTGGGAATAGTAAATTATATATGTTTAGTGTCCAGCACCTTCCCTGACTTAGGGGCCCATTAGGGTGGCGGGCGGATCGCCCCCGCCGAGCCGGCGGTAGCCACTGCTGGCCCGGCGGGGGCGATCCACCCGCCATCCTTGCTTGATTGACCCCCCGCCATATTAGTATGGCTGGGGGGTCCGCAGCGGATGACAAGATCGTCCGCCGCTTTTCCGCCGGTCGACTCGTCCACCGGGCGGAAACATGCCATAATATGGTGGCGGTGTCTGCAAGACACCGCCATCCATATTATAATGCAGGCGGTGACTCACCTTTCCATGGCGGTGTTGCCGCCATGGAAAGGCATACGGTTTCTGTTTTGGGGGGCCCGTTGCGGGCCCCCGGAGTGTTGGGGGGGTGGGAGTGCACATGGGGGGTACTTATGGTACCCCCCTACATTGGCATGGACAAGATGGCAGACACTGCGCAATGCCTGTCATCTTGTGCAGCCAATGCACAACGTGCATCCACAGCATTGTGGCGGGTGGTGCTGTGAGCACCGCCCGCCACAATGTTGTGGATGGGGGATGCCACTGCCACCATGGCGGTGGCATCCTAATGCCCACAGTGGGACCGCCGCACCTCTGGCGGACGGTCCCATTCACCGTTACAAAGTCCGCCTGCCATCGTAATAGGCCCCTTAATACTAACTGGAGTGGGAATAGTAAATTATATAGGTTTAGTGTCCAGCACCTTCCCTGACTTAATACTAACTGGAGTGGGAATAGTAAATTATATAGGTTTAGTGTCCAGCACCTTCCCTGACTTAATACTAATTGGAGTGGGAACAGTAAATTATATATCTTTAATATATAGTACCTTCCCTGAGTATATATATTAATTGGAGTGGGAATAGTAAATTATATATGTTTAGTGTTCAGCACCTTCCCTGACTTAATACTAACTGGAGTGGGAATAGTAAATTTTATATCTTTAATGTCCACCACCTTCCCTGAGTATATAATAATTGGAGTGGGAATAGTAAATTATAGATGTTTAGGGGCCGATTCCGATTCGGGCCGGAAATCTCTCCGACCGAGCCGGACTCGGAGAGATTTCCGACCGAATCGGACCCTAGCAGCCCGACCGAACGAGTACGATGCGCACGTATGCTATCGGACTCGATTCGGTCGGACTCCCATTGAAGTCAATGGGAGCCTGTCGTACATCGCGTACGCGGGCTCCCATTGACTCAATGGGTGCGAGGCGAACAGGGCGCCCCTACAGCGTGTACGCGGCGAAGCGACTCGCGCCGTACACGCACAGGTAGGGGGACCCATGGGTACCCCTGTGTGCGACTCGCGCAGCTACGCGTACAGGGGGTCCGACACGGACCCCCAAAGTACGGCTCCGACTGCTCCTTCGAGCCGGAAGGCGCAAGTCGGACGGACTGCTCGCGGCGCGCATCGTACTTGCCCGGCCGGAGAACGTCTCCATTGCGCGGTGCGAGGCGTGTCCGAGCGAGTCGGTCGGAGCGGTCGGCTTTCGTGTACGATGCGGTTGGGTCTCGCGAACGAGTCGGTCGGAGTTTTCGCATCGTACTCGCTCGCCCGGGCGCACGTACGAATCGGTCGGGAAACAGGGCTCCGAATCGGATCCGGTAAAGCCGAATCCGATTCGGAGCCCTACCGGCCGAGATCGGAATCGGCCCCTTAGTGTCCAGCACCTTCCCTGACTTAATACTAATTGGAGTGGGAATAGTAAATATATATCATTTTTCATTTTCTTTACTTTATTTCGACCACAGGGTCATAAAAGTATACACAGCACAGTAAAGAAGACATGTATAGAGTGCACATATAAAATACATAATTAGATATAATGCAATTAAAAGGGAATAAAATTACAAAAATAAAGGCGGCAATCAATGTAATTGAGCGAGCGAGGAAATCAAAACAAAGCATCAAGTAAATCAGCTTTAGAATCATAAATGATGTCCAGACTAAAGTGCATTGAGATTGATCCAGTGCTGGGCAATGGTCATCACTTCAAGCATTTGAACCTTTTCAGCCATACCGCGTGCCAGAATCTGGATAGACCAAAGACCACGAGTCTACTAGTGTCCGTGCTTAACAGTCTGAGCACCTCCAGATAGTGACCGGGGCCAATGATTTTGCAGAGCGGGATGATCCACTTGGCCCTCAGTGATTTATAGAATGGGCAGAAAAATAGGAGGTGGGTGATGGACTCAGGACTCGCATTGCAAGTGGGGCAAAGAACGCTATTTTCAAAGCCTGACCTCCAGTTTTTGCAAAAAGTTTTAAGCGGAAGCGTTTTATAGCGAAACTGGAAAAACAGCTTCCGGGCCAAGGGAGGAACAATTTCATCAACTGTGTCTTCAAAACAGGGTACACACTTGAAGTCTAGGAAATTGATAATCAGACTGCCCTGAGCGTCAAGTGCAATTTGTAAGGATGTGGCTTCCCAGTACTGTTCCTTCAGTGCTGTTCTTGAGACAGTGATCATGCTTCCTGGGTCAGACCAGAACCTCGACATCCCTAGCTTCCCTAAAATTGCCCTCAGAGCTCTAAACCATGGAACTGATTTGATGGTAGATGATTTCGTGAGCTCGCAAAGAAGCTCCCGGTATGGGGACAATTCCTCCACGGTCCACAATCTATACCAAAACATCAAGACTTTGGGGCCGATTCCGATCTCGGCCGGTAGAGCTCCGAATTGGATTCGGCTTAACCGGATCCGATTCGGAGCCCTATTGCCCGACCGATTCGTACGCGCGTCCGGGCGAGCGAGTACGATGCGAAATCGCCGACCGACTCGTCTGGGCGTCCCGACCGCTCCGACCGACTCGTACCCGGGTCTAACCGCACCGACCGACTCGCACCGCGCAATGGATACGTTCCCCGGCCGGGTAAGTACGATGCGCGCCGCGAGCAGTCCGACCGAGCCGCGCACTCCGGCTCGAAAGAGCAGTCGGAGCAGTACTTTGGGGGTCCGTGTCGGACCCCCTGTACGCGTAGCCGCGCGAGTCGCACACAGGGGGACCCATGGGTCCCCCTACCTGTGCGTGTACGGCGCGAGTCGCTTCGCCGCGTACACGCTGTAGGGGGCGCCCTTGTCCGCCTCGCACCCATTGAGTCAATGGGAGCCCGCGTACGCGTTGTACGACAGGCTCCCATTGACTTCAATGGGAGTCCGACCGACTTGAGTCCGATGGCATACGTGCGCATCGTACTCGTTCGGTCGGGCTGCACGGGTCCGATTCGGTCGGAAATCTCTCCGGGTCCGGCTCGGTCGGAGAGATTTCCGGCCCGAATCGGAATCGGCCCCTTTGTAATGGATTTTATGGACCAACTGTCTGTGTGCCAAATCAAAACAAAGTGGAACTAACGGGGTACTTGCTGGGAGATTAATCAGAGATCTAAGGAATCGATTTTCGACCAATGTCAACGGTGCTATTTTACCAGAGCCCCAGAGTTCTGCTCCATATAGTGCACCCCCTAAGATTTTCATGTTGTAGATTTCCAATGCTGGCGCCAACTGCCTAGTGAAGGTATTTCTGTGTATGTTCGCCAGGTTTGCAGTTTGGAAAATAAGTTGCAGCTTTACCTTGTCAATATGTTGGTCCCACCTCAAAGTTGGAGTTAAGCGAATGCCCAAATAATCAAAGAATTCCACACGCTCTAGCTTGCTGCTGCCTGCAAGGACCTGTCTTTTGTTTCGATTGGCCCTGCCCTTCCTAAAAATCATGTAAATATATATCTTTAATGTCCAGCACCTTCCCTGAGTATATATTAAGTGGAGTGGGAATAGTAAATTATATATGTGTAGTGTAGAGCACATTACTATAGTTTATACTAATTGGTGTAGAAACATTATATTATATATGTGTATAGGTGTGTGACTTTAAAATATTTTTAACATCTGTAGTAGTAATGTGTATGTATAATATTTTATTTTATATTTACAATTATAATAATTATAATAATATATTATGATAATACATATTATTTAAAAAAATATACATTGCATTAAAATATACATTTTAGGAAATATTTAATAATAATACATTAATACAAAAATAACCAGACTTGTAAATTTTTAAATGATCTTTATTTTTGAATAATAAGATACTATGGGGCCCATTACGATAACCGGCGGTAAAAAATCCGCCATCTACTATAGCCTGAAAAAACCGCCCGCCTGCACCATGGGAATACCGACCGAGCAATTATGATGTCGCGAAGCAACCTCCGCCCGCGGCGGTAAAAACACACAAAATTCCGCCCGTCCATGTCAGAGTAGAAGATTATCCGTCCGCCACGGACGCAATCCCGCCCGACAACCCAAATCCGCCCGCTCTGACGACCGAGACACCGGCCGTGAAATCATGATCTCCCCGACATGAGCGCGGAAAATCTACAAATTTCCCGCCCGCCACGGTTAACAACAGAGATGAATAACTGACACGGCGGAAGGCCTGGCGGCCACGTCCGTGCATGGAACTCATTGGCGGACCAAAGAAATACACACAACATGGCCAACAAGTCCACACAGCAAACTACGCCAAAATACCCAAACACAGAACACATCCCAAAGACACATCCCCCCTGGCAAAACAAAAAAACTACAAATACCAGGACACCAGGCACAACACACCTGAAAACGACAGCCCATCATGACACACCCACATAGGTGAGTACAAAAGCAGCCCCTTCACAGACCACAATCCCTTGCACTACTACAAAGTGAAGACGACAGCAGAGAACCCAGAGAGCCACAAAGGAAAGCAGCATACCACACGCACGCACACATCACACTCATCACCAACACCACCATCACCACTGAAACACCGGCACCACTAACCCCCTGCACATCACACACCACACACCCACCACACCAGCATCACAAATACCAAACCACACACCATGGCAACACAAAGAATGCCTAAGTACACTGCCACTGAGTTGACGGTCATGGTCGACGAGATCATCAAGGTGCACCCACAAATCTATGGGAACCAGGTCCAACAGACACCAGTAGCCACCAGAAACAGAATGTGGAGCAGGATCGTAGACCAGGTGAATGCAGTTGGGAACATGCCACGCAACCGGGGTGAAATCACAAAGAGGTGGCACGACCTGAAAAGCGTGGTCAGGAAGAAGGAGGCCAAGAATCGTGAGCTGGCTGACAGGACTGGCGGCGGAAATCCTGCGCCATTCAAGACCTTCAAGGCGTGGGAGGAGAAGGTGCGAGGCATTCTACATCCGGAGAGTCTCACCGGAATACCAGGGGGAGTGGAGGCTGGTAAGTACAAACAAATGTATACCAGCACACCGCTATGTACTGTCATGCACTACCAGAATGCCATAGTTCCGAGGGCCAAACACCCCCATGTCCAGTACACTATACACAAGACATCTCTCACACATGCAACAGACACTCCCACACACTCAGCCCAAAGGTACCAACAAACAAAACCATGGGGGCATGTGTACAGTCAGCCAGCACCACAACTCCCACCAGGTCCCCTTGTACCCCAGATGCACTGGAAGGAGCACTCCCCACACCCACACTGATGTGTCAGCCATAGCTGCACTAACCAACAAGTAACAGGTAAGTAGCCTTACCACAAAGTCCGTGTATCGGAGGGGGGACTGCAGAAGTACAACCCCCACCAGGCCCCTAGTCCTACAGCGCAGCAAGATGGAGCACTCCCCACACCCATGTGTCAGCCATTGCAGTGCACACCTTCACCCGACAGGTAGATATGTTTCCCTACATGGAGGGGTGTCTGTGGGTGGTAAGCCATCACCACAACTCACAACACGGCCCCCACTCCCACAGACCAGCAAGATGGAGCACCCCTCCCTCTCATAACCATGTGGTAGCCATTGCATTGCTCCCTCCAAACCAACAAGTAGGTAGACTACTGTACAGGGCGGGGTGTCTGTAGGCATGAGGACTGTAGTACGACTAACATTTGGGACATGTCACGTAGCAGAGGAACAGGTAGCACTGCTCCCTGTCATAATCATGTAACTAATGTGCACACGGACATGAATTACAGAGTCATAGCCCACATGAGCCATCTCAAATACAGTAACACGTAAGGAGTCACGTCTGCATGCACAAGTCTCACTGGAGTACCTACCCACATGGCGTGCACTGTGCCAGTCATCACACTCATCAGCAACACCATCGAAGTCTTGTCCATGTAGTCGTGTCTGCTTGTTCCGTCGACATTGTACAACATCACCCATATAAGTCTATCTTGTCTCAATGTAACAGAGTGGAACCCCAGTAATGTCACATACACCACTGGACCCATGAACCACACAGCTACACAATGCACATTCAAAATCTCATCCATCTCATCTTTCAGCCCCAGTGTCATGAAAGGTATATCATCTAAACAGTTGTCCCATATACAGTAGTTCAGCAAAGATTCCTGCCGATGACCAAAAATGTGTCTGCAGTGTCTGAAGCGCACGTCACACTGTGATTTACAACATACCTAATATAGTCAACACCCCAAGAGCACTGCATTGCTGCACATGGCTGAGGGTAGCACGCACACCAAGGAATTGTCCCATCTGCAATACGTTGTGTGGCACACAACCATTACTCACTCACTACAATGCTTGCAGTGTAATGTCCCTAAATGACAACAGTGAGCAGATATGCTGGGTATGTGAGACATACACACACCTTTGTCTCTGTAGTGTCGTGTGGCCAAAACACGTCCCCTTCTGCACCCATATGTCACAGTATGTACCACAAAACCATATTTCACCTCAAAAGCGTTGATGGGGCTGTACCCCTTTTGCCATCTGCGTTTCTAAGCGTTTCATTTGAACCCCAAAACCATATTTCATCTCAAAAGCGTTCATGGGGCTGTACCCCTTTTGCCATCTGCATTTCTAAGCGTTTCATTTGAACCCCAAAACCATATTTCATCTCAAAAGTGTTCATGGGGCTGTACCCCTTTTGCTATCTGCGTTTCTAAGCGTTTCATTTGAACCCCAAAAACATATTTCATCTCAAAAGCGTTCATGGGGCTGTACCCCGTTTCCACCAAAGCCACAAAATGTAGGGGTACTGCAACACACACCGATTGGCATTCCAAATCCATCCCATGCCATATGCACCCATCACACTATTCCATTGCCTTGATCACGCACACACATTGTAGAGCCATATACACGCATCTGGGAAATCAGTGCACAACTGTGCACAAACTGTGAATGTCAGACATCTAACACAAACCTTGCAAGGTGCAACACAATAACCTTTCGTCTCCGCCCCACAGGTGACGAACAGCATGATGCTGGAGAGGGAGACAGCAGCCATCACAGCCAGTCCACAAGCCCTCCACCCGGACTCACGGATGTGGAAGACCTGGACACCTCTTCGGACGAGGACTCCCGACCAGGCACATCTGGTGTGGCAGGGCGCAACCGCTCCCCAGGACCCCTCCCACCCACCAACCCATCTCCCAGGGCTGGTGACCAGTCCCAGGCCCCTGCTGCCACGGTCATTGCGGCCACCACCACTGCCGCAACCACCACCACCACCACCAGGGCCTCCCTGACCACTCACCCTGCGCAAGGGGTGGTACGCACGTCAACATCGACCCTGGGAGCCAGAACGAGGCCCCGGGTGACCAATGTGGCGAGTGGGCAGGTCGGTGGCAGCAGTTCAGGTGGGAGGAGCAGGGTCAGGCCAACGCAATCAGAGCCTGGGAGCCAAGCCCTGCCGCAAATTGCCAGAGTCCTTGGGGCCTATGAAGAGGCCCAATCAAGGCCAACCACACCACCTCCGCCACCACCTGCTGGGGCGCAGGGTCGTGCAACATCCAGTTCCCCTGTGCCCACAGCGAGTGGGCAATCCTCAGCCACCACCAGCAGCCCACAAACACAACCCCACCCTCTCAAACGTGGAAGGGGTCGTCCGAAGAGGAAACAGGTGTCCAGAGATGACTTTGCACGCTCCAAACGCCAGTGAGTCAGCCAGCCACGGTGGCCATCTACTGCATTCACTTGGACTACTATCCTACCCCACACTGCCATGTGAATGGCATGTGTCTGTCGGACTGTGGACCCAGAACAACATGGGTACACCTTGACCATCACGCGGACATGTCCGTCAACTCATTGTTTCAGCAAGCACCACTTTTGTGATCACCTTGCCCACAATCACATGTCACCGCTCAAAATAAATACACCTGGATCACATTCTGTTTTATCTGCTCTGTGTTTAATCAAGGATGTGCAACCGTCACCATGATCAGAAATGCATCTGGAGTGTGGTATGTCAATAGGCCAGGAGAGGCTGTAGGGACCTAGGGGTGAAAAATAGAACAAGAGTCCATTGAATGTGTGTGTCACACACTCATCACACAGTACTTGTCATCAAGTTTAAGCAATGTACACACATCTCACAGAGCAACAGGGCACAATGCTACAGCCACTGTCAGTGGCATACTACCCTGGACATGGACCATTGCCACACAGCACTCAGTGAACAATAGGCCACCGTGACAATGCACACATACACCTACACAACTACAGCAACTTCAGCCGTCGTACATGGTCACTCACCGTCAAGTGAAGTAGCGGGCGATGAGCTGCTGACGCTCATTCACTGCTTCCTCCTCTCCACTGTCCTCGTCACTGGACACGGCTTGGTCTGCAGGCAGGGGCCCTGGCTGATCACCGTCATCCACTATCAGGGGGATCTGCCTGCGAATGGCGAGATTGTGCAGCATGCCACAACTATCTGGCACACCTTCTGTGGGGAGTATGCCAGTGCACCCCCGGTGCGGTCCAGGCATCTGAATCTGGACTTCAGGAGTCCAAAAGTCCGCTCCACCACACGTCTGGTCCTCCCATGTGCCTCATTGTATCTGACATCAGCTGGTGTCCTGGGATTACGTAGTGGGCTCAGCAGCCAAGGCCCGCTAGGATATGCAGAGTCACCTGGGTTTGAGAAACACAGAGAATCGTTGCAATTCCAACAGGATACAAGACAGCATGTCACACCCAGCACGCTACACGAGTATGCATACTCACCAACAATCCATGCACGGTCCGGTTGAAGATTGGTCATCATTCGTGGGAGGATGCTGTGGCGCATGATGTGCGAGTCATGGGCGGATCCGGGAAACTTCGCACACACGTGTGTGATAATCATGTCCTCCAGGCACACCACTTGCACATTCAGGGAGTGGAAATGTTTCCGGTTCCTATAGATGTGCTCCATGGCCTGTGGTGCAACAAGGCCAACATGGGGGCAATCAATTGCACCAACAACGTGGGTGATGCGTCCAAGGGCATAGAAAGCACCCTTCACTGCCGCCAAATCACGAGCCCTGGGGAATCGGATGTACCGGTTCCTGTAGATCATCATAGCTGACAGGACATCCCGTAGCACCATGCTGAACATGGGCTGGGACATCCCACCTCCACTGCCCACCGTGTGTTGGAAAGATCCGGTTGCGAAAAAATGCAGTGCAGCCATCACCTTAGTCGTGGGGGTGAATGCTGTAGGATACACCCTGCGAGGACGAAGGTGGGCTTCCAACATTGCACATAGGTGATGCAGGGTGGGTCGGTCCAGACGGAATTTCCGTATAACCTCCACATCCTCCATGTCTGCCAGCAATTGGTAGGGGCGATGTATGTTTGGTCTCCTCCTAGGACAGATGGAAGTGGACACATGTCAATGCAACACACCACATGGCATTTTCACATACACAAAACTAAAATTACTGACAAAGCAATTGAATCACAGAACAGCTGACAAGTAGGGACAGCACAGCTACAATACTCTTACACAGGTCCCCTTACCAATAGCAATGACCACTGACACAAACCATTGCTATAAGCATGCACATGGGGATTTAGGCCATAATAGCTTGAAAGGCATGATGATGATTTCAGACTGCATATGTGGGAAGCGGCAACACCACAGCAATATACCTAGCTGCTGTGCCTGACACAGCTTCCGAGGCTGGGTGAGTATGGCACACACCAACAACACAATGTACACAGGCTGAGCGGCCCAAACAAGTGGGTCCTGTTGCACAACGGGATATGAGACAGTCAATGATGTCCCTAGTTCACCCAATGTACAGCACTGTACGTATCACACCTCCAACACACATTGACAGGTGTACACATTGACAACTCCATGACAACACAGCTGTGTGAATGCAAATACACATCACAAGTGACACGTAACGTTGCACGTGCCAAGTGGGAGATGTACATTGAGAAATATGGCATGTGTGTGCATATGCACATCCCATGCTCCCATGCTAATGTGTACATGATGATGTGCCAACAGACATGTGGAGGCTGAGCACTGGCCGTCAATGCCTATGCACACAGCATGAAGTGGCCCTGTCTAGTGTGGACATGCTCCCACACACAAATCATGGCCACACCTGCAAATGCATGGCGCACATTAAACTGTGGATTCCACATGGCACCAGCGGACTGTACCCGCCATGGACCAGGCCCTTGAGGCCAACTCTAAAATGGCCCTCGCGGTTGCATCCTGCGTGTTCGACTATAGAGGTAAGCGTACCGGGACAGCTCGGAGCAGGCCATTGTGTGCATTTGAAGTAGGCAGACATGGTACACCAATTGCAGCAGCTTGGACCCACTGAAACAGCCACAGGGGGCTATATGAGTGTGGGAGGGAGACCGGCATTACCATAGCTTCCAGGGACTGCTGCCTGGCATCCCTCAACAACTCCTGCTGCTGCTGCCACCTGTCCACCTTCATGTCGACGACTCTGAAGATATGTCCAGGTCCACTCACCAGCGATCCTGGATTCCGAGCTCCACGCACACTGCCCAAGGCTATTTCTTGCAAAAGTTGTGTGTGTAAGACAACTACAGTGTGTGTGGGAGTGCATGTGGGAGACACACATGTCGTTGATCCGCAGCACTATGAGTCTGAGCCTGTGGGGTTCCAACATGTACTGCTTACCATGCTTACTCCAGGTGGAAGGGGTATGTAGGCTCTCTGGCGCTTTCCCATGCATGTCCCCCCCGAGTGGTGGTACATGGCATTTTCATGTCAGACATCCAGTGACGCAGCCACTTGGCAATGCAGGACTCAGGGCAGTTATTGCTTGTGTGAATGGCTGGCTGGGTCCCTGCTGGCCTTCTCAGTCTCAGCAGACCTGGTCTGCACATTGACCGCCCAATCCTAGAAGGAAACAACACTGACTGTACAGTGGGTTACATGTGTCTTTTGTTCACAACTCTCCGGAAATGCGCAAACTCAGCCCTGTCGATTGAACACTCCAGGCCTTGTGATAGGGATGTGTGTGAGAGATAGTGGCACTGAATGTGACCTCCATTGCGGGGTGAGCCATTCACAGGGCGAGTACGTTGAGGGCTGCGCAGTGTTGGACACAGTGAGTCCACCCACAAAGATGTGTTGCCTTGTGATCTATGTGTTGGTCTACCTGACAATGGACAGTAGATGTGGGCAGACTACACATTGCTCAATGTGCTGGCATCCTGCATGTGAATGGGATGGACAGGTACTGTGTACACACTCCCACCAGCATGCATTCACGTGTGGTGTACACATGCAGTTATGCCATGTTCGATTACTTCTTGGCTCTGTTACACATCTCTGAGTATTTTGGATGGGTCAGCATCATGCCACTGTGATTGGTGGATGTGGGTGATGATGAGAAGTGTATGAGTGATATTCCAACCCTCTTGTGTACCATCCCTGCAGTTGGAAGTCCTCCAGCCCAAGGGCTTGTGATGAGCCATTGCATCCAAGTTGATGCCTCTGTGTATGTGTAACCGACAGTGCAGCCAATTCCACAAAGGGTGTGACGTCATCTGCCGGATGAGCGACTACGTGGCGGAGACGAATCGGGGGATGCCCCCTCGTATTGTCAGGTTAGCACGGCGCTGCATTTCACCACTAATGGTCTGCATCTTGACAGTCACACAGCCTGTGCCGGATGCACGTTTGTAGGGGCATCAGCAGCAAGCAAGTGTACAGTATTGTGGGATGGTGTCTTTTGCTGTGAGAGGCAGCATGTGTCCACAGCCTACCCATAATCTGGGTAATGTGATGTTTGTTGTGTGATGCAGTGGGTTGTAAGTGTACTCTGTGCTGGGTGCATCTGACATGCATATGCAATTCCTGAGGGTCAAGATGTAATTTGAGCACTCTGCATTGTCAATGCATTCAGAGTCGTAGCCCTCAGGAACAACCTGTAGTAGGCTGGAGTGGCAATTCACATGTATGTTTTAGGCACTGTGCCTACTCTGATTTCGTTCGGACATATGTGTGCGATGCCTCACCTCATATTCCTGGTACTTACACATCCGGCACACTGTGCAACAGTAGTTGTGCTCGTGCGAACGACAGGTGGATGGCATGGGCTCATGACCATTGTGGACTGTCATGTTGCAGTCTGTGTGAGTGGTGTCCCATTCTGCTCCATGCAGGTATGTCCTTGGCCTAATTACGTAGTGGTCATCCTTGCCACCATCAGGACAGTGGGTGTGCACACAGCGATTTGTGGCTATGGTCGCAGGGTGACACAGGCCGGGTGTTGTGCTATGTGCACAACACATGTGCCACTTATTAGCGGCTTCATTTTCTGTACGCCAGCCATTACGTGTTGATTGTGGTGGCTGTATACAATTGCACAGGTATCGTGCAGCATGTGGATTTGGGAATGTTCTGTGCTGCTTCCCTTGCACATGTCTGTTTAATTGATGCCAAATGAGTGAGGCCATCTCGCTCTCTCTCATGTAGCATCTCCCGTGGGTACTGAGGGACAGGGGACGGTCAACAGTGGTGAGGCATCGGATGAAGCAGCTGCACAGGAGCTGAGTGAGACAGATGTGACCAGCGCCTCGGAGGGGCCAGACGTGTGCTGGATGAATCACAGGCCGAGACGGCAATTTCGGCGTCATCTGAGGACAGAGGTGATGCATCCATGTTTGCTAGCACAGGGGACGTGGACTCTGGCTCCTCTTCAGCCACGCGGAGGCCAATGCCCGCCCTCCCATCTACTTCCACTGGTGCAACACGTGTCGGCACAAGGATGAAGGATAGAGTGTCCTTCACACCAGGCACAGCTGCCCCTGCACATGTGACCCCTGCTGCCCTCAGTGCTGGGTCTGTTGAGCTTGTGCGGCATCTCTGCGTGGGGCAGACAGCTCTCCTCAATAACTTCATTGCCCATGACATCACCTTGCCGCAGGTGACATAGTTCATGGAGGGCCTACATGTACGCGTGGGTGGGCTACACCAGACTGTCCAATGGTTTTCCTCCCCAGTCAAGGTGGTCCTTCAACTGGGCCAATCTCAGGCTGACATTCCTGACCCTTTCTCCACCCCCCTGGAAAGTGGCACATCTGACAACAGCAGGGCCCGAGTCCTAAAAAAAGAAGTGGGGGGACGCTGACATCACGACAGGAAGTGACATCACGAAAGGAGGCATGCACCGTCAGACTCATTGCCTCCCCTCGCTCACCCCTTATATGCGATTGCATCAGTGAAGCCAGCGCGTGCACCAGCAGCTCCGATCTCGCCCCAGAGAGGCCAAAGAGTGAATGTGTGGCTCCATTTGCTCCAGTTATCGAGCTCGCGGTAAAATAAGTGGGGGGACGCCGTCGACCCGCGTGGTACCCCGACTCGAGCCCTGGACAACAGTGACAATGCATGACAGTCTCCGGAGTCCGGATACACCACATGCAACACACAGAAGCTGTAGCTGCCCTAGTGGGCCATGCCGCAAACACCATCCCAGACGAAAGGTAGACCCACCCCGGCGTGCATAGTCATTACATCCGCTGCCATTGACAAGGGACCCATAGAGTGAGATATGGGCCTCAGGGTGACGGGCCTCCGAGCCATCCCCCGCCAACGAGTGTCATGCAACTCACACATATCGCAAAGCCAATAGGACACTTTGCCTGCACCCCAGGGCTCGAGTCGGGGTACCACGCGGGTGGACGGCGTCCCCCCACTTATTTTACCACGAGCTCGATAACTGGAGCAAATGGAGCCACACATTCACTCTTTGGCCTCTCTGGGGCGAGATTGGAGCTGCTGCTCACGCGCTGGCTTCTCTGATGCAATCGCATCTAAGGGGTGAGCGAGGGCGGCAATGAGTCTGATGGTGCAAGCCACCTTTCGTGACGTCACTTCCTGTCGTGACGTCAGCGTCCCCCACTTCTTATTTAGAACTTGTGCCCTGCTGCACACTGAGAATGTGTTGCCTGCGAGATGTGACCAGGAGAAGGGCGCCATGACCTCCCACCCACCAAGCTCCACTGCCATCCCGTGCCCTGGGTAGCCTGTGCAGGTGGACAATGTAGGGGGTACACCTGGAGGACAGGGGATGTAAGTGCCTTGGCAAGGGCCTGGCAGACGCACAGCAGTATCCAGCATGTCCCCAGAGGGAGGGCTAACGTCTACACCTGATGCAGCATTAATCGTGTGCCCGCCTGTTGTGCCCACACAAGTTCACATTCATCCCCAGATAGGTAGGCTTTCCAAATACCCAACACAGTGGAAATCTACCCCTCCGGAATCCTCGCCACACAGTCTGTTTCAACACTGCATGAGTGCATCTACCCGTGCCACCCACCCACCTGGGCCAAGCAGCCCTCCCGCTTCACATGCCACATGTGTGTCTTCCACAGTTGAGCTTCTCTCTCAGGGGCGGACCTCCAACTGTCCCGTAGCACACAGACAGCACCGAGTCGGACTGGCATCCTGTTTGAATGGTAGGCACCCTCACACAACTACCTGTGACACAGTGGTGGCTGTAATGGCTATTGTGACTGCCATGGCAGTGTTGCTGCCCATGGCAGGGTACACTCACACACATTGCATACGCAGCTTTTCGTATCACTACTCTGCACATCGGACTGGCCACTGTCCCTGGTGTTGAGCAATATTGCCGCCTGTCTATGTAATCTGTGACTGGATGCTGTTGTTCCTGTAGTCGGTTGTGTCTGTGTAGTTGCTGATTGCAGTTGTTACTGTGTGTGCATAGTTAAGTGAGGCACATGCCGTGTATGGTACCTCAACAATTGCAATGTCTGGTCTCACATTCCAATGTGTTTTACACGTGGCAGGGACTTCACTTCTTTCAGACTCTGCTACTTGTGTGTGTGATGAAGAAGTATTTTTGTGACACGGATTGTCTGCATGTATTTGGTGGTATTTCTGGGAAAATGTATACGTGTCATGTTTGCGTGGAAGCAAAGCACAGGGTGTGAGTCTAGCCACAGGATAACAGGTAGCATGTGCAGAGTGTGCGGGTATGTGTGAGCTTACTTTCTGTGTGGCCAGCAGTGTAGGTGTATGTTAATCTTGTGATGAACATTGAGCCTGGGCACATGGCTTACTTTCAATGTGTGCATTTGGGAGGTGTAGGTGTGTGTGGTGTGAAGGGTGTGACTTTGGGGTAGTGTTGGTGTGTGTGTGTGTGCACTCTGGCAATGTCGACTACACACATGTGTTACCCAGAGGCATGGTGGGTGTTTGTATCCGTGTTCAGGTCTGTGAATGTGGGCACATGTGTGTATTGTATGTTGCACAGTGTGCAGTGTGTGGGTGTGTCCTTGCAGTTCAGGATGACTCCTACTTGATATGTTTTGGCCATTGTGGGTCTGCAGGGTGTGTGACTGTCAAGATTGTACCTTGTTTAATTAAGCATGTATGTGAATTTCTGCAGTTCGTACTCACTGTGCAGACCTGCCCACCCACACTGATATCGTGTGTGTGTTTTGTCATGCATTGCTGTAGCATGCTTCTTGCGTGGCTCCGAATTTTGCTTGATGAGTGTGATGTCAGACTGTGAAGGTAATTGTACACATATGTAGGACTGTGCTTTGTAGTGACCAGGCCGTCAGTGTTAATGTGATGATCTGTTGGGCCACGTCAGAGTCTGACAAGCCAAGGTCCACGACCTCTGGTATTTCACTAGGTCCACTGTGGCGGCAACTCATATGCATTGACATCCAATGACACAAGACTACATGGTCATCTCACGACTCTCGTGTACTTCACACACTCTCATCCTCTCTCATTCGTACTTGTCTTCGATAAATAATTCTACAGAGTCACATATTTGCTTCAAGGCATGTATTTGAACTTACTTCCTCTGTGATGCAGTATAGTGGACACTACTGGCAGCAAAATGCATGTGGAGGATATACTTAGCATGATTACACATACAAAAGGGGGTACAGGTAGATGTGATTAGTTGTTGATTGTGGAATAAAGGCTTCAGAGTTACAACTGCCTTGCCCTTGCTATGCTAAAGTACATTTGCTCATTATTGAAGAGCTCTAGACTTTGACACAGACAGTATTCATTTTGCCTACCAGACAGCTTGACATCATAGGCACAGTACATCTCAGTTCCATGGTACAGGATTACTACAATAGTGACTCCGACACACCTGCGTCAGAGGTGACATCAGAGCATGAGCCTACATGCATGCAGCCGCGTCTCACAAGTTGTTGCAATGTGGTGGCTACTGAACATGACACAATAACTAGGGCCATGTTGTAGGGGGTTGCATTTGTTGTCCATGCAAAAGTCCTGGCACGTAAGTACAGACAAAGGTGAGGTGACAGTTCTCACGTAATACAGCAGACAGATAAGTGTGCACTGACAGGTGCATGTGTTCAGGTGCGCAGAATACATATTATAGCATCGTTGTTCGTGCAGTATTGGCCATGTGGTTACTGTACACAAGTCCCATTCCTCTGCCTCCCCCTGTTCATGCAGAGACACGGGATATGGTGAGGAAAATGTCATGGCAGTGGAGTTGATGGTAAGGTGTTTGTTGCAGATTGTATGGTATAGTTGTTGTACAGCTAACTGCCCACTCCGTGCGAAAGCCAAGCATAGGTACGGTGTTGAACATCAATGTTCAATTGGGGGTATTGAGTCGGGGACCCATGAATTGACAAGTTGTCAGGTATGCAATACCTTCCAGCAGAGCATCACTCTCATTGGTGGTAAACATGGATGGCATCCAATGAAGCGGATGGTGGGTAGCAACGTGTTCATCGTAAGTTGTCCCTTGTAGAAGCCTGATGGGACATGTTGGATGACATTCGATGAAACTGTGATCCAGAATACGTTGTGTGGAGGCACACTGGTCCCATTGCAGTATGTGTCTGATTGCAGCCACAAACGCCATGCCCACATACACTGAACAGATCCTGTCGTGGGCGTCCAGGGGTGCAAACAAATGTCACAAAACAGTACAGAATCCTCGGGTCTATAGCAAAAACAATCAGAAAGTGTGGTGTACCACTACTACATAGTTTAAAAATATAAAGATATAGAGTACAGAACCAAATGACTAGGTGCCACAGATCTATCTTTGGGCACTTCCCTTTTCAGGACGAAATCCTTCACTCACCTTAGGTGACATGCTTCATCATTTGGGATTCTCCTCCCAGAGGAAAAGCATAGTTCCTCTGAGGGCTACAACCCCCTCTCTGAAAGGGAGGAGCTCAGGGATGTTTTAAATAACTAATAGAATATTATAAATCCACAAATGAAGAGACAGCTGTGTGAATGAGGGCGCAGCGCAACAAAAATTGATAAATGTGAAGGGGGTGAGGTTAAAACCAGCTAAAGAGCGCAAGAAGATGTACTTTATTTAAATACGCCCTTTGCCAGGATTAAAAAACGTGTACCAGCGGTATGAATTTAAACCGCAAAGGTAAAGTAGATAGTGATGGTGCTACCTTTTATCCTACCAATACTATGATGCCACCAGAATTGCTCACCTTTGAGAAGCTAATATTACAGGGTCTCGATAAATTGAAAACCAGTAGACAGTACATACCTTACAACATCACATTACAAGAACGCCAAGCACTGAATGCATTAAAAAATGACGACTCTATAATCCTCAAACCTGCTGACAAAGGGGCGGTATTGTAGTTCAGGACCGTAAGGACTATGATACGGAGATCCTGAAACAGATTGGGGAAGAAAAGCATTACAAGAGACTGCGCGCTAACCCACTACCAGATATCTGTAATGAGATATAGCGCGTCACCACAGAAGGGATGAGTGAAGGTTACATCACTAAGAAAGAGTTTGAGTTCCTGAATGCAGAAAATCCCAGAACTCCGGTCCTCTATACATTGCCCAAGATACACAAAAGCATCACAAACCCCTCAGGCCGCCCCATCCTATCCGGATGTGGGTCCATCCTAGAGCCCATTGGTAGATACATAGACTATTTCATCAAGGACTTTGTCCCTCTGCAGGAAACGTATGTTAGAGATACAATGTACATGATCAACCTGGTAGATGGTATGGCCTATGACATTGAGTCTGACTGGCTAGCGACCCTAGACATTTCTTCGCTTTATACAAACATACCCCAAGAGGAAAGTATTCAGGTGATTGAGAAGCTATTAGAGACAAGACCAAGGCCCATCCAGGTACCCACCTTCTTTATTATAGCACTGCTTCGCATTGCATTACAAACCAACTATTTTGTGTCAGGAGGCAATTACTACCAACAGTGTTCCGGGACCAGCATGGGAGCAGTTTTTGCGCCTAACCTGGCTATAAAGAACCTGGATTATAAAGAACAGAAATTTGCCCTGAACATCACCAATATGTACCACACCAACATTAAGGGGCCGATTCCGATCTCGCTCGGAAGGGCTCCGAATGCGATCCGGGCGGAAAAAGTACGAGCCGTACGCGTGTTTTCCGACCGACGCGCACAGCTGTACGAGCGAGCAAGTATGATGCGAGAAACACGAAATCGCCAACCGAGTCATTTCCGGGTCCGAACCGCTCCGTACGTTTCGTCCGTAAGCAAACCGTGCCGTGCAATGGAGGCGATTTCCGACCGAACCAGTACGATGCACGATTCGGACAGCCGGATCGAGTCGGAGCCTCCGACACGTCAACGCTCCGCAAAGCGGACTTCGGGGGTCCGTGCCGGACCCCCCTTCACCCGTAGCCTTACGAGTCGATCACAGGGGGGGACCCAAGGGTCCCCCCTACACATGCATGTACGGTGCGGGTGGCACAGAGGCGTCCCCACTACAGGGGGCGCACTTGTGCCCAACGTACCTTTTTTCATCAATGGGAGCCTATGTACGCGTCGTACAACAGGCTCCCATTGACTTCAATGGGGCTCCGAGCGACCCGTGTCCGTCAGCGCTTGTTCGCATCGTACTCGGGCGGTCGGAGACCCGGAGCACGAGTCGGTCGGGAAGCTCTACGGGCGCCAGTCGGCCGTAGCGCTTTCCCAGTGAGATAGGAATCGGCCCCTAAATGTTTGAAACGGTACATAGACGACATCTTTCTCATCTGGTCCGGCAATGAGATAGACTTTAACAACTTGGTACTGTATCTTAACAGCATCCAGACACATTTGACTTTCACGTCTACTGTACACAAGTCGTCCATATCCTTTCTTGATCTGAATATCCACCATGCTAATGGGATACTATACACCTCCCTGCATAGAAAACCTACCGAGAGAAATACGCTTCTGTCATACAGAAGCTACCATCCACGTGCCCTACAGGATGGGCTACCCTTCGGCCAGTTTCTGTGCTTGTGCAGAAACTGTACGCATAAGGAGGACTACATGCAGGAAGCAGAAACACTGAAAGCGAAGCTAGTCACCAGAGGATACCCCAACAGATTAGTGAGGAAATCTATGAAACGCGCTTGGTTTTGCCCCAGAGAGGAACTCCTAAAAACCAAAGAAAAACCTTCAGTAGACAGACTCATCTGTGTCAGCACGTTCGGCACACACACAAACAGAGTCCGCAATTTAATAACAAAAAATTGGGACATAATTAAGAGCATTGATCCAGGGATTGATACCCCTATGTTTGCTTATAAACGTGGTAAAAATATCAAGGATCACCTAGTTAGATCATCAACTGAGACAAACATATACAGGCCTAACACATTACAATCCACATGGGCCTTACCTGAAATCAAAGGGCACCACAAATGTGGGAACTGTGTCTCATGCACTTTTACATCAAACACCAAAACATTTGAACATGCAAATGCCAAATAGACGTTGGAATTTTTTCCCAATTGTAACACACGCAACGTTGTGTACTGTATATGGTGCCCTTGTGGACTTCCATATATTGGACAAACCCAACAGCCAGTGAAGGCTAGAATTGGACAACATTGTAGCCGAATACGTAGATCAGTGGCCAATGCCCCCCTGGTATCTCATTTCAATGACAAGAATCACACGGCAGACGACATTAAATGGCAAGTAATTGATGTTGCTACCATCCCTGAAAGGGGTGGAGACATTTCCCATATCCTACAATGACTTGAATGTCGCTGGATAGAGAGAATCAACTCTATAGATGAGGGGCTCAACTGTCGAAGAATGGCGAGGGTTTGTGACCACACTAACACACCAAGGGGCATATTCACAAGGAGCTATCGCCGAATTAACAGCACTTTATCGCAGCCAAAGTCGTGATAAATGTACCTCCCCATTCACAAGCTGGTGTTAACAGCCCACAGCACCAGTTTACCCGTGACAGCAGCCGCAAAAAACATCGCCACAGAGGACCCCCGCAAATATCGCTAATGAGATGCAGAGTAGGCGTTCCCGTGCCAAAAGCCGAGACAACATCACACCTCAACATTCACAACGACCAGCCACATCGGCGATAAAAACACAAAACAGGCGATAAGGCGCGTTAGCACCAGGAAATTTACACCTGCTCTGACCTGGTGTAAAGTCGGACGGCAGGCAGCACCACAAAAGGGAGCACAGCCCAGGGCCACATCCGAAGGGCAACAGATGCCATGTAGCCACCCATCATGCGGCCCGGACACCCAAGAGGGCCACAACACCTACCTCCACCACCCCTGGACCCCAACCCACACCCGGAACCCCCCCCCAGACCACCACAGACGCAGCGCAGACAAAGACAGCAGAACCCCAGGAAACGTACCAGCCTCACAGACCCAACATCTGAAATGTCACCGTCCACTACAGGCTGAAAGGGACAACCATCCTACGCCTACTGACCATCATCCCCTAACAGGCCTACGGCACCAACACAGTGGACAACCAACATCCCACCCCACACAAAGCTGATGGCTTGGCTGCACCTGTTGGCCCCTGGTACCCCCCAAACAACACCCGCCAGAGTCGGAGGAGTCACACAGCCAGCCACATCCAAGCCCCCCACACCTGTCCTGGACATCACCATCACCCTGGTACCCCAGTCCCCATACGTACAACACAATGCACAGGATCTGCTGGAGACCAAGCAAGGACCATACGCCATAGCAGGATGCACGCACGTGTTGCGGGAAATCCACAGCACACATGTACTACCTGTGCCCCCTGGTGACACAGCACACAATCACCTCAACAGGAAGCACACGTCTCACATCAATGTGCAGGCAACAACAGAACAGCGTGGAACCCCCAACAATGTTGCCTTCAAATACACAGCTAGTGTGCATGATACCTTCATCCTCCGACAGCCCATCATCAACCAGCGTTCCCAGGATGGCAAAAAGGGAAATGCACACCCCCTTGGCAAGTCCGAAATGAACACCCCACACACCTCAACTCCACAACCATGCAACTCACAACTCTGGCAATGCACATGCCACAAAATCACAACCAACATGCACAACAACATGACCACCCACCAGACAGGACAGAACAACTCACAATGGTAACCTGGGCAAGCCCTGAACATGAGCCATCAATGGCATGGCACCTCAGCCACATAATAGCCAAATGTGGGTAGAGGTGGCAACCAGGCATGTGTGAAGGATGCAGTAGAGCTATGATCGGGAAAGCACACAATGCCAAGAGTGGCGGAGATGTGCCGGACAGACCGCAGTATGCAGAACACACCCATATCTATGGCGACATACACCTCTGGCGTATGGAGTGCAGTGGACAGTGGACGCAACCATGCCACCACAGCCAGTGGGGGAACTCGCGGAAATGTTGCCTGTGACACCACCCCCTAAGCGTCACCGGTGTGGGATGGCCCGTGTAGGCCACGCCAGCGTAGGGGTATGAATAAAAAGCACGTAGGCCTGGGCGTGGTCCTCTCCTGGAAAGACCCACGTCTCTGCCAGGGCGGTGCCTCCCACCCCGCCACGAGGCTGATGCCGTCCTCCTGAGCGTAGTTGCCTGCGATGCTGTGCGCCTGCCGGACCCCGGCACGCTGGACCACGAACCCGTCAGGGTCGCCCCTGCGCAGCCAGGCCACACTGATCATCTGCCGACACCGGCGTGTGTCAAGGAGGGCCCACCACGTGCCGGCGCAGCTCCAAGCCCGAGTCCCGCGACCTTGGCAGCCACCTCAGACCATCACGGCCTCCACGACACAGGCCCGCTTTATTCCCTTTTCGTTGACGTACTCCACTGCCGCCTTCGTCCTACTCCTCGGACCAGTAGGTCCCATTTGTGAAACTGTGTCCTGAGTCATGAATGGCAGTGACCCCAAATCCCGGCGAGTGGCCACAGCACCAGACCCCCCCCATCAGTGAGGCATAGTTCCATATGAGCATCTTGCGACACCTGGTGCCACTAACCCTGTTCAATGCCAGCCGGCTACACGTGGTGCCACTAACCTTGTTCAACGCCAGCCGGCTACACGTGGTGCCACTAACCCTGTTCAACGCCAGCCGGCTACACGTGGTGCCACTAACCCTGTTCAACGCCAGCCGGCGACGCATGGATGAGGGACCAGGACTACCCTGCGGACCAGTAGGTCACACATCCAGCACCTAGTCGTAAAGCATGAATGGCAGAGTCCACACCAGTGGTCGCACGGAGAGGTGTAAGAGGAAGATGCGGCCCAGTCCGGATGAATGCCGGGTCACATACACGGAGGTAAGCGAACACGTGGTGCCACTGAACCTGAACAAAGCAGGCCGGTGGGGCCATCCAACCTATGCCGGCAACACTAGATGAATGGGCCATGCTGACCGCTGCCTCAGGCCTACACCACGGTCAGGTAGGTCACACATTTGGAACTGAGTCTTGATTACACCATGGCAGTGAACATCATGTAAGGCAGAGAACAATTCACTATACGCCCTACAGTGTGGTGCCAACAAGTCTGTGCATGGCATCACAACCACACGTGTCTGTGGGCCTACGCGGACCACTGCCCTGGGCCTACGCTGCGCACGAGTGGGACCACAGATTTGGAACTGAACATCGGTAATTTAAAAGGCAGAATACATATCATCCCACGCACGGAGAGGCGTGAGAGGATGACGCGTTGCAGTCCGGAGGGAACAGGATCATCGTTACAGAGGTGATCTAACACTACCGACAACTGCCCTTGTGTCACTAACTCTGTGCCTCGCAAGCCAATGACACATGGCTGTGGGCCACTGCTGACCGCTGCCTCCGGCCTACACTGCGGTCCAGTGGGTCACAGTCCTGATTTGGCAATGGTGGAGTTCATATCAGTGTACCGGCATCATCGCAGACTGCATCCCCTCACAGCACCTGTGCCACTAAGTGTGTTCCCCGACATTCATGGACACTCACTGGTCGTACATTGGTGGCGTTTGAGTCTATGGACTAGAGGCTAGTTTTCATCCTCATGTAGCTGATACCGAATTGTTGGTGAAAACGAGGGTTGCGCTTTCCACTCCTCCATTTGCTGCTTCCAGATAACATCAGACCTTCCGCATCATGCCCTGGAGGACAACTTCCACTGTCCCCCGCAACACTCCGCAACATACACCTCGGACATTGATGGGGACCCGCTCAGGTCGCATGGCCCATCTGACTGCACCGCAAGTCACCGTCCCGTGGCTGGGTGCCTGTGCCGGCCGCAGTGCATCCGGGGCCACTAACTCTGTGCTTGTCAGGTTTGTGACCCCTTCTTCTGAGACATTGAATTGCTTCTGAAGCGATGGTCTTGGGGTCATCAACACCATGTGTCTGTGGCCCTGCGCTGTCCGCAGCCTCCGGCCTCAACTGCGGGCCACCAGGGACCACACATAGCATCTAGTGCTGACCGGCCCAGACGTCGCATCACCGCAGGAGGCACATGCCACCACGGCAAGGACCACCTCCAACCGCCATCTGCCAGAGTCGAAATGGTGGTCCTGACAGTCCTACGGAGTTGCTCAGACCTGTCGTGGATGCCATCATCGGCCTGATACCCTGCTCAGCACTCCAGGTGCCAGTGACTCAGTGCACCGCAAGCCATTGTCCGTCACTGATGGAGTTCTGTGCTGTTGTGAGGTTGCGCAGCAATGTCACCACATGCAGTGGGGAAGACCTGGGACTATGATGAGGAAGATGTGTCAAGTGTGCGGACAGGAGAAGGCACAGACAATGGGAGGGCAGGAGGCAACAGCCCCAAGGCAGGAATGCAGACTGGTGGTGGTAGTCAGGCTACACACCCGGATTTATTACTGGGTTTTGCGCTGTGGACTGCGGACGCGACTGGCACCTCAGGCAGTGTGGGAGACCTGGGACGTTGATGAGGAAGTTGATGCAGGTGTAACACACCCCACTGCATCTGCATCAGATCTATCCCGAAGGGACACAATCCTAGCAATTTCCTCACATGAGCGCGCTCTTCTCTAGTGCCCCTACCTCAGTGCACTGCAACTCACGGAACCTCCTGACTGAATATTGGGTGACCTCTGTCCTTAGTCCGGATCCCTCCAAGTTGCTCTGCAGTTGACTCTGTTATGCTGGTGTTTTCTGTTTCCATTACACTGGTGTCCACTGTTCAGGTTGTTGCCAGCACCAAGCACTCCGTGCGGGCTGCCTTATACTCACCCCACACACATCCAGCACAGGCGTCACTGTACATGTGGCCCTGCCAATAAAGGGGCCGGGCGCACGTGCCCGTAGCCAGTTCAACATGATATGTGCATGTGTCCCTGTGGTCTTGTTGTATGCATGGGGGCCCTGGGCCCTACGACATTACATTGTGCTGTGTACAGCGGATGCAGACATGTCACCGCAGGCAGCGGGCTAGAACCTGGACATGTGGCTTTGTCGTCACCCACTCAATTCGTAAGGGGAGTGGACTGTGCCGTCATACGCAGAGCCAATGTGGGTGTGTGACTGATATGTGCGTTCCCCTGGGCGTGGTTCTGTACTGGGTATGTGCATCTGCATGTGTCTCTATGGCAGTGTGGGTCTCCTTTGTGGGGTGTAGGTGGTCCCTGAAGGGTATTGGACACCCACGTATGTGTTTGAGTTCGCATTCCATGGGTTCGGCAACACCCGCACCTGTTGGGCCACCTCCTTTTGGTGTTCTGACACCTGGCATTGGGGTGCCATGTGTGGGTCGGTGAAGTGTTGTGAGCCAGCCGTGATTGCGGGTGCTTCATGCTGTGTGGTCTGTTGCAGGGGCTGGGTTCTCCTCTGAGTAGCTTGTCTGCCCTGGTCCTGGTGGTGGGTTGTGTGGGATGTCCATGGGCTGTTGTAGGGCGTCGGTGTCGAAGGTGTGGTGTTCGTCTCCGGCATCACTGATGGGTTGTCTGTTCTGACCTGCTGGAGGTGTTGTTTGTCCCTCTGCATTGTGAAGGGGAGGTGCATGTTGGCATTGTGTTGGCGCCTTGTTCTTGTCGACATGCAGACTGTGTGACAATGTACATTGTGACTGTTTGGGCGGTGGTGGCTATTTGAGTTGGGACAGTGTACATTTGGCCTACATGGCTGATGTGGGGTTGTAGCCGTAGATATGCATCTCACAGTTCCCTGCTCTGTCCAATGTGATTGTTCTGTTTCTGCGCCTGGGCGGACCCAGTTGTGTCCCCTGTTCTGCAGTGTGGGTGTTGCACTTTGTGCCACATTGTCATGGTATGTGCTGTGATTGCTATGTGTGTGTGCTGCAGTGTGCCATGGGGATGGGGGACATGTCCCTCGGTAATTGTGGGTGTGCAGTGTGCTACACCTCATTGTGCATGTGTGCCATTGTGCCCATCACCCCCCGTCCCCCCAGTCCCTGTTGGATCCTCACCCTGTTGTTGTTGTGTCAGGTCCTGTCGAGCTGTGTCCGTACTCCCTACTCCTTGCACCATCTCCATACTGATGACTGTGGCCTGGGTTTCCTCCAGCTCCTCCTGTGGCGCTGGACTGCCACCTCCTGTCGCCGTTGCTGCCTTCCTGTTGGCAGCGGGTTTGTGCCTGGTTTAGGTTGTCACGTCCTGGCGGAGCCTCTTGGCCTCCTGGATTGGCCTCCTCGGCACTCCGACTGCATTCCAGGTGGTCTGCTTGTGGGTCAGTTGCTGGCAGTGTTCTGTCACCTCCGTGACGCTGGTCTTGTTTTCCTGCGGTCTGCACCCCGTCTTCCTCTCCCTTTTCTCCTTGGCCTTCCCCGACCCCGTTGTTCCTTGCTGGTGGTCTGTGGGGGTTGTGGGGTTCGCGTTGTCCTCTGCGCTGGGTCAGGGTGCATCGATGTTGCTACGTGCTTTGGCTTGTTTCTGGTGTGTTGTTTCTGTGGTTTTTATGGTGCAATTTCCCGCCAGACGCGTGGGATTTGCAGGCCTGTGGCTGCTTTTCGCTGCTTTTTTACCGCGATTGGCCTCATCGCATAATTTCTCGCGTTTTGCATTTTTTCGGCGTGGCGTTGATTTTCACGCTGACATTTGACGCGTTATCTGGTGACTATCGCATGGTACCGCCTTGTTGTGAATTCCACGTTGACACGGGGTTATTTTCCCGCGATATTGAAAGTTGCGTTACGCTACTCTTGCGCTAGTTATCACACGTTCTTGTGAATATACCACTCAGAAAGGTCCCTTCTCCACTACTGTCCCTGCACAGAGGATGAAACTCTGATGACCCCTTATACAGACATGTAGTCACTGAATACTCATGGTACAAAAATATATATAAATGTATGGTATATAACAACGTCACTAGCACTGTGCCACTTCTGTATCCAACATATGAAGAATGTCTTTTTTGTGATATAAAATCAACTGTGATATACTAAACCATTGGTATATGTGGTTTCTTCTTCCTCTGACATTACTCTAACCCTTCGTATTGCGTTTGCGCATCCTAATATCAAGATAGACAGTACCATTCCACAGGAACCACTGTTCCTAGTCATAATGGCTTTTTTATATAAGGCTAGCAAGGTTTTGTAGCTTGCAAGCGCGGCTGGATGGTATGATTTACGCCACAGCCTCACGGATTGGTGGAGAATTTGCTTCCTTCCCCTCAGGTCCTCATTGAACACCTTAAATGCAGTTGAATTAAATTGGTTTGGTTACAGGTAAGCCATTTGTTCATAAAACAGTTGGAATTACCTTTCAGTTACTACTGAGGTCACTTTGTACTTTACTTTTTCTTACACAGCAAGGTGTCTCTAGATATCACGCTGGTACATTTCCTAGGAGGAAGGAAAAGAAGATAATATGTTTTGCAATATGGTTATAGTTTTGCAGTATTACTTACAATACACGCTTAGGGGCTTATTAGGATGGCGGGCGGACACCCTATCGGAAACGGGACTGTCCGACAGGCTGTCGGCGGCCCCTACATAGGCATTACAATGCGACCGCCACCATAGCGGTCGCAATGCCTATATTTTGTATTGCAGCCGGTGCTGCTGGCTGTCGCACATGCCGCAAGACAAAAAGGGGTCACTGCACATATCCCTGCACTACGTGGCAGTCACCATGTGGTGCCTGCCCATGGTGCAGGAATGTGTGTGCCCCCCAGGGCCCATGTCTGAGGGCCAGGAGGGAGGGAAGGCCCGCTATGGGCCTGCAAAGTCCCTTCCCGCCTGCCTTTTCATGGCGGGTTAACCAGCATGAGAAGGCGGGCGGAAAGGGACATCATGATCCCTACAGAGGTGCCTGGAAGGCACTGCCACTGTTGGAGGGATATGATTCCCCTCCGATGCACCGGCGGGCTCAAGGAGCCCATCGGATGCGTGGTGGTCGGTCTTTTCCGACTGCCAGTAAACCGACTGCCATTCTAATGTAGCGGGCGGGAAACTTGCTTAGGATGGCGGTGAGACCGCCACCGACGGCTTGTCAGTGGTGGTCTCACCGCCATCCAAATCAGGCCCTTAGTCCTGGGAGAACAGAACGGGGTTTACGGGTCCGTAAGTAGGATTCGGTCAGCGGGTCGCTCGTGACGCACCACCAGCGGCACAGAGGAGGCTGGGTGCAGAATGCCGGGACCACACAATAGCCAACGGGCTAAGCACGGTTGTTGGTTTGGGGACTGCGGGCAAGCAGGCCATCAGGTGGGTAAAACAAAAGCTCCTGGGGTCAAGGTCAACACTTTAGGGCCCAATGGCCAGCACAAGAACTACACTGCCAGGGGCATAGAGGCCGCCGGGTGTAGGATGCAGTAGTCAGGGTTCCCAAGGTTTTCTCAGTGAAGACCTTCGGTGTCGGCTGCAGATTTGGTCAGGATTCCTGGGAGGCGGTCGACGACTGAAGGCAATTGGGGTATTTGGGAGGCAACGTTCATACATGGAGTCGGTCGGGCTATTGTGGTTGGCTTCTTGGACAGCTTCGGTTAGAGAGTCGGTCGGGATGGCGCCTTCGGTCCCGGTCGGAGAGGACGTCCCAGAGGAGGGCTGCAGACTTGGTTTAGGAACTTGTAGAGGTTCAGGGATCACTGGGATCCAGGCTAGGATTGCTGGGGGCACCTCTTTCTGGTATTGGGTCAGTTGGGCTCGGGGCGCCGGGAGCGGAGTGGTGGAGACTCACACATCTGCAAGATGGCAGGGACTGAGAGTTGTGCTTCACCTCACCTCCCCCACCTGAGCGGTGGGGTCTGCAAAGGTGGGCACAACTCTCTTCCTATCTTGTTTTTCCCGCCGATTCTCCAGCCCAAAGTGGGGGTCAGAACTGGTAGGGGCTAGTTGCTGGGAGCAGCAAATGGCTGGGGTAGCTCACAAAGGCGGCAGGCCTTTGAAGCTTCCCCTTCGTGGACCCTGCCCATCCTGGGGGAGGAGGCTTGGCACCTCATCCCTGGATGTGCTTTGTTTCAGGACCCCTCAGAGTGGCAGGCTCTTGACCCAGGGGTCCAGAAACATGTCTGGTGGTGGCAGCTGGCGAGCAGCCACTCAGCCTGGTCACTAGAGTCAGGTCATTTTTCAGGGGGCATCTCTAAGATGCCCTCTGAGTGCATTTTTCATTAAATCCCACACTGGCATCAGTGTGGGTTTAATGTGCTGAGAGGTTTGATACCAAATTTCCGAGTTTTCAGTAAAGCCATCATGGTGCTGTGGAGTTCGTAATGACAACCTCCCTGACCATATACTCTTTATGGCATTACTGCACTTACAATATCTAAGAATTGACTTAGACACTGTAGGGGCACAGGCCTCATGCACCTGTAGCCTCACCACTGGTGTAGTGCACCCAGCTTGAAGGGTGGCTTACCTATGCCAGGGCAGTGGGTTGTAGGCATGGCACACAGGGATGTGTGCCATTTCGACTCTTCGTGTTGTTCTGCACCAAAACGTGCAGCCTGCAATGGCAGTGTGTGTGTGTAAAGGTTAAGGGCCTCTAAAGGTGGCACAATACGAGCTGCAGCCCTTAGAGGTCTTCCTCTGGTCACAGTGCCCTTGGTACCTATGGTACCTTTTACAAGGGAGTTACATGTGGCTAGACAGTTGGCAATTGGGTGTTGCAACAGTACAGTTTAGGGAAAGAACATAGGCCCTGGGTACCTGCTTGGCAGGAGCCCAGGGCACACTCAGTTGAAGTACATGAACATTTAAGCAAAAAGTGGGGGGGCACCATGAAAAAAGGGGCACTTTCCTACAAGGAGTAGAACGGGAGCACAACGGGAGTGGCCCTCACTGGTGCGCAAGCCGCACCTGCCTAAGGCGGGCCACCACTGCGCAACCGGAAGGTGCCGTGGCTCTAACCTTGCCCTTCCAATTCCACCGTTCTCTCTTGACTCAAAAGGTGTGAGGTATTGGGCGTAGGAGGATCGCTTCCAACCTCAGCCTGTGGTCCCTCAGCCTTCCGTTTACTCAGCTTTCGCCTGCCTAGACCTGCAGACCGCGGAGCACCCGACACAGTCGCTCTCCTCTCCCGCTTGCTCGCCCACTCGCTCGCCTCGTCACTTCCACTTCCGCTATCCAGTACATTAATCCTGAAGTAGTTATGAGAGCCAAAGAAACTGGCAGGCCCTGCCTAGAAACTTCCTCACCTTCAACAAGATGAGCTGCAGCCCCACCCATCATTCCTACCATCTACCAAATGTCAGTGTTCAGGAAGATTCTCATGGAGTTTCCAAAGGTTGCCCTGTTTCAATCTTCCCTCACTTCGTTTTCTGTGTCTTTACCCTCCCTTCACAGGAATGCAGGCAATACAATTCCACTGTTAAGGGAAGGTAACCTCAACTTCCAATTGTTGCCATGCTAAACCAAGTACATCTAAAATGGGGTCCACTAGCCCCAGTATTCAGAATCATAGAACACACACAACCATACATATGCTGTACATGAACTACACAAACTCCCACTTGACATGCACATGGAATATTGGCACAAGCTTCTGGTTTTCACTAAACAGCAGAACTTTACAAGAGAGGGGTCAGTAGACTGTGCTCTCAATGACACAGGGAAAAAAGTCTTATCACAGTATAAACACACTAAACGCTGTATGCTGCTACCACCAATATATGTGATGTACCCATAGCAAGGGCAGACGCCCATTGCCTAACATGAGGGCACACTTGGTGTGTCCCTTCAGGTCACCTGACAGGTCCTGGACCACGCTATGTCAGGGACAAGCATAGGCCTCTTAACACAAGCTAGATTAGCGTGACACCAGGGCCAAAATAAAAGTCAGGATACCAGGTTCACATGCAGTTGTGCACTCAAGGCAGGGGTGCATGCACATTTACCGTGCAGGGGACTTTCCTTAAAACAGAATGCTGTAACATTTTAAGTTGGCTATAATTTATTTCCCCTCTGCCTTGGTTTTTCAGCAATTCTGAGTACAGGGCTCAACGTGAGGACTTTGAGGACTGATGGCAAAAATCCAGTAACATGTTACAAAAATTCAAGCAACCCAGAACACCATGGCCAGGAATTACAAGGGCCTCACCCAATATCCAAAGTGAAAAGTTAGGTTTCAGTGGCCCAGTTCACAAAGTGACACAGTTCGGAGGGTACACCAGCTGATGTCTGTTCTTATAGTCGTGATTCAACAAAGAGAGACTTCTGGGGTTGGAGTTGGGCAGGTACAGTTCTTGGATGAGTTCAGTGGGAAGAAAAGAGTGTAGTGGAGATGAGAATATGGCTGGGGTACAGGGTGGGAGCCGAGTACAGAATTGGGATAGGGAGGAGGGGATGGAGTCAGTAAAGGGGCGAAATATGTGAGGAGCAAGAGTACAAGGGAGATAAGTAAACAAATAGAGGGACAAAGCAACTCACATGGTTAAAGATGACCGAGTAAGGTGGAGATTGACCAAATGAACCTATGCATTCAAAAACATTAGGCCTTTTGAGTCAAGTACAGTTAAAAAAAATGAAAATGTATCTTTACATTTTGCATGTTGGTGAAAAGACTGCAAACTGGATTTGGTATTGAGGTGAGTAAGGGGAGTGTTCCATAACAGAGTGACAGCTCCTGAAAAGGACTGGTCTGTGAGAGGCGTTGAAACTAAGACACTCCAAAAAAAGGTTTGAGAATGTTGGAGAAATATATTGGAGAATTGGTGTTGATTATTAAGTGGCCAATGTAACTCGACAAGAGTTAGAGTAATGTGATTGAATTTCATAAAATAAAGACAGACATCTAGTTGTGCATGTAGGACAGTTTTCAGTGGCAAGAGGCAGGCTTGTGATACGCTCAGAAGGATGGCATGGCTGAAGTTCATTCATGACAGTATTAAGGCATGATGTCATGTTAAGAAGAAAAGAGGCAAGAATGGCTTAATGTTTTCAGGACCAAGAGATGAAAGTTTGCCACTTTAAAGATTTTGTTAATGTGGATGGACATGGATACAGAGGAGTCAAGCGTGATGATGAGCAATGAAACAGTGTGTGAGGTTGATGGGGAGAAGTCAGCAGTGTTTAATTGTTTCAGCAGGTTAGGATTGAAAGACCTTTTGTCCTTGGAGAAGAACAGGATTCATTATTTTTTGTGGGTTGAGAATAAAGAAACCCAGCCGTTAATGTTTACAAGTACAGAACTAGTATGTCCAGCGGCGAAGAGGTTTTAAGGTAGATTTGAGTGTCGTCTGTGTATTGTTGGATGGAGAAATCTCTTTCCACCAGGGGCATAATATGGTGACCATGGGCCCTAATGCCCCCATTTCCACAGATAGATGTACCAGGTCCTCAGCAAACCTCACCACTCCTTACCCTTCCTCAGAAGTTTCCACACAAATCTATCTGCCACAGGAGGTGACAGCAGTGATATAACTTTACTAAAGATGAAATATAATGTATGTCACTGTCAGCACATCACATCTTCTTTGTTATTTGTGTTTATGGTGACTCCAGTTAGCACAAAACCATAATACATACACATTCTATTATTAAACATAATTTAATATTCTGAACACAGTTTGATTAGAGTTCCCCAACATAGTACATATGTGCCATATTTCTAGAATTGTATATTAATGCTCGACTGCCTAGTTTCCACCATCCGCAGGCGAGTTGCAATGCACTTTTTTGCCCAGTGTTGACAATGACGCTGTAATGCACAAATGTTCTCATATTCCACAGTGATTCTTGTAACGTTCACATTTGGCAATATTAGACGGTGCCCCAGAAAGTACAGATGGTTAGTTCAACCACAAAACGTCAAACGAAGGGAGAAGCACACATAGCTTTACACAAAGAAGCACAGTAACATGCAGCCAGGAACACATTGACACTGTTAAATTCAGATCCACCCAGATAGGCAGTGGCACACAAGTACCCATTTCGAAGTGCTGTCAAATATGGCTGCTAAGGGGAATGAGGCAAAGGGAACCAATATGCTTTGCCAAGACCAGTCAGTGTGTTTAAGAGTGGGAAGGTCTATTAAAACATGTCTCTTGGCTCCAGTCAACTATTCTGCACTTTGGGCGGTTGCTCCACTATGGCCTCAGAACACTTGTGTAGTAAAAAGTTCAGAAAATGTGGGGCCCCTTCACACCGTCAAGTAAACAACCAACAAACTATTTCAATAACAGGCTGGTCTCTCTTGTTCTTTTTGTTTACCTATCAATTTCTGTGAAATACTTCAATTATTTCTGGTTTGTGTGCTGCTCTATCCCACTTTCTTTTTGTTTGGCTTTTTTGTTTAGCTGTCTCTTTTTCTGTCCGTGACTCACACAATCTTTCTTAGCCCATTTCTTACAACCTTTCTTCCTCTGGGTTTCTTTATTGTAATTTCTCCATCTGTTGGAAAGTACTTACTACACACATTGTTTGTTGCCCTCAACCTCTCTTTTCTCAACCTTTTTGTTTCTTTCATACTTTCTCAATCTGTCTTTTTAATTTTTTCCCTCCATTTCGCACATGCATTCCCACTTACACTTGTCCCGTTTCCTGCTCTACCTTCCTGAATCTCTCATTCTGTATTCCTGGTCTCTGTTACCCTCTCTGCTTCTCTCTCTCATTCCTTAACATGAAAGTCTTTTCAATGCTAGCACTATTCCTTCACCCTGTCCACTTCCTCCCTGTTACTTTGCTCCCCTCTTCAGACCTTTATTCGTCCCCTCCCTTTTCTTGCTGCAACAGTTATATCTCTTCCTGCATCATCCTCTTAATGCGTTGTCTTTCCATCATTGACCTCTCTTTCTCCCCCGCATGGACCCTTCTCATCCTCCCTGAGAGAATGGGCTTGATGCTGGTCCAGTATTTTTGCTGTGCTTTCTGGGACTTGATTAGCTACTCAGCATTAAGTGGGAAACTAACTTGAGAGCTCTATTTAACCTCAGAAAGGGGAGAGGTTACTTTCCTCTCCAAGCAACTGTAACTATTCTACACCTGTTTCTCCTAAATGCTGAGGCCAAAACTGAAGCCCTGAATATGTTTCATCTTTGTTGACTGGTGTTAGTGCTTTCCTTTGTGCGAATTTGAGTATTCTTAGGTTTTTGCCCCGAGCAGGGCCTTTGAGTCGGGGAGCGGCCCCTTGGGCAAGGGTCGCTCCCCTTGGGGGATCAATTTTTTTTGTACGGGTCTGCCCCCCTTGGGGGGGGGGGGCAGATCGAATTTATATAAATTAAAATTAAGTCACTGTGAGCCCACTAGGCCACCAGGGATTATTATTTTTTTTAAATATGTTTTTGGGGAGCGGCCCCTTAGGCAAGGGCTGCTCCCCTTTGGGAATCATTTATTTTGGCCGTTTCTGCCCCCTTTGGGGGCAGATCGGTCTTGTTATTCTAGGCCCATCTGCCCCCAAGGGGGGCAGAAGCCATTAGACACCAGGGATTTTTTGTGTTGTTGGGGAGCGGACCCTTGGGCAAGGGTCGCTCCCCTTGAGGGAGCAATATGTTATTGGGGAGCGGCCCCTTAGGCAAGGGCCGCGCCCCTTTGGGGAGCATTCATTTGGGCCATTTCTGCCCCCCTGGGAGGGCAGATCGGCCCAAGTAAACAATGAATTGTATTGTATGCCCACTAGGCCACCAGACTGTCTTAGTGTTGTTGGGAGCGGCCCCTTGGGCAAGGGTCGCTCCCCTTTATGGGGTATTTATTGTGGCCGTTTTTGCCCCCTTTGGTGGCAGATCGGCAATATGTTTTCAGGCCCATCTGTCCCCTAGGGGGGCAGGAGCCACTAGACACCAGGGCTTTTTAAGTGTTGCTGTTGGGGAGTGACCCCTTGGGCTAGGGTCGCTCCCCCTTTATGAGGGTGAATTATTTGGCTGTTTCTACTCCCTGTGGGGGCAGATCGGCCTTATGCTTTTAGGCCCACCTACCACCTTTGCTTGGTTGGTGGATAGTGTGTGGACTAGTGCATTATTTGCATATTTGATTGTAATGTTTTATTTCTCCTTTTTATTCTAGTGCAAAGTTTTTGATTCTTGTTTGCGGTTTCGGCAGTGGTTGATCTGCAGTTTTGCGTAGTTGCATTTTTTTGGTAAGAAAAACATTTTTGTTGTGTTTACTCCAATGAGTATTAATGTCATGCATGAATGAATTTTTTGTAAGTGGTGTCATAATAGCAGCATATTTAGTTAGTGTTTTGTGCATGAAATTCTTTGCGATGTGTTTTGCGTTGTCTTATGTGTAATTTTCTTTTCTTTTTCTTTTTTAGTGGGATACTGTTGGTCCTTACTGTGTCTGTGCAGAGTAGGTGGTGGTGAGTCTAGCTGCTTCTGGCAAGTGAGTGGTATAGTGTTTGAGTATATAGGTCTTTGTGATAAAGCCACAATTTGTTTATTACTTATTTTACAAAGGATTTATTGTTGTTGACTTTTTTTGACAAGTTACCTTTATTAGTAATCATTATGGCTAGCCGTAGAATTACTGCTCAGCAGGTGGTTGGTATGCTTTTTGAATCTTCCTCTGAGCAGGATTATGAGACTGACAGTGCGTCTGAGGGAGAGGAGGGAGCGCAAGATTCTGGCACTGAGTTTTCTGTCCACGAGGAATCAACTGATGATGAAGCTACTCTCAGTGCGGATGAAGCTACTCTCAGTGAGGATAAAGTGCCTGTTTTAGAGGAGGACACTGATGTGCCGATGGTGCAGCAAGAGACATCGGTATTGCAGCCTGAGGCTGCAAGGCTTCCTACTGGAAGTGCTGGACTCTGGGTTGATCCATACATGGTGCAGCCGGTGTTGCCTGCATTTAGTGGGGATGCAGGGTGTAGAGTGAATTGTGAATTTTTTTTGCCTATACAGTTTTTTCAGTTGTTTATGGATGATGTATTTTTGGCTGAGATTGTTGAGCAGACTAATTTGTATGCTGAACAGTTTTTGAGGGACAACAGTGCCAGACTTAGGCCCCGCTCTAGAGCTACCGTCTTTTTAAGATTCGGCCTGTTCTTGATCACTTTGTAGATCGATTTTCAGAGATATACTCCAGGGAAAGAAATAGCTGTTGATGAGTCTTTGGTCCTGTTCAAGGGCCGTTTGGTTTTTAGGCAGTGCATTCCTAGCAAGAGGGCACGTTATGGAATTAAGACGTATATGTTGTCTGAGAGTAGGACAGGATATGTCTATAATTTCTGGGTATACACTGGTAGGGATTCCACTATTGACCCCCCTGGTTGTCCGTCCACTTTTGGAGTTTCAGAGAAAATTGTGTGGGATCTTGCTAGAGGACTGTTTAACAGAGGCCACCATTTGTACCTTGATAACTTCTACACTGCTGTGCAATTGTTTAAGTAATTGTTCAAAGTGGACACTTTTGCTTGTGGCACAATCCGCTCTAACCGTAAAGGTTACCCAAAAGAGCTTGTTTGCAAAAAGCTTCAGAGGGGACAGTGCAGTGCCTTGCGTAGTGAGGAACTGCTAGCTGTGAAATTTGTGGACAGGAGGGATGTGTACATGCTGACTACCATTCATGATGAGAGTACTTCACCTGTGACTGTTTGGGGTCGGGTTGCTGTAGTGCGCAAACCTGTGTGCATTGTAGACTACAATAAGCACAAGGGTGGTGTCGATAGAGTAGATCAGAGGTTGGAACCTTACACTGCTGTTCGTAAGGCTTACATTTGGTATAAGAAGTTGGCCATCCATCTCTTCAATTTAGCAACTTTCAATGCTTTTGTTGTGTTCAAGGAGTGTTCTCCTGCGTCAAAGATGACTTTTGTTCAGTTTCAGGAGTCTGTGATAGGCAGCCTTGTTGTTGTGGAACAGGCAAGTGCTCCTAGAGTTGGAGTGGTGGAGGATGTGGCTCGATTGAAAGATCGCCACTTTCCTGATTTAATTCCTCCCACGCCCAAAAAAACCAATCCCTGTAAGAGATGTAGAGTCTGCTTGCGAAGAGGTATGCGGAAGAAGAGTCGTATGCACTGTGCCGATTGTCCTTCTAATCCTGGGCTGTGTGTGCCCACATGTTTCAGATTGTATCACACTCAAAAGAGTTTTTGGGAGCAACCGTGAGTCTAATAGTGTACTGCCTGGTCTGTTGTGGGTTTATATAGTTGTTGTTCAGCTTCACGTTTGCCAATAGAATGATGTCTTTAGTTACTGCTGTTGTTTTTGTAGTTATAGTTTTGTATCTAGTTGCAACTGATTTGTGTTTTCTTTTTTGTTAAAAAAAATTAATGACTGTGTGCGTGGACTGGCGCTTGGCTGGCGGTGTGCATGGACTGGCGCTTGGCTGGCAGTGTGCGTGGACTGGCGCTTGGCTGGCGGTGTGCGTGGACTGGCACTTGGCTGGCGGTGTGTGGACTGGTGCTTGGCTGGCAGTGTGTGTGGACTGGCACTTGGCTGGCGGTGTGTGGACTGGCGCTTGGCTGGCGGTGTGCATGGACTGGCGCTTGGCTGGCAGTGTGCGTGGACTGGCGCTTGGCTGGCGGTGTGCGTGGACTGGCACTTGGCTGGCGGTGTGTGGACTGGTGCTTGGCTGGCGGTGTGCGTGGACTGGCGCTTGGCTGGCGGTGTGCGTGGACTGGCGCTTGGCTGGCGGTGTGCGTGGGCTGGCGCTTGGCTGGCAGTGTGCGTGGGCTGGCGCTTGGCTGGCAGTGTGGGTGGGATGGTGCTTTGCTGGCGGTGTGCGTGGGCTGGCATTTGGCTGGCAGTGTGTGAGTAGTGACTTGCTGCTGGTCATTACACACTCTGCTAGTCAAACGCCACTGCAGACACTATGTCAACCACCTGCCGGTGTGATTGTTGTGTCAGTCATGTGGGCGTATGAAAGTGATGGGCCCTTGAATGGCGCTGTCTGTTGATGTGAATGTTGTAATGTGCTGGGCCCACGGCTGGCGGTGTGAATGGTCTTGTGTGTCATGTATGAAAGGTGTGTGAATGGCCTGTAAAGAGGTTGGTGCCTTGCCGTGGCTTTACAGCTGTGAGTCATTGGTTCAGGTTTTTAACCTTTTAAATATTAACAGTGCATTTCCTTTTTGTGAAATCTCTTGTTAATAGAATTTTACGCTCTGAACCTTCACTCACACTCGTGCCAAATCCAACCAGTATGTGTGAGTACTTAAGGAATTGTTCATTTTGAAGGAATATTTGTCTTTTCTGTCTCTCTCTGCCAGGGTGTACATTGTTTCCACATTGTCTGTGAATGTGAGTGTTGTAATGTGCTGGGGCCGCAGTTGGTGGTGTGAAAGTGTGTGTCAAGTATGAAAGGTGTGTGAATGGCCTGTAAAGAGGTTGGTGCCTTGCCGTGGCTTTACAGCTCATGAGCTGTGAGTCATTGGTTCTGGTTTTTAACCTTTTAATTATTAACAGTGCATTTCATTTATGTGAAATCTCTTGTTAATAAAATATACATTTTGAATCTTTCCCTCACCCTCATGCCAAATTCAACCAGTATGTGTGTGTACTTGAGGAACAGGTGGATAGGCAGTCATATTTGTCTCATTTGTCTTTCTGTGCTAAGGTGTAGTCTGTCTCTAGGGAAAATTTACCAAATTTAGATATTTCTGTAAAGTAAAAGAAAAAAATGGGGAGTGCTGGGTGGTGTGCCTCTCATGGATCCCAACATGTTTTTTTTACTCACGCCATGCAAACCTCAAAATGTGACTATAGTCACTCATTTTCCTTGCATTACTGTGTCATAATATTCTGTTGTCAGAAAAACCATAATTTTCCTACCACCCTGCATTCCCCCCAGGTCTCCCAATAAAAATGGTACCTCACTCGCGTGGGTAGGTCAAGTACCCGCGACAGACAAGGGCCCAAAATCTATTGAGGCGACATCAAAATTACATATCGCAAAACAACCTGGTTTTGCAAGGGGGGGTCCCATGAGTTTTTGGCCCCGGGCTCGGCGGCCATCTAGGGAAACCTACCAAACCCACACATTTCTCAAAACTAGACACCCGGGGGAGTCCAGTGAGGTATGGCTTGCGTGTGTTCCCCAACATTTTCCTACCCAGAATCCCCTGCAAACCTCAAATTTAGCTGAAAAATTCACTTTTTTCTCAAATTTCTGTGTGGGAAAGTTCTGGAATCTCCGTGGATCCACAAATTTCCTCCCACCCAGCGTTCCCCCAGGTCTTTTGATAAAAATGGTACCTCACTCGCGTGGGTGGGTCAAGTACCCGCGACAGGCAAGGGCCCAAAACCTATTGAGGCGACATCAAAATTACCTATTGCAAAACAACCTGGTTTTGCAAGGGGGGTCCCATGAGTTTTTGGCCCCGGGCTCGGCGGCCATCTAGGGAAACCTACCAAACCCACACATTTCTGAAAACTAGACACCCGGGCGAGTCCAGCGAGGTATGGCTTGCATGGGTCCCCCAACATTTTCCTACCTTGAATCTCCTGCAAACCTCAAATTTAGCTGAAAAATTCACTTTTTTCTCAAAGTTCTGTGTAGGAAAGTTCTGGAATCTCCGTGGATCCACAAATTTCCTCCCACCGAGCGTTCCCCCAGGTCTCCCGATAAAAATGGTACCTCACTCGCGTGGGTGGGTCAAGTACCCGCGACAGGCAAGGGCCCAAAACCTATTGAGGCGACATCAAAATTACCTAATGCAAAACAACCTGGTTTTGCAAGGGGGCTCCCATGGGTTTTTGGCCCCGGGCTCGGCGGCCATCTAGGGAAATCTACCAAAACCACACATTTCTGAAAACTAGACACCCGGGGGAGTCCAGCGAGGTATGGCTTGCGTGGGTCCCCCAACATTTTCCTACCCAGAATCCCCTGCAAACCTCAAATTTAGCTGAACAATTCACTTTTTTCTCAAATTTCTGTGTGGAAAAGTTCTGGAACCTGCGTGGATCCACACATTTTCTCCCACCCAGCGTTCCCCCAGGTCTCCCGATAAAAATGGTACCTCACTTGTGTGGGTAGGCATAGTGGCTGCAACAGGAAATGGCCCAAATCGTACTGTGGAGACTTCAAAATTACCTATAACAAAACTACCTGGTTTTCGGGGGGGGGGCACCTGGGGTTTTGGCCCCGGTCTCGCCGCCATCTAGGGAAACCTGCCAAACCCACACATTTCTGAAAACTAGACACCCTGGGGAGTCCAATGAGGTATGGCTTGCATGGATCCCCCAGCGTTTCCCTACCCTGAATGCCCTGCAAACCTCAAATTTAGCTGAAAAAACCACATTTTCCACATACTTTTGGGTGGAATCACCGTGCCGGCACAAATGTCCTACCCCACAGTGTTCCCCTTAGTGTCCCGAGTAAAATGATACACTTTGCAAGAAAAGGGTCCGTTTTCACTGTGATAATGTGGTGTGTCCACGTTGAGTTTTGGGCCGTTTCCTGTCGCGGGCACTAGGCCTACCCACACAAGAAGTGAGGTACCATTTTTCTCGGAAGAATGTGGGGAACGCGGGGTAGGTGGAATTTTGTGGATCCACGCAGATTCCAGAACTTTCCACCACAGAAATGTGAGGAAAATGTGTTTTGTTTGACAAATTTTTAGGTTTGCAAGGGATTCTGGGTAACAGAACCTGGTGAGAGCCAGTCAAGTCACCCCATCCTGGATTCCCCTGGGTGTCTAGTTTTCAAAAATGCATAGATTTGCTAGGTTTCCCTAGGTGCCGGCAGAGCTAGGGTTCAAAATCTACAGCTAGGCAGTTTGCAAAAAAAGGGTCAGTTTTCACTGTGAAAATGTGGTGTGTCCACGTTGAGTTTTGGGCCGTTTCTTGTCGCGGGCACTAGGCCTACCCACACAAGTGAGGTACCATTTTTCTCAGAAGACTTTGGGGATCGCAGGGTGGGTGGAATTTTGTGGATCCACGTAGATTCTAGAACTTTCCACCACAGAAATGTGAGGAAAATGTGGGTTTTTTTAACACATTTTTAGGTTTGCAAGGGATTCTGGGTAACAGAACCTGGTGAGAGCCAGTCAAGTCACCCCATCCTGGATTCCGCTGGGTATCTAGTTTTCAAAAATGTATAGGTTTGCTAGGTTTCCCTAGGTGCCGGCAGAGCTAGGGTTCAAAATCTACAGCTAGGCACTTTGTAAAAAAGGGTCCATTTTCACTGTGAAAATGTGGTGTGTCCACGTTGCGTTTTGGGCCGTTTCCTGTCGCGGGCACTAGGCCTACCAACACAAGTGAGGTACCATTTTTCTTGGAAGACTTTGGGGAACGCGGGGCGGTGGAATTTTGTGGATCCACGCAGATTCCAGAACTTTCCACCACAGAAATGTGAGGAAAATGTGTTTTTTTGGACAAATTTTAGGTTTGCAAGGGATTCTGGGTAACAGAACCTGGTGAGAGCCAGTCAAGTCACCCCATCCTGGATTCCCCTGAGTGTCTAGTTTTCAAAAATGTATAGGTTTGCTAGGTTTCCCTAGGTGCTGACAGAGCTAGGGTTCAAAATCTACAGCTAGGCACTTTGCAAAAAAAGGGTCAGTTTTCACTGTAAAAATAAAGTGTGTCCACGTTGCGTTTTGGGCCGTTTCCTGTTGCGGGCACTAGGCCTACTCACACAAGTGAGGTACCATTTTTATCGGGAGACCTAGGGCAACAGAATTGTAAAGCAACTGTTATTACCTATTGACTTTCGATGCATTTCTGCCTTCCAAATGAAAGACAATGTGTAAAAAAGAAGTCATTTTGAAAAATGACCTATAATTCTCATGCTATTATGGGTACTCACAATTTCGGAAATGTGCAAATATCTACTGTTTCTAAACTCTATATTTTTCCATGTATATATTTTCCCAAATTAATTGCTATATACCCGGTACATAATGAAAAACCATTGCAAGACACTGCTCAGTTATTGGCTCTGGGTTCAGTCGGGTTCTTGGTGACCCTACAAGTCCTATATATCCCCACAACCATAAAGGTCCAGCGGATGTAACGGTATATTGCTTTCAAACAGCTGTCACAATTAGAAGAAGTTACAGGTGAAAACGTTGGCACAAATGGCTGTTTTTTTCAACTAATTTTCAATTTTTCCTAGATTAACTGTTAGTTTCTATAAAGAAACCTTGAAGGATCTACACAAAAGACCCCTTGCTGAATTCAGAATTTTGACTACTTTTCTAAAATGTATAGCTTTCCAGGATCCATTATTGCTTTCATACCCATTTCTACCATTAACTGGAAGAAGGTTGAAAGCACAAAAAATAGCAAAAATAGGCTATATCCCAGTAAAATGCCAAAACTGTGTAAAAATGTTGGTTTTCTGACAAAAGTCTGTCATTCCCTAAAAGCTGGGAAAATGGTGATTTCAGCCCCACAATCCCTTTGTTGATACCATTTGCAGGGAAAAAACCAGACGCTTTCATTTGCAGCACTTTTTTCCCATTTTTCCCCAAAAAACTAAATGTAACTGTATTTTGGCTAATTTCTGGGTCCCCTCCAGGGAAATCCACAAACCCTGGGTACCTTTAGAATCCCCATGATGGAAGAAAAGGATGCAAATTTGGCGTGGATACCTTATGTGGTCAAAAAGTTACAGGGGTCTAAGCGCAAACTACCCCAAATAGCCCAAAAAAGGCTTAGCACAAAAGGGGAAAAGGCCTAGCAGCGAAGGGGTTAAACAAAATGTTATTGTTTTCCTATAACATAAAACAATACTTGCCAAGACATAGTACGTCGGAAGCAGACAATTGTCCATGCACTGTGGTAGTACAGAGTAAACAGGTTAATGGTGTCATTCTAACATGTACAGTCCGAGTGCATAACATACTGTAACATGCCATTTGTCCTCTTCAGCAAGCAACTAATAAACCCCATCACCCAACTCCCCCAGCTTCAGTCACCCCTTGCCAAACTGTCATAGGTTGAGTTCCATAATGGCCAGTAAGATCTTGAGTTTTCCCCTGTAGTTCCAAATTCCTCCCAGGGCGCCCCATATGAGGTCAGTTACTTTCACCCTCTAAATACTCCGCTGAAAGAAGGGAGATGTGGTGTTTCTGTGCCAGCATCCGGGGACAAAAGGCTATCTAATAGATGTTCCCATGCTCTAGCCTTATCTATTGTTTCCTGCCCTCTTTTCAATTCCCGGAACAATACAGCACTCGAGTCCCGCCCATTTAACCAGTTCTTCTCGTCATTTAGTCAGTCGTGGTCCCCCAGCAGCTTTCCAATGCATTGTCAATTCTCGTTTTGCTAATACCAATGCCAGGTCAGTTAATCTAGTAGTGGTTTTGTGCTTATTCGGGCGTGGATATCCCCACAGGAGGTAGGCTAGCGGTGTGCAAGGGATCGCCCGTAGGGTGATATCAGTAACACAGTCCATTTCCGCCAACCAGAACCCTGCTGAGGAGGGGAAGGTCCAAACCATATGGAACATTTCTGCCACAAACTCCCCACATCTGGGACATGTTGCAGCAGCTGTCACATAAAACCTATTGATTAATTCATTAATTTGAACCTGGCATTGTGAGAGACGGTGGGTATGTCCGCTAGGATCTTCTCCCAGTCCTTATCAGTAAGCTGAAGTTCTAGATCCATCTCCCATTTCACTTTCAAGTCTGTGAGGGTAATATGAATGTTTGCACGTATGGCTTGTTATAAGCAAGTGACTGCTTTAACCCGACCCGCCATTGTACAGAGCAGCTGACAGCCTTGATGCGTTGCAGGTTCAGAATCTCCATTTCTCCAATGGTGCCTAATCATGGCAACCACTGCCCGGTGCAATAAGAATTGTCCACCGGAAATACTGAATTTTTGCGATAGGTCTTCAAATAAGAGCAATTGTCTGTTCCAGTAGTTGTCTCCTATACGGTTTATCCCGTAGGCAGTCCACCCTGCTATGCCCCCATTGCTCCTTTTCGGGCCACTATTTTCAACTACTTCAGAATCTGGTCCAGCGAGTAGGGCATTGGGGAAGTTCACTGTAGGCACCGTCGCCAGCTCTGCTGTATCGCCAGCAGCTCCTGGGAGGCAGCAGGCGGTCGCTGCCGGGGAGCCAAGGGGGCCTGTGATAAGTCCTGCAAGTCAGGAGGCGAGCTGATGGCGCCCTTTTCGGGGTTCATCCTACAATACATTCACTGGTTGAACCATTGCAGCTGTGCCAGCAATAAGTCTCTAGGTCTGGTGTTGCCAGCCCACCCTCCATCACAGGGCCCTGCAATTTAGATAGCACCACCCTAAGTCTGCCTGCCCTCCAGATCATTTCCACTAGTAGGAATTCCAGGTACCGGAACAGCCGGCGAGGCACCAACAGTGGCAGCATAGAGAAAAAATAAAGCAGACTTGGGAGAGCCACCATCTTATCCACCGCTATCTTACCAGCGACAGATAATGGCAATAATGTCCAAAAGTTAACACTAGTTCAGAGTGCTACAACAGCTGTCCCAATATTACCATCTAATAGGTCTTGGTTGTTATGGTACATTTTACCTCCTAAGTATTTCAGGCAGGTACGGTTCCAGGCTAGACCGCGTCCTTGCAGAGTGGAAACAGATGGGATCTTTTCCAAAGCGCTCCAATAAGTCTATTGCACCAGGCGATTTCAGTCCGATGTCTCAGAGGAACAATAGCATATCACTGGCTTATAATGCAGCATAATTGGATTGCCCTCGAACCTCCAACCTACAGTAAAAACCCCGGTGTGAGCGCTACTGGCCAGCGGCTCCATTGGAATGGCGAACAGTAAGGGGGAGAGTGGACACCCCTGCCTAGTCCCACTCCCCATGTCGTATGAGTCAGATATACTTCTGCCACTGTGAACCCGCGCTGTGGGACCCGTGTAGAGAAGTTTGGTCCAGTGTTTAAACCCAGGACTCAACCCCATTGGTGCCATAACTCAGTATAGGAAGTTCCAACTCAGGCTGTCAAAGGCCTTTTCTATATCTTTCGCCAAAACAGCTGCTGTCTGTTTATCCAAGAGATCATCATTCATGAGTGATAGGAGTCTATGGATATTGAGCGGTGTGTTGCACCTAGGGATAAATCCCGGTTGGTCTGTATGAATCAAAGTGGGCATATGGGGTAGGAGTCAAGTCACTAGAATTTTACGAAGAATTTTATAGTCCACATTGAGCATGGACAAAGGGCGGTAAGCCCTGACATCCACGGGAGGGCGACCAGGTTTTAGGAGTGGGTAAGCAGTGCACCACATGAAGACCCCGGCCGCATGGCCTGATTCTTGAGTTGCAATGTAAAATTCTACTAGTTTTGGAGCCACAATGTCCCTATATGTGGCAAAGAACTCCACGGGCAGGCCATCTGCTCCTGGCACTTTACCACATGCCATACTTTTAATGCAGCTCCTACTTCTTGAATTGTGATATCTCCCCCTAATTCATCCTCAAACCCTGCGGAAGTACCCATAGGACCCCCATGGCCAGGAAGTCCTCAAGGGCCTGAGATGGTATCTCAAGTGATGGGGCATAGAGGAATGTATAATAGTTCTGGAATCTAGTATTAATGGCATTCTGGCTATATAGAGGCTCACCGGTCTCCGATACCGCCTCTAAAATCAAGGAGCCCCTGGTATTCGGGTTAGTGAGCCACGCTAATAGGGTGCCTGCTTTATCACACTCTGCATGGGCACGAGTCAGATATTCCTTGTAGTCAAAACAGCGGAGTCTCTAAACTCAGGCTGCCAATAACTCCTTTGCCTCCACAATGGGTTCTTAAGGGCTGGATTTCCCAGTCTCCATTTCTCAAGGCCCGTAGTGCCTTTTCCTGATCTTTTAAGTCACCCACTAATGTACATCGCACCCAATACAGCGGCCCCTATTCACTGACTTAAATGCGTCCAAATCAATCAAATGGGATGTTGCAGTCACGGCACTGTCAGCAAAATAAGCACTTATGGCCTCTCCGATGTTATGTTGGAGGACCGGGTCATCCAGTGTCTCTACCTGTAATTGCTAGTCAGGATGTGTGGATGCTTGTGCTCCCAATTCAAAGAGAGTAACACTGGGTTATGATCTGATGTCGTTCGGCACAGATATTCTACGCCGTGAACCGCTCCATGGACAGTCGGGGTGCATAGGAAGGTGTCAAGACGAATGAAGTTCGTGCATGCCTGAGTAGAATGAGTAGTCTCGTGCCACAAGGTGATGACATCTCCAAGAGTCCACCAGTCCCCACTGTCGCTGCCAACTGAGAAAATGCGGTCCGTCCAGGTCACAAAGGAATCCCCCATGGGTGGATGGGAACAATCAAGGGCGGGATCAGTGATGCTGTTGAAATACCCTCCCAATAATATGGTCTGAGTCAGGTATGGTTCTAAGACCCTAGATAACTCCACAAGGAACCCTCCTTGGTCAGTATTGGGGGCATAGATGCCAGTTATTGTTAAGTCATGTCCTGCCAATCTCCCCGTAATCAAAACATATCTACCCTCCGGTTCTGCGAGTTCAGATGTTTCCTGGAAGGGTTCCCCCGGTCTTACAAACAGCAAAACGTCTCTGGCAAAGGGCAAATAAGGTGTGGCATAACCTGGCCCGCCATCTCTTGTGGAGAGCTAACCCATCAGACCTAGTAAGATGGGTTTCCTGCAATAGGGCTATGTGTGTTCCCCGTCGCTTAAGGTAAGAGTACATTTTGTTCCTTTTGAACATATTTTTAAGACCCTGGATATTCCAGGAGATTAATTTGTACCTCATGGGGGTCATCATGTGAGGGCGCTAAGGGGGGGGGGTCCATCCCAGCCCACATGACAGGGGCCCATCTTTCTGACAATGGTATCCAATAACAGCAGGCAAGGGTAACCCAAAAAAAATCCCACAAACAAATACAACCAACCCAAGTCCCAATCCCCAGGATCAGAAGCCAATGCCTCCCCAACCAAACCGGTAGGAAACCATCCAACACATTTGCATGCATTACAAGCACCACAACAATACTGAGGCACTTCCCAGCACCACAACACACATCTGAAGGAAGCAAACTGGACAATCCCCTCTAGATTGAGCCCTGCATGAAAAATAATCTGGCGTTACAGTATTGCCGTCAACATTCTACCAGCTCCCATGCATACCCAAACCAAAGCAGTTCATTCAGATTATCTCATCTGATGTGCTTGTTCAGAGTCTGTGTAATGTAGTTCACTTTCACTGTTGACAGATGGCCGAGTGGAGCCCCCTCCACTCAAGACAGCAACTACCTCCACCACCCACCGGCATTCATAGCACACTCGGGAATGAGATGGAGGCCTCCTTATTACGTTAGGCTCTTTTCGTCTTTTGCCGTCTATTCTCCTGTGCGGGGTCTCCTTCTCGCTGAGGGAGGTGGTCCATCCATTCCCATAGGGACTGTGGCGATGCAAAGATTTGCACCTCCAGGCCCATGGTCACCTTCAGTCTGGCCGGTAACAACATAGCGTACCTGAGGCCCAGTTGGCAAAGGCGTTTTTTGGCATCAATAAAAGAACCCCCTTGCTTCTGAGCATATGTGTCTAACAGAGTGCAAGACTGCAGAGGAAAGTGGTATGAAGCGATGAATCGGAGTGAATGAGACATTCCAAAGACTTCCTCTCGTGTACCTGCATTGTATAAGACACAAATTAAAATTGAGGAGAGAACAACGCAAGGAGGCGCACGCAATAAGATGTGGAGGCAGAGACATGTGAGACATGGGGACCACAGAGGTAAAGGGCGGAGTTATATGGGGTTATGTAGCCCTTAGATACATTGTCGACATTGCTAAGTCAACATGAGTTTTGCTTGCCCTATGCTGCTGCTTTTGCGCACGCCTCTGCTAAGAGTTTGTTTTCGCGTCACTTTGCCTCTGCCCTGTACATGATAACAGATTGTTTTTCACGTTCTCAGCTTTCCCTTCAATTCTGTCTGAACATAATGTGCAAGGTCGTTCAACAATGTCTCTTGTTATTCTGTTCTGGTCAGTCCCTATTACCTAGACAAAACATGTTACCAACAGCTGCAATATGGAAGAATCGAGCTTTGATATAGCGTTGTTGCATGTTTTTGAAACACACTCGAAGAAAGCCGTTCCATGGAGCTGAGCTCTGCTGTTCCTATGATGTAAACTTTTTTGCATTTAGGCTTTCAGGTAGGGGTCTGCTAATAATGCCTAGAGATCTTCTGTTATATAAAATAACTTCTTACTACCAAGGGGAGGGTGATTAGGCCCAGTTATTTTGCCTTTTTCACAGTCTTTATAAAATGACGACTCCTTTTGTATTCTATGGTATTGTAACAATGCTAATGATTCTTGCCTTATGCATTTTGCTGCTAATTGTGGTTCGCATACTGTTTTATGAATCACTATAGTCAAAATAAACATTTTGAACTTATTTAGTGACTCTGATTATTTTCATTGTGGACAAGTATGTCAGAGCGAAAGAGTGTCTTGTTCCCCCGACTCTGAGGTGAGTCGGGAGTGCTTGTGTTCTGGGTTGTCTAAACATTCGTAGCTTCTTGATATTTGTAGGAGACCAAATGAGACCCTATTGCTAGTCGGTTGGGATTTTGGGTACTAAGGTGATAGGAGGTACACCACTATTTACTGAGGTCCTGTTTTCTTGTGCATAGTTCTGTGTATGAGCAGAATCCCCGCAACATGGCGCCGCCAACGTTTGGTCTGGTTCTTATCTGAGAGACGCTTGAGTAGTGCTCGTGCTGGTCCACAATACCCTCACTTCTGTTTCTGGAGACAGCTGTGACGGAGTAACCTCCTATATTGACATTTTTATAGGTTTATTCAAGCTTGAAGTTTTAAAAGGTATTTCTTTTCTTATAACCCGTATTTGCGCTGCCACTCTTTAAGTTGTTCTACTGTCTTCTCTGTAATGGCTGTTGATATTCCGGCTCATAGCAGAGCCGCGCTGAGGGCGCACTTGACTCGTTATGCAGTCCCTGATGCTGGGGCCCTGCTTATTTTCGTGGTGGAAGCCGATCCGGCTCACCAGTTTGAAGTTTTTACTCTTGGGTCACATTACCGGCGACGGATGGAACTGAAGATATGTTTCACACATATACTGCCACTGCCGTTCCTCAGCAGTATCAGCCTTATAGAGCACTTGAGATTCCGCTTACAGCTTGGCAACACCATATTTGGTTTAATGGCGCCCTTCCTCACCCATTAACGGCAGTCCGTTTAGGCCCTTTATCTATAGATGGGGCCACATGGCCCGTTTTGGCTGGGTTTACCCCACACCCACGTGCTTTTACAACTGCGACTCTGGCAGAGCTCCGCGTCTTGCATACATCGTTGGTACGCGTATATAGTGCTGTAATACAGTACGTAACATGCACCGTCCAGCTGGGACCACCTGGCCCTGCTGTACAACCTACGGGTCCTGGTGGCGTGACCATCAGTCCCGTTATAGGTAATTCTGTCATGGGCAAGCACCCACAGAATAAGAATGAATTTCCTTATTGGCTTGCCGAGAAATTTGGACAGATAGAAGCTGTCTTTCCTAATACTACTCCTGTGGCGAAACACAGGATCTTAACTATTAGTTTACCTAAAGACTTAATTCCCGAATTGGCTGATTGTAACACCTGGGGCAGGGTGTTTGCAGCAGTATATTCTATGTGTTTCGGCACCCCCTCCATGACCGTACTTCCCTCTGTGATTAAACACGTTCAAGATGAACACGGAGCAGAAGCGGCTGTTGAGCTGGGGATGAGACAGGTGGGAGTGTTTGACGTGGTTGCTGATATGATCCTTGCGAATGTCAAGGGCGATGCCGTTAGCTTTCAAGTAGCAAACCGCTTGGAAGCGGTCACGGAGGCTGACAGACCGCGAGAATTACCAAAGATTATTGCAAGGCTTATAAAACCATAGGCCGCAATAGTCTGGGAAATAAGCCTGCGACTCAAACACAAACGGAGTCTCAAAATCAACAGAAAGCCCAGCCTGACAAGGATGGGTGCCCTATCTTTCCTAAAAAGAATTGGCAAAGAAATAAGAAACAGGGTTCCCAACAGCAGAAGCAGGGTTTGCGTGCCAGTTCACCAACCCCTGATGCTTCTGAACGTACTTATGACTTGCGCGATAGCGCTAAAATTAAGTCTCCAGATAGATTTCAGGTTCCTGACCAGCGTTCTCCTCGTTCTTTACAGGAAACATCAGGCTCACAAGCCGGTGGAGGTGATCGCCAGGATCGGGGTAGAAGTCAACCTGCGTCACAACTTCGTGAACAGCCTCGACAGTTTGAAGTCAAGGACAAGCAGGGTGATTTCGCTCGTACCCGACCTCCATTTCAAAAGAAAAAGGTTGCCGCATTGACAGCAAGATATGCCACAGACGGTGAGGACGCGACTCCTGGATTGGACTTGGGCAGTGACTATGCTCGACAGCGCGGCAGAAGTTACCATAGTCAGGGAGGCTCTACGTCCCCGTATGGATGTGACAGCAACTGACACATTTGTTACTATTGAGACTGCAGATACCCAGGTTGCCCCCCCCGGATAGACTATACGAAGTCCTTTTCCAAATTGAAGGTGATATACTGCGTCCCATTAAGGTTGTTTTCTGGGAGAATCTAACAGCTACATATGACATTTTATTGGCAGAGAAGGATTGGCCTCCACCCTTTGTGTTAGCCTCTTCTAGAGGGCAAGATGTGATACTTCCGAGTTTTTCACGTTGTGTCCCTGAGGAACAAGCGCAGGCTTTCGCAGAGGAATGGGCTTTGGCCTTAGCCCCAGCGGTGTATTGCAGTCAGGTGGGTTGGGACGTTGATTCGCCAGCTCATGAAATACCATTGCGCTCTATGCCACAACTTCAACCTCGATATCCCATCAAACGAGAAGCGAAGGCTTCGGTTTGTGACATTCTGAGACAATTGGAGTATCAGGGGGCCATTGAGTCATGTGTATCACCTATGAATAATCCTCTCTTTACTGTCCCTAAACCTGATGGTTCTTTTCGGATTGTATTGGATTATAGAAATTTGAACAGCCATTGCCGCACCTTTGCGGTACAAAACACACACAGCTCGGCGCTGGTGAATAATATTGTTCGTAAAAAATACAAAACGACACTAGACATTTCCAATGGTTTCTACAGTCACAATCTCGACCGTGCGAGTGGTGACCTGACAGCATTCAGTGCCGTCGGAAATCAGAAAAAATTTACACGATTGCCTATGGGGTATAAGAATAGCTTGGGGCATTTGCGGCGTGCATTGTGTCTTTGTTGCATGACATTTACCCTGAGGCCTTGTCGTACGTTGATGACATCTATTTGACCGACGACGACCTCGCCCCGCATCTTGACCGAGTCGACCACATAATCTTATCTTTTGCCGATTTTGGTTATAAGTTTAATTTTGCAAAGTCACACATTGCCCATCTGGCAGTGCTCTTTTTAGGCTATGAGCTCAATAACGAGGGAAAGGGTCTAGCACCTCACTTCCTAGAGAAATGTGCACATTTGGAACCACCTTCTTCTTTGAAAAAGTTACAATCCTTGCTGGGTTTTTTAAACTTTGGGAGGACCTACATTCCCGATTATGCCCAGCGTATCAAACCGCTTTATGCGTTGATACAACCTAAGTTTTCATCTGCCAGCTGGCTTCCAGAACATACTTCTGTTCTGCAGTCTCTGCAGGCGGATTTGCTTGCGACTAACTTCTTAATGACTCGTGATAACACCACCAACCTGGTAATACGTATTGTTTCAGGGGCAGTGGGTTTCACGTACTTAACGTTCAATGAGGGAGACACAATACCTATTGCATACAAATCACACTTGTACACTGCGGCTGAAATGCGTTTTTCCTCTGTTGAGAAAATCTTGACTGCAGTGCAGATGGTGATTCTAAAGGAACGCTCACTGGCGCAGGGCAAACGCATTCTTATGGTCACTCCCTTCCCTGCTATGGAAGCGGTGACTAAAGCAAGTGTACCTAACTCGAAGGCATTACACCCACGTTGGATTCAATGGGCTACTTCTTTGACGTCTTCGAATGTCACATTTGTCTTTGAACCATCTCTTCAGACTCAGGAGTTTTTACAGTATGAATTTGTTCATCCGCCTCCTTTGTCGCTTCTTCCTCTGAGTGAATACAAATGTATCATTTATACCAATGGCTCAGCGCAGCCGGCCACAGGTTCCAAACATGCTTATTCAGCGGCTTGCGCTATTGTGGCTGGCTCCATTGAAGATGGAGAGTTTAAGTCATCCATTGTGCACACTCAGGCACTAGGTGACTGTACGGCGCAATTGGCGGAGCTGCGTGCTCTTGTACTTGCTCTCGAGTTTGCTGATCCTCTTGTGAATACTCTTATTCTGATTCTTACTATTGTGTCCAGTCGTTTAATGACAACTTATTCTTTTGGTCTCAAAATGATTACTGCGATTCTAAAGGCAGCGCAATTAAGCATAAAATGCTTTGGGTTCGAGTCACAGATCTTAAACAACGTCTGCCTCTCACACATGTTATTCACACTCTTGGCCACCAACGTGTCGGAACGCACGCTCTTGGTAATACTTTGGCTGATGAAGCAGCCAAGTCTGCAGTAGCCACGTGTTCCGTAGCAGCAGTTACAAGATCTATGACTAAGATTGATAATGAGATTCTGGCAGCGGTCGCTGCAACTAGGGAGGGAGGTAATTATCCTGCGGGTTTCCCTTCCAAATACTCTTATCATGTAACTCCCGAACAGGTTCCTTATGCTACCATTCCTTCAGTTGGGGATTGGCTGATTCCCAACTCTGACCGCAGACAAGCTTTGAGCAGGGCCGCACACGAAGGCATTGCTTCGGCACATGCTGGTGTGTCGGCAACAGTCTCTATTCTTCAGCAACGTTACTGGTGGCGCGGTTTATATAAACAGACTCGTAACTATGTTCTTTGCTATGATGTTTGTCAACAAATCATGCCTTCTACAGTCCCACGTCCGCCACAAACACAGCTATGTATTTCTAATAGACCTTTTGGCTGTGTCTATCTTGATCACTGCGGTCCGCTTTCTTCTGATACTGCATACAAGTATATCTTGGTTGCGGTTGATTCGTGCACTCGATTCCTGTGGGTCTGGCCACAACGTAGTGCTGACGCTCGAAATGTCATCAGGGATTTGCGTGTCTTTATCGGGATGTTTGCCTGTGGTACCTTCCATTCTGACCAAGGTCCAGCGTTTGCCTCTAAGGCTTACAAGGATGCGATGAAGTCGTTGGAGGTACAGGTGCAGTTTTCGTCTCCATACAGGCCTGAGGGCAATTCAGTTGTGGAGCGAATGAACCGTGACTTAAAGCAATCCTTGACAGCTAGAGTCTTAGGTACTGGCAGGGACTGGCTGTCCCACTTGTATGGGGTCCAACGTGCACTAAATAATCTCCCTAGAAGATCTCTGGGTGGGCGGACCCCTTACGAAATGCTCTTTGGCTTTCACATGTTTGTTCCTGATCTTGATGGTCTGGACATTGTGGCGGCTGCCTCTAAGTTTGATGTAGATAATCATTCTGCTATGTTACAGGATCTACAAAAGACACGTGATACTCTGGCAACTGAGCATTTACCATCTTCGCCTGCTGATGCACAACTGATTCCTGTTACCGGTTGGCTTCCTAAAGTTGGAGATCTGGTGCGGGAGAAGATTGAAAACAAAAAAGAATTTGGTCCCTCTTACCGTGCTCCGGTTTCAGTACTTGGACTGAAGGGTACTCGTACTGTCATTCTACCACCATTGCTAGGTCGCAAAGACAACAGATACATCTCAGTGGACAATGTCAAGTTACACCGTGTGGCCGATTCTGAATAGTGTGACACCTGCAGTTTCATGCAACGCAATATCCCTAGCACCATTAACTTTGTCATCACCTGCTGCTACAAGAATGTCTGCTCATATGATGGACACTTTAATTGATCTTCAGCCTTTGCGACAATCCTCTTCTGCAATGGATATTGTGTGCCCTTTTCCGGAAATTGATTCCGTGAGTGGGATGCCATCTAGCCCACGAGTACGAATGGACGATTCGACGCTTTCACCTTTGCTTGCAAGTCCAGTGAGTGCCTGTGATGGAGAAACGGCACACCTTTCTTCTGCCTCGTCCTCCTCATCATCCAGTTTGTCTGATGCACCTAAGTCTAAGTTGCGTATTTTTTACTCCTGGTTCAAAAAGACATACTTCATTCCCCCATGGACCTACATTAGGTTGGTGCTTATCCTGATATTCCTCTTCATGTCAATTGGTTTTGTGACAGTATTCTTTTTACTTATAAATGGCCATTATCTCCCTGAACGCTCTGCAGTAAAAATGGTCGATGGAACTTTGGCTCCTCACACATCGTCCCATATCATGAAACGTGACCAGTCTTTTGTGAATATTTCAGCTTTCCCAGTTCCTGATGGCATCGTTTGGGAGAAAGTAGCTTATGAAATCCATGGGCCGACTGAGGTCCTTCGTGTTCCATACGTGTTTCGCGTCTCATTAGGAGATGTGGTGACACGGGACATACATTCGGGTGATTGGGATGTGCAGGCAGTTCATGCATTGTTTTCAGATTTAAAATATTATGCTGCCTTTGATGCTGAAGATTTGTATTTAAATTCTGCCAATTATGGTGATCTCTTTTGCTATCAACATTATGGGCATCATTTTTTACACAAAACAAACACAATGAGACCTGTTTTTAATTTCACCCATTGGGAACATTGTCCAACTCCCTTAGAAGGGAGTTCTAAAACTCTTAGAAATAAGTTCACCTATTTTTCAGATTATGATTTGACTAATCCTATTTTTTTCGGCTTCAGAACTCCCCTACATCTAAGTACCTGTTATCCCACACTAAACTAATTTACGCCAACTCGTTTAGAACACAGTTGGCCACACACGGTTATGACCATTGGAAACAGACTATAGATTTAAAATCAATCTGGGGCACAAAGCCATGGCAGGTTCAGGGCACTGAGGCATTACATCATGCCTGCCTGATCCCGACTCAATATCTATTTTTAAATAGAACAATTTACCAAACATCCTGCTATGGCCTTGCAACTGTCAAAAACCTAAATACCCCCCCCATTCCTTCATTAGCTGAATATGACAATTGGCGGTTACATAATAACTACACCATTGAGACTTTGCAGGCTCTCCTTCAAAATGCCTCCTTTAATGTTTCTGAGGTTGATTCATTAGGATGGTTGTTGTGGCAAACTAATGCTAATGCATGCCAGTTGCGTTTCTATAATGTTACACCTGGTTTCATTCAGACTAAGCCTGATCCTCGTTATCCACTTCATCATTCTGTGACTACATACTCGGTAGGTAAATTGTGCCAGCAGTGGCTAGAACACTCTACCCTGGCATCTGTCAAACAGCATCTTTCCATCCTATCGAATGATATAGATTTGGCTGATTTTTTCCTAGGCCCACATAATCCGAGGGCCAAGCGTTTTCTTTATGCCTCTTATAATGAAATTTGGAAACTTTCACAGATGGAAGCTGTTGGAAACGGGGTTACCGAGTCCGGCACGGTAGCATGGCGCGAGGCGGGAAAGCACCCGAAGGCAATGTGTAAGGCAGTTGTGCAGCACACACTCACTTGGACTCAGTAATGCGGACGCAATAACGGGACACCACACCAGGCATGTAGATTAAAAACAAGTTCTTTTATATAAATCAATGCAGCATCAGATGAGGCAGATTAATTCAGGGCAACATTTCAACTCCTTGAAATACTTAATTAGTGCGTCATCTCACTAAAGCACCATAGCTCATCAACATTGTAGGCCACTAACAGGCCGCAGGAATCATCTCCTAAACGTAGCACCAATAATGATTACAGGGTGCAGGAATAAAACATGGGCCTAAAACATGCAGTTCACCTCATGAATATTCAATCACTTGTAAATAGGCATTTTACGTTACACTTCAAACAGGGCCTGCGTTAATCTAGGCGCGCCCATAGGCAGTACAGTGGGCGTCGCAAATCCGGTACACCTGCAACACAAAACACTTCAACTCTTGGCGGTGTACACTTCAGCTCAATTCAGTTAAGCACCTTTACACTAGGCAAAGACATTTCATTAGTGCGGATCTGCATTAGGCCTAAACAGTGATTAAAGCAGGCGTAACAATTAGGCTAGTGAATAGCTTAGGGAACCCCTCAACATGTCCTTCTCTCTGGGGCTTACCTGTTAATTAGGGCTTCTGTGTCTCTCAGGGGTACTCAGGGGTTAATGTAGGCCAGGCCCACTCCTCTCTGGGGCCTCGCCTCGTGGGGATAGTTAATCCTTGCTTCCCCCTTTGGAATACCAAGTTAGTGTTGCCCCCGGCCCCCAGTGGCATTTCTGTGGGCCCTAGGGGCCTCCTGGGCTCACCTGCGGGGATTTTGGTGGTTGCTCTCCTAAGCGACTGGCTTCTCTCCGAGCCGGCCCGTGTTTCGTAGGGCGGGGCCCGGACTGGGTCCTGCGGCCTTCCGGCCGGAATAGCGGGACGTGGGGGGGCCGGTATCACTCTCCTCCGGCCCCCGTGATCAGCGGAGCAATGCGGGGAAGGGAGCGGGAGCCGGCAGTCCTCTCCGGCCGGCTTCCCGCCTCCCTCTGCCTACGCGCGGACTCTCGGCGGCTTCCGTCGGTGCTGGGGGCGTGGCGGGAGTCGGCGCCCAATCGCTGTGCGGCCTTCCCGGGGGCGCGGCCGATGACGCGGTCGGCGTCCCCGGTCGCGTAGCAACGGCGTCGGTGGGGGCTGAAGGCCTCGATCTTCCTCCTGGGCCGCGGCGGTGATTTCCAGGCCGCAACTTCTTCGGCGGGGCTCCCGGGCCCGGCGGTGATCCTCAGGCAGCTCCGGACCCTCGGTGGGGGCGCGGACGGCGCACCTCACCTCCCCGGCCTCGGGGAAGGCCACGCCCACCTCGGCAGTCCTTCACACGCGGCGACGGCCGAGCGCAGATCCCAGCCACACGGTCAGTGGCTTGAGGGGATCGATTCCTCCCACGTGGAGGCACAGCGCAGGGGTGCGCTGGAAGCAAGTTGGCAGGGGCTGATCTAGAAGTGCTTTGGGCAGCCCAGCAGCAGGGCAGCACTGCGTCAGCTAGGAGTGGATGGGGTGAAGGTCTAGCGCTTCAAGGCACGGCGCTTTACCTGGTGATCCCCAGTTTGGCAGTTCAGGTTTCTGGCCTTGCTGGTCTGTCAGGCCTTGCAATTTAAGGTTACTTGCGGCAGTTCTTTGTTGGTTGCTTCTTGGGGTTTCTCCGTATGGGGGAGGGAATGAGTTGGTGGTTCTTGGGGTGCTGGATGGTACTTCCCAGCACGCTGAAGATGGTTCCCTGGGTCCCCTCACGCTGGGCAAGGTCAGTGGGTGGTGGGCGTTCCTCAGCTAACTTATTACAGCAGTGCCTTAGCCCTGTCAGTAGCAGTAGTGTAGGTCTCCCCCTAGGCCCTAAAGCCTGTACTCCGGCAGAGGTTCTCCCAGGATCAGTGGTGCCCCAACTGACTAAAAGATTTCCCTCCAAACCTCTTATACCCCTAGGTCAGGTGACCCTCCTAAAGGCGGCAAAACATAACTCCTCCCACAGCCCGGAAGGTTCTGGAACCTTCCACCATGTCTGGCTATGTGGCCCAGAGGCGGGACGGGATGGATACTGTATCCCTATGTCCCAGCCTGACCCTGGCTACTAGTGTGTGTATGTGTGCAAGGCCACTCTGCAGTAGCAGGGGCCTGTGGCAGCCATCTTGGGTGAGAGAGCACCTGCACCTCAGCACTGGTTGGCAGTGGTAAGGCGCCCGGAGACCTAGGTCCAGTAAAAATACGGTGGCAAAAATGAGGCGCAAAAGGGAAAAAAACAGGGCAAGACCACCCTAGGGCTGACAGGTCTAACACGCGTCCCCCCAGCCGAAAGAGGGGAGAGCTTCCCAACCTCTAGGGAGTTCTCATCGCTAAGGCGGAAAAACCGGGAGAGACCGTCAGCGTTGGCGTGGTCTACACCGGGTCGATGTTCCACCCGAAAGTCCATCCCCTGGAGGAAATGGACCACCTCAACAATTTGGGGTTTTCGCCTCTCATCTGCATGAGCCAGCGAAGGGGTCTGTGGTCGGTCTGGATCAGGAAGTGACAACCAAAAAGGTATGGCCTCAACTTCTTTACAGCCCAAACCACGGCAAAGGCTTCTCTTTCGATGGTACTCCACCGCTGTTCCCGGGAGAGTAGTCTTCGGGAAATGAAGGCCACTGGCTGGTCTTGGCCATCGTCATTCAGCTGCGAGAGCACAGCTCCTATGCCATGCTCAGAAGCGTCTGTCTGCACGATAAATTCCCGTCCAAAGTCTGGAGTCCTGAGCACCGGTGCGGTGCACATCGCACGTTTGAGGGTCTCAAAGGCTTCCTGGCAGGCAGCCGTCCAGATGACTCTGCGTGGCTGCTTCTTCGAAGTCAACTCCGTCAAAGGGCCCACAATGGTTCCATATCCCTTGACGAACCGGCGGTAGTATCCCGTGAGGCCGAGAAAAGCCCGGACCTCTGTTTGGGTCTTTGGGGGCTCCCAGGCCAAGATGGTCTCGATCTTGGCTTGGAGGGGTTGCACCTTACCCCCGCCCACCAGATGTCCCAGGTACACGTCAGATCCCTGTCCAATCTGGCACTTGCTAGCCTTGATGGTTAGACCAGCCCGTTGCAGAGCCTGTAGCACCTCCTGGAGATGCTCCAGATGGTCCTCCCAGCTGCTACTGAAGACAGCTATGTCATCCAGGTAGGCAGCAGAGAAGGCCTCTAGGCCAGACAGCACCTGGTTCACCAACCGCTGGAAAGTGGCTGGAGCATTTTTCAACCCGAAGGGCATCACCCGAAATTGAAAGTGGCCCTCGGGGGTGGAGAACGCAGTCTTCTCCCTTGCTCCTTCCGCCATGGCGATCTGCCAATAGCCTGACGTCAAATCGATGGTACTCAGATACCGGGCTGCTCCCAACCGGTCAATGAGCTCATCTGCCCGAGGGATCGGGTGAGCGTCGGTCTTGGTTACTGAGTTGAGTCCGCGGTAATCCACACAGAACCGAAGTTCTGGTGTGGTGCCCGGTGGGGCCACTTTCGGCACCAACACCACCGGACTAGCCCAAGGGCTACTGGAAGGCTCAATCACCCCCAGTTCTAGCATCTTGGTAACCTCACCCTGGATACTAGCCTTGACCTTATCGGACAGCCGGTAAGACTTGGTTTTTACTGGCGGACTGTCCCCTGTGTCCACATCATGGGTACACAGGTGCGTGATCCCAGGCGTGAGGGAGAACAACGAGGCGTACTGCCCCAAGACCTGGCGGCAGTCCCTCTGTTGCTCTGGGGTCAAGGATGGGGCGAGGACCACTCCCTCTACCGAGCCATCCTTCTCATGGGCCGCCAGAAGGTCTGGAAGAGGCTCACTCTCCTCCTCCTCACTTCCATCTGTTATCATCAGGAGAGTGAGCTCTGAACGCTCCTGGTGTGGCTTCAGGCGGTTGACGTGGAACACCCTGTGGGGTTGACGGGGGGTCTTCACATCGACGACATAAGTGGTCTGGCCTTTCCTTTCCAAGATCTCAAACGGTCCAGTCCACCGGTCCTGGAGGGCGCTAAGCTCTCCTGGCTCCATGACCCACACCTTCTGTCCAGCGTCCAACTCTACCGTCCGAGCGTTCCGGTCATACCATTTCTTCATGACGGCCTGACTAGCCTCTAGGTTGTCCGAGGCTTCCTTCCACAGCTTGGCCACTTGGCTGCGGAATGCCAGCATATAGCTGACCACATCACGGGGAAGCTTCGAGGAAGACTTCTCCCACCCCTCCTTGACAAGACTGAGGGCCCCCGAACGGGGTGGCCATAGAGCAGCTCAAAGGGGCTGAAACCGACCCCCTTCTGCGGCACCTCTCGGTAGGAGAAGAGCAGACAGGGTAAGAGGACGTCCCACTTCCTTCTCAAGTCCTCGGGTAGGCTCCGGATCATCCCCTTCAAGGTCTTATTGAAACGCTCCACGAGCCCGTTCGTCTGGGGGTGGTAAGGAGTGGAGAACCGGTAGGTCACTCCACACTCCTTCCACATGGCCTGCATGTAGGCCGACATGAAATTCGTGCCCCTGTCTGACACCACGACCTTGGGGAATCCCACTCAGGTAAAAATCCCCATCAGGGCCCGCGCCACCACCGGTGCAGTGATGGTCCTCAGAGGGATTGCCTCTGGGTACCGGGTGGCGTGGTCCATCAACACCAAGATGAACCTGTGTCCCGCAGAAGTCGGCGGGTCCAACAGCCCGACAATGTCAATCCCTACCCGCTCAAAAGGGGTACCGACAACCGGGAGAGGTTCCAGAGGGACCTTCACTTTAGTCCCTGTCTTGCCGCTCGCCTGGCAAGTGGTGCAGGTCTTGCAGAAAGTGTCAGAGGTGACGCGCATCCTGGGCCAGTAAAAATGTGGGACCAAACGCGCAAACGTCTTGTCCTGGCCCAGGTGTCCTGCTAGGGGTATCTCGTGTGCCAACTCTAGCAGAAAGGCTCGGTAGCATTGGGGGACCACTACGGCCCTTGATGACCCATGCACCGGAGCCTTAGGCTCACTGTAGAGGAGACCATCCTCCCAGTAGACATGGTAGTTACCAGTCTCTGTTCCAGTTGCTTGGGCTTCGGCCTGCTGCCGCATGCCTTCAAGCGTAGGGCACTCCTTCTGCGCCCGGCAGAATTCCTCCCGGGTAGGCCCTCCTTCCACCTGCCACTCTGCAGGAGTCGGCAGGTCCCCTCCGGGAACACCATCCACCTCAGCGGACTCCGGGGTCACCTCCCAGGGCTCCCCATCCATCTCACCGGGTGTTTCCTCCTGGACATCTCCTCGTCCAGCAGTGGGCTGGGCCATTATTTCAGGCTCCAACCCGGGCTGAGTTCCTTGTCGGGCAGCCATGGACCGCGTGACGACGCAAGTCCATCCTGGTAATCCCAACATCTCAGCATGGGCATTGAACTCTACCTCCCTCCAGGCAGTATGTTCCAAGTCGTTTCCAAGCAGACAGTCAACTGGCATGGCAGGGCTCACCGCAACCTTCAACAGGCCTGAGACTCCTCCCCACTCAAAGGGAACTTGGGCCACGGGGTAATGACCCAGGCTATTATCAGCCATAACAACCGGGTGGAATACCTCAGGAATCACCTGCTCTGGGGACACCAGCTGACGTCTTACCATCGTCATGCTGGCACCTGTGTCCCTCAGAGCCTCCACCTCCTCCCCGTTCACCAGGACCCTCTGCCGATACTTGGCAGTGTTCGAGGGTACCTGAACCCGTGGGATGATCCCTCTATCCCCCAGGGAAACTAAGGTCAAGCCTGTCCACTCACCTCCCCTACCTAGGGACAACTCCTCCCCAAGCGCTACACTGGCCACCCCGGGGCTCTTACCTCCTGTGGCGGCTGGGGTTCTCTTGCGACACTGGGGATCCCCCTTGTAGTGTCCAACCTCCCCGCACTCGTAGCACCGGACAGTTCTGGGCTGCTGACTCCTGTCAGGGTAAGTGGGTTTCTGGAATCCAGATTGGGATGGGGAACCTACCTCTCTCCCAGGCGGTCTATTTTGGGGGCCTTTAAAGAACTCCCTCCTTTTATCTCCCCCCTCTTTCTTCTGGGGGAACCCCTGTCCACCTTTCGGGGGGTCCGCCCCGGCTCCCTTGTGGGACACCCGAGTGCTGACCCACGTGTCTGCCTCCTCTGCAAGCTCCCGCGGATTGGTCAGCTTGCGGTCCACCAAGTACTGGCGCAGCTCCGGAAAACATTTCTCTAGGAGGTGCTCTCTCAAGAACAGGTCGTACAGCCCTTTGTAATCATCAATGTTGCTGCCACGCACCCAACCCTCCAATGCCTTCCGGGCATAATCAAAAAAATCCACCCAGTTCTGTGTGGGAAGCTTGTGGCTGTTGCGGAACTTTTGGCGGTACTTCTCTGGGGTGAGGCCAAACTTCTTAAGCAGGGCCTCCTTCATGATAGGGTAGTTCGTCTGATCCCCCTTGTCCAAGGTCAAAAGTGTGTCCCTTACTGGTGGAGGTATGTACCTGTAGAGACCTCCCCCCAGTAGCTCTCAGGAACCCTATGGGCCACCAAAGACACCTCGTACGCCGCCAACCACTTATCGATGTCATCTCCCACACTAAAACTGGTTATCACCTCTCTAGGTAGATAGAACTTGGGCTCCTGGGGAACCTCAGCAGGTACGCTGCCACCATTCAAGTTGCCCTGCATCTCCATCTGCAAGGCTCGGAGCTCTAATTCCTTCAGGCTAAGCTCATGCGCAAGCTTCCTTTCTTCCATGGCTAGCCTTGCCTGTTCTCGCTTCCCTGTCTATCCTAGCAAGTTCTAACTTCAATTGCCTCTCCTCCCTCCTGTCCTCAAATTCCTCTGCAGACAAACTCCCCCTGACGCACTACTGCCTGCCCTGGAACGTCTTCCTGGCAACACATTCTCGCTAACGTCAATGTGCAGTAGGTCCAGTTCTCCTGGGTCGTCTGCCTCCCTCTGCTCCTCGTCCCCTCTTCCTCCCGGGTGGGCCATTACCCATGCCCTCAAAGCTTTCTGAAGCTCCTCTTTCCTGGCGCCTCGCTTGACGGACACCCCCTCTCTAGACAGAACTCCTTGAGCTGTGCCACCGTATACTTTTCTAGGGTGGCCAACTCAAACTCCATCCTGCTAGGTGGGGCCCCAGACAATTTAGAGAAAGGGTTCTAGACTGTAGGTAGCAGGTCTAACGCAGGAATGTACACAATCAGGCAATCACAAAAGAATTCTTAGCACTTGCATTTATAATAGGTGTCCAATTGCGGCGCACACTGAGTCACTGTAGGGTGCTGCACAAACACCAGTCCTTATCCCACCGCTGAACACCAATGTTGGAAACGGGGTTACCGAGTCCGGCACGGTAGCATGGCGCGAGGCGGGAAAGCACCCGAAGGCAATGTGTAAGGCAGTTGTGCAGCACACACTCACTTGGACTCAGTAATGCGGACGCAATAACGGGACACCACACCAGGCATGTAGTATTAAAAACAAGTTCTTTTATATAAATCAATGCAGCATCAGATGAGGCAGATTAATTCAGGGCAACATTTCAACTCCTTGAAATACTTAATTAGTGCGTCATCTCACTAAAGCACCATAGCTCATCAACATTGTAGGCCACTAACAGGCCGCAGGAATCATCTCCTAAACGTAGCACCAATAATGATTACAGGGTGCAGGAATAAAACATGGGCCTAAAACATGCAGTTCACCTCATGAATATTCAATCACTTGTAAATAGGCATTTTACGTTACACTTCAAACAGGGCCTGCGTTAATCTAGGCGCACCCACAGTCAGTACAGTGGGCGTCGCAAATCCGGTACACCTGCAACATAAAACACTTCAACTCTTGGCGGTGTACACTTCAGCTCAATTCAGTTAAGCACCTTTACACTAGGCAAAGACATTTCATTAGTGCGGATCTGCATTAGGCCTAAACAGTGATTAAAGCAGGCGTAACAATTAGGCTAGTGAATAGCTTAGGGAACCCCTCAACATGTCCTTCTCTCTGGGGCTTCCCTGTTAATTAGGGCTTCTGTGTCTCTCAGGGGTACTCAGGGGTTAATGTAGGCCAGGCCCACTCCTCTCTGGGGCCTCGCCTCGTGGGGATAGTTAATCCTTGCTTCCCCCTTTGGAATACCAAGTTAGTGTTGGCCCCCGGCCCCCAGTGGCGTTTCTGTGGGCCCTAGGGGCCTCCTGGGCTCACCTGCGGGGATTTTGGTGGTCGCTCTCCTAAGCGACTGGCTTCTCTCCGAGCCGGCCCGTGTTTCGTAGGGCGGGGCCCGGACTGGGTCCTGCGGCCTTCCGGCCGGAATAGCAGGACGTGGGGGGGCCGGTATCACTCTCCTCCGGCCCCCGTGATCAGCAGAGCAATGCGGGGAAGGGAGCGGGAGCCGGCAGTCCTCTCCGGCCGGCTTCCCGCCTCCCTCTGCCTACGCGCGGACTCTCGGCGGCTTCCGTCGGCGCTGGGGGCGCGGCGGGAGTCGGCGCCCAATCGCTGTGCGGCCTTCCCGGGGCGCGGCCGATGACGCGGTCGGCGTCCCCGGTCGCGTAGCAACGGCGTCGGTGGGGGCTGAAGGCCTCGATCTTCCTCCTGGGCTGCGGCGGTGATTTCCAGGCCGCAACTTCTTCGGCGGGGCTCCCGGGCCCGGCGGTGATCCTCAGGCAGCTCCGGACCCTCGGTGGGGGCGCGGACGGTGCACCTCACCTCCCCGGCCTCGGGGAAGGCCACGCCCACCTCGGCAGTCCTTCACACGCGGCGACGGCCGAGTGCAGATCCCAGCCACACGGTCAGTGGCTTGAGGGGTCGATTCCTCCCACGTGGAGGCGCAGCGCGGGGGTGCGCTGGAAGCAAGTTGGCAGGGGCTGATCTAGAAGTGCTTTGGGCAGCCCAGCAGCAGGGAAGCACTGCGTCAGCTAGGAGTGGATGGGGTGAAGGTCTAGCGCTTCAAGGCACAGCGCTTTACCTGGTGATCCCCAGTTTGGCAGTTCAGGTTTCTGGCCTTGCTGGTCTGTCAGGCCTTGCAATTTAAGGTTACTTGCGGCAGTTCTTTGTTGGTTGCTTCTTGGGGTTTCTCAGTATGGGGGAGGGAATGAGTTGGTGGTTCTTGGGGTGCTGGATGGTACTTCCCAGCACGCTGAAGATGGTTCCCTGGGTCCCCTCACGCTGGGCAAGGTCAGTGGGTGGTGGGCGTTCCTCAGCTAACTTATTACAGCAGTGCCTTAGCCCTGTCAGTAGCAGTAGTGTAGGTCTCCCCCTAGGCCCTAAAGCCTGTACTCCGGCAGAGGTTCTCCCAGGATCAGTGGTGCCCCAACTGACTAAAAGATTTCCCTCCAAACCTCTTATACCCCTAGGTCAGGTGACCCTCCTAAAGGCGGCAAAACATAACTCCTCCCACAGCCCGGAAGGTTCTGGAACCTTCCACCATGTCTGGCTATGTGGCCCAGAGGCGGGACGGGATGGATACTGTATCCCTATGTCCCAGCCTGACCCTGGCTACTAGTAGGTGTATGTGTGCAAGGCCACTCTGCAGTAGCAGGGGCCTGTGGCAGCCATCTTGGGTGAGAGAGCACCTGCACCTCAGCACTGGTTGGCAGTGGTAAGGCGCCCGGAGACCTAGGTCCAGTAAAAATACGGTGGCAAAAATGAGGCGCAAAAAGGGAAAAAAACTTGGCAAGACCACCCTAGGGCTGACAGGTCTAACACGAGCCGCCTTCCGTCTGCGTCAAATTGACCAGGCAAACTTGGAAAAAGTCCTTGCTGCATTAACACGCTTTCTTCATGCATTTACACCTTAGACAATATTGTTTCTTCTGTGATAGATATTGTGCAAAGTGATGTTTCTGTGTTATATCATGGTCAGAATCAGTTAAGGTTGGTCATGCAATTTGCTTGGACGTTGCAGACACTGAAAATGGGTAAAGTGCTTTGGGATTATTTGAACGCCACTGCTTTATTTTTGTCTTTTAACCTGACTGATAAACAAAAGTTTATGTCCATGAAAGATGCTGTATACACGCTGTTACATATTGAACAATTGGAGCCTTTGCCGTTCTCCGTAGCAGAAACGGACTCTGCTGTTTGGTTAATTCATGGCGTTATCACTTTGCCCTTTTCGCTTTTTCAATTTAAATCATGTATGCAACACTTTCCTGTTGGCCGCTTTGAACGGCTTGGCAGTGCTTTTCTGCATGAATAATGGGTCCTGCCCTTTACTTATCGGTGTTTGAGGGAGGATAAAGAAGTTTTCCTCACAGGGGAGGAGTGTGATTCGGTAGTGGGTCACTCTCTTGTGTGCAAACACGTTAAGTTGCACGGCGAGTGTAACGTGTCAGCGCCCAATCTCGCTTGCTTTTTAAAAGGGACCCCAGTACCATCCGTCACGGCTGTCTTTACATTGCTGACTAACGGCAGCTATCTCATTTTAAACAATCAAGACTGCTGTGGTTTGCGGGCGAGTGTCCCATACTTGGTAAATGTTTCCCAGCGCGTAACTTGCTGTAGCAATGTCCTTTTCCCGTCCCCGCAAGGGAGTTTAGATTCTTCGCTTTGGCATTCCATTCCGACTTTGAAAACAGAGTTCAACAAGTTGAGCAGGCTCAAAGCCCTTTTATTCCAACAGGAGGTGGCCCTCACTTCCGCACGTGAAACATTCAGATTGCAGGTGGCTCGGACCTCGAGTGAGATACAGTCGCTTCTTAACACTAACCTCCCACTTCATTTTTTACGGAACTAATTCACCAAATATTGAATGCATCTGATACGACAGGCCTTGCCCATTTTTTTTAAATGTGTGGGATCTGGCCTGGTCTCTTCCTTTCAAACTATATTCGGGGTAATACCGGCTTTTATTCATTCTATATTTTCTAGCGTTTTCGGAGGGTTTCCCTTAATATTGGCACTGGCAGCTGGTGTCCTGCTTCTCCTCCTTGTGCTTCGTAATGGCTGCTCACTCTGTGGCTCTGCACAGGCCGGCCCAGCTACAACTGTGCCGTGATCGTCTGTATGAGGCTTTTGGATGCTTACCTTTAGCAACGCTTGCCGATAGTTACGACTTGACATTTCGCTTTGCCTATTTTACTTGCGTGCAGCCAGTGCTTCATTGCAAAATATGTCATTTCTCCTGGGCGATGGAACTTTGCTTATTGAACACGTGGTGTCCAATCCCTGATTTCAGCCGGTTGATGTGTCCCTTAGAGGCGCATGACGCTGCTTGTTCTGTGGATGGTCAAATGACGCGTGCAGCTTTACTTGGAAACTTGGATCAATGGGATATCTGTGCGGCTGCGCAGAATTTCCTACAACGAAGTTTCATTGAATGTCACGCCAGTATCCCATTTATACTTTTGGATGCTCCTGCTTGTGAGGAACATGACTGTTCCTTCGACTTACTTAATTGGATGTCATCGCTTTTTTCTACCAATGAGAAAGATGAACTATTGGAAGGAATTGCATTCCTTTGCACCCAAACCTTCATGGATTGACTACTTGTGTCGTCCCTGCTTCGCTGTCTGGAATACAGATATTTTTTTTCTTTTCAAGCTCAAAGTACTTTTAGCTTTTTCTTCGAACTTTCCCTTTTTCACCGATTTGTTTTTTTTAGAAGGTCCCTCATCAATATTTTAAACAATGCCTGATTTTTTAACTCTGTTTTTGTTCTTCTGTCTATGTCCTACTGATTTACCAGGGGGAGGGTGTTATATGGGGTTATGTAGCCCTTAGATACATTGTCGACATTGCTAAGTTAGCATGAGTTTTGCTTGCCCTATGCTGCTGCTTTTGCGCACGCCTCTGCTAAGAGTTTGTTTTCGCGACACTTTGCCTCTGCCCTGTACATGATAACAGATTGTTTTTCACGTTCTCAGCTTTCCCTTCAATTCTGTCTGAACATAATGTGCAAGGTCGTTCAACAATGTCTCTTGTTATTCTGTTCTGGTCAGTCCCTATTACCTAGACAAAACATGTTACCAACAGCTGCAATATGGAAGAATCGAGCTTTGATATAGCGTTGTTGCATGTTTTTGAAACACACTCGAAGAAAGCCGTTCCATGGAGCTGAGCTCTGCTGTTCCTATGATGTAAACCTTTTGCGTTTAGGCTTTCAGGTAGGGGTCTGCTAATAATGCCTAGAGATCTTCTGTTATATAAAATAACTTCTTACTACCAAGGGGAGGGTGATTAGGCCCAGTTATTTTGCCTTTTTCACAGTCTTTATAAAATGACGACTCCTTTTGTATTCTATGGTATTGTAACAATGCTAATGATTCTTGCCTTATGCATTTAGCTGCTAGTTGTGGTTCGCATACTGTTTTATGAATCACTATAGTCAAAATAAACATTTTGAACTTATTTAGTGACTCTGATTATTTTCATTGTGGACAAGTACGTTAGAGCGAAAGAGTGTCTTGTTCCCCCGACTCTGAGGTGAGTCGGGAGTGCTCGTGTTCTGGGTTGTCTAAACATTCGTAGCTTCTTGATATTTGTAGGAGACCGAATGAGACACTATTGCTAGTCGGTTGGGATTTTGGGTACTAAGGTGATAGGAGGTACACCCCTATTTATTGAGGTCCTGTTTTCTTGTGCATAGTTCTGTGTATGAGCAGAATCCCCGCAACAGCGGAGGCGAGGGCGTGCAGCGATCAGTGGGTTTAGGAAGGACGCCGAAGCCCCAGGACCATGCACGTCAATTTCGGGTCACAACTGCGACCATTAAGCAGCCTGATGCGACCCCTGGCGATTTGCTTGTGACCGCTGGCTCCAATTGATGTTTGTCAGGTCACCAGTAAGATCATTGCCCTCATTAAAATAATATGCATTTTATGCTAACTTATTTCACATAATTAAAAAATGTTATATAACATAGATAGCCTTGAACTCAGAGGGCTGCAGCTGCGCCAGCATGAGTACAGCATCACCGAAGGGGGTGTTATGTTGAGGGGCTTCACAGACCCCACCGATCAGTACCAGTTCTGTAGGCAGCGGTGAGGTCACTTACCACGTGTCTAAGCCTAGAACAAACGGGACGCATAGACAGTGCAGTGTATGCGAACCCGTCCCAGGGTAGGTGGTCTCTAAAGACCTCACCAACATGGATAGATCTTTATTAACTGTGCCCCACGTGACCCAGGGCCATACCATGCACATCCGCGGAGTGGGGAACAACCTGAGAACACCCCCACGGCTGCATTCCGCTGTCTATCCACATGCGTGCCAGTTATGTCACTGCTACGACACTACATTCCTCGCTTATTTTAAAATATCAGCAAATACAACCTTGCACATTAACAGTAGTCCAGTCACCAGGCACTGATATCGAAGTCATCACACAGCAGCCAACATGACAGCGGTTCCATGATGAAACAGCATAGAAAGCATAAAGTTACCTGGAGCCCCAGGACAGGTGCTTACACAGCATAATCTCTCAAATGAGAGGAAGGTGCCAGATCACTTCTCAGGCCATACCTCCTGCAAGTGTCCTGACTCCCTGACCAAGGAGAGGCTTACAGCTCGCCCTCTCTGTAGCCCCGTCATCTTGAGCATTCTCATCTCTCTCCTCCCTCACAGACTCAGGAGAGCCGCTGGAAGGGCTGTCTGCTACGGAAGTCTCTTCAATGTCATCCAGTTCAGTATCAGTCACTACATCATGGGGACTTGAAGGGTCTGACAATTTGAATAATTTGAACTGCGCAATGTTCCCTCGCTCTTCTTCTTCTTCACCTCATTGAGCTGTTACTTTGGTGCCATGAATATGAGTAATAGTCCACGGATGGCTTTCAAAGGGCAGACTGAATTTGCTGCCTGGGAACTGGTCTTTCCCTAAGACTAAATCACGTACCTTGAGGAGGAATCGTTTGCAATGGCGGCGCCAACTGGCACTTACATTGGCAAACCGACGTTTGGTCAGGACACGCTGATCATCCACTGGGTTTGGGAGCCACTCTGGCTGATGAGGAATCGAGGCTTGCACCATCCACCCCATAAGCAGGTGCCTTGGAGCCTGCCCCATGGTGGAGTGAGGCATTTGGCGGTACTCACAGAGGAAAGAGTATATTGCCCACTCATAGGGCTGTTGATTGGCATGCGCGATCCTGATGACTTTGTTTATAGCCCTCATGAAACGTTCCACCTCCTCGTTTTCTTGCGGCCAACAAGGGGTGACCTTCTTGTGGGCGATGTTTAATGACTTGAGATACTCTGTTACTTCTTGTCCATGAAATGGTGGGCCATGGTCAGTCCTCAGTTCTCTTAGCAGACCATGAGTGGCGGGGGTATTCTCCAGCTTCAGTAGTATCTCATGGGCTCCTTGAGAGATAATGATTTCAACTTCTGGGTATTTGGAATAATCATCAATGATCACCATCGCATACCTCCTGTCTGGCATATTTTCGAAGTCAAAGCTGGCGCACACACATGGATGTTGGGGTCCTCTCCCAGTTATCACAGGAGCAGGAGTCAAGGGTCCTCTAGTGGCTTGGCACCAGGGGCAAGATCATACCATGGTCTCCAAATGTGAGGCTTGTGGGAATTACTAGCCAATGCCAGTGCAAAAGACAAACATCTGGGTCAGCAGCTAGTTCATGATGTACATGGTAGAGACTCTTCAGGATGCGTTGGGCCTCTGAGGTGTACTGGTCCAAGTTCTCCTTGAACCAATGCCACTGGCTGCTCTGGATTGCTTCCACTGCTCTCTGTAGGCATTTGTCGTGAGCTGTGGCTTTTCGTATCTGTACCACCAAAATTGGCAGTGGGCTGGAGCAATCGGCTATGCACTGCACGTATTCTTAAATTTCGTTGGCTTCTTTCTCCTCTTTCGGGGTGGCCACTCGGGGATGCGTCGACAGGTAATCAGACGGGTTGGTGGTGCCTGGACGATATTCCACCTGCCAATTGTATTCCTGGAGCTGAAGCATCCATTTTCCAATTCATGCAGGTGGCTTCAACGTGGTCCCTCGGAAGAGTGCAATGAGGGGTTTGTGATCCGTGTTGACTACAAAGGGTCGGAAAATAGAGATACAGATGAAAATGCCGGCACCACCAGTATTTTGCAATTGTTTCCTTCTCAATTTGCGAGCACCATTGCTCTGTTTCCATGAGGGACTGACTCACAAATGCTACTGGTGTCCATTCACCATTCTAAGGCTGCTGCATCAGCACCACTTCTAGCCCTTTGGGACCGGCGTCAACCAAAATTGTAGTCTCCTTCCGCAGATCAAAAACATCAATTTAGTGTTGGCTGACAGAGCAGCTTTGGTGGCATTGAAGGCTCATTCTTGTTCTTCTCCCCAGTGCCACAGGGTTGCTGACTTGCTGAGCTCCAGAAGAGGTTGCATCAAGTTGGTCAGATCCTGTTCAAAATGGCCACAATAATTGACCATGGCCAGAAAGCTACAGACTTCAGACACAGTGGCAATGGGACTGCCTCTTTGATGCTGCGTACCTTTTCAGGATCAGGTGCCACACCCTTCGATGAGAAAGTATATTCTAAGAGGTTTAATCATTACTTGAGGAACTCACATTTGCTTTGGTGGAGAGTGAGCCCTGAGTCTCTTATCCACTGACATTCCCAATCCTGGCAGGTCCACCAGAAGCTCTCATATCGTGTTCTGAAACACGCCTGCGGCGCTAGAGATGCCAAAATTCAGTCTTCGATATCGCTGCAAGCCCACATAGGTTAAGAAAGTCATAATGTACTTTGACTCCTCCACCAGCATGAGATAATGGTAGCCAGATCTGAGGTCTATCTTTGAAAATCAGCACGCTTCACTCAGCTGCCCTATCAGATCGTCGATTGTGGGGGTAAGGTGACATTCCCTTTTTATTGCCACGTTGGGGAGCCTCATGTCTATGCATATGCGTACCTCATCCGGTTGCTTTGGCTTTCTGGTCACCACGATGGGGCACACCACGGGAGTGGTTCCCCATACCTTTTCTATTATCCCGGTGGCTTCGATCTTCTCCAGCTCTTTTTCAACCTTAGGCCTCAGATGGAAGGTGATTCTCAGGTGTCGCAGGGCTACCAGCTGCACAGATTGGTCAAAATGGAGTTTTATTTTTTTCCGTTTCTCGATGCCTTAAAACACGTCAGGGAATTCCACCAAAATGTGTAAGACTCCTTCCTGGTGAACTCCGTTTAACGCCGGTTTTCAGCAGCATTAATTTTGGGTGCTAATCCCTTTCTACTGATGTTTGAGAATAGGGTTTAGCATCAAAAAGCATGGGTGGTAGCACGGGTAAGCCTATCTACCACCCATGTAACATCCCCTTGACGCAAAGGGATGCAAAGCAGCATTTTGTGCTGCTTTGCATTGCTTTTCCATACAAACCAACACAAATACTGATTTGCATTGGTTTGAGAATCCCAAAAAAGGTTTAGCATCGGTTTAGAATTACAAAAGTAATGCTAACCCGACGCTAATTCTTTGAGAATCTGGGCATTAGCCTTGTGAAGATAACAGCAGCCTCTCTGGGTAGTGACAAGGCTGTGTGCGCGCTTTCATTCTTTCTGTGTGCGACAAAAAGGCTGAGGCTGAGCGCGGGCGCATATGTTAGACGGAACATAAGTGCGAAGTACCACCACAGGAAGGTGAGCAAAATAACTGATCCGAGAAGACTGCTTACAGACAGTAGTCAGGGTGTATTCAGTGAACCCAAGATACTTGGCAGTGATTCTATAAATAGGTGAAATGTATTCAACATAGATTTCTGAAAGGATTCTTATTATAAAAGATCTGAAATGGTGCAGTGCATTGTTCATGTACTCGATTTTGTACAGATAACTTCCTAGGTGAAAGGTTTTTACACCATAATCGAGTTCACGTTTCTCACAAGCAGCACAGTATTAAATAATGATGATTAGGTAACATGCTTGTCCAAAACGTATGAGGGTTGAGGAAGTCTGGTTTATAGACACATATGGGCTCACAACTGTCAATAAAAATCTTGTCTATAGTTTTTTGTCGAAGGCAAGTGCTCATTTTATGAATTGTGTTCTTGATTACTGTGGGCTGTGGTTGGCTTACACCTTTCAGTAGGATCCTGCCATTATGTCGGTGTAGTGGGTGTACACTTTTCAGTAAGATCCTGCCGTTAAGTCTGAATGGTACAGTTTCATGTATTTAAGTTAGTACTTGCACATCCTTTCACGGCTGTCCAGGAGAAATCCTTAATGTTGAGAAAGCGGAATATTAGTTGGGCTGGGCAGTAGTCCAACAGAAGAAATAATGTCACTATTCTTGCTAGGTCCAGTAAAGGTTTCAGTAATTTAAATCTGAGCTCAATCCCTGGTAACTACGGCATAGACCAGAAAGGCTTAACTTGAGAAAATGTGTAAAGCATTTAGAGGTACTACAACAGTTAAAAAGTCAAAAACACAACACAAGAAAAATCCCACTAATATTTACAAACATTGAATAACTTTATAAACAAAATGATACCAAAACGATAAAAGTGTAATAAGGGGATTGAAAATTGGGCCAAAATGCAGTCACTTGGTTGTGATTGACCAGTCCCTAAATGTGATTTAAGGCTGACCGCGATGGAGCGCAGATCAGATACAGAAACCAGGTTCTGCTGGTTGGAGTTTTACCTTCTGATTTAGTCACTGAAAGGAAAGCCAAAACTAGCTGTGGGGCAAGCCAGCAGACTGTGGCTGAGAAGGGCTCCACGAGGCTGGATAGTCATTGGGCGCAGTCCCACTAAAGCCATTGACTTGAGCAGGAAAGGTCAGAGCAGGAGAAATTCAAATTTTGCTCCGTAGGAAGGTTTCTCACCGGCCGGACACTTTTGGCACCTTTGCCCAGTGAAAATTTCTATGTTCGATTTTTTAGGATGTTATGAGGAGTACACTTTGCCACAGGTTAGAGTCTAGGGACCTCAGGAACAGCACTTGGGGGTCAAGACTCACTCCAGTAGAGGCCACCAGCAGGGTCCAGGGCATGTCCAGTCGGAACTGGTCAGCTGGGCTCTTCAGTAAAAAGGCTTGTTGTGTTCCTATAGCTTAACAGGAGGTCAGTGTCATGTTAAAGGTTTGAGCCCGCAATTAAGGCTTAATTAAATAAAAACTAAAAGACCCCCCTGGGCTCTACCTGAATAGAAACAATGATAAGAACAAAACAAATCTTAAAACCTTCCAAAAGCAAACTATTGGAAGTCTCCCAAGTCTCTTGTAAACAATTTACAATATGTTTTTACAATAGGTATATCCATCCAGCATCACCCATGTTCCTGGCCCCCCTACTACATTCCAACTTAGGGGCCGATTCCGATCTCGGTCGGAGGCGCACCCAATACCATTCGGTCGGGAAAAAAGCCATGCGAAAGCCTGTTTCCCGACCGATCCGTACAGCACACCGAACGAGCAAGTACGATGCGCACAACAGCAAAAAATCCGGCCGAGCCGTACTCACCCAAACCAGGTCCTGTTCTCCGACCGAGGCGAATCCGGAAACGCCGAATCGAGTCGCACAAAGGGAAAATGCAGCCCCGTCCGGCCGGACAAGTACGATGCGCTTCCCGTACGCGCCGAACCCGTCGCTACGCACGGCACGTTAAAGCATCCGGGAGAGGCGCACATAAGCTCCGATTCGCGCCACAACACGATCCACGGCTACGATACGAACACGGCACCGACGAGGACGATGCGAGCGACGAGGACGAGGCGAAGCGACGAGGACGACGCGAAGCAACGAGAAGGACGAACGACACGAACCAACCATGAATCCCTTCGTCCCGATCATACCAATATTCTACATCTACTACCGGAACAGGCACGGACGCGTACGGCGCAGAAGGTAAGCCAGACACCAACCACAAAACACATACAACACGTACACGACACATCACACACATACACGGGGATGCTGAATATACTTACACCAGCAACAGCAGCACCATAGGGGCGGGATGCCCATCACCAATGCCACATATGCACACAGGGGCCTGAATGCGCACCACCACCCCTACCCAGGGGGGCTGGATGCCTACCACTACTACCACCCTTAGCCAGGGGGGCTGGATGCCTACCACTACTACCACCCTTAGCCAGGGGGGCTGGATGCCTACCACTACTACCACCCTCACCCAGGGGGCTGGATGCCTACCACTACTACCACCCTTAGCCAGGGGGGCTGGATGCCTACCACTACTACCACCCTTAGCCAGGGGGGCTGGATGCCTACCACTACTACCACCCTTAGCCAGGGGGGCTGGATGCCTACCACTACTACCACCCTTAGCCAGGGGGCAGGATGCCTACCACTACTACCACCCACACCCAGGGGGGCTGGATGCCTACCACTACTACCACCCTCACCCAGGGGGCTGGATGCCTACCACTACTACCACCCTTAGCCAGGGGGGCAGGATGCCTACCACTACTACCACCCTTAGCCAGGGGGGCAGGATGCCTACCACTACTACCACCCACACCCAGGGGGCTGGATGCCTACCACTACTACCACCCACACCCAGGGGGGCTGGATGCCTACCACTACTACCACCCTCACCCAGGGGGCTGGATGCCTACCACTACTACCACCCTTAGCCAGGGGGGCTGGATGCCTACCACTACTACCACCCTTAGCCAGGGGGCTGGATGCCTACCACTACTACCACCCTTAGCCAGGGGGGCAGGATGCCTCACCACTACTACCACCCACACCCAGGGGGCTGGATGCCTACCACTACTACCACCCTCACCCAGGGGGGCAGGATGCCTACCACTACTACCACCCACACCCAGGGGGCTGGATGCCTACCACTACTACCACCCTCACCCAGGGGGGCTGGATGCCTACCACTACTACCACCCTTAGCCAGGGGGCAGGATGCCTACCACTACTACCACCCTTAGCCAGGGGGGCAGGATGCCTACCACTACTACCACCCACACCCAGGGGGGCTGGATGCCTACCACTACTACCACCCACACCCAGGGGGGCTGGATGCCTACCACTACTACCACCCTCACCCAGGGGGCTGGATGCCTACCACTACTACCACCCTTAGCCAGGGGGGCTGGATGCCTACCACTACTACCACCCTTAGCCAGGGGGGCTGGATGCCTACCACTACTACTACCCTTAGCCAGGGGGGCTGGATGCCTACCACTACTACCACCCTTAGCCAGGGGGGCAGGATGCCTACCACTACTACCACCCACACCCAGGGGGGCTGGATGCCTACCACTACTACCACCCTCACCCAGGGGGGCTGGATGCCTACCACTACTACCACCCTTAGCCAGGGGGGCAGGATGCCTACCACTACTACCACCCTTAGCCAGGGGGGCAGGATGCCTACCACTACTACCACCCACACCCAGGGGGCTGGATGCCTACCACTACTACCACCCTCACCCAGGGGGCTGGATGCCTACCACTACTACCACCCTTAGCCAGGGGGGCTGGATGCCTACCACTACTACCACCCTTAGCCAGGGGGGCTGGATGCCTACCACTACTACCACCCCTTAGCCAGGGGGGCAGGATGCCTACCACTACTACCACCCACACCCAGGGGGGCTGGATGCCTACCACTACTACCACCCTTAGCCAGGGGGCTGGATGCCTACCACTACTACCACCCACACCCAGGGGGCTGGATGCCTACCACTACTACCACCCACACCCAGGGGGGCTGGATGCCTACCACTACTACCACCCTCACCCAGGGGGCTGGATGCCTACCACTACTACCACCCTTAGCCAGGGGGCTGGATGCCTACCACTACTACCACCCTTAGCCAGGGGGGCTGGATGCCTACCACTACTACCACCCTTAGCCAGGGGGGCAGGATGCCTACCACTACTACCACCCACACCCAGGGGAGCTGGATGCCTACCACTACTACCACCCTCACCCAGGGGGCTGGATGCCTACCACTACTACCACCCTTAGCCAGGGGGCAGGATGCCTACCACTACTACCACCCTTAGCCAGGGGGGCAGGATGCCTACCACTACTACCACCCACACCCAGGGGGGCTGGATGCCTACCACTACTACCACCCACACCCAGGGGGGCTGGATGCCTACCACTACTACCACCCCACTCATAGGATGGACAATGCATGACACAACAAGCACACCACAACCTAGGGAATGCAAGATAAAGACATCCCCCACCACCATGACAAGCGTGTGTAGGCTGTGTCAAATGCCTACAACACCGAACATGACTTTGAACATACAATGTGACCCCCTAGCCCATGTGCCACACATATATGTGTGTGGCACCCACAATGCAAGCAGCCCATGACCATTGTGGCAATGGGGCCTAAACCCCCATCATCACAGTGACCAAAAGGTAAGTGTGGGGTCCATAGCCGAAGCACATTTTGACCATTGTGGCAATGGGGTCTAAACCCCCATCATCACAGTGACCAAAAGGCAAGTGTGGGGTCCATAGCTGAAGCACATTTTGACCATTGTGGCAATGGGGTCTAAACCCCCATCATCACAGTGACCAAAAGGCAAGTGTGGGGTCCATAGCTGAAGCACATTTTGACCATTGTGGCAATGGGGTCTAAACCCCCATCATCACAGTGACCAAAAGGCAAGTGTGGGGTCCATAGCCGAAGCACATTCTGACCATTGTGGCAATGGGGTCTAAACCCCCATCATCACAGTGACCAAAAGGCAAGTGTGGGGTCCATAGCTGAAGCACATTTTGACCATTGTGGCAATGGGGTCTAAACCCCCATCATCACAGTGACCAAAAGGCAAGTGTGGGGTCCATAGCCGAAGCACATTCTGACCATTGTGGCAATGGGGTCTAAACCCCCATCATCACAGTGACCAAAAGGCAAGTGTGGGGTCCATAGCTGAAGCACATTTTGACCGCAATGGGGTCTAAACCCCCATCATCACAGTGACCAAAAGGCAAGTGTGGGGTCCATAGCTGAAGCACATTTTGACCATTGTGGCAATGGGGTCTACACCCCCATCATCACAGTGACCAAAAGGTAAGTGTTGAGAAAGAAAGAGCTGCAACTGCCAAACTGCATGGATCATTCCTGGTCACAGAACCAAAAACTCATCTGTGGCAAAGTAGTGTATGTGTCCCATTGCAACATAAATTGGGGGAGCCAAATACTGCAGTGCAAATGAGACATTCCTTTGGCCATGTGCAGACAAACAACACCCATGGGGGCTGAGACCGTCAACAGTCATCAATGACACAATGACAGAAGTGACCATCAGAATGCAGAACCACATATTTGCATCAATGGACACACAAATGCAGATATCCTGTGGAGACAGCAGATGTGAGGTGAACAGATACCATACCATGGCAGCAATGGGACACACAAACCATGATCACTGTGCTGACCGATGACCTAGGAGTCCCAGGGACAGCAGGGGAAACACACCAAACAACATACAGCCAATGGCACACCCAAGATATGCCAATGCAGTGGTGCAGATGCACAAACACAAACAGGCAGACCAACACTGTCATCATACACAGCAGGTGAGGGGTGGGGGTGCCAGTGTCCCCAGGCAACCACACAACACATGAGGAGAGCTGAATACCAATCATACAGATGTGCATACACTGCCACACTAAGGTAACTCATGGATCCAAATCCCCTATGTGGGCAAGCAGGCATTGTCAGATGAGAGGGAGCACAAAACACACATGTCACACAGGCACGTAGGAACAACAACTGACACAGCAAGACACAGACACACCACAGCACCACCCCCAGGGCCCCCACAATGTGGTGACCCTGGGCTGAATAAAAATCCCACTGTGATGACAAAGCTAAATGTCGTTCACACTGTGAACCACAGTCAGGTGTCCTGAGCAACAAACTACCATCACACCTACACAAGCACAAATCAATCAGCATGGCCAGTAAGCCAAGGCCAACATGGAGGCAGGGGACTAGCTGGGCAACAACTCCCATCTGCACACACTCAAGACCACACCCCTCGACCTCTAACAATGTGCAGCAGTGAAGTACACATGCACTGGTGACATTGCACATGCACCCATGACTATTCCAGGGTGGTGGGTGGGAACCAAGGTGCAGAAACACATCACACATGGCCACTCAACAAGACTCCTGAATGTCTGACACACTGCACACTACGCTGTACATGGACATGACGGCGATACCACACCAACCAATGGGATCCCAGCCACAGTCACACACCAATGAAGAAGCCAAGGTCACCCACAAAGAACACACATAGACAACAACCAACATTGCAGCCCGGACCCTGAGGAGTGCCAGCAGTCACACACACAACGTGTCACAATCACTGAAAGATAACACGAACTGAAAATCACATGACAGGGGCAAACAACAAGTGCCAAGGGGAAACCTGACTGTGACCCATCTGCGTCTGCACACAAACTCAGCCCTGACAGCAAACACACCTATGGGTGACACCCTGATGACCAGTAATGTGCCATGCACCCACATCACAGAGAACACAGGGAGAAGACTTTGGGGGAACATAGCTCAAGTCAGCAAGCATCACAAACAGGTACAACACTAGGGATCACAGCATGCGCAGATAAATGGAAGTGAACACACAGACATGCACATACAACACACACCTTGGGCGCAGGCAATGTCACACGTGTACACACTGCCATGAGGGGACTCCACTCCTGTGTGAGGAAAGCTGTGCCATATGTTGCCTCAGTAGGGCCCCATCATGTCAGCTGAGCACTTGGTCACACAATCAACAATTAGCACCAAATGAGGGCTCCCATCACATCAGCCTGGTCATGGATGTGCCAACGGAATCATCAGCACAGATCCAACACACTTGTATAGCAATGTTGCACTGACTACACGGATGAGTCCTTCCCCATTGATGCCCAAACCTGCATGTCCAGTGGAGATGGCAACACGGTCAGGGAAGTAGACAAATGCAACGATGGCAGGCACAACAGATGTGCAGGGGTGGAAGCCACAGATATGAAATTGCTAATGTAAGTAGGAAACCCATTGCCAAATACTGAACACATGACACCCTCAGATGCTGCTATTGATGACATGGATACACCACATGATAGGACACATTCCCCCTGGACCACATGGGTTCCTGCACAGTAACACTTCATAATCATGAGACCAGATATCACCATCACTGCAGCAAGGGCATGGTTAGCAGCACCAACAACATGTACATCTGAAGCATGAGCACTAGAGAAAAGAAAGTTGCTTTATTCAGCATATGTGTTGATTGAAAACGACGTCCAGAAAAAATAGAGCAAAGGCCAATGGCCAGTCCATTGTCAAAGTTCAAACAGGGTGACACTGGCAGATGTCACCCTACGCATGCCTGCACAAAACCAGGGACAATCCACTAGGAGGGGCAACCGGGGGGGCAGGCCAGGCACCGCAGGGACAGGATCAGGGCTCACCAGGGGGAGTCAGGGAAGGGGTGGTGGGTGCTGGAGAGCCACTGACAACTGCAGTGGAGGTGTCTGACATGGTGTGTGCCGGCACAACTGGGGGCATGACTCAGATGTCGTGGGTGCCGGCACAACTGCAGTGGACCCTGCAGATGGAGTGGACAGGTCCGCCACTGCAGTGCCCAAGTCAGACAGGGCGGTAGTGGACTCCACTGCAGTGCCTACCTCCAGGGGAGGAGAATGGGGAACAGGCAAGGTGGGTTGGACAGAGGGGAGGACACCCTCACCACATCAGTGGCACAGACAAGCGCAGCGGGGGTGTGGTGCTGGGAGAGCAAGTGGCAGGGGGAGAAGGCCTGATCCTCTTGGGGATGGTATATCTGTGGGTGGGGGAACCTGGGGCAGGGTGTGGTGGGGGCACCTGTGCAGTGGGGGCCTGAGGGATGGAGGACGGAGACCTTGTGCCTGAGCTGCAGGGCGGTGGCGGGGTCTTGCTCTTAGGACTCCGGGGGGACTTGCGGGTGGGGGCCTCAGTCCGTCTGCGCCTGGGGGAGGGTGTCCGGGGGCGAGGGGCACTCTGCTCCGTGTGGGTGGGCTTCCTCTTCCCCCGGGATGCTGGAGCAGCTTCATCGGTGGGGAAGAGGCCGAGGTCACAGAGGAAGAGCTGCTGTGACTTTGGGGTTGCAGGTGAGGCAAGGGAGGGTGCTTTGGAGGGAGAGGGAACTGAGGACTGCGCAGTGCATGTGGATGCGTGTGTGTGTTCCAGGGCCCCATCCCCTGTGAGTCTGGCTTCAGTCCCCTGAATGTGCGTGCGTGTGCGTTTTGTCATTGGCGTGTGTGTCAGTGTGCTGGATGTGTGTGTGCTGGTGTGTGCCTGTGCCGGTGTGTGTGTGCTTGGGATGGGTAAGGTGCTGGGGAGTGTGGATGGAGCAGAGGCAGGAGGGGTGAGGGACCGTTTGAGGAGGGACACTGCTGCCGTCAGGGAGGAGTCCATGGACCTATTGCCCCTCTGTAGGTCAGACATGCCCGATGAGATGCCCTCCATGAACGACACCAGCTGAGTCAACAGCGCGGTGTGCGCATGGAGGACACTCAGCATGGCTGTCTGCCCTACATGGAGCTGGCGAAGGAGGTACACAGACTCCTCACTCAGGGCAGCAGGGGACACAGGGGCAGGGGGTGCGGTGCCTGGCCCAAAGGAGACACGCTCCTGGACATGGGAGCCTCCACGGACCTGGGGAATGGGAGCCGATGGGAGGGCGGTGGTGGTGCTGGTGGTGGCGGGGACAGCAACACTAGCTGGGGTGTGGTGGCTGCTGACACCCGCCTCCACAAGGGAGTCATCCTCCGAGTTGCTCTGGTCCTCAGCTGAGGTGGATGCTGCTGAGGACTCCTCGGTGTGGCTCCCCTCGCCCTCCGTGCCACTGGGTCCCTCCGACCACTCCTCGGCTGCTGACCCAGTCTGGCTCTCTGGCTCCTCCTGGTCCGTGGAGCTGTCCCCTTCCGTGGCCGTGGATGTATCTGCAAACAATGGGGATACAGACAGACATCAGTCACCTGCACATAACGCACACACCACTGTGAGCACAGCACATCACAGAGCAAGCCCTGGCATCATTAGTTGTACATTGCTAAAAGTGCCCTAATTGAACAGGAGAAGTCAATTGTCAGTCTGATGCCAAGCATGGCACTCACATCCCACATGGCCTTGCACCCATCTGTCTGGTGTCTGTTGGATTGCAACACCCCAGTGTTGACACATGCACCAAGTACACAGTAGTTGGACAGTGCAGAGGACACGGTGTGGCATGTGGACATGCACACATCACAGCTCTTGCCACTGAGTCAGTACAGGTTTCCGGATGAAAGGGATGCCCAGAGTCAAATAGGAAATGCATGTGATGCATACCAGCGACAGACACCATGATGCACCCATGTCCTGATAGCCAGCGCCACTATGGTGTGCATGTAGCACATGTCACTCCCCTGCAGGCTCACCAATCAGTAGACACATGCCATGGCGGAGGCATGACTGCAAAGTCATACATCACTGTCTCAGTGATGTATGACTTTGCAGCCAGACAACAACACTCTGCACTGTGTCACAATAGTAGGTCATGGGGAATGCAAGTCCTGGAGCTGCACAAGTGCACATGTACATCCCCCCACAACACATCCTCTTAACCCTCATCTGTCCAGGTCATACCTATTGGACATATGGTAGACCTGTGACACTACCCTCTGAACCTGAGCCCCTCACACTCTGCTGTGCATGGGGAACAGCTGCCTGAACTTCACATTCACATGCCCCAGTCTGCATGGGCAGCTGATCAGACACCTATGTGTCACACAAGTATCGTCTCCTATGGTCACATCTCCAGTGGCATGCTGAGCCCCTACCAAGAAACTCCACAGCAGTCCTGGCGACTAATCCACAGCACACTGACACAGAGGCAGACACCTGAGGGGTCAAATCACTGCGCACAATGTGTCAGCTGATACACGGGAGTGGGAGTACAGAGTGTATTGTATGGCCTGGAGTAGGCATGACTGTCCAGCCCCACATGAATGAGGGATGAGCCCTGGACTGTAGGCAGCTGGCTAAGTATGTGTGACACACGTCATATACATACTCCTGGGGCCCAAACATTGTTCCCACCCGCAGCATGGGTGTGTGCCAGATACCCCAGCCACATGTGGTGGATCAGCTCAGCAATTGGACCACAGATCAAAGTAACACGCTGAATACATGTCAGAATACAGGCATTGTGTAAGCAATGGACCCACCCATGATGCCCACCACAGAGTCAGGGAAACAGATGCTGTCTCCCACCTTGAGTCAAGCAAACTGCAAGGACACAGTCCTAAGTGACAGAATTCCCTGCATGTAAGGGCCACACCTGGGTATCAGATGAGGAGTGGGCAGTGCACAATAGAGGGACATGGCTCCTGGACAACATGACTGCTGTACTGTGGCAGTTTAACCAGGCCCGAGGAGGGCACATAGCATGTTAGACAGAGTTCACAGTGCAGTCTTTGACTCACCCCCTCCTTGCTGCTCTCTGGCCTTCAGCTGCCCATCCAGGTCTGGAAAGACCACCGCCAGGATCCTGAGCATGTGGGGGTCAGGGTCCGTGTTCCGCCCCTCCTGCGAGGAGGCGACAGCTTCAGCTGGACCCGTGCAATCCTCCGGGTCCAGCCCCGAAGGTCCTGCCACCTCTTTTGGCAGTTGCGGATCCGGCGCTTGTAGACCCCCACGGACCGGACAGCCCGGACGATGTCCTTCCATATCTCCTGCTTCCGATGGGCAGAAGCCTGTCAGGATGACAAAGTGATAAGGCCATTACTACACATGCAACATATCCGTGCATGACACAGTTGCATATACATGTCGCAATCACAGGGGCACATGGTGTACACAGGCAGTGCACGGCTGCCCATGGACAGTTTTCCAGAAGTCACTACATGGTATCATTGCATGGGGAGTAAAACCCTGTTCAGAAGCACTGTCACTGCACCATACCTGTCCAGTGCAAGTCACTACACACTATGGGGGGTGACAACTACTCAGTGAGCCTGCTAGCCAGTGGCGTGCAGACTCTCAGCCTTGCTAGTCAGACAAAATGCACATTCAGAAAGGCAGTGCACAGGACACTCACCTGCTCCCCTGGTGTCCCATACAGCTTGCTGTACTGTGGAAGTAGGCTGTCCAGCAGGGCCTGGTTCTCCTCAAGGCTGAAGGCTGGGGCTCTCTCCACAGTACGTGCCATTGCAGGGTCCAGAGGGGCAGAGACAGCAGCAGTGCAGTGGCAGATGTCGTCCTGGAGCATGTAGTGCAGGCAAGTGGGCTCTCAGGGGAACAGCCAGCAATATATATGTGCTGGAGAGGCAGATCCTGTCCCTTGTGTCCAAAGTGATAGGTCCAAGTCGTTTGCATCTTCTGAATCTGGCCAATCCATGGAATAGCAGCACCAAAACACGCCCACAGCATCCTTCAAATCTTCAACTTCATGACATACATGATTTTGCAACATTGTTGTGGGTGACCAACTGAATTCCCAGCAACCGACTCGTTCGAAATTCGAAAACGCGTCCGTTGCCAGGCAAGCCCATTGTCAATGGGTGCGCACCGATCGGTCCATTGCGGTACAACGCGTACAGGGGTACAACGCGTACCCGCACACATTGAAGGCAATGGGCCGGCCGGAGGCACCGATCGGTCCATTGCGGTTCAACGCGCACAGGGGTACAACGCGTACCCGCACACATTGAAGGCAATGGGCCGGCCGGAGGCACCGATCGGTCCATTGCGGTTCAACGCGCACAGGGGTACAACGCGTACCCGCACACATTGAAGGCAATGGGCCGGCCGGAGGCACCGATCGGTCCATTGCGGTTCAACGCGCACAGGGGTACAACGCGTACCCGCACACATTGAAGGCAATGGGCCGGCCGGAGGCACCGATCGGTCCATTGCGGTTCAACGCGCACAGGGGTACAACGCGTACCCGCACACATTGAAGGCAATGGGCCGGCCGGAGGCACCGATCGGTCCATTGCGGTTCAACGCGCACAGGGGTACAACGCGTACCCGCACACATTGAAGGCAATGGGCCGGCCGGAGGCACCGATCGGTCCATTGCGGTTCAACTGCGCACAGGGGTACAACGCGTACCCGACACATTGAAGGCAATGGGCCGGCCGGAGGCACCGATCGGTCCATTGCGGTTCAACAGCGCATCACGGTACAACGCGTACTGCGCATACAGTGAAGGCAATGGGCCGGTCCGGAGGCACCGATCCGGTCCATTGCGGTTCCCAGCGAGCACAGGGTACAACGCTGCATCCGACAGCATGTGCAAGGCATATGGGCAGGCATGGAGGGCTGCATCGGTCCATTGCGGTTCAGCACGCATTGGTGTACAACGTCGTACCCGTGACATTGAAGGCAATGGGCGCCGCCCGGAGGCACGCGATCGGTCCATTGCGGTGCAACAGCGACATGGGTACAACGTGTACGCGACACACTGTGAAGGCAATGGGCTGGCCGAGGCATCGATCGGTCCATTGCGGTACAACACTGCACAGGGGTACTACGCGTACCGCACATGTGAAGGCAATGGGCCGGCCGTGAGGCCCATGTCGGTCCATTGCGGTTCAACGCCAGGGGTACAACGCAGTGCGCACACATTGAAGCAATGGGCCGGCCGGAGCAGCCGATCGTCCATTGCGGTTCCGACGCAAGCACTGGAGTACAACGCGTACCGCGCACGTGAAGGCAATGGGCCGGCCGGAGTGCACCGATCGGTCCATTGCGGTTCCGACAGCGCACCGAGGTACATCTGCGTGCGCGCACACTGAAGGCAATGGGCCGGCCGCAGGCACCGATCCGTCCATTCAGCGTCTACATGCAGCGCACTAGCGGTCATCAGCGCGTACCGGCACAACATTGAAGGCAATGGGCCGGCCGGAGAGCACCGATCGGTCCATTGCGGTTCACGCACACGGGGTACAACGCGTACCGCACACATTGAAGGCAATGGGCCGGCCGGAGGCACCGATCGGTCCATTGCGGTTCAACGCGCACTGGGGTACAACGCTGCACTCACATTGAAGGCAATGGGCCGGCCGGAGGCACCGATCGATCCATTGCGCTCATCACGCACAGGGTACAACGCCTGCCGCGCACATTGAAGGCAATGGGCGGCCGGAGGCACCGGCCGGTCCATTGCGGTACAACGCGCACAGAGTACAACGCGTACCCGCACGCATTGAAGGCAATGGGCGGCCGGAGGCACCGATCGTCCATGTGCGATGACCACGCACAGAGTACAACGCCGTACCGCATCATTCAAGCGCAATGGGCCGGCCGGAGGCTACCGATCGGTCCATTGCGGTCCCAACGCGCAACCAGGGTACAGACGCGTCACCCAGGCACACATTGAAGGCAATGGGCCGGCCGGAGGCACCGATCGGTCCATTGCGGTACCACGCGCCAGAAGTTCAACAGCGTACCCAGCACATTGAAGGCAATGGGCCGGCCGGGGCACCGACTCGATCCATTGCGGTACATCGCGCACAGGGGTACAACGCGTACCCGCACACATTGAAGGCAATGGGCCGGCCGGAGGCACCGATCGGTCCATTGCGGTACAATGCGCACAGGGGTACAACGCGTCACCCGCACACATTGAAGGCAATGGGCCGGCCGGAGGCACCGATCGGTCCATTGCGGTACAACGCATCACTGTACATGTGACTGGCATAGGTCAGCATGCCTGTCTCAGATGGACATATGCCAGCCACAGATAGCTCCCAGGGAGTGAGGGCACACCTACATCACGACAGCCTGTCCAAACCTTATCATAAGGCATGTAAGGCTGCATTTCCTATTGTGTGTATGTTGGTGTACATGTTGTCCTGTGGGTGTCACCTGTGGGCAGCCACCCCCAGGCTGTGCACGTGTTCATGGGGACAGGATCCTGGGTGTTACGTGTACGTGACCACTGTGATGTGCAACTGTTCATATCTGTGCATGTGTCATGGTCACATTTCACAGTGGTGTTTGTGTATGTCATGTCACATACCCCGTGAGTCCCATGTGGGACGGTATGTTTGAGCCAGGGTGTCCCAGTGGCACAATAGTGATGGCCCTCCACAGTCTTTGTGCATGTAGTGTTTACAATGTCTCTGATTTCATGTGCACAATGGGAGACAGTCTCCACATCCACGTTGTGTGTGCATGGACTCTGATGTTGTGCGTGTGTGTCACAGACGTCCATGTCTGTCCTGCCATGGCAAGTGTGGCCACTACCTGTGGGGGTCATGTTTGTTTTGCTGTGGTGTACACATGATACTCCAGGTGATGCCAGTGTCCATGTGGCATTACAGGGTCCCTGGGAATGTACCTGTCGTTGAGCTGTGGTGCCTGGGGCACATCTGTCCTCACATGTCACTGTGGGGGGTGACTGTGACACGGCATCATGATATCCAATGGGCCAACCTGGGACAAATTGATGCCACCTGTAGGACCGTGTTGACAGATGTTGGCCATGTATGTACCATACATGTCCTTCCGGTACTGCACACTTCATGTAGTTGTGCCTCATGATGATGTATGTTGGGATCTTGAGTGTGTTCAATGCCGCATATGTGGGGTGACTGACGATCTTGCTTACTTCTCCTCTGCACTGCAGGGCTCCTGCTGTCCATCGGCCATTCCCAGACCTGGCAACGATGGTGGAACGGGACAGCATCCGACGGTACCGCTTCACCAGGCAGCTGATTGAGGATTTGGCAGTGCAGTTGTCCCCACATTTGCAGCCTGGCCGGCCGTATCCTACAGCGCTGACCCCCAAGGTGAAGGTGATGGCAGCCCTACACTTCTTTGCCACCGGTACCTTCCAACATACTGTGGCGTCTGCTGGTGGGATGTCACAGACCATGTTCAGCCGTGTGCTCCGCGATGTTTTGGCGGCAATGTTGCTCTTCCTGAACCGGTACATCTATTTCCCTAGACTGCGACGACTCACTGACGTGAAGAGTGACTTTTATGCCCTGGGGAGGATGCCGCATGTCATTGGCTCCATTGATGGGACACATGTGGCTTTGGTACCACCACAGGCCCAGGAGCAGGCCTACAGGAACCGCAAGCACTACCACTCGGTCAATGCACTGGTGGTGTGTCTTGCAGACATGACCATCACACACGTGTGTGCCCGTTTCCCTGGTTCAGCACACGATGCCTTTGTGATGAGGAGTAGTCGCATCCCCAGGATGATGGCACAGATGCAGAACCAGCGTGCCTGGCTTGTCGGTGTGTACTGACTTTGTGCCATTGTGTGTGATCTGATCTGTAGTATTCCGCCCACTTTTCCAAGTCAGCTGATGTGCACTTGTCTGTCCGTAGGTGACTCGGGATACCCCAACATGCCGTGGTTGCTGACACCCCTCAGGAACCCTGTGACACCTGCCCAGATGCGCTACAATGAGGCACATGGTCGGACCAGGAGAGTGATTGAGCGGACCTTTGGTCTCCTGAAGAGCCGCTTCCGCTGCCTGGACAAGACCGGAGGGTCCCTCCCATATGCCCCTGCGAAAGTGTGCAAGATTATCATCGTCTGCTGCATGCTACACAACCTGGCAGTGCGGAAGGAGTTGCCTCTCATCCAGGATGACGATGACCAACATCCGCCACCTGTGGAGGATCCTGGCCTGGACCACGATGCCAGTGACGATGATGATGATGATGGTGATGGTGATGTCCGCACACAGCTCATCACCAACTTCTTTAGCTGAATGTGAGTATCCTGAGGTGTCATGTGAATGATGTGAGTTGGCATGATGTGTGGGTGGGGCTCTGGCGCTGTTGGAGTGTGTCCATGGGCTACTTGACTGGATGTGTGTTGCGATGTGTGGTTACAGGTGGGCTGTACTCCCCAACAGTGTTGACATGCTAACTTGGTTCTGGGTGGGTATCTTGTAACATGTATTGTGCATGAGTTTTGCTGTTCTGTCCTGTACTGCATTGCTTTTGACTGTGTGTCATTTCTGTCCTTCACAGGGTACTTTCAGATTCGTTTGGTCAACTGTGTCCACCGACGACGTGATTGCACATCCAGGCTGGTAGCTGTTGTGTCCCTACAGGTGATGTGCGCCACACCCATGGACTTCCTTCCGTCTACAGTTGTTGACTGTGTGCCCGCTACCAGGTGGGGTTACCTTGCATCTGTAGTGGTTACGGCATGTTGCTACTGTGTAATAAACCTGTGCTTCACTTAGTGATGTGCGTTGTCTGTGGTCACACATTTGACTGCCATTTGCTTACTGCACCTGTGGGCTACTTGACTACAACTGGGAATGGGTGTGGTGTCTGTGCATTGCACCGTCTTCCCTGGCAACATCAGTGTAGGCAATGAGTCAGATGGCCTAGGTGTGTATGTGTTGTGTAGCCCTGGTGGTGTGTCTCCCTCATATGTGTCACGTTGCCTTTACTCACATGCCTGTGTTGTCCTTGCTGTTGCAGTTCGCATACACAGTGTAATTTTGCAGTTCATCATCCCCATAACAGCACCCACGTTGGAATCACGACAGAGGCAAGTATGGTGTATTAGTGTGTTTATTGTGATACATTTGTGTTAATAGTGCATAGGATGGGTTGTGCTGTACATGAATCTTGCAATCCCAAGTTCCTAGGTGAATTGAAAGTCCGGGTAGACAGGATCCCCAGTATCGGGGCCACAGTTGTCTGACACATTGGTCCAACTTGTACTCCCCATGCAATGTGTGGGAGTAGTGTTGCCGTCAACAGGGTGAACAGTCTGTGCACAAAGGCGAACATCCAGAACAGGTTCAGGCTTCCTGGGAGTTGCGCTTGGCCATCGGCCTCTCACTTTTCCCTCCTCGGACGACCCCTCTTCTTGGGGGGGGGCCCTCAAGTGCAGGCTGCTGCGGTGCAGGGGACTCTCCGCCAGAGTCCTCCTCCCTCCCTGTGGCAGTTGCAGTTTGTTCGGCACCAGATGTTGTTGGCACACAGGGAGGTGTGGACTGGTTGCTGTTCATCTGGCGGAGGCATTGTAAAATGTCCCTGTGCACCGCCGTCATCTCATGCAGTGCATCCCACTTGGACTCCACGCGGGACATGTGTGAGTCCACACGGGACATGTGTGACTCCACGTGGGACATGTGGGAGTCCAAGCGGGCATGATGGGCAGCCTGCTGCTGTTTGATGTCTCTGAGGAGCCCCACTACCTGGCTGAGCTCTCCGGTGCTGGACTGGTACGCATCAGCTATGCGTACCAGTTGTGGGTCGTCATGCACACCAGCAACGTCTGCAAGCAGCGACCTCTGTCTCCCACCCTCCCACCACCCCTGCTGACATGTGCAGTGTGTGCAGTTGCACGCACAGATAACCCTGGTCCACCTTGGGGGTTGGTGGTGGTGGTGGTGTCCATGGCCCCAGGTTGGTCCAGGGTCACTGCGCTGGTGTTGCTCCTTATTCTGTCCATGTCGGCAGGGATGGTATTCGTGGTGACAGTCGTTGTAGGGGTGGGTGCAGGGAGTGCAGCTGGTGGTCCTGCTGGTGCTGCAGCTGGTGGTCCTGCTGGTGCTGCATGTTGACTTGCACCGGATGTGCCAGGTTGTTCATCGTCCGAGGAGGACAGAGGCTGTACGACGCCAGTGAGCTCGGCATCCTCTTGAGCCTGGGACTGGGACTCCTCAGCGTCTGCTGCTGTGTCCCCATCATCACCTGTTTTTGGGAGACACAAACAATGTATGTCATGTTTCTGCAGGCATCAGTGGTTGACACACATGACAGTTGTGACTGTGCCTCTGGGTGCGGGCCTGTACATTGCATTGTCCTAAGTCGTCACAGTCAGGGGTTGATATTGGTGTGGCACATTGTCCTGCATTATTTGGGCATTTCTATGTATTTTCTGGGGTGTGAACATGGTCTGCATTGCTTGTGTTTGGTTGACAGCCAGACCTCCTTCCCACCCAGCCAGCCAGTCAGTTATCCCACCATGGAACGTGCTTGCGTTGCAGGGAGTGTAAGTTGTCTCTCAGGATGTCAGTCAGTGGTGTCCTGCTGTTTGTTGGTGCACAGTTGGCAGCAGGGCCTTGTGCTCCCCACAGCAGTAGCCAGTGTCAGCCATCTTGTGAGTCCTTCTCCACTCCCTGTGATGTGAGCATGGTTCAGGGTGGTGTTGATGGGACAGTTGTGGGGGTGAGCTATGTCTGTGACTACGACTCCCATCATGCCATTGCCTCCACCCCACTTGCCAGCATTCCCATACTTACTTGCTTTTGTGTGGAGTTCAGTGGGTGTGGGTGTGAGGGCAATGGCAAGATGGCTGACAGTGGTGTCCTGCTGTTGGTTGGTGTGCAGTACCCAGCATGCCCTTGTGCTCCCCACGACACAGCAACAGTGTCAGACATCTTTGATGGGCCTTTCCACTCTCTGTGGGATGTGCATGCGTGAGTGTGAGCTTGCTGGGCCATGTGGTGGGGGATGTAGGGCTGTGAGTACGACTCCCATCATGCTATTGCCTCCTCCCCCTTCCCAGCATGCCCATGCTTCCTTCCTTTTGACTCTGCTTCCCTGTGGGTTGGGCTGGCTGTGCTGACAGGATGGCTGGGAGTGTTGTCCTGGCAGTTGTTTGGCTAAGAGTCCCAAGAGTGTCCCTGTGCTTCACACAACATAACCCAGGGTGGTGGTGCTTTGTGGGATCTTGTGTTAGGATGGAGGGCATTGCATTCTACCAGGTGGGTACTGTGGAGTTTGTGTTGGGGAGGGTGTGAGGGGAGGTGCTGGTGACTATAGTCAGTGCTGCAAGTCCCCCTTCCCACCCAGCCAGCCAGATATCCCACCATGGAACGTGCTTGCATTGCAGGGAGTGTAAGTTGTCTCTCAGGATGTCAGTCAGTGGTGTCCTGCTGTTTGTTGGTGCACAGTTGGCAGCAGGGCCTTGTGCTCCCCACAGCAGTAGCCAGTGTCAGCCATCTTGTGAGTCCTTCTCCACTCCCTGTGATGTGAGCATGGTTCAGGGTGGTGTTGATGGGCCAGTTGTGAGGCTGAGCAATGTCTGTGACTACGACTCCCATCATGCTATTGCCTCCTCCCCCTTCCCAGCATGCCCATGCTTCCTTCCTTTTGACTCTGCTTCCCTGTGGGTTGGGCTGGCTGTGCTGACAGGATGGCTGGGAGTGTTGTCCTGGCAGTTGTTTGGCTAAGAGTCCCAAGAGTGTCCCTGTGCTTCACACAACATAACCCAGGGTGGTGGTGCTTTGTGGGATCTTGTGTTAGGATGGAGGGCATTGCATTCTACCAGGTGGGTACTGTGGAGTTTGTGTTGGGGAGGGTGTGAGGGGAGGTGCTGGTGACTATAGTCAGTGCTGCAAGTCCCCCTTCCCACCCAGCCAGCCAGATATCCCACCATGGAACGTGCTTGCATTGCAGGGAGTGTAAGTTGTCTCTCAGGATGTCAGTCAGTGGTGTCCTGCTGTTTGTTGGTGCACAGTTGGCAGCAGGGCCTTGTGCTCCCCACAGCAGTAGCCAGTGTCAGCCATCTTGTGAGTCCTTCTCCACTCCCTGTGATGTGAGCATGGTTCAGGGTGGTGTTGATGGGACAGTTGTGGGGGTGAGCTATGTCTGTGACTACGACTCCCATCATGCCATTGCCTCCACCCCACTTGCCAGCATTCCCATACTTACTTGCTTTTGTGTGGCGTTCAGTGGGTGTGGGTGTGAGGGCAATGGCAAGATGGCTGACAGTGGTGTCCTGCTGTTGGTTGGTGTGCAGTACCCAGCATGCCCTTGTGCTCCCCACGACACAGCAACAGTGTCAGACATCTTTGATGGGCCTTTCCACTCTCTGTGGGATGTGCATGCGTGAGTGTGAGCTTGCTGGGCCATGTGGTGGGGGATGTAGGGCTGTGAGTACGACTCCCATCATGCTATTGCCTCCTCCCCCTTCCCAGCATGCCCATGCTTCCTTCCTTTTGACTCTGCTTCCCTGTGGGTTGGGCTGGCTGTGCTGACAGGATGGCTGGGAGTGTTGTCCTGGCAGTTGTTTGGCTAAGAGTCCCAAGAGTGTCCCTGTGCTTCACACAACATAACCCAGGGTGGTGGTGCTTTGTGGGATCTTGTGTTAGGATGGAGGGCATTGCATTCTACCAGGTGGGTACTGTGGAGTTTGTGTTGGGGAGGGTGTGAGGGGAGGTGCTGGTGACTATAGTCAGTGCTGCAAGTCCCCCTTCCCACCCAGCCAGCCAGATATCCCACCATGGAACGTGCTTGCATTGCAGGGAGTGGAAGTTGTCTCTCAGGATGTCAGTCAGTGGTGTCCTGCTGTTTGTTGGTGCACAGTTGGCAGCAGGGCCTTGTGCTCCCCACAGCAGTAGCCAGTGTCAGCCATCTTGTGAGTCCTTCTCCACTCCCTGTGATGTGAGCATGGTTCAGGGTGGTGTTGATGGGACAGTTGTGGGGGTGAGCTATGTCTGTGACTACGACTCCCATCATGCCATTGCCTCCACCCCACTTGCCAGCATTCCCATACTTACTTGCTTTTGTGTGGAGTTCAGTGGGTGTGGGTGTGAGGGCAATGGCAAGATGGCTGACAGTGGTGTCCTGCTGTTGGTTGGTGTGCGGTACCCAGCATGCCCTTGTGCTCCCCACGACACAGCAACAGTGTCAGACATCTTTGATGGGCCTTTCCACTCTCTGTGGGATGTGCATGAGTGAGTGTGAGCTTGCTGGGCCATGTGGTGGGGGATGTAGGGCTGTGAGTACGACTCCCATCATGCTATTGCCTCCTCCCCCTTCCCAACATGCCCATGCTTCCTTCCTTTTGACTCTGCTTCCCTGTGGGTTGGGCTGGCTGTGCTGACAGGATGGCTGGGAGTGTTGTCCTGGCAGTTGTTTGGCTAAGAGTCCCAAGAGTGTCCCTGTGCTTCACACAACATAACCCAGGGTGGTGGTGCTTTGTGGGATCTTGTGTTAGGATGGAGGGCATTGCATTCTACCAGGTGGGTACTGTGGAGTTTGTGTTGGGGAGGGTGTGAGGGGAGGTGCTGGTGACTATAGTCAGTGCTGCAAGTCCCCCTTCCCACCCAGCCAGCCAGATATCCCACCATGGAACGTGCTTGCATTGCAGGGAGTGTAAGTTGTCTCTCAGGATGTCAGTCAGTGGTGTCCTGCTGTTTGTTGGTGCACAGTTGGCAGCAGGGCCTTGTGCTCCCCACAGCAGTAGCCAGTGTCAGCCATCTTGTGAGTCCTTCTCCACTCCCTGTGATGTGAGCATGGTTCAGGGTGGTGTTGATGGGCCAGTTGTGAGGCTGAGCAATGTCTGTGACTACGACTCCCATCATGCTATTGCCTCCACCCCCTTCCCAGCATGCCCATGCTTCCTTCCTTTTGACTCTGCTTCCCTGTGGGGTGGGCTGGCTGTGCTGACAGGATGGCTGGGAGTGTTGTCCTGGCAGTTGTTTGGCTAAGAGTCCCAAGAGTGTCCCTGTGCTTCACACAACATAACCCAGGGTGGTGGTGCTTTGTGGGATCTTGTGTTAGGATGGAGGGCATTGCATTCTACCAGGTGGGTACTGTGGAGTTTGTGTTGGGGGGGTGTGAGGGGAGGTGCTGGTGACTATAGTCAGTGCTGCAAGTCCCCCTTCCCACCCAGCCAGCCAGATATCCCACCATGGAACGTGCTTGCATTGCAGGGAGTGGAAGTTGTCTCTCAGGATGTCAGTCAGTGGTGTCCTGCTGTTTGTTGGTGCACAGTTGGCAGCAGGGCCTTGTGCTCCCCACAGCAGTAGCCAGTGTCAGCCATCTTGTGAGTCCTTCTCCACTCCCTGTGATGTGCGCATGGTTCATGGTGGTGTTGATGGGACAGTTTTGGGGCGGGCAATATGTGTGACTGCGACTCCCATGATGCTATTGGCTACACTGACTTGGCCAGCATACACAGAATTCCTTCCTTTGAGTGGTCTTCACTGTGTGTTGGTGTTGTTGTGGTGGCTACATGTGTGGATGTGTTTGTTAGTTCTATTTGTGCCACTGCCTAGCTGTAGTTGTGGTTGTGTTTGTACATGTGTTGGCACAGTTGGATGTGACTTTTTTGATGGCATGTGTTGTGTTTCTCTGACTGACATACACATTTTGGGATGATTCTGTTCTGGTTGCTGTGTGATTGCTATGAGTGCATGGTTTGACTCTCCCCTTGACAGTGATGTGTGTGTGTTTGTGGCAGTATATTGTGTACATTTGTTGTGTACTCACCAGGCTCTGGGATGTCCTCTAGTCCATATATGCTCACTGGCGGTAGGATGGCCCGCACCTTCTCCTCCCAGGGCCTGAGGTATATTGGCTTGGCAGGAGGGCCACTGCCGGTGTGTTGGCTGTTGATGTAGTCTTGCTTCAGCAGTTTCCGTACCCTCCTGCGCACGTCATACCACCTGTTCTGGATGTCGGTCTTTGTGCGCCGACATGGTGATTGGGCGTTCACCCTGTTGATGATCCTCTCCCACATCTTGGTTTTCTGCGACATGGGGGTCTGTTGGACCAATGTGCCAAACAGCTGTGGCTCTACCCTGAGGATCTCGTCTACCAGGACTTCCAATTCACAATCTAGGAACTTGTGATTCTTCTTGGGGGGCATGGTGATGGGTGGTGATGGTGAGTGATGTGTGTGTTGGTGTGCAGGTGAGGGTGTGTGAGTGTGTGTTTTGCTGGGTGTATGTGAGGTAGGTATTTGTTGGTGTGCTGATGGTGTGTGGCTTGTGTGAGGGATGAGCTGTGGGTGTGTGGTTGCTTTCTCTTGGGTGCTGGCAGTGGAATGGCATTTGCAAAGGCTCATGGTAGTGATTTGTGTCCTTTATATAGGTGGAGTTGTGGGTGTGTCTTTGTTCTCTGTCCCCACCCCCCAGTATTTATTGGCTTGGTAATTGCTTGTTTGGCCTTTTTTGGGGTGATTTTTCCTTTGTGTTGTTTGTGTATGTTGGAAACGTTCTTGTGACCGAGTCGGACCCTGCATTGGTCTCGTACGGTGTTTTCCGTTTCGTTCACGCTGTGTTTGTGCAGTTTTCTATGCTGCGTACGCGTCGGTCGCGGTGTATTGTGTTGCTTCGGCTCGGTTTTGTATGCGTGTCGGTCGTACGGCTTGTCCTCCGTCCGACTCGGTCGTGGTTTTCGCGCCTTGCATCGTACTTTGCGGTTTGGAGTTAGCGTGTACGTTTCGGTCGGATTTGTTCCGGGTGCGTGTCGGTCGGTTGGATTCGCGTGTTTTTCGGCCGGATTGCTATTTTCCGTGCGGCTCGGTCGGTCGACTTGGTTTCGTTACGTGTCGGTCGGATTTTTCGCGCCTTGCATCGTACTTGGCGTGTCGGGCGCCACGGGTACGTGTCGGTCGGTATTTTTTCCGGATCCGAGTCGGTCGGTGCTTTTTCCGGCCCGAATCGGAATCGACCCCTTAGTATATCAAGGCTGACCTAGGCGAAGTGTTTCAATTAATTTATACTAGCAGCATCATCAGGACTGGGGTGGAGCCCATTGGAAAGTCAATCATTAGAGGCAAGAGAACTCAACTGACCAAATCTGGTACTAATTGGGATACTTTTAAGAAGGGGGCCATCAATAGCACCAGGTTCAGAAAAGGATGGCAAGGGGGGAGATGTGGAAGTAGTAAGGGGCTTAGACAGTGGTCTATAAAAAAAACTTAAGGAAGTATCTGAACATCAGAAGAAGATACGCCTAAATTAGAACAATAAGCCAACAAATTACTCAGAATACTAGAATTGTTGAAATTCATGATTAAGCAGTCCCCAGACACGGTGTTCTGCGATTTGCCAAGCCAATTCACTCTGCAGGCCATGATGGCAGACTTAAACAGATTCAAGTTTTCACCTAAACGACCCTCAAACAAATGATCTATTTTATTTTTATGCTGAGGAAAATATTCGACCTGACCCGACTTCGGGGGAGGGCATATTGCAAGAACAATCACATAGAAGTGACAGCTGGTGAAAAATCAAGATTTTGATGACGAGATCTGTGAATAACAAATGAATGAGGAAGTCCTTGTTCTTTCTCTGCTTCCCATCTGTTGAAAAATGCTTGCAGAGGTTGGGGGTGGGGATATACAACATGTGATTCTCCACCAACAAAATTGCATGACTTTATTGAAGAATGGTTGACAGTCCTAGAACCATGTTCCTAACTAACAGATACAACGGGGAGGGGTGGTGCAGACCACCTGTCAGCCCTGGGCTGAATCCTTAAAGGACACAGACAGGTTGGTAGAAGGCACCGAATGCCCTGAGGTAACCAACTTAAGAGGCTGTGGAGTACTAACCAGCCTGTTGACAGCATTTTCCATCTTAGATAACTTGGTGTTACACACCTCGAAACTGAAAGAAGTTGTAATTGAATTCTAAAGTGTATTAAGGCGAATGGCATCAAATTTCTCACTACTGCAAATGTCAAAACACAGTTCTTAGCACGTCGGGAGGGAACAGTGGTTTATTTTTTTTTGTGGCACTGCTTAGCAAAGGCAGAGGAGCCAACAATAGGAGGTTGATTAATAATGAATGATGGCTTCAACAATCTGACAATTATTGGGCTGAGGCAGTTTAGCAGCAAGATAAATTACAGAGGCACCCCCAGCCTGTGTTGAATAACAGTCCGTGGTACATACAGAAGTGCTAGGGACAGAAACACAGAGGCCCAGCTCTTCCTCAACTGAAATAATCCACTGGTTAAAGCTCCGACTGCAGATGTTAAGTATGTGAGAATGTTGAAACCACTACATGAACATTTCTTGGAGTCTAAAACGGGTGACAGTTTGAATTTACCCATCCCCCTAGAAGGCCCCACTTATTTGACGTGCAGATGATAAGCAACAAAAAATAGGTTAGAGGGTTGGGCTAGCCCAGCTTCCGACAGACATGGATGGGCCTGCTCTTGACGGCACTCTCAGCGGGAGACTGACGAGTGCTGCGTAGCATGGAAGGGCTGCGGCCATTCCTCCACCAACAAACAGGTCTCCTGGGACTGGCAGTCCAGCGATGGCAACAGATTTGGTTTCCTGTGCAGTGGGAGTAGGAGCCTATATAGTGTGGTAGGACTGCGGCCCCTCCTCCTCCTCCAAAAAACAGGTCTCCTGGGACTTGCAGTCCCGCAGTGGCAACAGCTTTGGATTATCTGATGGTCTTCCTGTACAGCTGCCACCTGCTCCACTGCATAAGACCCGGACCCCACAGCACCAACCACCACCTGAAAGACACAACAAGCGAGACATAGAGAGAGAAAAAGATGGAAAAAATTGAAAGAGTTTATGACATATATGTCAGCAATCGATGCACATAGAATGCCAGCTGAACTGAAAAAAAGGATATTGTTACACTTGTTGGGATCTTATGGACATGAAATATTCCATTCCATATCGGTTGCCAACTGTCACATAGTCATCTCTTCTTCTATGGGAGAACACTTAACTACGGCAATTATGGTAGGCAATTGTAATGCCTCCCAACCATCTCATGTCTTGTTTCCCGTCATGTATGGGGGATCTGGATGACGTCATGTGACCATAACTGTCCAAAATCATGAACAACACCAAAGCCATACTGATTACCAGTAAAAATTGTCACTTTCAGCCCTTCAGAAACACAGCAAGCTATAGTAAGAGCGATCAATTCAGCCAATTGTGCGGAAGAAACACCTTGAATCCAGGAGGCTTCCCCTACCGCTGTGTCTGTACAGATTGCGTAGGCAGCTCCTAGTGCTCCTCCATCGTCTCTCAGACAGGACCCATCAACAAACGGTATGAGATCAGACTCAGTCAGTTGTTCCTCTTATTTATCTGGTTTTGGCTTGGTGCAGAATTCAGGGACATTGAGACAGTCATGCTCTACTTCTGTATCATCACTTCATTTTCATGCAAATGTAAGAGTGTGGCAGGATTTAAAGGAGCACACCTTTTCAAAGAAACGTTCTCTGCAGCAAGAATAATCTCTTTATACTTGGTCAGTCGACTGTTGGTCAAATGTTGAGTGCATGCACGCTTCTACAAAATCTCCACAGAATGGGAAACAAAAACACTAAGAGGATGCCCCATGACAATACTTTCACATTTTTCTATGCTGACACCTACTGCAGCTAAAGCATTAATGCATCTGGGCAGTCCTGCGGCTACAGGATCAAGAGTAGCAGAGAAATAAGCCACAGGTCTTAGTGCATTTCCATGTATTTGTGTAAGCACAGAGAGAGCACAGCCCTCCCTCTCACAGCAGAAAATCACAAAAGCTTGGTTATAATCAGGTATTCGCAGTGCCGGGGCACAACAGAGACATTCTCTCAGCTGTAGGAAGCCAACCAAGCAATCGTTATCCCATGGTACTGGATACAACACATCCTTGTGTGTCAGCCTCTGTAAAGGCTGGGCTGCTAGGGAAAAGTTGGGTATCTACTGTCGACAATAGCCCACCATTCCAATAAACATCCTGACTTCTCTCTGGGTGGTTGGCAGATTCATTACAGAATCGCTGAAATTCTCTCCTGGGTGACACCTTCCCCGCTTCCTTCTCAATGTGATGTCTAAGATACAGAACTTCTCTTTGACAATACTGGAATGTACTCTAGGACACTTTGGGGCAGATTTACAAGCCCCTTGCAACACTTTTGCACCACCGTTGCGTCACTTTTTGTGACGCATCGGCGGCGTAACCAATGCGCCACTTTGCAGCCTATTTACAATGTGACGGATCTAGGGAGATGCGTCACGTTGTAAAGCCCTGCGCCACATTATACCTGCTTCAGGTATAATGTATGCAGGGTGGGCGTTCCCACACAAAAAAGCCATACAGAACTGATGCAGTGAAATTTACAACATTTCACTGCATCACTCTACGCCTTCACTGTGTCGAAATCCCTACGCCTGCTAAGACCAGGTGTAAGGAATGACGCAGGGCTTTTTGAATGGGACTCACCTATATGTTTTGGCGCAGTGCTGGAGTTGCATCACTTTCATGAGCAACTCCAGCAATGCGTCACTTCTGCGCCAACAGATGCGTCAGAATTTCTGACACATCTGTCAATCCTTGCGCCATGGTGCGCCGTATTGTAAATACGGCGGATCCATGGTGGCGCAGGGGTATTGTATGGAGGTGCCGGGAAACTGACATATCTGTACAGATGTGTCAGTTTCTTGTAAATCTGCCCCTTTATGTCAATTCTCAGCCAAGTGGTTCAACAGTGCAATGGTGTCTTGTTTACAAGCTTCCTGGGTATCTGATGCAACCAACAGGTCGTCAATGTATTGCACTAAGACAGAATTACAGGGCATCAGTAGGGACTCAAGGTTCTTTTTAAGGATCTGATTAAATATCGAAGGACTGTCTATATACCCCTGTGGGACTCAGCACCATTCTAAAACCGGAAGGCAAAAAGGTACTGGCTGTCCTCACACAAGGAAATTAGCAAAACAGCTTGACACAAACTGATCACAGATAACCACTCATCCTTAAATGGAATCTGAAATAGAATCACAGCTTGATTTAGTACCACAGGACAAAGGGGAACAATGTTATTAATCTTTCTCAAGTCCTGGACTATGCTGCATTTACTGCTAGGCTTTTGCAAGCCTATGATGGGTGAGTTACTTGGACTCCTCATTATCTCTTTTAAAATGCCTTGTTGTATTATTAAACTCAATCACCCTTGTATTCCCAGCAATCAATTCAGGAGTCAAACTGTCTAAGAGGTTCTTGGGTACTCAGCATTAAGATTAACATTTATTCAGATAGGCTCCACTCCTTTTATGAGACCTATGTCCATTCCTGAGAAGTCCCAGACTTCAGGCTTCACCGTTTCTCTGAGACCCTATGGCAAATCATCAGTTGGCATCAAAGGTTACAGTCCAGTTTTTTCCCTTGGCTCACCAATTTGAAATCAACATCTTCATCAGGAGTCTGAAACTGCACACTTTTCAGTATGCAATAGCTGGTGCAATTTAACTTACACAGCAAGTCAAGTCCCAAAGGATTTACAGGATTAGAATCATCCACATGAAATGGTGGATCTCTTCAAAGGACCATATTTTAACAGGCACTTTTCGTGTTTCTAGATCTGTCATTTGTTTATTTGCAACTCCTACAACTTGGATTATTTTTCACAAGAGGGGTAGGTTTGGAACTTCCGATGTTCTAACAGTGGAATGGGTAGCACCAGTGGCAATCAAGAATGATACTGGATGGCTATTCACCTCACCGTTCACAAATGCATCACTCTGGTCTACCTCCAAGGCTGGGCCAAGCATGCAATTCCACCCCCAAGGTACCGTCATTGTGAATGATATGAACCATTACCCTCAAGTGTGTCAAACACAGGAAATTGCTGGAACGGGTATTGGTTCTGGAAAGAATTCTGATTATTATTCGGGACTTGATTAGAATTAAATCTAAGACCATTTACATTTGGCTGAGAAACGGGGCTTGAGGAACTTGCATCATTGGGACTTGTTGTACATTAGGGCTCTGCACTCTCTGTCTCAGCACATATTGGGGCCGATTCCGATTCGGGCCGGAAATCTCTCCGACCGAGCCGGATCCGGAGAGATTTCCGACCGAATCGGACTCTAGCAGTCCGACCGAACGAGTACGATGCGCACGCATGCAATCGGACTCGATTCGGTCGGACTCCCATTGAAGTCAATGGGAGCCGGTCGTACAACGCGTACGCGGGCTCCCATTGACTCAATGGGTGCGAGGCGAACAAGGGCGCCCCCTACAGCGGGTACGCGTCGATGCGACTCGCGGCGTACATGCACAGGTAGGGGGGACCCATGGGTCCCCCCTGTGTGCGACTCGCGCGGCTACGCGTACAGGGGGGTCCGACACGGACCCCCAAAGTCCAGCTCCGACTGCTCATTCGAGCCGGACGGTGCAAGTCGGTCGGACTGCTCGAGGCGCGCATCGTACTTGCCCGGCCGGGGAACGTCTCCATTGCGCGATGCAAGTCGTGTCCGTGCGAGTCGGTCGGAGCGCTTCGGGCCCGCAAACGAGTCGGACGGCGATTTCGCGTGCGCTCGCATCGTACTCGCTCGCCCGGACGCACGTCCGAATCGGTCGGGAAAGAGGGCTCCGAATCGGATCCGGTTAAGCCGAATCCGATTCGGTGCCCTACCGGCCGAGATCGGAATCGGCCCCTTTGTGTCTGCATGGAGTTGTTTACCTGTGTCTATACAAACCCTGAATTTTGAACCTGATTCTTATTCATTACTCTGTTGGGATTAAGACGACATTCCCTCTTCCAATGCCATAACTTGTTACAATAATGACATGGATTTGATTGCTTTAATGTGCCAACATCAATTTCAGTACTCGGGTCAATCAGGACACCATGTCTTCTACCCTATTGCGGGTTACCATTTCCACCTTGCATCATAGGAGCTCCTTGCGGATACACACCTTACATAGCACCAACATTCCCTATATACAGTTGACTCTGACTTCCTTTCTGTGTGACTTTCATCTGCATCTGCATCTGCATCTGCACCAGCATCAACTTCTCCTTCAACTGCTTCTGTTTCATTTGCAGTTCATCAGTACAATATTTTACATACCTCAATATCTCATTGATCAATTTATTCTGTCAGCACATTAAATGCTGTTGAATCATCATGCTAACCTCGGGTCTTAACCCATGCCTCAAACCGAGACACAAAATGTCCCATATCCTTGGACTCAAGATTTGCACTTGCACCAACCTCCCTTAAAAAGAATGCACAGTCTCTTTAGGCTCCTGAGTTGTTCTGTCAATCTTAAACCAATCAATGCCCTTCTCCAGTATGTTTCCTTTCAAACTTTTTCATCACCAAAGTCAAGGGGGCATGAGATATTGGATTTCTCTGTTGCTCCTTCTCTGGCCGCTGTATAGCCTCTTTACACTCTGCCCACAAATCACACTGTACCATAATTTTGATAAGTGTATTCCGATCTATCCACAATACCTGCGAAATCTTCACAAATTGATCAACCTGCATATACCACTCCACTGGCTTTTCTCTCAATTTGGGAAAATCATTAGAAAATGACACAAAATCACTCCTACTCTACAGTACATGAATGTAACCTACACCAAGCACTTCTCTCAATGGGAAATTTGAAGCACCTTGTCACATGGCCCATAGGGACATTGTCGTCTTCACTAAGTTAGCATGAGCATGCTGCAGCTTGTCCGCTGCTTTGCGCACGTTACTACACGACTTTATTTTTGCAATAATTTCTATGGCTGTTTTCACATGAGAACTCATCGCTGTGTTCACTCTCTGCAGGTTCCTGGAATTTTGACTGAACATTGGGAGCAAGGTCGAACAACAATGCCCATTGTTATTTTGTTCTGGACAGGCCTTAGCACCTAGACAAAACATACTAATGCAGCTGTAGTTTGGCAACGTACTTTAGTTTTATTGGGATACACAAATAGATATGACACACTTGGAGAGGGACCTTTCCAGGGAGAAGAGCGAGACAGCACCTATGAAGTAGATCTACCATCTACAGGCTAAGGTATGGGGTCTGCTGACAAAGCTCAGAGATCTTCTCATATATAATGATACTGCTTCTTAGCAAGGGGAGAGAGGTTAGGCCCTATTATCTTTTCATGATGACATCTCCCTTCATGATTTATGGACTAGCTGCTAAGCTGACTGTATTTGTGCTATACATTTTCCTGCGTGTTGTGGCACGTATACTGCACGTTTGGGTACGTTAGTTAAAATAAATATTTTATACTGTTTCATGTCTCTGTCAGATCTTACTATGGACAAGTGCAAGAGTGCGAGCGAAAGGGTGTGTCTTGTTACCGCGATTCCTGAGAGATCTGGGAGTGTTGCGTTCGGGGGTGTCTAATCATTTGTTTCTCTGTGAGTGAGTAGGAGAGCAAGTGAGACACTGTAGCTAGTTGGTCCTGGGCTCATGGGTACTAAAGTGGTAGGATGACTCAGTCCCTATACACCAATGTCCTATAAGCCTACGCATAGTTCTGTTTTTGGGCAGAAACCCTTCAACGTGGCGCCGCCAACGTTTTGGTCTGGTACTTATTCATGAGAGCCCTGAGTAGCGCTTGTCCACAATACCCTCTCACAGGTTACCGTAGATGTCTGTGGTGGGGGGCTCAGCCTCCTATATTTGTAGGGAAACCCTATTTCTATAGGTTTTTCAAGCTTGAAGTTTAAAAGGTTTTAGACCCTCTTTTGTGTTGCCGTTTTCCTTGCTCTGTTTCTTATAAACATGGCACAAGCTGATGCAATTGCGGCACCTAACCGCGCTGCGCTTACAGCACACTTGACTCAACACGTAGTCTCCAATGCAGGGGCAAACATTATTTTCATAGTTGAGGCTGATCCAGCTTACCGCTTTGAGGTATTTTATTCTTGGGTTACATTTCATGCAGTAGATGGAACTTCAGGCAGCTCCGGCTGGAGCCGCTCCTCCGCCTCCAGGACACGGCGGTGGACTTGTGATTAGTCCAGTCATGATTAACTCCTTGACGGGTAAGCGTCCTCAAAATCGTGATGACTTGCCATTTTGACATGCACAAAAATTTGAGCAACTTGAAGCTGTTTTTCCACATACGACTCCTGTTGAAAAACATAGGATCCTTACAATGAGTATGCCGAGTGGTCTGATTCCCTCTTTAGCTGACTGCACCACCTGGGGGACGTTGTTTGCTTTGGTGTATACACTGTGCTTTGGCACCCCCTCCATGAGCGTTCTACCGAGCGTTCTCAAGAAAGTACAGGATGAACACAGGCCTGGCCCAGCCCTGGATTTGGGGATGAAGTTAGTGGGAATGTTCCCTATTGTCTCAGATATGATTCTGATTACAAGTACGTCAATGCCTGGCGGCGGTGGTGGAAGCAGACCGGCAGCGACAGTTGCCGATTATTATTGCGGAAGTGTATACAACTTTGGGTCGCAATAGCTTGGGGATTCGACCATTTGCACAGGCACAGAGTAAACCCCCTCCTGAAAGGAGGAAGAGGTGTGGCGCAGCGGCCAGGGTGCCTGACTCCGGACCACGGGGTTCACGGTTCGATCCCCGGTGCCGGCGGCAGGTTAGCCCAGCACCATGTGACTCTGGGCAATAGCTCGCTTAATCTTCCCGAGGGCCCGCAGCGCCGGGACACCTCTCCGGAGGTAGCTGTGCACTTTATAAATGCTGGTATTTCAAAAGGAGGGTCGTCCAGTCTTTCCTAAAAAGGCTTGGAACAAGCTCCAGCGGCAATATCAACAGAAGCCTGGTTCACATGCAGGTTCGCCTCCGCCTGAGGCTTCTGAGCGTAGATATGATTTGCGTGACCGTTCTAAAAGTAGGACACCAGAGAGGTTCCAGGTTCCCGATCCTCATTCTCCTCGTTCCTTTCAAGAATCGTCGGATCAACAATTCGGCGGAAGGGGGCGTCAGGATCGCAGACAAGGCAAGTCTACGCAAGCAAGACGTGACCCTCAGCACCAGTTTGATGTAAAAGTCAAGCAGGAGGAACCAACTAATATCTTGCCCCATTTCAGAAGAACAAAGTTGCCGCTTTGACTGCAATGTATGCCTCAGACAGTGAGAACCCTGCTCCTTGACAGGAGTTGGGCAGTAACCCTCCTCGACAGCGCAGCGGAGGTTACCATAGTACGGCAGTGTTAGAAATGGGATTTCTGGTTGGCTAGGGCATGCGCCTAAGCCAGGCAGAAACCACCACTCTAGTCAGGGCAAGGGAGTTACACGCTGAAGATAACCCCTGCTCACCCCCTTGGTAGGTTGGCATGAGCAGTCAGGCTTATCCCAGAGGCAATGCGTAAAGCGTTTGCGCAACACACTAGGCGCACCACAAAAGAAACTCCACACAAGGTTATATCAAAAATAGCCTTTGTATTATCCAAAACACATTAGGATACTAATCACTCAATATACACTGTGCCAACTGGCACTAGGCAATATTTACAGGGGATTATATACACATGAGAGGGCCAATCGGGCCACTGTCAGAACCTTTAGAAAGCACTAGTAACAAGTAAAAAACAACCAGTAACTACTGGTCCAAAAATGATCTCAGCACTATATCTAGCATCATGAACGCACTATGTCTGCATCACAGTAGGCATAAAAACACATTAGGCCAACCCTCCTAAGCATAAAACACCTTACGCAATAGGCCTCACAAGCATAAACACATTATGCGCAGATCAGGGTGCATAAATCACATTTGGCAATAACCTTCCCAAGCCTAAAGACATTATGCAATAAACATATTAGGTATTACGATAGAACTGACCCCCACGCCAACAGGCCTTTCACTGGGGCTCAAAATGCCCTCTGTCCAGAATGTCAGGGTTTAGCTGCAAAGGCAGGGCGCAAATGCGCTGGGGCGTGGGGGAGTGTATCTCACTCCTTTACTTCAAGAATGCCCCCAAAGGAAAACTGGCACTCGCTGTGCCTCCAGGGTCCCCACTGGGACTCTACAACCAAATGTGCCCAACGTTGCAGCTGCCCGCGCTGGTGCGGTGCAGCTGTGAAAAAGGCCTGGCACCACTGTGCCACCTGAGCCCCACTCTGGGACTCTTAAAAACAAATGTGCCCCCACACGAAAAATGGTGCTGGCACCTCTGTGCCTACTGAGCCCCCACTGGGGCTCCTAATCGACAAGTGCCCCAACGTTGCAGCTGCCCACTGTCGGGCGGGGCAGCTGTGGCAATGAGCACTGACAATGTGCCTCGATCGGCACCAACAATGTGCAACATAGAGCCCCCACTCACCGGGGCTCTGCCGGGTCTTCTCCCGTCTGCTGCGGGGACCTGCAAGGCTCCTCCTCGTTCCTGCTGCCAGGCAGGAAGAAGACTGCTCGGCAGGGAGAGCCCTCGGGACTCCGGTCGGGCCTCTCCAGATCGGGTCGGGTCTCCTGGGGCACCGAGACAGCTTGGCCGCGTCTTGCAGGCACGGAGGCGGGGTAGGCTCTCGCCCTCCTTCCGGGACAAGCTCCGCCCCAGACCAGGCAACCTCTGCCTGACTTCCGGGTCGCGTTCCCGGTGCGACGCTGTCTTCTCTCGGCAAAGTGCGGGGTAGGCACCCACTTCAAATAAAAGCAATTGCGGGGTGGGCACCCGCTCCTCACTTGAAATGCGGGGTGGGCTCCCGCTGTAAATAAAAGCAATTGCGGGGTGGGCACCCGCTCGAGATGCACCAATGCGGGGTAGGCTCCCGTTAGAGAGCACAAATACGCGGGGTGGGCACCCGCTCTTTAAAGATGCAGAAACGCGGGGTGGGCACACGCTGGAGACGCACCAATGTGGGGGGGGGCTCCCGCACTTCCCCAGCAGCACGGGGGGAATCCCTCACGCCGGGATACCCTCGTAATCACCACGCAGCACAGCGCTGCAAGGAACCGGCGCTCCTCATCAGCTGACACCAGGATATCAAGTTGTAGCACTCACGAGGCGCTAAGCCCACAGTCCCAGAAAGTCCTGAAAGTTAAAGGGGGCAAAGGCTGGGCCCAGGCAGGCCAGCACACAGGGCCCTCCAGCAGGGAGGCAGTCCCTCATGGCGGTTCCTCCGGGAGCCCAGCAACAGCAACAAGCCCCCAGTCACAAGAACAGCACAACTCATGGGGTCACAGCCCCTACATTTATACTACATTTCTCCTTTGTCTGCAAAGAACAGGGCTTGGGGGGAACCAGTCCCAACTGGTTCTAGGGGGCTTTGGAGCACTCTGTTAACAGTGCTCCTCTTTCCCTTTGTCAGGTGGGGGCTTGGTGATCAGACACACCACAGGGGGCAGAGCCAGCATTGTACAGGCTAGGCACAGACCTATTCAGGGACCAGGGACCTCTCCTATCACTACTCCAAATGCAGATGTCCCATTCAGCCTAGCGCTGACTCACCCTGCCCCTCCTGAAGCCACACACACCTCACCAGCCCCTGTCACTCAAAAGCCAGACATGCAATTCACATCAGGCAGGCAGACACATAGCACACAGAAATGCCAACTTCTAAAAGTGATACAAAAGGGGGGTACAAAAGGGGATGATGGACGGAACGTTTGAGCCAATCAAACACTCACCCCCAGTCAACTGATCTGGGTTTAATCCATCATCATTCTTTAGCTCACTCGACCACCCCAGTTCAGACATGGCCATATGCAAATCAGTCTGACCCTGTGCCTCATGGGAACAGTCCAGCCCGAACTGCCAAACTTGACCACGCTGCTCCTCTCATATCAGGAATTACCACTGAAACACTTATCAGGGAATCCCCAATGCATTCCTATGGGAGGGCAGCCTCACAGTAGTGAGAAACAAAAATGGCTGTTTGTCACTACCAGAACATGTCACACACTTAAGGTACATGTCCCACCTTTAACCCACTATGCACCCTGCCCATAGGGCTAGCTAGGGCCTACCTTAGGGGTGACTGACATGCAGTAAAAGGGGGTCACAGACATGGCATGCACTTTAGGTGCCACATCACAGCGGCAGTAACACTGCGCCCACAGGCCCTGCAATGGCAGAGGCCTGAGATAGATTTGAAAGGCTACTTTGGTGGGTGGCGCAATCAGCTCTGCAAGCCCACCAGTAGCATTTAATTTACCAGCCCTGGGTATATGGGATACCACTTTACAAGGGACTGACAGATAAATTAAATAGGCCAAGCAGGTGTAGACCAATCTTACCATGTTTATCACAGAGAGCACACGCACTTTACACTGGACAGCAGTGCTAAAGTGCCCAGAGTCCTAAAACCACCAACACCATGTCAGAAAAAAGGCTAGGAGAAAGGCAAAAAGTTTAGGGATGACCTTGCAAAAAAGGCCAAGTCCAACACAACCCCCTTCCAGCCAAAATGCAGGGTAGACCAATCACCACCTTGATGGGCTTCCCTGCCTTGGGCGATAGAACACGGACGCGGGCATGCAACTGCAGGGGCACACTCCAGTTCTACGCCATTCTGAACCCATGTGGTTCCCTCTGTCAAAGCTCTCAGGACCAACTAAGCTAACTGACTGGTACTCCCTAGTTGTCCACGGCCAGGACCAGGCCCTAGGCCATCCAGGTGTATCTGGTCCTTGCCAACTCTCAGAGTGGGGGCAGTAACCCCAGGCACATAGTACCCATTCTCCACTCTACCCCTCATCAGGGCAGTTCTAAACTGCCACTGATCCTCCAGCCTAGGGTCCGCACCCTCAGGCTGACCAGAAGTCACGGGCGAGGCTCTCCTCCTCCTACCTCTCCTTCTAGGGTTCCACACTCTCCTCCGTGGAGAGGCACCCTCAGAACACAACTCTCCCACCAGTTCAGGACCTCTCTCCAGCAACTGGTCTCCCAACCTAGGGTCTAAACCCTCAGGTTGCACCGGGGTCAGAGGTGAGGACTCCCTCCCTCTGCACCCCCTTCAAGAGTGCTGCACCCTCCCACCTGGAGTGGTATCCCTGGAAGCCAAACCGGTCAGGACACTGGTTACAGATGTCCTTCCCTCCAGGTCAGGCAGATCCTGAACCTGGCCTCCCAACCTTGGGGCTGAACCCCGCGGCTGAGCACTTGCCTGGCACACCAGGACTTCTGGGGACTCACACAGTATCCCCCTGGTCAGGACACTGATTACAGATGTCCTTCCCTCCAGGTCAGGCAGAACCTGAACCTGGCCTCCCAACCCAGGGACTAAACCCTGCGGTTGAACACTTGCCTGGCACACCAGGACTTCTGGGGACTCACACAGTATCCCCCCGAGGGTAACACATGACTCATGTGTCGTGTGACAGTCTGCCTGGTGCAGATCTCCTGACCCCTGTCCATCTGACAGTGCGCGAAGATCCCCCAGGACAGAAGTGGTGTCACCATGGTCACTCCTAGGAGACTCAGCCCTTCTGGCTGGTCCCTGACCCACTGGTTCTCCCACTGGGGAACACATCCCCCTCTCACCCCTCAATCTGGACTTCTGCACCCTCCCAACTGGAGCGGCACCGCCAGACACCAGAACCACTGGAGCTCTGTTTACATACACTCCAGGTTCTCCTGACACCAGGAGATCCCCCTCAAATGGCCTACTAGTACAGCCTAGGCCCCCAACCTGGTGTTCCCTTAGGGAACCCTCCAGGCCCTGAGACTGGGTTTCGGGCACCTTGGGACACACAGTCCAACACTCACTCCTTCTCCACTGAGACAGGACATGAGCCCCTACACCCCTCCCACTACACCGGGACCTAGCTGGGCTACTCTGAACCTCTTCCACCACACAGGACCGGAAGATACCTGAGCCACTCCTTTTGGGATCACTCCACAATGCCTCTTCAGACCCTCCATCACACAGCCAGAGGTCTGCCTCCCGTGCAAGTTCCCTGGGATCAGAGAACTCACACTCCAACAGGTGTTGGCGTAACCCCGGAAAACAATTACTGAACATGTGCTCTCTGACAACCAGGTTGAACACCCCTTCAAAATCATTTGCCGTGCTACTCATCACCCAACCTTCCAGTGCATCACAACACTCATCCACAAACTCAACCCAAGACTGGTGAGACAGTTTCCTACTGCCCCTGAACCTCAACCTGTACCCTTCCGGTGTGACACCCTCCTCCTGGGAACTAGGTACCATGCTCTCGGATCTGAGAGTGGGACTTCCTGCACTGGACTCCATATTGCTGCCACCACTGGACCCCAACCTTACTGGTGAATCCAGACAACTAAAACTGAACTCAGGGGATAATCTACCCTCCAGAGCTAGTTTCTCCCTGGCGAAGGCCCTCTCAGCCTCCGCCATCCTCTCCTGCGCTAAGACCCTCTCGGTCTCTAGCTTTCTCTCCTCCACACCCAGCTGCGCTATTTCCTTGGCATGCTCTAATCTGAGCCTCTCCAAAGCCAGCTGATGCTCCCTTTCTTACCTCCTATCCACCCACTCCTCTGGGGACAGGGAAAGGGATGGGGCACTGCCCCCGACACTGGACCCAGCAAGGGACTCCCTATCTATGGGGTCCTCACTATCTACTGGCGTCCCTGCCCTGTCATTTTCTTCCTCTTCTTCAGACTCTTCAGGGCCACACTCAGACCCACCACCCTCTTGGTGTGCGGCTTGGGCCCTCTCTATCTGTCTCCATCTATCCTGTTGCCAACGTATCAGGGCATTCCCAAAGTCTCGCCGAATGCCCTCTCCACTCACTACTAAGCCTCTCTCATCACAGAACCCCCTTAGCTCTTCTAGACTGTAGTTCAACAGGTCTTTTATGTCAGAGGTAGATTCCATTTTGGCAAGGCACTTAATACACAGGTGCAACACAAGAGACCTAGGCGTCTGGGTGGGCAGTCAAAATATCGAAAATTAAATATCGATATACACTAATATCGAGGTGACAATATCGAAGGGACAGAATATCGATGTTAAGAATATCGATGAACAGAATATCGACTCTAAGGTAAGTAATATCGATTTTTTTATATCAATGTAACTAATATCGAAGTTAGTAATATCAAAATCAAATATATCGATGTTACTAATATTGATGTTACTAATATCGATATTTGTATTATTGTTATGTATTTTGTTATGTGTTTAATATGTATGTGTTATATGTGTTTTTGTTAAGTGTTCTACTTGTCTAAAAATATATGTATACCATTTTTATATGTTAATAATGGTTTTTTTAAGTTTTTTTTTTTTAGTACCGTAGCGGGTTGTGGGTTTATAGGGGAATAGGGTGGGAAGTAATTTAATTATACTAAATTAATTATTAATTTTTAGGAATTATAAATTAATTTTAATTATTTTTTGTGTTTAAGTTCTGTAGCGGGTTGTGGGTTTATAGGGGAATAGGGTGGGAAGTAATTTAATTGTAATTAAGTTATAATTTATTTTAATTAATTGGTATTGATAATTATATTATTGTTAATTAATTAATAATTGGTAATGAATTTTTATTAATTGGTTATTAATTTTTATTAATTGATTAATTGATCATTATGTTAAGTGTATTATTTTATTATTGGAGTGTGTTGTGCGTTTATAGGGGAATAGTGTTGGAAGTAATTGAAATCTAATTAAGTAATTATTAAATTTATTTTTGGGTATTGATAATTAATTTATTGGACATTAATTATTAATTGGTAATTTTTTTAATTAGAATTTTTTGGTTCTAAAAATTAATTTATTGTTGTTTTATCATTAATTGGTAATTAAATATTATTAAATATTATTTATTGATAAATGTAATTAATATATTAATAAGTAATTACTAATTGATAATTAATGTTTAATAATTATTATTATTGGTATAAAAAAGCATGTAATTGTTCAATATTAGTTAATTGGTAATTAAGTTTTAATAATTAATATGTTTGTTGTTATTAAAAATATTTTATTGTTCAATATTTATTATTTGGTAATTAATATTTATTAATTATTATTTATTGGTATTTATTATTAATTTATTGTTAATAAATTTCCCATTGGTAATTATGTTTTTAATAATTATTTATTGGTATTGGTAAATAGTTTAGAGTTATTTAATAATTCATTAATTATTTAAAAAAATTATTTTATTTATAAGTATGTTATTTTTAACTTCTACGCTATCCATCACTTTACCTACTGTTGCACTCTCTGGAGTTGGAATAGCAATTTTTACCCCTACGCTATCCAACATTTTCCCTACTGTTGCACTCACTGGAGTGGGAATATTAATTTTTACCCTCCCGCTATCCAACGCTTTCCCTACTGTTGCACTCCCTGGAGTGGGAATAGTAATTTTTACCCCTACGCTATCCAATACTTTCTCTACTGTTGCACTCTCTGGAGTGGGAATAGTAATTTTAAGCTCTATGCTATCCAACATTTTTCTTACTGTTGTTTTTTTGGGAGTTGCAATAGTAGTTTTATTCCCTCCGCTATTTAATATTTTTTGTATTATTTTAGTTAATGTAGTATATAATTAATTTTAAAAATATTAAAAGTAAATTTAATTTTTTAAATTTGTTAAACATAATTATTTAATTTTTATTTATGTTATTGTTTTATGTGTATAGATGTATTTGTAATTTATAATATTTTTTATACTTTATAATTTATTAAAATAATTATTAAAACTGATTATTAAGTAAGTATATATATTATATGTTATATGTATATGTTTAATTAATGTTTTATTAAATTATATATATTACTTATTAATTTTAATCATTATAAAATATTTTTAACTATGTTTATTTTATTTATAAGTATTATTTAGTTTATTTTACTTTTTTTTAACAAAAAAAAAACCGATATTTTTAATAACGATATTTTTGACATCGATATTTTTTTTCTCGATATTTTTGTACTTACCATGGTGTAGATAGGATATCGATATTGTTGACATCGATATTCTTGCTCCGATATTTTTGTAGGTCGATTTTTTGACCTTCGATATTTTGTCAGTGATCCAGGCGTCTGAGCTGAAGCAAGAGTACACAATTCAGAAATGACACTTCTCAAGAGAAAAATAAAACTCAGGAAAAATAATCCCCAAACATGTGATTCTCTAAATGCAGAGTTTGTAGTGCAACCACTTGTTGCTGTGGTACTGCGCAAACGCAAGTCCTATCCTCACCGCTGACAACCAATGTTAGAAATGGGATTTCTGGTTGGCTAGGGCATGCGCCTAAGCCAGGCAGAAACCACCACTCTAGTCAGGGCAAGGGAGTTACACGCTGAAGATAACCCCTGCTCACCCCCTTGGTAGCTTGGCACGAGCAGTCAGGCTTATCCCAGAGGCAATGAGTAAAGCGTTTGCGCAACACACACACACACAGCAACAACACACTAGGCACACCACAAAAGAAACTCCACACAAGATTATATCAAAAATAGCCTTTGTATTATCCAAAACCCATTAGGATACTAATCACACAATATACACTGTGCCAACTGGCACTAGGCAATATTTACAGGGGATTATATACACATGACAGTGCCAATCGGGCCACTGTCAGAACCTTTAGAAAGCACTAGTAACAAGTAAAACACAACCAGTAACTACTGGTCCAAAAATGATCTCAGCACTATATCTAGCATCATGAACGCACTATGGGGTCGATTCCGATCCCGGCCGGAAGCGCACCTAACAGTATTCGTCCGGAAAAAAACCCAGCCGATTGCGTGTTTCCCGACCGATTCGAACATTCGTCCGGACGAACAAGTACGATGCGTATAACAACCCAGTTTCCGAGCGAGCCGTACTTACCCAATTCAGCTCCTGTTCCCCGCCCGAGCCGGATCCGTAAACGCCGAATCGAGTCGTACGGAAGCAAATACACAGCACCTTCCGGCCGGACGAGTACGATGCGCACTCCGTACGCGCCGAACCCGTTGTTATGTCCGGGACGTTTGAGCATCCGGGCGAGCCGCACATAAGCTCCGTTTCGCGCCACAAGACGATCCACGGCTACGAGACGAACAAGCCTGCTACGAGAACGACTCGAAGACACGAGAAACCCGAACGAGACGATCCAAGCATGAATCCCATTACGCAGGTCCTACCTATACTCTACATCTATTACCGGGACCGGCACGGACGCGTACGGCGCAGACGGTAAGTCAAACACCAACAATACAAACAAACGACACGTACCCGAAATATGTCACACACACATAGGGATGCACAAATGACGTACACTAGCAACAGCAGAACCATAGGGGTGGGATGGCCATCACCAATGCCATATCTGCCACTACCACCACCCCACTCAGGGGGGGCTGGATGCCTGTCACTACTACCATCCCCACCCTTAGGGGGATGGATGCCTACCACTACCACCACCCCTACTCAGGGGGGCCTGGATGCCTGTCACTACTACCATCCCCCCCAGTCAGGGGGGGCTAGATGCCTGTCACTACTACCATCCCCACCCTTAGGGGGCTGGATGCCTGCCACTACCACCACCCCACTCAGGGGGGGCTGGATGCCTGTCACTACTACCATCCCCACCCTTAGGGGGATGGATGCCTGCCACTACCACCACCCCACTTAGGGGGGGCTGGATGCCTGTCACCACTACCATCCCCACCCTTAGGGGGATGGATGCCTACCACTACCACCACCCTACTCAGGGGTGGCTGGATGCCTGCCACTATCACCACCCCACTCAGGGGGGGCTGGATGCCTGTCACTACTACCATCCCCACCCTTAGGGGGATGGATGCCCATCACTACTACCATCCCCACTAATAGGGGGCTGGATGCCTGCCACTACCACCACCCCAGTCAGGGGTGCCTGGAAGCCTGTCACTACTACCATCCCCACCCTCAGGGGGCTGGATGCCTGTCACCACTACCATCCCCACCCTCAGGGGGCTGGATGCCTACCACTACCACCACCCCTACTCAGGGGGGGCTGGATGCCTGCCACTACCTCCACCCCTACTCATAGGACGGGTAATGCATGACACAACCAGCATACTCCCACATAAGGAATGTCTGAAAATTACATCCCCCCCAACACCATGACAAGCGTGTGTAGTCTGTGACAAATGCCTACAACACTGAACATGACATTGAACATACAATGTGACCCCCTAGCACATGTGTCACACATAAATGTGTGTGGCCTCCACAATTCAAGCCGACCATGGCCACTGTGGCAATGGGGTTGAACACCCCATCACCACAGCGACCAAAAGGTAGGTGTGGGGTCCATAGCTGATGCACCTTTTGAACAGTGTGGCAATGGGGCCCAAAGCCCCATCACCACAGTGACCAAAAGGGAAGTGTGGGGTCCATAGCTGATGCACCTTTTGAACAGTGTGGCAATGGGGCCCAAAGCTCCATCACCACAGTGACCAAAAGGGAAGTGTGGGGTCCATAGCTGATGCACCTTTTGAACAGTGTGGCAATGGGGCCCAAAGCCCCATCACCACAGTGACCAAAAGGGAAGTGTGGGGTCCATAGCTGATGCACCTTTTGAACAGTGTGGCAATGGGGCCCAAAGCCCCATCAGCACAGTGAGCAAAAGGGAAGTGTGGGGTCCATAGCTGAAGCACCTTTTGAACAGTGTGGCAATGGGGCCCAAAGCCCCATCACCACAGTGACCAAAAGGAAGTGTGGGGTCCATAGCTGATGCACCTTTTGAACAGTGTGGCAATGGGGCCCAAAGCCCCATCACCACAGTGAGCAAAAGGAAGTGTGGGGTCCATAGCTGAAGCACCTTTTGAACAGTGTGGCAATGGGGCCCAAAGCCCCATCACCACAGTGACCAAAAGGGAAGTGTGGGGTCCATAGCTGATGCACCTTTTGAACAGTGTGGCAATGGGGCCCAAAGCCCCATCACCACAGTGATCAAAAGGGAAGTGTAGTCTGGGTAAAAGCTGCCAAAGCCAAACTGCATGGATGATTCCTGGTCACACAACAACAAACACATCAGTGGCATAGTAGTGCTTGTGTCCCATAGCAACATAGATTGGGTGAGGCAAACAGTGCAGTGCAAATAAAACATACCTTTGGCCATGTGCATACAAACATCACCCATGGGGGCTCACATCGTCAACATTCACATATAACACAATGACAGAAGTGACCATCATAATGCAGACCCACATATCTGCACCAATGGACACACAAATGTAGATATCCTAGGGAGACTGTAGATGTCAGGTGAACAAATACCATACCATGGCAGCAATGGGACATACAAACCATGATTATTGTGCTGACTGATGACCTAGGAGTCCCAGGGACAGCAGGGGAAAGCCACCAAACAACATACAGCCAATGGCACACTCAAGATATGCCAATGCAGTTGTGCAAATGCACAAACAGGCAGACCCACACTGCATATCAAACACAACAGGTGATGGGGGTGTGTGCCAGTGTCCCCAGGCAACCACACAACACATGAGGAGGCCTGAATTCCAATTACACAGAAGTGTATACAGTGCTATACAAAAGTAACTCATGGATTGGATTCCCCTATGTGGGCAAAGAGGCATTGTTAGATGAGAGGGAGCCCAAATTACACATGTCACACAAGCTAGTAGGAACAGCAACTAACACAGCAAGAGACAGACCCACCACAGCACAACCCCCAGGGACCCCACATTGTGGTGACACTACCCTACATGATAATCCCACTGTGATGACAAAGGTAGATGTCATTCACACTGTGAACCACAGCCATGTGTCCTGAGCAACAAACTACCATCACACCTACACAAGCACAAATCGGAGAACACCCACTACAACGCATGCGTTATGTCGCATGCGTTTACGTCGCAAGCGTTACAACGCAAGCGACGCTACGACGCGGCCCATTACGCCGCGAACCATTACATCGCATGCGCATTTAAAACGCATACGCTTTTAAATCGTATGTGGTGTAATGGACGCGAGGCGGGCGGCACGGACGAGCACCGGGACAGAGGCGGAGGAGCACCGGGACAACGCGAGGAGAAAGAGGTAAGGGGGATTATGCTTAGAGTGTAGTGTTTAGGGTTTAGGGCAGTGTCTGGAGATTGTGCTTACAGTGTAGTGTTTAGGGCAGTGTCTGGTGGTCGTAGTGTAGGGCAGTGTGTTAGGGTTTAGGGCAGTGTCTGGAGATTGTGCTTACAGTGTAGTGTTTAGGGTTTAGGGCAGTGTCTGGTGGTCATAGTATAGGGCAGTGTGTTAGGCGTACTGTATTAGGGTTTAGGGAAGTTTTGGGTACTTTTTTAGGCTTTAGGGTACTCTGTGTTATGTAGGGCAGTGTGTTAAGCGTAGCGTATTAGGTCTTAGGGCTCAGGGGAGTGTGGGGTACTTTTTTAGGCTTTAGGGTAGTGTGTTATGTAGGGGGGTATTTGGGGGGAAATCGCGATGTTAAAGCATGCAGAGTGTTTGTGTGCGTTGTAAATGTGTTTTGCATGCATTTCAATACGCAAGCGAAGTAATGGTTTGCGTGGTGAAAACTTGCGTTGCAAATCTGCATGCGATGTAAAGGCGCCGATGTAAAGGTATGCGATGTTATCGTTTGCGATGTAGCATCATACATCCGCACAAATCAAACAGCACGGCCTGCCAGCCATGGCCAATATGGAGGTAGGGGTCTAGCTGTGCAACAACTCACATTTGCACACACTCAACACCACACAGCTTGATCTTTCACCAATGTGCAGCAGTGAAGCTCACATGGACTGGTGACATTGCACATGCACCCATGACAATCCCAGGGGTGGTGGGGGGAACTAAGGTGCAAAAACCCATCACACATGGCCAGTCAACAAGACTCGTGAATGTCTGACACACTGCACACCACGCGGTACATGGGCATGACGTGAAATCCACCACAATCAGTGGGATCCTGGCCATAGTCACACACCAATGAAGAAGACAAGGTGACACACAAAGAACACACGTACACAACTTCCAACATTGCAGCTCTGACCCTGAGGAGTGGCAGCAGTCACACACACAACGTGTCACAATCACTGAAAGCTACCATAGACTGTAAATTACATGACATGTGTAACCAACAAGTGCCAAGGGAATCCTGAATGTGTCCCATCTGCGTTTGCCCACATCCCCAGCCCTGACAACAAAGACAACCTGGGATGACAACCTGATGAACCTTAGTTAGCCATGCACCCACATCCCGGAGTAACCAGGTCCAAGATGCTTGATGAACACAGAACAACTCAGCAAGCATCAGAAACAGGAACATCCGTAGGGACACAGCCTGTGTAGGAAAAGGGAAGGGTACACGCACAGACATGCTTACACAACACCAAACACGGGCCCAGGCAATGTCACGGGATTACACACTGCCATGAGGGCACTCCACTGCTGTGGAAGGTCCGCTGTGCCAAGCCTTGTCTGTGCACGACTCAAACATGTCTGCAGAACACTCGGTCAGTGAGTCAACAACTACAACACACTGAAGGCTCTGCTCACATCAGCCTGGGTACGGGAGTGTCACGTCAGTCATCTGCATATACCCAAAACATGTGTCAAGCAAGGTGCACTGTATACACTGATGAGTCCTTCAACATTGGTGTGCTAAACTGCATGTCCAGTGGAGATGGGCACACAGTCAGGGAAATAGGAACATTGAACAGTGGTAAGCCCACCAGATGTGCATCACTGTAAGACAAAGATGTTAATTTACAAATGCAAAACGTACATCCCTGTGTCATATGCTGAACATCACACCCTCAGACTGCAGCAGAGGATGCCATAGATCCAGACTACAACAGGACACACATCCCATGGACCACATGGAGTCCATCACTGCAACACTTCATTTCCCTGATCTGAATACTATTACAACTGCAAATGCATGATGATAACCATGTACATCATGTACATCAAAAGAAAAACCACAAGTAAACAAAAATAGGCTTTATTCAGCAAATGTCACTAAAAAATCAGAAATCCAAATTAAAGTAAGGCCAATGGCCAGTCCAAATACACAGTCCCAACAGGGTGATATGTGACAACTTGTCACCCATTGCTTGCCTGCACTGGTAGGGACAGGGGACATCCCCCTTGGAGGGGCATACAAGGGCAGGCCAGGCACAGCAGGGACAGGATCAGGGGATGCCAGAGTGAGGCAGTGAAGGGGTGGTGGGTGCAGGAGTGTCACCAGCAACTGCAGTGGAGGTGTCTGACTCAGGGGGGGCCGGCACCACTGCAGTGACCGAGTCAGACGGGGTGGTTGTGGACTCCACTGCAGTGCATGCCTCCAAGGGAGTGGAAGGGGGGCAGATGAGGTGGGCAGGACAGAGGGGGGACCCGGTCTCCACACCAGTGGCACAAACAGGCTGAGCGTCTGGGTTGGGGGTGGAAGAGCAAGTGGCAGGGGGAGGGCCTAAGCAGTTTGGGGATGCGGTATCGGTGTGTGGGGGAACCTGGGGCAGAGTGTGGCGGTGGAACCTGTGGAGTGGTGGCCTGGGGGATGGAGGAGAGAGACTGGGTGGTGGAGCTGCGTGGTGGTGGTGGTGGGGTCTTACCCTTCCTGGTCCGGGGGGACTTCCGAATGGGGTCCTCAGTCTGTCTGCACCTGGGGGAGGGTGTCCGGGGGCGAGGGGCACTCCCCTCTGTGTGGGTGGACTTCCTCTTCCTCCGGTATGCCGGATCTGCAGGATCGGAGGGGAAGAGGCCGAGGTCACACAGGAAGACCTGCTGTGTAGGTGGGGTTGCAGGTGAGGCAGGGGAAGGGGTCTTGTTGGGAGAGGATTTGGAGGACTGCGGAGTGACTGTGGATGCCTGTGTGTGTGTCTGTTCCCCATCCCCTGTGTGTGTGGTATCTGTCCCCTGAGGATGTTTGTGTGCACGTCTTGCCTTTCTTTTGGGTGTGTCTGTGCTGCTCGTGTCTGTGTGCTTGGGTGAATGTGCAGGTGTGCATGTGCTTTGGACAGGTAGGGTGCCAGGAAGTGTGGATGGGGCAGAGGTAGGACGTGGGAGGGACTGCTGGAGGAGGGACACTGCTGCAGTCAGGGAGGAGTCCATGGACTTATTGCTCCTCTGTAGGGCAGACATACCCGTCGAGATGCCCTCCATGAACGACACCAGCTGTGTCAACAGAGTGGTGAGTGCATGGAGGACACTCAGCATTGCTGTCTGCCCTACATGGAGCTGCCGAAGTAGGTACACAGACTCCTCACTCAGGGCAGCAGGGGACACAGGGGCAGGGGGTGCGGTGCCTGGCATGAAGGAGACATGCTCCCAAACACGGGAGCCTCCACGGACGTCTGGAATTGGAGCCAATGGGAGGGCGGTGCTGGTGGTGGTGGTGGCGGGCCAGACAGACTAGCGGGGGTGTGGTGGCTGCTGACACCCGCCTCCACAAGGGAGTCATCTTCCGAGCTGCTGTGGTCCTCAGCTAAGGTGGATGGTGCTGAGGACTCCTCGGTGTGGCTCCCCTCGCCCTCCGTGCCACTGGGTCCCTCTGACCACTCGTCGGATGCTGACCCAGTCTGGCTCTGCTGCTCCTCCTGGTCCGTGGAGCTGTCCCCTCCTATGGGCGTGGATGTATCTGCAAACAATTAGGGAAACAGACAAACATCAATCACCTGCACTGACCGCACACACCACTGTAAGTACAGCACTTACAGAGCCAGCCCTGGCATCCTTAGTAGAACATTGCCAAAACTCCTCACACAGATTTGGAGAAGCCAATTGTCAGTCTGATGGTCAACCATGGGACTCACACCCCTCCTGCCCTTGCACCCATCTGTCTGGTGCCTGTCTGATGGTAAGACCCCAGTGTGGACACATGCACCAGCTACACAGTTGTTGGACATTGCAGGGAACACAGTGAAGTATGTGAACATGCACACATCACATCTCTTGCCACTGAGTCAGTGCAGGTGTCCGGAGAAAGGGATGGCCAGAGTCTAAATAGAAATGCATGTGATGCATACCAGCACCAGACACCATGATGCACCCATGTCCGGATAGTCCATGCCACAATGGGGTGCATGTTGCACATGTCACTCCCCTGCAGGATCACTCTTAGGAAGTTTAATGCCATGACACAGGCATGCCTGCAAAGTCATACATCACTGTCTCCAGTCACAAGGCCATGGCAGCCTGCCAACAACAGTCTGCACTGTGTCACAATCCTAGGACATGGGGAATGCAAGTTATGTAACTGACAAGTGCACATGTCCATCCCCCACACACCACATCATCTGAACTAGTATTTGTCCACGTCATGCCAATTGGACATATGGGGGACATGAAACACAACTCACAGAACCTGAGCACCTCACAGTGTGCTGTGAATGAATAACAGCTGCCTGAAAGTCACAGTCACATACACCTGTGTGCACAGTCAAGTGATCAAACATCTATAAGTCACAGAAGTATCGTCTCACATGGTCACATCTCAGATGGCATGCTGAACCCTAACCGACAAACATACCAGTAGTCCTGACAACGAAGCCACAGCACACTGACACAGAGGCAGACACCTGAGGGAACATGTCACTGATCACAACATGTCAGATGATCCACAGGAGTGGGAGTACAGAGTCTATTGTATGCCCTGGAGTAGGCATGACTGTCCAGATGCACCTGTAAGAGGGATGAGTCCTGGACAGTAGGCAGGTGTCTAAGCATGTGTGACACACTTGATATACATACTCCTGAGGCCCAAACATTGTTCCCACCCACAGCATGGGGGTGTGCCAATACCCCAGGGACATGTGGTGAATCAGATCAGCAAGTGGACCACATATCAAAGTTACACCCAGATTACATGTCAGGACTTGGGCATTGTGTGAGCAATTGACCCACCCATGAATCCCACAACATAGTCACTGGAACAAATGCTGTCCCCCACCTTGAGCAAAGCAAAATGCAATGACACAGTCCCCAAGTGACACAATTTCCTGACTGTAAGGGCCACACATATGCGTATCAGATGAGGAGTGGGCATGTCACAATAGAGGGACATGGGTCCTGGACCACAAGACTGATGTACTGTGGAAGTTTAACCAGGCCAGAGGAGGGCACATAGCATGTCAGACAAAGTGCACAGTGCTGTCATGGACTCACCCCCTCCTTGCTGCTGTCTGGCCTTCAGCTGCCCATCCAGGTCAGGGAAGACCACCGCCAGGATCCTGAGCATGTGGGGGGTCAGGGTCCGGTGTCCGCCCCTCCTGCGAGGAGGCGACAGCTTCAGCTGGACCCTTGCGATCCTCCTGGTCCAGCCTCGAAGATCCTGCCACCTCTTCTGGCAGTTGCGGATCCGGCGCTTGTAGTTCCCCACGGATCTTACTGCCCGGGCGATGGTCAGCCAGATTTTCTGCTTCTGGTGGGCATCAACCTGTGAGGATGACAAAGTGAAAATTCCATTACTACACATGCAACATATCCGTGCATCACACAGTTGGATATACATGTCTCAATCACTGGGGCACATGATGTACACAGGCAGTGCAACGATGGCTATGAACAGTTTGCCAGCAGTTACTAAATGGTATCATTGCATGGAAAGTAAACCTTGTTGGAATGCACTGTTACTGCACTGTACCTGTTCAGTGCATGTAACTACACACTTTGGGGGCTCAGAACTACTCAGTGAGCATGCTAGCCAGTGGTGTGCACACTGTAAGTCCTGCTAGTCAGACAACATGCAAAATTAGTAAGGCAGTGGACAGCACACTCACCTGCTCCCCTGGTGTCCCATACAGCTTGCTGTACTGTGGAAGGAGGCTGTCCAGCAGGGCCTGGTTCTCCTCAAGGCTGAAGGCTGGGGCTCTCTCCACAGTACGTGCCATTGCAGTAGCCAGAGGATGCAGAGACAGCAGCAGTGTTGGTGGCAGATGTCGTCCTGGAGCATGTAGTGCAGGCAAGTGAGCTCTCAGGGGAACAGCCAGCATTATATGTGTGCTGCAGAGGCAGATACTGTCCCATGTGTCCAAAGTGATAGGTCCAAGTCGTTTGCATCTTCTGAATCTGACCAATCCATGGAATAGCAGCACTAATACACGCCCACAGCATCCTTCAAAAATCCAAGTTCATGACACCCATGATTTTGCAACATTGTTGTGGCTGGCCAACTGAATTCACTGCATCAGACTCGTTGAAGCTTCGAATACGCGTCCGTTGCCATGCCAGGCCCCAGCCAACGCGTGCGCACCGTTCGATCCATTGCTGTATACCGTGTATTTCGGGATACAACGCGTACCCGCTCACAACAGATGCAATGGGCCGGCCGGGCACACCGATCGGGCCATTGCTGTACAACGCGTACCTGTACAGGTCAGTCGCATATGTCACCATGCTTGTCACTGGTGAACGTATGCCAGCCACATATACCTGCCAGAGACCCAGTCCACACTGTTTCCTAAGGCATGTAAGGCTGCATTACCTTTTCTGTGTATGGGGGTTAACATGTGGTTTCTGTGGTGGCACTTGTGGGCAGCCACACCCAGGCTGTGCATGTGTTAATGGGGACAGGGTCCTTTGTGTGTTGTGCACATGACCACTGTGATGTGCAACAGTTCATTTCGGAGCATGTGGCATGGTCACATTTCCAGGTTGTGTATGTGTGTGACATGTCACATACCCCCAGGGTCCCATGGGGGAAGGCATGTACAGCACAGGGTGACCCATTGCCACAATAGTGATGTCCCTCCACAGTCTGTGTGCATGTTGTGTTTCAGATGTCTCTGATTCCATGTGCACGATGGGAGACAGTCTCCACATCAACGTTGTTTGTGCATGGACTTTGATGTTGTGCGTCACTGGCGTCCATGTCTGTCCTGCGTAGGCGACAGGGGCCACTACCTGTGGGAGTCATGTTTGTTTTTCTGACGTGTACATGATACGCCATGTAATGCCAGTGTCCATGTGGCAAGACAGGGTCACTGGGAATCTACCTGTCAATGAGCTGTGATGCCTGTGGCGCATCTGTCCAGACATGTCACTGTGGTGTGTGTGTGGAACGTGACAGCAGTAAATGGGTACTGTGACACAGCCTAATGGTTTCCCATAGCACAACCTGGAACCTGTTGTCCACACATGTTGTACTGAGAAGTTAGATGATGGCCATGTAGGTGCGAGTTATGTCCGAACAGAACGCCACACACATCAAGTACTTGTGTCTCGTAATGATGTATCATGTGAAATTGAGTATGGTGAATGGCACATATGTGGGGTGACTGACAATCTTTCTTTCCTCAACCTATGCACTGCAGGGCTCCAGCTGTCCATAGACCATTCCCTGACCTGGCAACGATGGTGGAACGTGACAGCATCCGACGGTACCGCTTCACCAGGCAGCTGATTGAGGATTTGGCAGTGCGTTTGGCACCACATTTGCAACCTGGCCGGCCGTACCCTACGGCGCTGACCCCCAAGGTGAAGGTAATGGCAGCCCTACACTTCTTTGCCACCGGTACCTTTCAACACACTGTGGCGACTGCCGGTGGGATGTCACAGACTATGTTCAGCCGTGTGCTACGCGATGTTTTGGAGGCAATATTGAGATGCCTGAACCAGTACATCTATTTCCCTACACGTCAACAACTCACTGACGTCAAGAGTGACTTCTATGCCCTGGGGAGGATGCCACATGTCATTGGCTCCATTGATGGGACACATGTGGCTTTGGTACCACCACAGGCACATGAGCAGGCATACCGGAACCGAAAACATTACCATTCGATCAATGCTCTGGTGGTATGTCTTGCAGATATGACCATCACACATGTGTGTGCCCGTTTCCCTGGTTCAGCACACAATGCCTACGTGATGAGGAGTAGTCGCATCCCGAGGATGATGGCACAGATGCAGAACCAGCATGCCTGGCTTGTCGGTGTGTACTGACTTTGTACCATTGTGTGTGTTCTGCTCTGTAGTATACCGCCCACTTTTCCAACTCAGCTAATGTGCACTTGTCTGTCCGTAGGTGACTCCGGATACCCCAACATGCCGTGGTTGCTGACACCCCTCAGGAACCCTCTGACACCAGCCCAGATGCGCTACAATGAGGCACATGGTCGGACCAGGAGAGTGATTGAGCGGACCTTTGGTCTCCTGAAGAGCCGTTTCCGCTGCCTGGACAAGACAGGAGGGGCCCTCCCATATGCCCCAGCAAAGGTGTGCAAGATTGTCATTGTCTGCTGCATGCTACACAACCTGGCAGTGCGGAAGGAGTTGCCTCTCATCCTGGATGACGATGACCAACGTCCGCCACCTGTGGAGGATCCTGGCCTGGACCACGATGCCAGTGATGATGATGATGATGATGGTGCACACAGCTTATCACCAACTTCTTCAGCTGAATGTGAGTATCCAGGGAGATGTAATGTGAATGATGTGAGTTTGCATGATATGTGTGGGTGGTGCTCTGGTGCTGTTTTAGTGTGGCCATGTGCTACTTGACTGGATGCGTGCAGCAATGTGTCCTTACAGGTAGTCTGTACTCCCCAACAGTTTTGACATGCTAACTTGGTTTTGTGTAGTTGTCTTGTGACATGTATTGGGCATGAGTATTGCAGTTCTGTCCTGTTCTTCAGTGGTTTTAACTCTGTGTCATGTCTGTCCTTCACAGGGTGCTTACTGAGTACTTTGGTCAACTTGGATCCCCCGACACCATGAATCAGCTTTCAGGGTGGCAGCAGTAGTTTCCCTACTGGTGATGTGCCACACACTCCTGGACTTCATATCTTCTGCACTTGTTGACTGTGTGGCCACTGCCACGTGGGATTACCTTGCATTTGTAGTGGAAACAACATGTTGCAAATGTGTAATAAACCTGTGCTTCACTTTGGGATGTGCGTTGTCTGTGGTCACACATCTGACTGACATTTGCTTACTGCACCTGTGGGCTAGTTGACACAGACTCTGAATAGGTGTGGTGTCTGTGCATTCCACAGTATTTCCTGGCAACATCACTGTAGGCGATGAGTCTGATGGCCCTGGTGTCTCTGTGTTGTGTAGCCCTAGTGGTGTGTCTCCCTCATATGTGTCACGTCACCATGACTCACATGACGGTGTTGTACTTGCTGTAGCAGTTAGCATACACAGTGTAATTTAGCAGATCATCATCACCATAACAGTATCCACATTTGAATAACAACAGAGGCAAGTATGGTGTACTAGTGATTTTATTTACAGAAATGTGTGTGTGTATAGTGCACAGGATGGTGGGTGCTGTACATTGGGATTGTGATCCAAAGTTCCCAGATGAGTTGGAAGTCTTGGTAGCAGAAATGTCCTGAGTGTAGTCCACAGTCATATGATACATTAGTCCAACTTGAAATCCCCATGTCATGTGGGAGAGTTGTGTTGCATTCGACAGGGTGAAAAGTTTGCACACAAAGGAGAATTTCCGGAACAGGTGTTGGCTTCCTGGGGGATGTACGTGGCCATCAACCTCTCAGTTTTCCTTCCTCGGACAACCCCTCTTCTTTTGGGGGGGACCCTCACGTGCAGTCTGCGGCGGTGCAGGGGAGTCTCCGCCAGAGTCCTCCTCCCTCCCTGTGGCGGTGTCAGTTGTTGCAGCACCAGATGTTGTGGGCACACAGGGAGGTGTGGCCACGTTGGTGCTAATCTGGCGGAGGCATGTCAATATGTCCCTATGCACCGCTGTGAGTTCTTGCAATGTGTCCCACTTGGACTCCATGTGAGACATGTGTGTCTCCACACGGGACATGTGGGAGTCCAAGCGGGCATGATGGGCAGCCTGCTGCTGTTGTATGTCCTTGAGGATCCCCACTACCTGTCTGACCTCTCCGGTGCTATCCTGGTACGCATCAGCGATGCGTGCCAGTTGTGGGTCATCATGCAGTCCAGACCCCTCTGCAAGCAGCGACCTATGTGTACCACCCCTCCCACCACCCCTGGTGACACGTGCAGGACCTGCGGTGGCACGCACAGGTGACCCAAGGCCCCCTTGGGGGTTGTTAGTGGTGTTGTTGTCCGTTGCTCCACGGTGGGCCTGGGGCCCTGTGCTGTTATCATCGGTGGTCCTTGGTCTGTCCGTGTTGGCGGGGGTGGTCTGTGTGTTGGCAGTTGTTGGAGGGGTGGGTGCAGGGGGTGCAGATGTTGGTCCTGCTGGTGCTGCATGATGACTCACACCGGAGGTGCCAGGTAGGTCTTCGCCATCCGAGGAGGGCAGAGGCTGTTCCACACCAGTGAGCCCCATGTCCCCCAGAGCCTGGGACAGGGACTCCTCCTCGCCTGCTGCTGTGTCCCCATCATCATCACCTGTATTTGGATGAGACACACATTGTATGTTATGTTTCTACAGGCATCAATGGTTCACACACCTGACAGTTGTGACTGTACCTCTGGATGCGGGCATGTACATTGCATTGTCCTAAGTTGTCACAGTAAGAGGTTGATATTGGTGTAGCACATTGTCCTGCATACCTGGGGCATTTCAATGTGAATGTTGAGATGTGTGCATGGCCAGCATTGGTTGTATTTGGTGGACATCCGACCATCCTTCTCCACCTAGCCCAGTTATCCCACCATGAAGCATGCCACCGTTGCAGTGGGTTCAGGTTGACTCTCAGGATGTCATTCAGTGGTGTTCTGCTGTTTGTTGGTGCACAGTTCCCAGCAGGGCCTTGTGCTCCCCACAGCAGTACCCAGTGTCAGCCATCTTGTCAGTCGTTTTCCACTCCCTGTGATGTGAGCATGGTTCAGAGTGGTGTTGATGGGCCAATTGTGTGGGGGAGCAATATCTGTGACTACAACTCCCATCATGCTATTGCCTACACCCCCCTTCCCAGCATGCCCGTACTTCCTTCCTTTTGACTCTGCTTCCCTGTGGGGTATTGTGCCTGTGCTGACAGGAAGGCTGACAGTGTTGTCCTTGCGTTTGTTTGGCTACAAGTCCCAAGAGTGTCCCTGTGCTTCACACAGCATTACCCAGGGTGGTGGTTCTTTGTGGGATCTTCATTTGGTGTGTGAGGCATTGCATTCTAACAGGTGGGTTATGTGGAGTTTGTGTTGAGGGGGTGTGTGAGGAGAGCTGCTTGTAACTATGGTCAGTGCTGTGAGTCCTCCTTCCCACCCAGCCAGATATCCCACCATGCAACGTGCTTGCATTGCAGGGAGTGCAAGTTGGCTTTCAGGATGTCAGGCAGTGGTGTTCTGCTGTTTGTTGGTGCACAGTTCCCAGCAGGGCCTTGTGCTCCCCACAGCAGTACCCAGTGTCAGCCATCTTGTCAGTCCTTATCCACTCCCTGTGATGTGAGCATGGTTCAGAGTGGTGTTGATGGGCCAATTGTGAGGGTGAGCAATATCTGTGACTACAACTCCCATCATGCTATTGCCTATGCCCCCCTTCCCAGCATGCCCATACTTCCTTCCTTTTGACTCTGCTTCCCTGTGGGATAGTGTGCCTGTGCTGACAGGAAGGCTGACAGTGTTGTCCTTGCGTTTGTTTGGCTACAAGTCCCAAGAGTGTCCCTGTGCTTCACACAGCATTACCCAGGGTGGTGGTTCTTTGTGGGATCTTCATTTGGTGTGTGAGGCATTGCATTCTCCCAGGTAGATTATGTGGAGTTTGTGTTGAGGGGGTGTGTGAGGAGAGCTGCTTGTAACTATGGTCAGTGCTGTGAGTCCTCCTTCCCACCCAGCCAGATATCCCACCATGCAACGTGCTTGCATTGCAGGGAGTGCAAGTTGGCTTTCAGGATGTCAGGCAGTGGTGTTCTGCTGTTTGTTGGTGCACAGTTCCCAGCAGGGCCTTGTGCTCCCCACAGCAGTACCCAGTGTCAGCCATCTTGTCAGTCCTTATCCACTCCCTGTGATGTGAGCATGGTTCACAGTGGTGTTGATGGGCCAATTGTGTGGGTGAGCAATATCTGTGACTACAACTCCCATCATGCTATTGCCTACACCCCCTTCCCAGCATGCCCATACTTCCTTCCTTTTGAGTGGACTTCACTGTGTGTGACAGCAATGGCAAGATGGCTGACAGTGTGGTCCTGTTGTTTGTTGGTGCACAGTTCCCAGCAGGGCCTTGTGCTCCCCACAGCAGTACCCAGTGTCAGCCATCTTGTCAGTCCTTATCCACTCCCTGTGATGTGAGCATGGTTCAGAGTGGTGTTGATGGGCCAATTGTGAGGGTGAGCAATATCTGTGACTCCAACTCCCATCATGCTATTGCCTACACCCCCTTCCCAGCATGCCCGTACTTCCTTCCTTTTGACTCTGCTTCCCTGTGGGGTAGTGTGCCTGTGCTGACAGGAAGGCTGACAGTGTTGTCCTTGCGTTTGTTTGGCTACAAGTCCCAAGAGTGTCCCTGTGCTTCACACAGCATTACCCAGGGTGGTGGTTCTTTGTGGGATCTTCATTTGGTGTGTGAGGCATTGCATTCTCCCAGGTGGGTTATGTGGAGTTTGTGTTGAGGGGGTGTGTGAGGAGAGCTGCTTGTAACTATGGTCAGTGCTGTGAGTCCTCCTTCCCACCCAGCCAGATATCCCACCATGCAACGTGCTTGCATTGCAGGGAGTGCAAGTTGGCTTTCAGGATGTCAGGCAGTGGTGTTCTGCTGTTTGTTGGTGCACAGTTCCCAGCAGGGCCTTGTGCTCCCCACAGCAGTACCCAGTGTCATCCATCTTGTCAGTCCTTATCCACTCCCTGTGATGTGAGCATGGTTCAGAGTGGTGTTGATGGGCCAATTGTGTGGGTGAGCGATATCTGTGACTACAACTCCCATCATGCTATTGCCTACACCCCCTTCCCAGCATGCCCATACTTCCTTCCTTTTGAGTGGACTTCACTGTGTGTGAGTGTGACAGCAATGGCAAGATGGCTGACAGTGTGGTCCTGTTGTTTGTTGGTGCCCAGTTCCCAGCAGGGCCTTGTGCTCCCCACAGCAGTACCCAGTGTCAGCCATATTGTCAGTCCTTTTCCACTCCCTGTGTTGTGAGCATGGTTCAGAGTGGTGTTGATGGTCCAAATGTGAGGCTGCCCATTATCTGTTACTACGAGTCCCATCATGCTCTTGGCTACACTGACTTCACCAGCATACACAGGATTCCTTCCTTTCTGTGAGCTTCCCTGTGAGGTGGTGTTCTAGTGGTGGCTAAATATCTGACAGTGTTTGTTGGTTAGATTTGTGCCACTGCCTAGCTCTATTTGGTATTGGGTTTGTACATGTCATGACACAGTTACATATCACTATGACATGGCATGTATTGTGTTTATCTGACTAACATACACTTCTTGGGATGATTATCTTTTGGTTGCTGTTGATTTGCTAGGGGTGCATGGTTTGACTATCCCCTTGACAGTGATGTGTGTGTATTGGCACACAATATTGTGTATATCAGTTGTGTACTTACCAGGCTCTGGGATGTTTGTTAGTCCATATACGCTCACCGGTGGTAGGATGGCCCGCACCTTCTCCTCCTAGGGCCTGAGGTATACTGGTTTGGCAGGAGGGCCACTGCCGGTGTGCTGGCTCAGGAGGTAATCCTTCTTCAGTAGGTCCCTGACCCTCCTGCGCACATCATACCACCTGTTCTGGATGTCTTCCTTTGTGCGCAAACATGGTGATTGTGCGTTCACCCTGTCGACGATCCTCGCCCACATCTTGGTTTTCTGTGCCATGGGGGTCTGTTGGACCAATGTGCCAAACAACTGTGGCTCTACCCTCAGGATCTCGTCTACCATGACTTCCAATTCACTATCTAGGAACTTTGGATTCTTCTTTAGGGGCATGGTGATAGGTGGTGGTGGTGATTGATGTGTGTGTGCAGGTGAGGGTGTGTGTGTGTAGGTTTTGCTGTGTGTGTGTGAGGGTGCTATTTGTTGAGGTGCTAATGGTGTATGGCTTTTGTGTTGGATGAGCTGTGTGTGTGTCTGCTGTCTGCTGGTGTTCTGTGTTGGCAGGTCAGTGGAATTTGCAAAGGATCATGGTAGGGATTTGTGGCCTTTATGTAGGTGGAGTTGGGGGTGTGTTCTTGTTCCATTTTTTCCCCCCCTGTATTTATTGGCTTTGTCATTGCTTGTTTGGCCCTCTTTTTTTGTATTTTTTCATTTGTGATTATTGTGCATGTAGGAGTCGTTCTTCTGACCGAGTAGGACGTTGCAGTTATCTCGTGCGTGCCTCTCCGAGTCGTTCCCGCTGTGTTTCAGCTCAGTTTCATATGCGGCGTACGCGTCGGTCGCGGAGTATTGTGTTTGTTCGGCTGGGTTTTGTATGCGTGTCGGTCGTACGGCTTGGACTCCATGCGAATCGGTCTGATTTTGCACCCATTGCATCGTACTGCGCGGGTCGGAGTTCGCGGGTACGTTTCGTTCGGGTTTATTCCTGGTGCGTGTCGGTCGGTTCGATTTGCGTGGTTTCCCGGCCGGATAGCTTGTTTCCGTCCGGGTCGGTCGTTCGCCTTGAGTTCCGTACGAGTCGGTCGTGATTCACATGCATTTCATCGTACTTCCCAGGTCGGGCAACGCCGGTACGTGTCGGTCGGACTATGATCCCGTACCGAGTCGGTCGGTATTTTTTCCTGCCCGAATCGGATTCGGCCCCTATGTCTGCATCACAGTAGGCATAAAAACACATTAGGCCCAACCCTCCTAAGCCACCTTACGCAATAGGCCTCACAAGCATAAACACATTATGCGCAGATCAGGGTGCATAAATCACAGTTGGCAATAACCTTCACAAGCCTAAAGACATTATGCAATAATCATATTAGGTATTACCATAGAACTGACCCCCAGGCCAACGGGCCTTTCACTGGGGCTCAAAATGCCCTCTGTCCAGAATGTCAGGGTTTAGCTGCAAAGGCAGGGCACAAATGCGCTGGGGCGTGGGGGAGTGTATCTCACTCCTTTACTTCAAGAATGCCCCCAAAGGAAAACTGGCACTCGCTGTGCCTCCGGGGTCCCCACTGGGACTCTACAACCAAATGTGCCCAACGTTGCAGCTGCCCGCACTGGTGCGTTGCAGCTGTGAAAAAGGCCTGGCACCACTGTGCCGCCTGAGCCCCACTCCGGGACTCTTAAAAACAAATGTGCCCCCACAGGAAAAATGATGCTGGCACCTCTGCGCCTACTGAGCCCCCACTGGGGCTCCTAATCGACATGTGCCCCAACGTTGCAGCTGCCCACTGTCGGGCGTGGCAGCTGTGGCAATGAGCACCGACAATGTGCCTCGATCGGCACCAACAATGTGCAACATAGAGCCCCCACTCACCGGGGCTCTGCTGGGTCTTCTCCCGTCTGCTGCGGGGACCTGCGAGGCTCCTCCTCGCTCCTGCTGCCGGTCGGGAAGAAGACTGCTCGGCAGGGAGAGCCCTCGGGACTCCGGTCGGGCCTCTCCAGATCGGGTTGAGTCTCCTGGGGCACCGAGACAGCTTGGCCGCGTCTTGCAGGCACGGAGGCAGGGTAGGCTCCCGCCCTCCTTCCGGGACAAGCTCCGCCCCAGACCAGGCAACCTCTGCCTGACTTCTGGGTCGCGTTCCCGGTGCTGCGCTGTCTTCTCTCGGCAAAGTGCGGGGTAGGCACCCGCTTCAAATAAAAGCAATTGCGGGGTGGGCACACGCTCCTCACTTGAAACGCGGGGTGAGCGCCCGCTGTAAATAAAAGCAATTGCGGGGTGGGCACCCGCTCAAGACGCACCAATGCGGGGTAGGCTCCCGTTAGAGAGCACAAATACGCAGGGTGGGCACCCGCTCTTTAAAGATGCAGAAACGCAAGGTGGGCACCCGTTGGAGACGCACCAATGCGGGGTGGGCTCCCGCTCTTCCCCAGCAGCACTGGGGGAATCCCTCACACCGGGATACCCTCGTAATCACCACGCAGCACAGTGCTGCAAGGAACCGGCGCCCTCATCAGCTGGCACCAGGATATCAAGCTGTAGCGCTCACGAGGCGCTAAACCCACAGTCCCAGAAAGTCCTGAAAGTTAAAGGGGCAAAGGCTGGGCCCAGGCAGGCCAGCACACAGGGCCCTCCAGCAGTGAGGCAGTCCCTCGTGGCGGTTCCTCTTGGAGCCCAGCAACAGCAACAAGTCCCCAGTCACAAGAACAGCACAACTCATGGGGCCACAGCCCCTACATTTATACTACATTTCTCCTTTGTCTGCAAAGCACAGGGCTTGGGGGGAACCAGTCCCAACTGGTTCTGTTTTTTTTTTTAGCACTCTGTTTACAGGGCTCTCTTCCCCTTTGTCAGGTGGGGGCTTGGTGATCAGACACACCACAGGGGGCGGAGCCAGCATTGTACAGGCTAGGCACAGACCTATTCAGGTACCAGGGACTTCTCCTCCCACTACTCCAAATGCAGATGTCCCATTCAGCCTAGCGCTGACTCACCCTCCCCCTCCTGGAGCCACACACACCTCACCAGCCCCTGTCACTCAAAAGCCAGACATGCAATTCACATCAGGCAGGCAGACACATAGCACACAGAAATGCCAACTTCTAAAAGTGGCATTTCTAAAATAGTTATAATAAATCTGCGCACACCATTGCGTAGCATTTATTATTACTATTTCAAACATACCAAACTTGACCACGCTGCTCCTCTCATATCAGGAATTACCACTGAAACACTTATCAGGAGTCCCCAATGCATTCCTATGGGAGGGCAGCCTCACAGTAGTGAGAAACAAAAATGGCTGTTTGTCACTACCAGGACATGTCACACACTTAAGGTACATGTCCTACCTTTTACCTACAATGCACCCTGCCCACAGGGCTAGCTAGGGCCTACCTTAGGGGTGACTGACATGCAGTAAAAGGGGGTCACAGACATGGCACGCACTTTAGGTGCCACGTCACAGCGGCAGTAACACTACGCGCACAGGCCCTGCAATGGTAGAGGCCTGTGATAGGTTTGAAAGGCTACTTTGGTGGGTGGCTCAATCAGCGCTGCAAGCCCACCAGTAGCATTTAATTTACCAGCCCTGGGTATATGGGATACCACTTTACAAGGGACTGACAGGTAAATTGAATAGGCCAAACAGGTGTAGACCAATCTTACCATGTTTATCACAGAGAGCGCACGCACTTTACACTGGACAGCAGTGCTAAAGTGCCCAGAGTCCTAACACCACCAACACCATGTCAGAAAAAAGGCTAGGAGAAAGGCAAAAAGTTTAGGGATGACCCTGCAAAAAGGGCCAAGTCCAACAGGCAGACACTCCACCAGCATCTGGAGGCAAAAGCAACTGACACTTTTATTACCGTAGAAACAGCTGATACTCGAGTTGCTCCTCCTGATAGGCTTTATGTAGTAAGCCTCCAAATTGAAGGCGATATTAGATGCCCGATTAAAGCGGACTTTTGTGAAAATCTCACTTCTTCTTATGATTTTTTGTAGGCGGAGGTTGATTGGCCTTCCCCTTTTGTCCTGGCTTCCTCCAGAGGGGAAGATGTTATTCTACCCAGTTTTTCGCAGTATGTACCTGATGACGATAAAATGGCTTAAGCCTCGAAGTGCGCATTGTCCTTGGCCACGGCATTATATCGCAATCAGGCATGTTGGGACGAGGATTCCCCGGTTCATGTGATTCCTTTGCGTTCTACACCTCAGCCCCAACCACAGTATCCGATTAAATGTGATGCAAAAGCGTCCGTGAGTGATATTTTGACCCAATTGGAATATCAGGGTGTGAATGAAACCTGTGTTTCATCAATGAATAATCCTCTTTTTCCGATATTGAAGCCGGACGGTTCATATCGTATAGTTTTAGACTACAGACATTTGAACTGTCATGTTCGTACCTTTGCAGTTCAGAACACACATAGCTCTGCGTTAGTTAACAACATTGTTCGAAAAAAGTACAAAACCACTTTGGATAATTCCAATGGATTTTTCAGCCACTCTTTGGCTCCTGAGAGCCGCGATTTGACCGCATTCAGCGCTCTCGGCAATCAGAGACGATATGCAAGATTGCCTATGTGGTATAAGAATAGCCCTGGCGTATTTGCAGCACGCATTGTTTCAATTTTACATGAGATTGATCCTGATGCCTTTTCATATGTCAATGACGTTTATTTGACGCTCATACATGCATTTTATTGATCCTCTAGATGGCAACCAGTGCAATACTACTTGAGATAGGACATTCTCCCTATAGGTCTTTTCCGCGGACATGCACCCTCTCATTTGTCCCTTCACTCAGGGACCGTAACACATTGGGCAGGCTTCACGTTATCCTCATAATGTCTTTAATATAATACCAAAGATGCAAAATGGTGGGATATGAGGGTTACTTGATGTTTTGATATTCTAGACTAAAGATTGTACACATGATATGTGTTTATGAATACTATAGTACTGTACAGGATGTTTTGACATTATATCCTAGATGTTGCTTTCTATACAAACATTTATATCTGCAAATGTATGTCTATCACACGACTTTATGGTCAGTCTACATAAACGTGCCGGCAACAAGGACCATCTGTGCATTTAATCTAACCGCAATTCCATTTGTCACTTCATTTGTAACTTTCTTTTCTAATTCCTTCTTTCTTTTGTAATTCTTTCTTTTGTAATTATCATTTCAAATCTCATTTGTACTTGCATTTCATCTCATGCTAGTTTGTGGCTTTCTTTCTTTTCCACTTTTTTTCTTGTTTTTTGGAAAACCCAATAAAAATTATTGGAAAAAAAAATGACGTTTATTTGACTGATGATGATATGGCTCTGTATATTATGCGCGTGGATCGCATTGTCACTCATTTTGCGAAGTTAGGCTATAAATTTAATTTAGCAAAATCACACATTGCCTTTCTGGCAGTACTTTTGTTTGGTTACGAACTTAATAACGAAGGGAGAGGGTTGGCCCCCCACTTTTTGGAGAAATGTGCACAATTGCAGCCTCCCTCTACCCTTAAATAATTGCAGTCTTTGCTGGGTTTTTGAATTTTGGCAGAACATATATTCCTGATTATGCCCAGCGTATCAAGCCGCTATACGCGTTGATACAACCCTCTTTTTCGTCTTCCAGTTGGCTTCTAGAACATACAGCAGTACTTCGGTCTTTGCAGTCTGATCTGCTTGTGACTCAATTCTTGTTAATCAAGAGATAATACTACTAATTTAGTCATATGGATTGTACCAGGTGCGTTAGGATTCACTTACGTGACTTTCAATGAAGGGGACACCGTCCCCATTGCTTATAAATCGGATTTGTATACTCCAGCTGAGATGCGTTTCTCTTCTACAGGAAAGATTTTGACAGCTGTCCAGATGGCGATTCTGAAGGAATGCTCTCTGGCTCAGGGTAAACACATTTTCATGGTTTCGCCGGTGCCTGCTTTAGAAGCAGTCACGAAGGCAAGTGTCCGGAATTCCAAAGTCTTGCATCCACATTGGATACAAAGGGCTAGTTCTTTGACGTCGGCTGATGTCAACTTTATCTTTGACCCTTCTTTGCAAACACAGGAGTTTTTACAATATGAACATGTTCATACTCCACCTTCCTCATTACTCCCTCTTAATCAGTACAAATGCATTATTTACACTGATGGGTCGGCGCAGCCAGCCATTGGTTCTAAACATGCTTATTCTGCAGCCTGCGCGATTGTGGCAGGTACAATTGTTGATGTGGATTTTCAATCCTCCTTGGTGCACACACAATTTCTTAGAGATTGCACAGCTCAATTGGCTGAGCTACGTGCTTTGGTTTTGGCTCTTGAATTTGCTAATCCAGATGTTCCTACACTTGTGGTGTGCAATTCGTTTTACTGTGTACAATCCTTCAATGACAATTTGTTCTTCTGGACACAAAATCATTTCCGTGATTCTAAAGGCAGCGCAATTAAGCATAAAATGCTTTGGGTCCAAGTGGCCGCTCTTAAGGAACGTTTGCCACTCCCAGATGTCATCCATACATTGGGCCATCAGCGTGTGGGAGCTCACGCTGTTGGTAATCCGCTGGCTGAGGAGGCAGCCACATCTGCAGTAGCCACATGCTCAGTAGCAGCAGTCACTAGGTCTATGACTAACTTTGATGATGATATTCTAGCGGCTATAGCTGCAACGAAGGAGGGAACAGAGTTTCCTCAAGGTTTCCCTTCACGTTATACATACCACTTGTCGTCTGATCAAATTCCATTTGTGACTATTTTATCCGTTGGGGTTCGGCTGATTCCTAACAAGGACTGCAGACTTTCTTTGATCATAGCCGCACATGAAGGCGTTGCTTCTGCATATGCTGGAGTGACAGCGACTATTTCCCTTTTAAAGCAACGTTTTTGGAGGCGTGGTTTTTACCAACAGTCATTTAAATATGTTCTTTCCTGTGACATTTGTCAACAGATTAATCCTTCAACTGTTTCACATCCACCCCACACTCAGCTAAACATTTTGAATCAACCGTTTTGTTGTGTTTATCTTGATCACTGTGGTCCTTTCACATCTGATAATGTTTTTAAGTATATATTGGTTGCAGTGAATTCATGCACTAGATTCCTTTGGGTTTGGCCGCAACGTAGTGCTGACGCTCGAACTGTTATAAAAGATTTGCGTGACTTTGTAGGCACATTTGCCTGGGGCACCTTCCATTCTGACCAAGGTCCTGCTTTTGCCTCTAAGGCTTACCGGGATGCGATGAAGTCTCTGGAGGTGCTGGTGCAATTCTCGTCTCCATAACGGCCTGAGGGCAATTCTGTTGTGGAGCGGATGAACCGTGACTTAAAGCAATCTTTAACAGCGAGGGTATTAGGTACTGGTCGGGGCTGGTTGACTCATCTATATGGAGTTCGATGTGTACTTACTAATCTCCCTAGAAGATCTCTGGGTGGGCGGACCCCATACGAAATGCTCTTTGGCTTTAAAATGTTTGTGCCAGACCTTGATGGTCTAGATGTTGTGGCAGCTGCCGCAACGTTTGACGTGGATAACCATTGTGCTATGTTACAGAATCTACAAAAGTCTTGTAGATCACAAGCTAAAGCCCATTTGCCTTCTTCCATGGATGCAGCGGTGCTGATTCCGGTTTCTGACTTGCTTCCTAAAGTTGGAGATCTGGTCTGAGAGAAGGTGGAGAACAAAAAAGAATTTGGTCCATCATACCGTGCACCAGTCAAAGCCCTTGGTTTGAAGGACACCCATACTGTGATTCTGCCTCCGCTACCTGGTTGTAAGGAGAATCGTTACACTTCAATCGAGCATGTCAAGCTACACCATATGGCCGATACTGAATAGTAGGCCTACAAATATTCCACGTCGAGACATTTAATTGAATCCAATGGCTTCTCTTTCCCTGACAACTCCCCAAGGCACGGTGGGGGAGATGGAATCTTCAATGATGTGTTGTCTGTTTTACCTTCTACATCAACAACTGTGCATATTGATATATCCTTCTCCTCCAATTGAAGTTAAAATTGGCATTCCTGAAAGTACACTACATTTACCTCCTAATGAAGAACAGCCACCGTTGTTTGAGCTGGGGTCCAGTGGATACTATATGGACCATGATAGCTTTTCTTCTGATGCATCTTCGTTGTCATCGTCTGTGGCAGAGCCCCCTACACATACCAGTCTTTTCATCTCCTGGTTCAAAAAGACTTACCTAGTCCCGCCCTGGACATATGTCTGGATGGTGCTGACAATGGTGTTCCTATTCATGTGGATTGGGTTCGTGACTATGTTTTTCCTTTTGATAAATGGCCATTACTTACCTGAACGCTCTGCTGTGAACTTGGTAAATGGAGTTCTGGCCCCTCACACTTCATCTCATAAAATGAATAGAGATCAAGCCCTAGTTTACATTTCAGCCTTCCCAATTGTTAATGGCATTGTTTGGGATAAAGTACCATTCGATATCCATGGCCCGACTGAGACTTTGAACATTCCATATGTATTCCGCGTTTCTTTAGGAGACGTGGTTTTGCCTGGAATACACTCTGATGACTGAGATGTTCACGCTGTTTATTCATTGTTTTCAGATTTGAAATATTATACTGCTTTTGACACTGAGGATTTGTATTTGAATTCGGCAAATTACGCTGATTTATTCAGTTACCAACATTATGGCCATCATTTTTTACACAAGACCAATACTCATCGACCATATTTTAATTATACCCAGTGGGAACATTGCCCAACACTGTTACAGGGGAGCTCAAAGACACAACAGAGTAAAATTATGTATTTTTCGGGTTACAATCTTTCTGACCATAAGTCCTATTTTTATAAATTGAAGATACCCAACAGAACCAAATTTATGTTGACCCATACTAAATTAGTCTACTCCTTGTCCTTCATAACTGATTGTCAGTGAAAGGTTATGATTACTGGAAGGACACGGTTGATTTAAAATCCATTTGGGGTACAAAAGATTGGCAAGTGCAGGGTACTGAATCATTGCATCGCGCGTGTCTGATACCGTCTCAGCTCATATTTTTAAATGAGAAGTACAGCAGACTACTTGTTTTGGTATAGCCACAGCTAAATATCTAAATACTCCATCCATTCCGTTATTAGCTGCTTATGGCACATGGCAAACATATGCCAACTACACAATTGAGGAATTAACTGTCATGCTTCAGAATGGCACACTTAACTCTTCCAATATTGACCCCTTGGGATGGTTATTGTGGCTCACGAGCTCAAATGCATGTCAATTACACTTTTTGAATACCACAAAAGAGTTTACACAAAGTAGACCTGATCCTCATTTTCCACATTCCCATACAGTTACCACATATTCAGCAGGTAAATTATGATAACAGTGGTTGGGACATTCCACATTGTCATCTGTGAAACAGCATCTTTCCCTTTTATCAAGTGACATCGAACTTGCTAATTTTCTTTTGGGTCCAAAGTCCCCTCGAACAAAACTTTTTGTTTATGCAGCATATAATGAATTTTGGAAGCTATCACAGAAGGAGGCTGCGGTGCACCTGCACCAAATTGACCAAGATAATTTAGAAAAGGTTCTTGCAGTAGTTGATCCCAGCATTAATACACTGTCTTCTCGCATATATACTTTGGATAATATTGTATCATCAGTCATTGACATTGTTAAAAATTAAGTCTCTATTTTGTACCATGGTCAAAATCAGTTATGTTCTGCAATGCAATTTAATTGGACCTTGCAAACACTCAAAAGTGGAAAAGTACCATGGGATTACCTGAATGCTTCTGCACAGTTTTTGCCATTTAATTTGACTGATAAACAGAAATTAATATCAATGAAAGATGCAACATACACATTGTTACATATTGAACAACTAGGACAGTTACCATTTTCTTTGGCAGAGACTGATTCAGCTGTGTGGTTATTACATGGGGTTATTTCACTACCTATCTCACTCCTTCAATTTACGGCCTGCATGAAACACTATCCCGTTGGTAGATATGAGCCCTTCGGCAGTAGCTATATTCATGAATTATGGTTGTTGCCTTTCACCTTTCGATGTCAACGAGCAGATAAGGAGGTTTTCCTTACAGGGGAGGACTGTGATTCCACAGTAGGACACTCCCTAGTCTGCAAACAAGTAAAACTTCACGGTGCCTGTAATGTTTCAGCCCCTAATTTGGCTTATTTTTATAAAAGGGACCCCGGTCACGGCTATTATTCCCACACTAACTTTGCTTTCTAACGGCAGTTATCTACGTCTAAATAATCACAACTGCTGTGGCTTACGGGCATGCATCCCGTATATAGTAACAGTTTCACAATGTATTACATGTTGCAGCAATGTCCTGTTTCCACCCACGCATGGGATTGTAGATAGTTTGCTGTGGCCTTCCATTCCAACTTTGAAAACAGATTTCAATAAGTTAAGCAGACTCAAAGCGCTAATGTTTCAACAAGAAGTGGCTCTCACGTCAGTTCGTGAGACCTTCGAATTGCAGGTGGCGAGAACCGCAAGTGAGATTCACTCACTGATAAACACGAATCACCCACTCCATTTTGGAGAATTAATTCACCAAATATTTAATGCGTCTAATACAGAGGGCCTTGCCTACTTTTTTTAACTTGTGGGATCCGGCCTTGTCCCCTCCTTTCAGACTATTTTTGGAGTAATCCCAGCCTTTATCCATTCTATTTTTTCCAGCACCTTCAGAAGGTTTCCTCTATTGCTCCTGTTGATTTGCGGCATACTTATACTTCTACTGCTGCTCCGCAATGGTTGCTCGGCCTTTGGAGCTTCCAAGCCCGGTCCAGTTGCAGCTGTACCGTGATTGGATGCACCAGCTTCTTGGTTCAATGCCATTACAAGCTCTTGACATCGACTATTGGCTGACCTTCCGTTATGGCTACTTCACCTGCGTGCAACCTGTGTTCCACTGCCTCCAGTGCCCTTTTCAATGGGCCCTGGATGTCTGCATCTCCAATACGTCACACGTTGCCCTGGATTATGAACTGTTGATGGGTCCGTTGATGGCCCATGACCGGGACTATTCCGTGGGTAGGCGCCTAGTGTGCGATCCTCTACTTGGACCAACGGCAGACTTGAGTACATGTGCTCGTGCACAGCACCTCTTGGATCGGAGTTTAATCGAAGTTAACGTAGGTTGCCCTGATCTGCTCCTAACAGCCTCTAAATATGAGGAGCATGTGTGCTCGTTCGACTTACTGAATTGGATGGCATACCTTTTTACTATGGAAGGGTCAGACAACATACTGGAGTTTATGGCATTCCGCTTTTCCTGCAAAATTTTTGACTACGAAGATTTGCTGTAAATGGATATATTTTTGGACACCCAGTTGTCTGCATTTTCAATTTTAAAGAATTTTCTTTTTGGCTCAACAAATATTCTACGTGGGACACCACCGAGATGCTTTGCCTCTGCTTTCCTCTGATTTTTGTTTTAGCATAGTGCTAACGACCTGACCAAGGGGAGGGTGTCACATGGCCCATAGGGACATTGCCGTCTTCACTAAGGGGTCGATTAGGATGGCGGTCGGAAAACCATTCCGACCGATGTGGTAGCGTAAATTAACCGTCCGCATGTACCGCGGGAAAACCGGCGGTCAGATTAGGATGAACCGTCAGAAAAATCCGACCGCGGAGGACGGATTCCACAAAACTCCGCCGGGACCGCCCGGAGCAGGTGAAAATCCGTCCGCAACAGTCGGATTTGCTGCAGAAAGACCCAAAACCGCTGTTCGACCAGCGGATTAACCGCACGTGAAATTAGGATACGATTGTGGTGCCAGCGGAACGATCAGTTGTGTCCGACTGCCGCGATCGCAACAATTGATGAATGGGAGAGCCGGCGGAAGGGCTGTTGTATTCCGTCGCCGCGGTCGCTCCGGAAGAGTAATGGCAGTCGAAAGCAACCACACAACAAGGCTACCAAGTGTGGCTATAAATCTGGCTCAGCCTCAAAAAACACCTAACACACCCCAATGACACATCCCCATGGCAAGTAAAAAATACAAATCTCAGGTCAACCCACACAACACACCTGACATGAATACTCCATTTTGACCCACCCACATAGCTGAGTATAAAACCAGCCCCTTCCCTGCCCAGAATCCTTTGCACAACTCCACAACTGAAGGGCCCAACCCCACAGCACAAAGGAGAGGCAAATCAGTACACATCACACCATCACAACCACACACACCACACACATCACCACCACCACCTTCACACCTGCACGGTTCCCCCATTTGCACATCACACACCATGTCACAGAAGAAGATGCCCAAATTCACTGACAATGAGTTGTCAGTGATGGTAGATGAGGTAATCAGAGTAGAACCACATTTGTTTGGAAGCATGGTCCATCAGACACCAGTAGCCACAAAAAATCAAATGTGGGCAAGGATAGTCAACAAAGTCAATGCAGTAGGGACCACCTCGCGCACCCTGAAGGACGTCAGGAGGAGGTGGCATGACCTCAAGACCAGGGTGAAAGAGCGTGCCAACAAGAACCATGAGCTGGCTCAGAGGACTGGCAGTGGCCCTCCCATTCCACCACTAACATTCACCGAATGGGAGGAGAAGGTGCTTGCCACACTGCATCCAGAGAGTCTCACAGGAATACCTGGGGGAGTGGAGGCTGGTAAGTACCAACAAATGTCTACCATTACACTGCTATGTACTGTCTTGCACAACTACAAAGCTACACTTCCTAGACACAAATACACTTACGTACAACACACTCTTCCCAACACATGTCTCACAGATCCAACATTTCCTTCCTCTGAATCACCCCAAAGGTAGCTTGCAATATTTCCAAGGGGGCATGTGGACAGGCAGCCAGCACTACAACTCCCACCAGGTACCCTTGTCCCACAGCTCAGCAAGATGCAGACCTCCCCACACCCAGAAGCATGTGGCATCCATTTCATTATTCACATCAAACTTACAGATAGTTAGCCTTCTCATGCTCTCTTATCTCACCCATGAGCAGGATGGAACACTCCCCCCACCCAAGAGCCATGTGTAACCTATTCACTTCCTCTGCTCCACTTCACAGGTAGGTAGCCATCTTAACAGTGAGGGGTGTTTGTGGGTGGGAAGTCAGCACTTCAACTCCTACCACGCACCCTTGTCCCATAGCTCAGCAGGATGGAACACTCCCCCCACCCACAACCATGTGGCAGACATTGTATTGCTCTCTTCAAACTTACAGGTAGGTAGCCATCTTAACAGGGAGGGGTGTTTGTGGGTGGGAAGCCAGCACTCCAACTCCCACCAGGCCCCCTTGTCCCACAGCTCAGTAGGATGGAACACTCCCCCCACCCACAACCATGTGGCAGCCATTGCATTGCTCTCTTCAAACTTACAGGTAGGTAGCCATCTTAACAGGGAGGGGTGTTTGTGGGTTTTTAAGCCAACACTCCAACTCCCACTAGGCCCCTTGTCCCACAGCTCAGCAGGATGGAACACTCCCCCCACCCACAACCATGTGGCAGCCATTGCATTGCTCTCTTCAAACTTACAGGTAGGTAGCCATCTTAACAGGGAGGGGTGTTTGTGGGTGGGAAGCCAGCACTCCAACTCCCACCAGGCCCCCTTGTCCCACAGCTCAGCAGGATGGAACACTCCCCCCACCCACAACCATGTGGCAGCCATTGCATAGCTCTCTTCAAACTTACAGGTAGGTAGTCATCTTAACAGGGAGGGGTGTTTGTGGGTGGGAAGCCAGCACTACAACTCCCACCAGGCCCCCTTGTCACAAAGCTGAGCAGGATGGTACACTCCTCCCACTCATAACCATGAGGCAGCTATTTCCCTCCACTGTGTCACCGAACAGGTAGGTATACAGTACATGCACCCTGCCATCCTTCTCTAAATGCATGGAGCCATATGACCACACCAGCACTCAAATGTCATCCAACTTGGCATATATCCAAAAGCCACAGCCAGCGTGCAGACAGCTAAGCGTACATAACTGTCACAGAAATTAAACTTTGACTCACCAAGTCACATGTGGAAGAAATTCAGGGCCCAATCATGCACCGCACTGAATGCAATGTGTAACTGCCATGGTGTCAGAGCATGAAGGCCCATATGAACACAAACCATGCATGGTCAATCAGACAAACAAAGTAAAGTACATGATATGAAAAAGGTATGTATAACATTACAATGGCTAGTTCTTGCTGAGCTGAAAGTGATTCCATGCAGAGCAAACCAAAAAGAAGCATCACATAAAGTTGATGTGCCGCAAGTTGTTAGATGACGACATGTCCTTGTAATCACACAATCTGTACGTGGCACCTGCTTCCCTTTTACATGTCACACCATGGACAAGTAATGTATGTACCTCAACATCATGTCCTGATGCCGAGTATCTTGCAGCCATACCAAGTGAGTGCAATGTAAAGTGTGTGGTGTATCACATGTAACATCCAAACGTCTAACACCAAGCTTGTGGAGTGCACTTCAATGACCATTTGACCTCTGTTCAACAGTAGATCCACAAGCCCACAAGCAACTGCAGCAGAAGACAACACCAACCAGCAGAGCCAGTCTCCCCCCCCCCCCCGGAACATGAACTCTCGGATGCAGACTCCCTACGTTTCTCGGATGAGGAGCAACAACCTGGCCCATCCGGCCTGCCAGGGTGCACCACGTCTCAGGCCCTCATTGTCACCACCACTGCCACCACCACAGCAACAACAACAGCGCTGACCCCCTGCTACAATGACCTGTGCGGCCTCAGCCACCACCATCACCACTGCTGCCTGCAACACTCTCCCTGCCTCAGTGGTTACCAACACCACACCACAATCAGAGGAGGCCAGGGAGAGTTTGAGGGTGCGTCTAGTGCCAACGCCACAGCTCCGGGTCAGCAGGGCAGGTGGGAGGGCAACTGGGGGACAAATACAGGAGGGCACTGGGACCGAAGCCCTGGCCACCATTGCCAGAGTCCTTGGGGCATATGAGCAGACCCAGGGACAGATGGGCCAGGTTGTGGAATAAGTGCGTGAGCTCCGCCTGCTGCTGAGGTCCATGGACACGCGTATGGGCCAACTTGTGGACCTCATGGGCCAGCTTGTGGGTGTTCTTAGGGACAGACATGCGGCCTAAATGACAGCTCAACCCCCCTCCAGTGGCCCGCATGCTGATACTCCCACCACCTCAGCTGCGGCCACAGAGAGGGGTGAGCTGCAACAAAATGACTCCTCAGACACCGCTGAGCCCGCAGCAGAGGCCCCCCCTGCCAAACGCACAAGGGGCCGTCTGAGAAACACCAGGAGGATCACGTGACAATGCACCATCCAAACGCTAGTTGCCGAGCCAACCATGATGGCACCTCTGTTCCCCTTGACATTGACTTTGTTGACTATCCTTACCCACATTGCCATGTTGATGGCAGGAGTCTGTTGGACTGTGTGACTACATCAATGTGGTGACTACTCTATTTGTCTCATTTACCATCACTGACAACTCAAATCAAATCATAAATTCACTTAGCACCATTTTGTAAATAATCACTTCTCTGTCACAAATACGTATTGTAAATAAACACTCTTTACACACTTATGTATTTGTGTCAGCTCCATGTTTATCTCAGTATGTACAATGTCAACTCATATTCCAATCTACCACAAGCTCTGATTGTGTCGAGGCATTGAGAGGGTGAAGGGACCTAGAAAGACACAAGAGAATGAGATTTACTTGTCAGGTGATGCCATCACAGCTAGAACACACGACTAGTCATCAACGTACACAAACCAGCACATATAACAATGAGCAACAACTTCAACATAGACATGAGGTACCTGGATAAATATACCCTGTGCCACAAACATCAGCCATTTGCACAGAGCCAACAACAGGCAGCAGTCAAAAAAATCATCTATGCCTTGCCACTACCATCAAAGACAACAGACAATGTCACTCTTGTACAATGTCACGTACACTCAAGGGAAGTAGTTGTCGATGAGCTGTTGACGCAGGTCAACACCTTCCTCTTCTCCACTATCGTCGTCACTGGGCATGTGTGGGTTTGCAGGGGGGGGCATCTGCTGCTCATCATCGTCCAGGAGCAGGGGGATCTCTTTGCGCAAGGCCAGGTTGTGGAGCATGCACCATGCAACTATGATCTGACACACCTTTTGGGGAGAGTAGAGTAGTGCACCTCCGCTCTTGTCCAGACAATGGAATCTAGACTTCAGAAGCCCAAAAGTACGCTCCACCACATGACGTGTCCCCCCCATGTGCATCATTGTAGCGAACTCTACCCGGGGTCCTTGGATTCCTCAGTGGGCTTAGCAACCAAGGCCGGTTGGGATACGCAGAGTCACCTAGGTGTGACATACAGGGAGCAATTTAATTACATAAACAGGAGCTGGGAAGAGCATGTCACACATACAGCACACTACTTGACTCTGCGTACTCACCAACAAGCCACGCACGCTCCGGATGCAGATTTGCCATCAGTTGTGGTATGATGCTATTACGCAGTATGTAGGAGTCATGTGCTGATCCGGGAAATCTGGCACAGACATGGGAGATTATCATATCCGCTTGGCATACCACTTGCACATTAATGGAATGGAAATGATTCCTGTTCCTGTATATGTGCTCACGTGCCTGTGGTGGAACCAGGCCAACATGTGTGCAGTCAATGGCGCCCACAACATTAGGTATGTGTCCAAGATCATAAAAATCACCCTTCACAGCTGCCAATTCATGTCTCCTAGGAAAATGGATGTAGCAGTCGTTGTATGTCATCATTGCGGACAGGACATCACGTAGCACCATGCTGAACATCGGTTGAGACATCCCACCGGCGATGGCCACCGTGTACTGGAACGAACCAGTTGCAAAGTAATGCAGGGCCGCCATCACCTTAACTGTTGGTGTCAAAGCAGTCAGATAGGTTCTGTGAGGCCTCAGATGGGGCTCAAACTGAGCACATAGGTCTTGAAGGGTAAGGCGATCCAGACGGAATTTCCTTATGATGTCCTCATTCTCCATGTTTGCCAGCACTGGGAATGGACGATGCACATTTGGTCGTCTCCTACATAAAATGAAAGGGGACACCTGTCAGTTTTATTGCCCTATGAGATGTGTCAAACATCTTACATCTTGACTGACACAGCGCCAACAATGACTGGATTGAAACAACAGCTTAATGCACAAGTCACATGCAGAGACACCTTGATCTCATGTAGTCGTACATGTGGTCAGTATGTACATACTGACTACCTCCAAAACAGAATCTGACTATGTGAATGGAAAATGGTACATTCCTACATCTTGTGTCACCAGCCCTGGGAGTAGTTGGCACAGCACATGTTTGAAACAGCAACACTGCTGACTTCTACGTAGCTGCTGTACCTGCCACACCTTCTTGCTTTAGATTCACAGAGCACAACTTTTCTACACAATGAGCACAGTATGTGTATGCTGATCAACTATCAAAATGAATTCAGCAATCTACACAGTGAAATAGGCACATCATGTAGTCAGTCCATCATTACTGTGGGTTGATTAGCCATCTCACACATTGACATGTTCACAAATATGAGAGTCCATTACACACCAAATCTGGGTACATGCACACAAATATCATATGTGACATGTGAGGAAGTAAATGCCAATGTATGTAATCATGTGCACTGACATGGCATGTGTAGTCATCAGTGAGTACAATGTCACACTAGCATTAAATTTAGCAATCAGGTGGCATAATACATTGTAAGTGTCTAGTGTCCCATGATGAGAATTGGCCATTGCCATTGCTAGAGCATAATGAGTCCATAGGTGCGGTATGCGTGCTCCGCCACTGCAATCACGGCCATTGGCCACAATTGAAAAATGCCAAACAGCGGTAGCGACCGCCTGGCCCCCTCGGTGTGCCACTGCCAATGCCCATGCCATTCCAGCCAATGGGACCCGCGATCGCGGTAGTGAAGTACACATTTGAAACTCGCGGTAGGCGTGCACCGCCACCGCGGTCCCGGTTATTGGTTACATTTGAAAAATGCTGACCAGGAACACCAATTGCAGCAGTTGAGTAACACTGAAACAACCCCAGGGGGCTATATATGTCTGTGAGAGAGCCACACATTTCAATTGCATCCAGACACTGCTGCCTGCCATTCTTCACCACCAACTGCTGCTGTTCCTGTCTCCTGGACCCAGTGATGGCGAGAACTGAGAACATCAGGCCCGTCCCTTCACCACAGAGGAGCTGGAGGTCCTGGTGGACGAGGTCCTTTCACAGTATGGGAGGCTATATGGTGCGCCAGATGTACTGGTAAGTGTTTCAGAGTGAAAGTTTGAGAGTGCTCAGAGTGCTCACATGATGTTGCTCTGCAGTAGTATGTGCCTGTGAGTGCAAGTTAATGTGCATGCATCCTCATTTTTCATATACCATGCTCCATACATGGCCTAGTAAATATTGCACTTGAATATTTGGGGAGGATGGCAACATGGACATTTCTACAGCCCTTCTTCAGCAAGAAAAATACAAACGTTGGTCTGAGACTGGGTAATGTAAATGTGTGATACACTGCCTAGCATGCTGACTTCATGTCGATGGGGTGTGTAGCCTTATTTCCACAGATCCATGGCTGCATTGAAGGATGGGAGGGACATGCAGTGTTTTTGCAGCCATACAGTAACACTGCTGGTTTGGACAGTCGAAGTCTGAAAAAACATTGCCTGTGCTATGTGATGTCATAGTCCATGAGGGTTTCACACGCTCATTTGTGACATTACAAATGTATTTCGTCCAGAGGGTACTGAAGAATGTGTGTACAGTTTTCATTTTGCCCCCATGGTTATGTGTGCATTATGCGCAAGACTAAAATGCCTGAGTGTAACACTCTTGGTGGTAATTCACCTATGACACATCAGATAAATGTAATTTGGAGATATCATCCTTCCATTGTTTTCATTATGTGTTCTGTCTCGTATGTGTAGGCACTGTTTGCCCTCTCATATTGTACATGCATGTGAATTTTCTGATGGCCCACGTTTAACCTCAGTGTGAGTCCCCCTGGCCTGCACAGAAACTGCCCAATTTTAAAAGGACCCATCAGTAAATGGACTGAGTGAAACATATGTGTTGTCCGCCACCCTATTTCTCAATGAGCTATCTTAGGTCTGAGGATTGCACAAGACAGGCCTACACCTTGTGAGAAGAGTGTGAGAATGTAAGATCATGGCCCTAAATGTGACCTCCATGACACAGGTAGCCATTCACTGGCCAAGGACATTGAGGGGTGTGTAGTGTTGGACACAGTGAGTCTGCCCCGACACATCATTTCAAATGTATTGTATGTATTGCTCACTCACATACTGCATCACAGATGAGGGTCTTCTTCACATTGGTTTCTGTGCTGGCACTCTGCATGTGTATGAGATGGCCAGGTACTGTGTCCATCATCATACATGTATACATTTCTATGAGATTATTTGATGCAAGTGTACTACGTGTCATGCTGTATGGCCTCTGCTCAACATTTATGTATTGGTGTGCTATGTTTTTTCATGCTCCTGTACTGACACACAGTGGTACATAACACAGTGTCACTGAAACTTCCTCTTCTTGTCTCCCATGCCTGCAGCTTAAGGTCCACCAGCATAAGGCCATATGGAGGGCCATTGCACGCAAGGTGCGGGCTCTGGGTGTCTCCAACCGACGGCACACACACTGTCACAAGAGGTGGGATGACATCTGCCGGCTGAGCAAAAACGTGGCAGAGATGACGCTGGGGGTGCTCTCTCGGAGTGGCAGATTGGCGCGCAGGAGCATGACACCACTAATGGCCCGCATCTTGGCAGTGACACAGCCAGAGCTGGATGGATGCTTGAGGGCCCATCAGCAGCAAGTTGGGGGTGAGTATTCTGCGAAGTGTGACTTTGGGTGTGAGTGACTGCAGGAATCCCAACCCTGAGCCAGTGCGGAGCTCTGTGATGTCTCTAATGTGATGCAATGGCTTCTAAGTGGCCTCAGTGTTGAGTGCTGCTGTTATGCATTTTTACAACATCTGGTTTCTCATGTGTTTAATACAATGACCCTTGACATTGACAGATGAGATGTGGCCTTGTGACATATGCTGCAGTATGAGTGTCATAGACATCACCTGGCAGTGAACATCAGTGAGCATCATGTTAGTGTGCATTTATAGATGTGTGCTGTGCACAACTTAAAATTTGTGACAACTACACAGCTGACACCAATGTGCAACTGTAGTTGTGCTTCAAAGCACAACATGGTGGATAGCAGAAGCTTGTGGCCATTGCAAAAGGACATTTAGGAGTCTGTATCTGTGGTGTTCCCTTAAAGTGACTCCATATGTGACTGAGACAACATGTTTAGATGTATATCTATCTCACCTACAGGCACGTAGGTATGCTTACAGTGAATAGTATGTTAGGTTACAAGGAGGCACGGGCCAGCTATTTGGCTGTGTCAATGTCATATGGGGCATTAATATCAACTATGCATGTTTCCATGCATCTTCTGATGATTGCATAAAGGTTGCACATGCTGACTGCACATGGAGGAGGGCAACATGGGAGTATCATTTTCAAGTTTTGTGCTTTGCTTGCATATGATGTTTGTGAGTATAGCACTATACTGAACCTATGTCTCTGTCTCTTGCAGCATCTACCGAGGGCACGGACGGACAGAGTCCGACACCAGTGGGGAAGCTTCTGGCACGACTGCTACACATGAGCTCACTGATGTGACCAGCGCCTCAGAGGGGGACAGGAGTGCCCTGGATGAATCACGCCCGAAAACACCAACCTCCACATCATCAGACTCCAGCGGTGACTCCTCGATGTTGGTGGGCACAGGAAGTTCGAAATCTGCCTCTTCTTCCACCACACATCGTCCAGTGCCCACCCTCCCAGTTGCTACCACAAGTGCTGTCCGTGCCCACAGCCCTAGGAAGGGTAGAGTCTCCTTCCCCCCAGGCACCACTGCCCCTGCCCCTGTCTCCCCTGCTGCCCTCAGTGTGGGTGCGATGGACCTTTTGTGCCAGCTGTGTGTGGGTCAGACTGCTCTCCTGAATGCCTTCCAGGATCATGACAAGAAGCTGGCACAGGTAGTTGCCTTCATGGAGGGGATTCATTCTGATGTGGATGGCCTACACCGAACTGTCCAGTCTTTGTCCTCCACAGTGACGGCAGCCATTCAGCAGTCACAGGCTCCCAGTCCAGCTCCTGTCTGTTCAGCAACCACCCTGCCAGTGGCACCACCTGATGAGAGTGCACACACGCCACAGCCCTCAGGCACCAAGTCCTCCACATGCAGCACACAACAGCAGCACTCCAAGCGGGCCAGACCACAGACACCATCCCCACACCACAAAACAGGCACACAGGAGCGCAAAACCAAAAGCCCATCACGTGACACTCATGGCCATCAGGCCAAGAAGCAGGCATCAACATCACATTCATCAAAATTACCCCCATCCAAGGGCACTCCCATCCCCACACCTGCTCCCAAAGACAAACAAACAGTTGCCCTGTCTGCTGTGAACCTGGTGCCTGCAACGACTAAGCACAAACACTTCTCTAGGGCAGATTCACCCACAAGGCTAACTCCCGCACACACCCCTGTGAAGCTGGGACAGGAGAGCAAAGTGGGGGGTTTGCCTGAACAACACGGGATGCAGGGGAAAAGGCAAGGCCACCCCAAGCGTATCACCAGATCCAGCAAATCCCCACAGGGAGAGCCACCTGCACCTGATACACCTTTGGTGGAGAGTGAGGCTGTTGTGCCCACCTCACTTCCCACTCCGGCCAAGACAATTGTGGGCTATCGAATCCCCAAGAAGTTGAGACCCAGCCCTCAACATTCACCCTCACACACTGTATCTCCCGGCAGCATGTCTCCACCTCCCCGTGCCACCACACCACCCGGTCCAAGCAGCCCTCAGGCTCCCACAGCCACTGATGCCTCTACCTCAGCCGGTCCTCTCTCTCCCAGGTCCAGTCCTTCAACTGGCCCCGACAATCAGCCACCTCCCAGTTCAACTGAAAGCCAAAGTTGAGGCAAAGTCCCCCTCCCCACACCATTTCTCCCACAGCGGTACCTGGACTGCCCATTTGTATCCCCTGAGCTGGGGTGATTCCCATGGCAGTGGACGGTGTTACCCATTCCCTGTGCAGTTTCTCATGCACACATGTGCATACTTTGAATTTGTACTGGCCAATGGCCTTGCTGTTAGTTACTTTTGATGCCCATTACCTGTGCAGTTTCTCATGCACACATGTGCGGACTGGAACTATGGACTGGCCAATGGCCTTGCTGTTTGTCACTTTGGATGCCCATTCCCTGTGCAGTTTCTCATGCACACATGTGCGGACTGGAACTATGGACTGGCCAATGGCCTTGCTGTTTGTCACTTTGGATGCCCATTCCCTGTGCAGTTTCTCATGCACACATGTGCATACTTTGAATTTGTACTGGCCAATGGCCTTGCTGTTTGTTACTTTTGATGCCCATTCCCTGTGCAGTTTCTCATGCACACATGTGCATACTTTGAATTTGTACTGGCCAATGGCCTTGCTGTTTGTTACTTTTGATGCCCATTCCCTGTGCAGTTTCTCATGCACACATGTGCATACTTTGAATTTGTACTGGCCAATGGCCTTGCTGTCTGTTACTTTTGATGCCCATTCCCTGTGCAGTTTCTCATGCACACATGTGCATACTTTGAATTAGTACTGGCCAATGGCCTTGATGTTTTGTACTTTTGATGCCTATCTGGGTATTATGTAATAAAGACTGTTACTCCTGTTGTCTGCTTTGTTAATGTCCTTGCTAAATAAAAGGTTTTATGTATGGATATCGGTTCATGTGACACATGCTCTGTATGCCACTTTAACATTGCCAATTGCTTGTTTTACTTTTTCAGAGCTTTCCAGAGGTAACATGCACTTTTGTTCTTCTTGAGTCTGAGGCTTGAGGGTGCAATGATGGTTGTTTGTGATGATCTACTCTTCTCCTAATCATTCTGTGCTCAGGTTTGCTAAATTGTACACATGTCATGTTAGGATGCAATACCAGAACAGAGGTGAATGCCATCCACAGGATTACTTGCGGGGTGGCCAGGGTCCGGCATTTCTGTGGGCTCTTTCTTGATGTGTGCACAGCAGTGTTGGTGTGTAGTCATCTTGTGTGGGCCTGTCTTCATAGTCACATGGGTACATTAGAATGTGTGCACTTGAGTAGTCATACAGTGTGATTGGCCTGTCATTGTCAGTAGTGTTGATGTGTAAGTGCCCCTGCACATGCCAACTACAACATTTCTGATCCAGGTAATGAGTGCCTGTTTGTTTACATTGTCAGACATGTGCTTCAGATTGTGGGCACATGTAGGAGTTGTAGGTTGAGCACTGTGCAGTGTGTTGGTATGTCCTTGCACTCCTGGGGGACACCTACTTGTTGTCGCTGTCAGTTGTGAGTATGCAGAGTGTGTCACTGCAAAGTCTGAGTTGTGTTTTGTTGATCAGCCATGTGTCTTGTTTAAGTTTGTGCTCACTGTGCTGACCTGCTCAGCCACACTGACATTATTTGTGAGTTTTCTCATGCATTGCTGTCACTTGACACATTTTTGGCTCCAGTCTGGTATGTGGTATGAGGAGTCATACCATCCCCTATAGGTGCTTCTGATGCCTACACATTGTGAGTTACTCCTCTATGGGGCCGATTCCGATCTCGGTCGGAGGCGCACCTAACACCATTCGGTCGGGAAAAAAACCATGCGAATGCCTGTTTCCCGACCGATCTGCACATTATTCCGAACGAGCAAGTACGATGCGCACAACAGCATAGATTCCGACCCAGTCGTACTCACCCAATCCAGGTCCAGTTCCCCGACCGAGCCGGATCCGTAAACGCAGAATCGAGTCGCACGGAAGCCAAAATGCAGCCCCGTCTGGCCGGACAAGTACGATGCGCTTCCCGTACGCGCCGAACCCGTCGCTACGCACGGCACGTCAAAGCATCCGGGAGAGGCGCACATAAGCTCCGATTCGCGCCACAACACGATCCACGGCTACGAGACGAACACGCCAGCGACGAGGACGAGGCGAAGCAACGAGAAAGACGAATGAGACGAACCAACCATGAATCCCATCGTGCCGATCCTACCAATATTCTACATCTACTACCGGAACAGGCACGGACGCGTGTGGCGCAGAAGGTAAGTCAGACACCAACCACAAAAACAAACTACACGTACCTGACATACCACACACACACAGAGGGATGCAGAAATTACTTACACCAGCAACAGCAGCACCATAGGGGCGGGATGGCCATCACCAATGCCACATATACACATAGGGGCCCGGATGCCCACCACCACTACCACCCATACCCAGGGGGTGCCAGATGCCTACCACTACTACCACCTCTACCCATGGGGGGCTGGATGCCTGTCACTACTATCACCCCTACCCAGAGGGTGCCAGATGCCTACCACTACTACCACCCTTACCCAGGGGGTGCTGGATGCCTACCACTACTACCACATCTACCCAGGGGGTGCCAGATGCCTACCACTACTACCACCTCTACCCATGGGGGGCTGGATGCCTGTCACTACTACCACCCTTACCCAGGGGGTGCCAGATGCCTACCACTACTACCACCCTTACACAGGGGGTGCCAGATGCCTACCACTACTACCACCTCCACCCATGGGGGGCTGGATGCCTACCACTACTACCATCTCTACCCATGGGGGCTGAATGCCTGTCACTACTACCACCTCTACCCAGGGGGTGCCAGATGCCTACCACTACTACCACCCTTACCCAGGGGGTGCCAGATGCCTACCACTACTACCACCTCTACCCATGGGGGGCTGGATGCCTGTCACTACTACCACCTCTACCCATGGGGGGCTGGATGCCTGTCACTACTACCACCCCTACCCAGGGGGTGCCAGATGCCTACCACTACTACCACCTCTACCCATGGGGGGCTGGATGCCTACCACTAACAACACCCCCACTCACAGGATGGCTAATACATGACACAACAAGCACACACCAACATAAAGAATGCAACATAAAGACATCCCCCCAACACCATGACAAGCGTGTGTAGACTGTGTCAAATGCCTACAACACTGAACATGACTTTGAACATACAATGTGACCCCCTATCACATGTGCCACACATAAATGTGTGTGGCCCCCACAATGCAAGCAGGCCATGACCATTGTGGCAATGGGGTCCAAAACCCCATCATCACATTGACCAAAATGTAAGTGTGGGGTCCATAGCTGAAGCACATCTTGAACATTGTGGCAATGGGGTCCAAACCCCCATCATCACAGTGACCAAAATGTAAGTGTGGGGTCCATAGCTGAAGCACATTTTGAACATTGTGGCAATGGGGTCCAAACCCCCATCATCACAGTGACCAAAATGTAAGTGATGACAAAGAAAAAGCTGCAACTGCCAAACTGCATGGATGATCCCTGGTCACAGAACAACAAACACATCAGTGGCAAAGTAGTGCTTGTGTCCCATAGCAACATAGATTGGGGGAGGCAAACAGTGCAGTGCAAATAAGACATACCTTTGGCCATGTGCAGACAAACATCACCCATGGGGGCTGACACTGTCAACATTCATCAATGACGCAATGACAGAAGTGACCATCAGAATGCAGACCCACATATTTGCACCAATGGGCACACAAATGCAGATACCCTGTGGAGACTGTAGATGTGAGGTGAACAGATACCATACCATGGCAGCAATGGGACACACAAACAATGATCATTGTGCTGACTGATGACCTAGGAGTCCCAGGGACAGCAGGGGAAACACACCAAACTATATACAGCCAATGGCACACTAAAGATATGCCAATGCAGTGGTGCAGATGCACAAACACAAACAGGCAGACCCACACTGCACATCAAACACAACAGGTGAGGGGGGTGCCAGTGTCCCCAGGCAACCACACAACACATGAGGAGGCCTGAATACCAATTACACATATGTGCATACAGTGCCACACAAAGGTAACTCATGGATCCAAATCCCCTATGTGGGAAATCAGGCATTGTCAGATGAGAGGGAGCACAAATCACACATGTCACACAAGCATGTAGGAACAGCAACTGACACAGCAAGACACAGAGACACCACAGCACTACCCCCAGGGCCCCCACAATGTGGTGACCCTGGGCTGCATTACAATACCACTGTGATGACAAACCTAGATGTCGTTCACACTGTGAAACACAGTCATGTGTCCTGAGCAACAAACTACCATCACACCTACACAAGCACAAATCAATCAGCACGGCCAGTAAGCCAAGGCCAACATGGAGGCAGGGGTCTAGCCGGGCAACAACTCTCATCTGCACACACTCAACACCACACACCTCGACCTCCAACAATGTGCAGCAGTGAAGCTCACATGCACTGGTGACATTGCACATGCACCCATGACAATCCCAGGGGGGGTGGTGGGAAGCAAGGTGCAGAAACACATCACACATGGCCACTCAACAAGACTCCTGAATGTCTGACACACTGCACACTACGCTGTACATGGACCTGACGGCAATACCACACCAACCAATGGGATCCCAGCCACAGTCACACACCAATGAAGAAGCCAAGGTCACCCACAAAGAACACACATAGACAACTACCAACATTGCAGCCCTGACCCTGAGGAGTGCCAGCAGTCACACACACAACGTGTCACAACCAGTGAAAGCTAACACAAACCGGAAATCACATGACAGGTGTAAACAACAAGTGCCAAGGGGAATCCTGACTGTGACCCATCAGCGTCTGCCCACAAACTCAGCCCTGACAGCAAACACACCTATGGGTGACACCCTGATGACCAGTAATGTGCCATGCACCCACATCACAGAGAACCCAGGGAGAAGACTTTGGGGGAACATAGGTCAACTCAGCAAGCATCACAAACAGGAACATCACTAGGGATCCTATCATGCACAGCAAAATGGAAGTGAACACACAGACATGCTCATACAACACACACCTTGGGCGCAGGCGATGTCACAGGAGTACACACTGCCATGAGGGGACTCCACTCCTGTGTGAGGAAAGCTGTGCCATATGTTGCCTCAGTAGGGCTCCATCATGTCAGCAGAACACTTGGTCACACAGTCAACAATTAGCACCAAATGAAGGCTCCCGTCACATCAGCCTGGTCATGGGAGTGTCAACGAAATCATCAGCACAGATCCAACACACATGTATAGCAAGTTGCACTGACAACACAGATGAGTCCTTCCCCATTGATGCCCAAACCTGCATGTCCAGTGGAGATGGCCACACGGTCAGGGAAGTAGACTAATTGAACAATGGCAAGCACAACAGATGTGCAGGGGTGGAAGCCACAGATGTGACATTGCTAATGTAAGTAGGAAATCCCATTGCCAAATATTGAAAACATGACACCCTCAGATGCTGCTAAGGATGACATGGATACACCACAGGATAGGACACAGTCCCCCTGGACCACATGGGTTCCTGCACAGTAACACTTCATTTTCATGAGACCAAATATCACCATCACTGCAGCAAGGGCATGGTTAGCATCATCAACATCATGTACATCAGAAGCAAAACCACTAGAGAACAGAAAGTTGCTTTATTCAGCATATGTGGGTTCAAAAGTTGAAGTCATGTAAAAAATAAACAAAGGGCAATGGCCAGTCCATCATGAAAGTCAAAACAGGGTGACAGTGGCAGATGTCACCCTACGCATGCCTGCACTGATAAAAACCAGGGACAATCCCCGTGGAGGGGCATACGGGGGGGCAGGCCAGGCACCGCAGGGACAGGATCAGGGCTCACCAGAAGGAGGCAGGGAAGGGGTGGTGGGTGCTGGAGAGCCACTGACAACAGAAGTGGAGGTGTCTGACATGGTGTGTGCCGGCACAACTGGGGGGCATGACTCAGATGGTGTGGGTGCCGGCACGACTGCAGTGGACGGTGCAGATGGAGTGGACAGGTTCGCCACTGCAGTGCCCAAGTCAGACAGGGTGGTAGTGGACTCCACTGCAGTGCCTACCTCCAGGGGAGGAGAATGGGGATCAGGTAAGGTGGGCAGGACAGAGGGGGAGGACACCCTCACCACACCAGTGGCAGACAAGCGCAGCGGGGGTGTGGGGCCGGAAGAGCAAGTGGCAAGGGGGGAGAAGGCCTGATCTTTTTGGGGATGGTGTATCTGTGGGTGGTGGAACCTGGGGCAGGGTGTGGTGGGGGCACCTGTGGAGTGGGGGCCTGAGGGATGGAGGAAGGAGACTTGGTGCCTGAGCTGCAGGGCGGCGGCGGGGTCTTGCTCTTCCGGGTCCGGGGGGACTTTCGGGTGGGGGCGTCAGTCGGTCTGCGCCTGGGGGAGGGTGACCGGGGGCGAGGGGCACTCCGCTCCGTGTGGGTGGGCTTCCTCTTCCCCCTGAATGCTGTATCAGCTGGATCGGAGGGGAAGAGGCCGAGGTCACTGAGGAAGAGCCGCTGTGTCTTTGGGGTTGCTGGTGAGGCAAGGGAGGGGGCTTTGGAGGGAGAGGCAACTGAGGACTGCGCAGTGCTCGTGGATGCGTGTGTGTGTGCCTGGGCCCCATCCCCTGTGAGTGTGGTTTCAGTCCCCTGACTGTGCGTGCGTGTGTGTCTTGTTTGTGGCGTGTGTGTCTATGTGCTGCTCGTGTCTGTGCTGGTGTGTGCCTGTGCCGGTGTGTGTGTGCTTGGGACAGGTAAGGTGCTGGGGAGTGTGGATGGGGCAGAGGCAGGAGGGGTGAGGGACTGTCGGAGGAGGGACACTGCTGCCGTCAGGGAGGAGTCCATGGACCTATTGCCCCTCTGTAGGGCAGACATGCCCGATGAGATGCCCTCCATGAACGACACCAGCTGAGTCAACAGAGTGGTGTGTGCATGGAGGACACTCAGCATCGCTGTCTGCCCTACATGGAGCTGGCGAAGGAGGTACACAGACTCCTCACTCAGGGCAGCAGGGGACACAGGGGCAGGGGGTGTGGGCCTGGCCCGAAGGAGACACGCTCCCGAACATGGGATCCTCCATGGACCTCGGGAATGGGAGCCGATGGGAGGGCGGTGGTGGCGGGGACAGCAACACTAGCTGGGGTGTGGTGGCTGCTGACACCCGCCTCCATAAGGGAGTCATCCTCCGAGCTGCTGTGGTCCTCAGCTGAGGTGGATGGTGCTGAGGACTCCTCGGTGTGGCTCCCCTCACCCTCCGTGCCACTGGGTCCCTCCGACCACTCCTCGGCTGCTGACCCAGTCTGGCTCTGCGGCTCCTCCTGGTCCGTGGAGCTGTCCCCTCCTGTGGCCGTGGATGTATCTGCAATCAATAGGGAAACAGACAGACATCAGTCACCTGCACCGAACGCACACACCACAGTAAGTGCAGCACATTACAGAGCAAGCCCTGGCATCCTTAGTTGAACATTGCTAAAAGTGCCCAAACAGAACAGGAGAAGCCAATTGTCAGTCTGATGGTCAACCATGGCACTCACATCCCACCTGGCCTTGCACCCATCTGTCTGGTGTCTGTTGGATGGCAATACCCCAGTGTGGACACATGCACCACCTACACAGTAGTTGGACAGTGCAGAGAACACGGTGAAGCATGTGAACATGCACACATCATGACTCTTGCCACTGAGTCAGTACAGGTGTCCAGATGAAAGGGATGCCCAGAGTAAAATAGGAAATGCATGTGATGCATACCAGCGACAGACACCATGATGCACCCATGTCCTGATAGCCATTGCCACAATGGTGTGCATGAAGCACATGTCACTCCCCTGCAGGATCACTCATAGGAAGTCACATGCCATGGCACAGGCATGCCTGATAAGTCATACATCACTCTCTCCAGTCACATGGGCAGGGCATCCAGACAACAACACTCTGCACTGTGTCACAATAGTAGGTCATGGGGAATGCAAGTCCTGGAGCTGAACAAGTGCACATGTAGTTCCCCCACACACCACATCATCTGAACCCTTATCTGTCCAGGTCATACCGATTGGACATATGGGAGACCTGTAACACAACCCTCTGAACCTGAGCACCTCACAATCTGCTGTGAATGGGAAACAGCTGCCTGAACTTCACATTCGCATACCCCAGTCTGCACGGTCAGGTGATCAAACACCTATGTGTCACACAAGTATCGTCTCCTATGGTCACATCTCCGGTGGCATGCTGAGCCCCAACCGAGAAACACCCCAGCAGTCCTGACAACGAAGCCACAGCACACCGACACAGAGGCAGACACCTGAGGGGACATATCACTGAGCACAACGTGTCAGCTGATACACGGGAGTGGGAGTACAGAGTGTATTGTATGGCCTGGAGTAGGCATAACTGTCCTGCCCCACATGAATGAGGGATGAGCCCTGGACAGTAGGCAACTGGCTAAGTATGTGTGACACACGTAATATACACACTCCTGGGGCCCAAACATTGTTCCCACCCGCAGCATGGGTGTGTGCCAGATACCCCAGGCACATGTGGTGGATCAGCTCAGCAATTGGACCACATATCAAAGTAACACGCAGATTACATGTCAGAACACAGGCATTGTGTAAGCAATGGACCCACCCATGATGCCCACCACAGAGTTAGGGAAACAGATGCTGTCCCCCTCCTTGAGTCAAGCAAACTGCAAGGACACAGTACCCAAGTGACACAATTCCCTGACTGTAAGGGCCACACCTGGGTATCAGATGAGGAGTGGGCAGTGCACAATAGAGGGACATGGGTCCTGGACCACATGACTGATGTACTGTGGAAGTTTAACCAGGCCAGAGGAGGGCACATAGCATGGCAGACAAAGTTCACAATGCAGTCATGGACTCACCCCCTCCTTGCTGCTCTCTGGCCTTCAGCTGCCCATCCAGATCAGGGAAGACCACCGCCAGGATCCTGAGCATGTGGGGGTCAGGGTCCGGTGTCCGCCCCTCCTGCGAGGAGGCGACAGCTTCAGCTGGACCCGTGCGATCCTCCGGGTCCAGCCCCGAAGGTCCTGCCACCTCTTCTGGCAGTTGCGGGTCCGGCGCTTGTAGACCCCCACGGATCTCACTGCCCGGACGATGGTCAGCCATATCTGCTGCTTCTGGTGGGCATCAACCTGTGAGGATGACAAAGTGAGAATGCCATTACTACACATGCAACATATCCGTGCATTACACAGTTGGATATACATGTCTCAATCACAGGGGCACATGATGTACACAGGCAGTGCAACGATGGCCATGGACAGTATGCCAGCAGTTACTACATGGTATCATTGCCTGGGAAGTAAAACCTTGTTTAAATGCACTGTCACTGCACCATACCTGTACAGTGCATGTCACTACACACTATGGGGGTTGACAACTACTCAGTGAGCCTGCTAGCCAGTGGCGTGCAGACTGTTAGCCTTGCTAGTCAGACAACATGCACATTTAGAAAGGCAGTGGACAGAACACTCACCTGCTCCCCTGCTTTCCTATACAGCTTGCTGTACTGTGGAAGGAGGCTATCCAGCAGGGCCTGGTTCTCCTCAGTGCTGAAGGTTGGGGCTCTCTCCACAGTACGTGCCATTGCAGGGTCCAGAGGGTGCAGATACAGCAGCAGTGGTGGTGGCAGATGTCGTCCTGGAGCATGTAGTGCAGGCAAGTGAGCTCTCAGGGGAACAGCCAGCATTATATGTGTGCTGCAGAGGCAGATACTGTCCCATGTGTCCAAAGTGATAGGTCCAAGTCGTTTGCATCTTCTGAATCTGGCCAATCCATGGAATTGCACCACTTACACACGCCCACAGCATCCTTCAAAAGTTCAACTTCATGACACCCATGAATTTGCAACATTGTTGTGGGTGACCAACTGAATTTACAGCATCAGACTCGTTCAAAATTTGAAAACGCGTCCGTTGCCAGGCCAGGCCATAGCCAATGGGTGCGCACCGATCGGTCCATTGCTGTTCAACGCGTACCCAGGATACAACGCGTACCCGCACACATTGAATGCAATGGGCCGGCCGGGCACACCGATCGGTCCATTGCTGTTCAACGCGTACCCAGGATACAACGCGTACCCGCACACATTGAATGCAATGGGCCGGCCGGGCACACCGATCGGTCCATTGCTGTTCAACGCGTACCCAGGATACAACGCGAACCCGCACACATTGAATGCAATGGGCCGGCCGGGCACACCGATCGGTCCATTGCTGTTCAACGCGTACCCAGGATACAACGCGTACCCGCACACATTGAATGCAATGGCCAATGTGTGCGCACCGATCGGTCCATTGCTGTCCAACGCGTATCGCGAATACAACGCGTACCAGCACACGTTGAATGCAATGGCCAATGTGTGCGCACCGATCGGTCCATTGCTGTCCAACGCGTATTGCGAATACAACGCGTACCAGCGCACATTGAATGCAATGGCCAATGTGTGCGCACCGATCGGTCCATTGCTGTCCACCGCGTATTGCGAATAAAACACGTACCAGCACACATTGAATGCAATGGCCAATGTGTGCGCACCGATCGGTCCATTGCTGTCCAACGCGTCCCTGTACAAGTCACTGGCATATGTCACCATGCCTGTCACAGGTGAACATATGCCAGCCACATATACTTCCCAGGGAGTGAGGGGCACACCTACAACACCACAGCCTGTCCAAACTGTATCCTAAGGCATGTAAGGCTGCATTACCTATTCCGTGTATGGGGGTGAACATGTTGTTCTATGGGTGTCACTTGGGGGCAGCCACCCCCAGGCTGTGCATGTGTTCATGGGGACAGAATCCTTGGTGTTTTGTGTACATGACCACTGTGATGTGCAACTGTTCATATCTGAGCATGTGGCATGGTCACATTTCACGGTGGTGTATGTGTATGTCATGTCACATACCCCCTGAGTCCCATGTGGGACGGTATGTTTAACCCAGGGTGACCCATTGGCACAATAGTGATGGTCCTCCACAGTCTGTGTGCATGTTGTGTTTACAATGTCTCTGATTTCATGTGCACAATGGGAGACAGTCTCCACATCCACGTTGTTTGTGCATGGACTTTGATGTTGTGCGTGTGTGTGTCACAGACGTCCATGTCTGTCCTGCCGAGGCAACAGGGACCACTACCTGTGGGGGTCATGGTTGTTTTGCTGTGGTGTATACATGATACACCATGTCATGCCAGTGTCCATGTGGCAATACAGGGTCCCTGGGAATCTACCTGTCGTTGAGCTGTGATGGCTGGGGCAAATCTGTCCTCACATGTCACTGTGGGGTGTGTTTGTAACGTGGCAGCAGGAGATGGGAACTGTGACACGGCCTCATGATATCCAATGGCACAACCTGGGACTTATTGATGCCATTTGTTGAACTGTGATGTTAGATGTTGGCCATGTATGTGCCATACATGTCCTTACGGAACCGCACACATCATGTACTTGTGCCTCATAATGATGTATCATGTGATATTGAGTGTGTTCAATGCCACATATGTGGGGTGACTGACAATCTTTCTTTCTTCACCTATGCACTGCAGGGCACCAGCTGTCCATAGACCATTCCCTGACCTGGCAACGATGGTGGAACGTGACAGCATCCGACGGTACCGCTTCACCAGGCAGGTGATTGAGGATTTGGCAGTGCGCGTGGCACCACATTTGCAACCTGGCCGGCCGTACCCTACAGCGCTGACCCCCAAGGTGAAGGTGATGGCAGCCCTACACTTCTTTGCCACCGGTACCTTTCAACACACTGTGGCGACTGCTGGTGGGATGTCACAGACCATGTTCAGCCGTGTGCTCCGCGATGTTTTGGAGGCTATGTTGATATACCTGAACCAGTACATCTATTTCCCTAGACTCCAACAACTCACTGACGTGAAGAGTGACTTCTATGCCCTGGGGAGGATGCCGCATGTCATTGGTTCCATTGATGGGACACATGTGGCTTTGGTACCACCACAGGCCCAAGAGCAGGCATACAGGAACCGCAAACACTACCACTCGGTCAATGCACTGGTGGTCTGTCTTGCAGATATGAGCATCTCACACGTGTGTGCCCATTTCCCCGGTTCTGCACACGATGCCTACGTGATGAGGAGTAGTCGCATCCCGAGGATGATGTCACAGATGCGGAACCAGCGTGCCTGGCTTGTTGGTGTGTACTGACTTTGTACCATTGTGTGTGTTCTGCAATGTAGTGTTCCACCCTCTTTTCCAACTCAGCTAATGTGCAATTGTCTGTATGTAGGTGACTCCGGATACCCCAACATGCCGTGGTTGCTGACGCCCCTCAGGAACCCTGTGACACCAGCCCAGATGCGCTACAATGAGGCACATGATCGGACAAGGAGAGTGATTGAGCGGACATTTGGTCTCCTGAAGAGCCGCTTCCGCTGCCTGGACAAGACAGGAGGGGCCCTCCCATATGCCCCAGCAAAGGTGTGCAAGATTGTCATCGTCTGCTGCATGCTACACAACCTGGCAGTGCGGAAGGAGTTGCCTCTCATCCTGGATGACGATGACCAACATCCGCCACCTGTGGAGGATCCTGGCCTGGACCACGATGCCAGTGATGATGATGATGATGGTGATGTCCGCACACAGCTCATCACAAACTTCTTCAGCTGAATGTGAGTATCATGAGATGTCATGTCAATGATGTGAGTTTGCATGATATGTGTTGGTGGTGCTCTGGTGCTGTTTGAGTGTGTCCATGGGCTACATGACTGTATGCGTGTAGCGATGTGTCCTTACAGGTAGTCTGTACTCCCCAACAGTGTTGACATGCTAACTTGGTTCTGGGTGGGTATCTTGTGACATGTATTGGGCATGAGTATTGCAGTTGTGTCCTGTTCTTCAGTGCTTTTGACTGTGTGTCATTTCTGTCCTTCACAGGGTACTTTCAGAGTCGTTTGGTCAACTGTGATCCCCAACACCGTGATTTGACTTCCAGGGTGGTAGGTGTCGTGTCCCTACAGGTGATGTGCGCCACACCCATGGACTTCCTTCCTCCTACACTTGTTGACTGTGTGCCCGCTGCCAGGTGGGATTACCTTGCATCTGTAGTGGTTACAACATGTTGCAAATGTGTAATAAACCTGTGCTTCACTTTGTGATGTGCGTTGTCTGTGGTCACACATTTGACTGACATTTGCTTACTGCACCAGTGGGCTAGCTGACAAAGACTGTGAATAGGTGTTGTGTCTGTGCATTGCACCGTATTTCCTGGCAACATCAGTGTAGGCAATGAGTCAGATGGCCTAGGTGTGTATTTGTTGTGTAGCCCTGGTGGTGTGTCTCCCTCATATGTGTCACGTTGCCATGACTCACATGCCTGTGTTGTACTTGCTGTAGCAGTTAGCATGCACAGTGTAATTTCGCTGGTCATCATCTCCATGACAGAAACCACGTTGGAATCACGACAGAGGCAGGTATGGTGTATTAGTGTGTTTATTGTCATACATGTGTGTGAATAGTGCACAGGATGGTGAGTGCTGTACATTTTGATTGCAATCCAAAGTTCCTAGATGAATTGGAAGTCCTGGTAGCAGAAATGTCCTGTATCAAGTCCACAGTCATCTGAGACATTGGTCCAACTTGTACTCCCCATGTCATGTGGGGGAGTTGTGTTGCAGTCAACAGGGTGAACAGTTTGCGCACAAAGGTGATTATCCAGAACAGGTTTTGGCTTCCTGGGGGTTGCACATGGCCATCGGCCTCTCAGTTGCCCCTCCTCGGACGACCCCTCTTCTTTGGGGGGGACCCTCAAGTGCAGGCTGCTGCGGTGCAGGGGACTCTCCGCCAGAGTCATCCTCCCTCCCTGTGTGCAGTTGCAGTTGTTTCAGCACCAGATGTTGTGGGCACACAGGGAGGTGTTGACTGGTTGCTGCTCATCTGGCGGAGGCATTGTAATATGTCCCTATGCACCGCCGTCATCTCTTGCAGTGTGTCCCACTTGGACTCCACGCGGGACATGTGTGAGTCCAAGCGGGCATTATGGGCAGCCTGCTGCTGTTTAATGTCCCTGAGGAGCCCCACTACCTGGCTGAGCTCTCCGGTGCTGGACTGGTATGCATCGGCTATGCGTGCCAGTTGTGGGTCATCATGCAGTCCAGACCCCTCTGCGATCAGCGACCTATGTCTCCCACCCCTCCCACCACCCCATGCGACATGTGCAGTACCTGAGGTGGCACGCACAGGTGACCCTGGGCCCCCTTGGGGGTTGTTGGTGGTGTTGGTGTCCATGGCCCCACGTTGGTCCAGGGTCCCTGTGCTGGTGGTGGTGGTGCTCCTTGGTCTGTCCATGTCGGCAGGGGTGGTATGTGTGTTGACAGTCGTTGGAGGGGTGGGTTCAGGGGGTGCAGCTGGTGGTCCTGCTGGTGCTGCATGATGACTTGCTCCGGAGGTGCCAGGTAGGTCTTCTTCATCCGAGGAGGGCAGAGGCTGTTCCACACCAGTGAGCTCCGTATCCTCTTGAGCCTGGGACGGGGAATCCTCAGCGTCTGCTGCTGTGTCCCCATCATCACCTGTTTTTGGGAGACACACACAATGTATGTTATGTTTCTGCAGGCATCAATGGTTGACACACCTAACAGTTGTGACTGTGCCTCTGGATGCGGGCCTGTACATTGCATTGTCCTAAGTTGTCACAGTCAGAGGTTGATATTGGTGTAGCACATTGTCCTGCATTATTTGGGCATTTCTATGTGAATGTTGGGGTGTGTACATGGTCTGCATTGGTTGTATTTGGTTGACATCCGGCCCTCCTTCCCACCCAGCCAGATATCCCACCATGGAACGTGCTTCCATTGCAGGGAGTGCAAGTTGTCTTTCAGGATGTCAGTCAGTGGTGTCCTGCTGTTGGTTGGTGCACAGTTGCCAGCAGGGCCTTGTGCTCCCCACAGCAGTAGCCAGTGTCAGCCATCTTGTCAGTTGTTTTCCACTCCCTGTGATGTGCGCATGGTTCAGGGTGGTGTTGATGGGTCAGTTGTGGGGGTGACCAATATCTGTGACTACCACTCCCATCATGCTATTGCCTCCACCCCACTTCCCAGCATGCCCATACTTACTTGCTTTTGGGTGGACTTCACTGTGTGTGAGTGTGAGAGCAATGGCAAGATGGCTGACAGTGGTGTCCTGCTGTTAGTTGGTGGCCAGTTCCCAGCATGGCCTTGTGCTCCCCACAACAGAGCACCAGTGTCAGACATCTTTGATGGGGCTGTCCACTCTCTGTGGGGTGTGCATGCTTGACTGTGAGCTTGCTGGGCCATGTGGGTGGGGGATGTTGAGCTGTGACTACCACTCCCATCATGCTATTGCCTCCACCCCACTTCCCAGCATGCCCATACTTACTTGCTTTTGGGTGGACTTCACTGTGTGTGAGTGTGAGAGCAATGGCAAGATGGCTGACAGTGGTGTCCTGCTGTTGGTTGGTGGCCAGTTCCCAGCATGGCCTTGTGCTCCCCACAACAGAGCACCAGTGTCAGACATCTTTGATGGGGCTTTCCACTCTCTGTGGGGTGTGCATGCTTGAGTGTGAGCTTGCTGGGCCATGTGGGTGGGGGATGTTGAGCTGTGACTACCACTCCCATCATGCTATTGCCTCCACCCCACTTCCCAGCATGCCCATACTTACTTGCTTTTGGGTGGACTTCACTGTGTGTGAGTGTGAGAGCAATGGCAAGATGGCTGACAGTGGTGTCCTGCTTTTGGTTGGTGGCCAGTTCCCAGCATGGCCTTGTGCTCCCCACAACAGAGCACCAGTGTCAGACATCTTTGATGGGGCTTTCCACTCTCTGTGAGGTGTGCATGCTTGAGTGTGAGCTTGCTGGGCCATGTGGGTGGGGGATGTTGAGCTGTGACTACCACTCCCATCATGCCATTGCCTCCACCCCCTTCCCAGCATGCCCAAGCTTCCTTCCTTTTGACTCTGCTTCCCTGTGGGGTTGTGTGCCTGTGCTGACAAGATGGCTGACAGTGTTATCCTGGGGTTAGTTTTGCTACAAGTCACATGTGTGTCCCTGTGCTTCACTCAGCATGACCCAGGGTTGTGGTTCTTTGTGGGATATTTGATTGGAGTGTGAGGCAATGCATTCTCCCAGGTGAGTTGTGTGGAGTTTGTGTTAGGGGTGTGTGTGAGTGGAGCTGCTGGTAACTATGGTCAGGGCTGTGAGTCCTCCTTCCCACACAGCCAGATATCCCACCATGGAACGTGCTTCCATTGCAGGGAGTGCAAGTTGTCTTTCAGGATGTCAGTCAGTGGTGTCCTGCTGTTGGTTGGTGCACAGTTGCCAGCAGGGCCTTGTGCTCCCCACAGCAGTAGCCAGTGTCAGCCATCTTGTGAGTTGTTTTCCACTCCCTGTGATGTGCGCATGGTTCAGGGTGGTGTTGATGGGACAGTTGTGGGGGTGACCAATATCTGTGACTACCACTCCTATCATGCTATTGCCTCCACCCCACTTCCCAGCATGCCCATACTTACTTGCTTTTGGGTGGACTTCACTGTGTGTGAGTGTGAGAGCAATGGCAAGATGGCTGACAGTGGTGTCCTGCTGTTAGTTGGTGGCCAGTTCCCAGCATGGCCTTGTGCTCCCCACAACAGAGCACCAGTGTCAGACATCTTTGATGGGGCTTTCCACTCTCTGTGGGGTGTGCATGCATGAGTGTGAGCTTGCTGGGCCATGTGGGTGGGGGATGTTGAGCTGTGACTACCACTCCCATCATGCTATTGCCTCCACCCCACTTCCCAGCATGCCCATACTTACTTGCTTTTGGGTGGACTTCACTGTGTGTGAGTGTGAGAGCAATGGCAAGATGGCTGACAGTGGTGTCCTGCTGTTGGTTGGTGGCCAGTTCCCAGGATGGCCTTGTGCTCCCCACAACAGAGCACCAGTGTCAGACATCTTTGATGGGGCTTTCCACTCTCTGTGGGGTGTGCATGCTTGAGTGTGAGCTTGCTGGGCCATGTGGGTGGGGGATGTTGAGCTGTGACTACCACTCCCATCATGCTATTTCCTCCACCCCACTTCCCAGCATGCCCATACTTACTTGCTTTTGGGTGGACTTCACTGTGTGTGAATGTGAGAGCAATGGCAAGATGGCTGACAGTGGTGTCCTGCTGTTGGTTGGTGGCCAGTTTCCAGCATGGCCTTGTGCTCCCCACAACAGAGCACCAGTGTCAGACATCTTTGATGGGGCTTTCCACTCTCTGTGAGGTGTGCATGCTTGAGTGTGAGCTTGCTGGGCCATGTGGGTGGGGGATGTTGAGCTGTGACTACCACTCCCATCATGCTATTGCCTCCACCCCCCCTTCCCAGCATGCCCATGCTTCCTTCCTTTTGACTCTGCTTCCCTGTGAGGTTGTGTGCCTGTGCTGACAAGATGGCTGACAGTGTTATCCTGGGGTTAGTTTTGCTACAAGTCCCATGTGTGTCCCTGTGCTTCACTCAGCATGACCCAGGGTTGTGGTTCTTTGTGGGATATTTGATTGGAGTGTGAGGCAATGCATTCTCCCAGGTGAGTTGTGTGGAGTTTGTGTTAGGGGTGTGTGTGAGTGGAGCTGCTGGTAACTATGGTCAGTGCTGTCAGTCCTCCTTCCCACCCAGCCAGATTTTCCACCATGGAACGTGCTTCCGTTGCAGGGAGTGCAAGTTGTCTTTCAGGATGTCAGTCAGTGGTGTCCTGCTGTTGGTTGGTGCACAGTTGCCAGCAGGACCTTGTGCTCCCCACAGCAGTAGCCAGTGTCAGCCATCTTGTCAGTTGTTTTCCACTCCCTGTGATGTGAGCATGGTTCATGGTGGTGTTGATGTGCGCATTGTGAGGGCGGGCAATATCTGTGACTACGACTCCCATGATGCTATTGGCTACACTGACTTGCCCAGCATACACAAAATTCCTTCCTTTCAGTGGGCTTCACTGTGAGGTGGTGTTGTAGTGGTGGCTACATGTCTGGATGTGTTTGTTAGTTATATTTGTGCCACTGCCTAGCTGTAGTTGTAGTTGTGTTTGTACATGTGATGCCACAGTTACATATCACTATGAGATGGCATGTGTTGTGTTTATCTGACTGACATACACATTTTGGAATGATTCTGTTCTGGTTGGTGTGTATTTGCTAAGGGTGCATGGTTTGACTCTCCCCTTGACAGTTATGTGTGTGTATTGTCGCACAATATTGTGTACATTTGTTGTGTACTCACCAGGCTCAGGGATGTTTTCTAGTCCATATACGCTCACTGGTGGTAGGATGGCCCGCACCTTCTCCTCCCAGGGCCTGAGGTATACTGGTTTGGCAGGAGGGCCACTGCCGGTGTGTTGGCTCAAGAGGTAGTCCTTCTTCAACAGCTCCCTGACCCTCCTGCGCACGTCTTACCACCTGTTCTGGATGTCTACCTTTGTGCGCAAACATGGTGATTGTGCGTTCACCCTGTCGATGATCCTCTCCCACATCTTGGTTTTCTGCGACATGGGTGTCTGTTGGACCAGTGTACCAAACAGCTGTGGCTCTACCCTGAGGATCTCATCTACCAGGACTTCCAATTCACTATCTAGGAACTTATGATTCTTCTTTGGGGGCATGGTGATGGGTGGTGATGGTGAGTGATGTGTGTGTTGGTGTGCAGGTGAAGGTGTGTGAGTGTGTGTTTTGCTGGGTGTATGTGAGGGTGCTATTTGTTGAGGTGCTGATGGTGTGTGGCTTGTGTGATGGATGAGCTGTGGGTGTGTGGTTGCTGTCTGTTGAGTGCTGGCAGGTAATTTGAATTTGCAAAGGATCATGGTAGGGATTTGTGTCCTTTATATGGGTGGAGTTGTGGGTGTGTCTTTGTTCCCTGCCCCCCCCCAGTATTTATTGGCTTTGTAATTGCTTGTTTGGCCTTTTTTTGTGTATTTTCCCGTTGTACTTTTTGTGCATGTAGGAGACGTTCTTGTGACCGAGTCGGACCCTGCAGTTGTCTCGTACGAGCTTCTCCGAGTCGTTCACGCTGTGTTTGTGCTGTTTTCTATGCTGCGTACGCGTCGGTCGCGGTGTTTTGGGTTGCTTCGGCTCGCAGTTTTGTATGCGTGTCGGTCGTACGGCTTGTCCTCCGTGCGACTCGGTCGTGTTTTCCACGCGTTGCATCGTACTTGGCGGGTAGGAGTTCGCGGGTACGTTTCGTTCGGGATTGTTCCGGGTGCGTGTCGGTCGGTTCGATTCGCGTGTTTTTCTGGCCGGATTGCTGTTTTCCGCGCGGCTCGGTCGTTCGGCTTGTGTTCCGTACGAGTCGGCCGGGTTTTGCACGCTTCTCATCGTACTTTGCGGGTCGGGCTGCACCGGTACGTGTCGGTCGGAATGAATTCCGGCTCCGAGTCGGTCGGTACGTTTTCCGGCCCGAATCGGAATCGACCCCTAAGTGTTTGTGGACTGTACACTCCTCACCTGTCCACTACTGATGTACACACCACTTCAATCTCATGTCTTCCACCCCATGGCTTGCCAGTGTGTGAGCCTCCCCACCACTTCATAGTGTGACACTATACTGTGGGAGGATGATCTGTGGACAGGACTAATGTGCCACTCAGGACAGTTTCACAATTAGTTATATGTTATTTTCTTCTACTAGTTTGCAGTCATGGTTGCTCATGTGCAGTGCATATGTTTGAGCAGCACAGTCCTCTAGTCATGTTGTTTGCATCTGGGTTTCCCTGAGTTGTGCATCTGTTGGTGATGGCTAAGCTGTATGTGTGTTTGCTGAGGTACTGCTACCCTTCCTGAGTGTGATGTTATCTGTGTGCTGTGATAATTTGTGTTGTGGGAGTTCATGGTGGGGCACTCAGATATGTGTGCTACTGGTTTGGTTGGTGTGCACACACTGCTTGGTGTGCATGCAGTGCTGTCAGTGTATGTAACCTTGTACTTGCCTGGTGTGCATCCCCCTGATGTCCAGCTGAGTTTGCTATGTGATGGATTGGTATGTGCATCTGTTGTGTTTTTGTTGTAGATGGATGCAGTGTTTAGCCTGGGTTGGCTCTTTCGGTGCACAGACAAAATATTGAGTTTTTTATTTCGACCTACATTAATATCGAGTTTTAAATATCGTAGGGACAGAATATCGATATCAAGAATATCGGTGACCAGAATATCGACCTGAAGGTAAGAAATATCGGTTTTTTTAATATCGAAGTTAGTAATATCGATAGGAAAAATATCGATGTTAATAATATCGATGTTTATGTTAGTGTTATGTATTTTAGTATGTATTTTATATGTATGTGTTCCACATGTTTTGTTATGTTTTGTATATTTTTTTAAATATATGTATTAATTGTTTAGAAGTTAGTAATTTTTTTTAAAGTAAATTTTGCGTTTTAGTACCGTAGCGGGTTGTGGGTTTATAGGGGAATAGGGTGGGAAGTAATTTAATTATAGTACATTAATTAATAATTTTTAGAAATTATTAATTATTTTTAATTAAATTTTGCATTTTAGTTCTGTAGCGGGTTGTGGGTTTATAGGGGAATAGGGTGGGAAGTAACTTAATTGTAATTAAGTAATTATTAATTTTTATTTATTGGTATTGATAATTAATTTATTTTTAATTAATTATTAATTGGTAATTAATTTTTATTAATTGATTAATTGATAATTATATTAATTGTATACATTTTTTATTGGAGCGGGTTGTGGGTTTATAGGGGAATAGGGTGGGAAGTAAATTAATTATAATAAATTAATTAATAATTGTTATTTTTTTGTATTGATAATTAATTTAATGTTTATTAATTATTAATTGGTAATTAATTTGTATTAATTAATTAATTGATCAATATATTAATTGTGTTAATTTAGTGTAGGAGCGGGTTGTGTGTTTATAGGGGAATAGGGTGGGAAGTAATTTATTATAATTAAGTAATTATGTATTAATATTTATTGGTATTGATAATTAATTTATTGTGAATTAATTATTAATTGGTAATTAATTTTTTTAATTATTATTTATTGGTATTGATAATTAATTTATTGTTAATTAATTATTAATTGATAATTAATTTTTATTAATTGATTAATTGATAATTATATTAATTGTGTTAAATTGTATGCGGAGTGGGTTGTGTGTTTATTGGTGAATAGGGTGGGAAGTAATTTAATGTTATTAAAGTAATTATTAATTTTAATTTATTGGTATTTATAATTAATTTATTGTTAATTTATTAATAAATCATTATTTAATTAAAAAAATTATTTAATTGATAAGTATGTTCTTTTTAACCCCTACGCTATCCAACACTTTCCCTACTGTTGCACTCTCTGGAGTGGGAATAATAATTTTTACCCCTACGCTATCCAACACTTACCCTACTGTTGCACTCTCTGGAGTTGGAATAGTAATTTTTACCCCTACTCTATCCAACACTTTCCCTACTGTTGCACTTTCTGGAGTGGGAATAGTAATTTTCACCTCTACGCTATCCAACACTTTCCCTACTGTTGCACTCACTGGAGTGGGAATAGTAATTTTTACCCCTACGCTATCCAACACTTTCCCTACTGTTGCACTCACTGGAGTGGGAATAGTAATTTTAACCCTTTTGCTATCCAACATTTTCCCTACTGTTGCACTCTCTGGAGTGGGAATAGTAATTTTTACCCCTACGCTATCCAACACTTTTCCTACTGTTGTACTCTCTGGAGTGGGAATAGCAATTTTTACCCCTATGTTATCCAACACTTTCCCTACTGTTGCACTCTTTGGAGTGGAAATAGTAATTTTTTTCTCTCCGCTATCCAATATTTTTCTGTATTGTTTTAGTTAATGTTGTGTATAATTTATTTTAAAAACATTAAAAAGATTGTAGTTTTATAATTTGTTATATATATTATTTATATTTATATTTATATTATTTTTGTATGTGTATATATGTATTTATAATTTATAAAATGTTTTTAACAATTATATTATTAAGTAAGTATATATATTATATTTTATATGTATATGTTTAATTTATTTTAACATTTTATGTATTAGTTATTATTTTTAAACATTTTTTAATATTTTTAACTATGTTTCTTTTAATTATATGTATTATTTTCTTTATTTTACATTATTTTTTAACATTTAAAAAAACAATAATTTTTACAACGATATTTTTGACATCAATATTTTTTTCTCGATATTTTTGTACTTACCATGATGTAGATAGGATGTCGATATTCTTGACTTCGATATTTTTGTCACAATATTTTTGTACCTCGATATTTTTGTAATCGATATTTTGTCAGTGAATCGGCTCTTTCTACTGACAGGTGCAATGTGTGTGTGTGATGTTCTATTTGCATGACATTGTGTGTGAGTAGTTTGTGCATTGCTATACATTCAGATGTGTGTAGCATGTGTAGTGTGCATTTCTTGTGTGTATGTCACATGCAGCAAGGTGGATTCTTGTTCATGAGCTTGTTTTGAGTGCACAATAGTGGATTGTCCTCCTATATTTGACCTGTCACTTGTCAGGATTGTGCATGTGCATGCTTGTGGTACACTATGACACCATGTTCACTTGATGACTGGTGTGGTGTCTATGTCTGTGTTACCTGATTTGTCCCCTTGATCCCAGTTAGTGTTCATGATTGGCTTTTGATGATGCAATTCTTGTTTGTGTTGGGGTACGGTGTCTGTGCATTGGTCCAGAGTGACAATGTTGTGTATTCCTGTTCTGGCTAGGGTCACATTGCCTTTCCACTGTTTGGCTGCACATGGCTGGTCTTGTTGGACTTCTCTGGATGTTGTTTGTGAGATTTGTGTTTGGCTATTGTTTTTTGGTCAGCATTGGTTCAGACATCCCTGAGTGTGAGTTTGACATTTGTAGATGCACCGCAGGGTATGTGATTGGTTGTCAGTACACTCACAGGACCTTATTTGCACCTTAATGTTTGTTTCTCACAGGTGTTGAGTGTTGCAGGTGTGAGATGGGTAGATGAGGGGTATGTGTGAAGGTCCTACTTGGGTTTGACAGTCAGGGAGTGTGACAATGAGCCATGTGTGTTGTGCTGGTGGCATACACATGTCAAGTAAGTTGACACAGATGTGTGGCTGGTCACTGTATGGCTTCTGACACTTCCTATCATTCCTGTGCCTATGCATGGCTTGCATTGATGTATCCCTGAGTTGTTGCACAGAGGTCACTGTGGTTTAATTTCACTCACTGTGCCACCCATGTCTGATTTGAGGGCCTAAGGGTAGTGTGATATGTTCCTCCTCTTGCATGTGATGTACACATGCTATGTGGCTTGCTCCATGGTTTTCCAGCACTGTGCACTTCACTTTGGTCTAGCCCATTTATTGTCCTACATTGCTGCTGACCTATGGTATGTGTATGTGGCAGAGTGTCAGTGTGGGATCTTTCTGAGGGACTTGACAAGCAGTGTGAACAGTTCAGTGGTTGTTCATATGCAGTGTGAGTCTTAATTTCTTAATTATACTCAGTTTGATTCACATGAGTGGAAGGTAGGTTTGAGGAGGAGGGTTGTCCAGCCCCTGACCTTCTGTGCAGGGTGTTCATCTTCACCCCCACCTTCCCAGTCAATCAGGTGTTTGTTAAGCACGACTACTCACCCGTAGGGGTCTCAAGACGCTGGGGGGGAGGGTTTAGCAGGTTCCAGTCCATCAAGGAGGGGGTCTGTCGAAGAGCCAGGTTTTGAGGTTTCTTGTGAAGATGGGGAGCGATGTTGTCTGTCTGAGGTGGAGCGGAAGGTCGTTCCAAGCTCTGGCCGCGAGGAAGGAGCGGCCTCCTGATCTGGTCTTTCTGGTGCGGGGGACCACACCGTGGGAGAGCTGGGCTTATCATAGGGTCCTTTGGGGTGCGTGGAATTTGAGTTGGCTGTTCAGGTATGCTGGTCCGGTGTCGTGGAGGGCCTTGTGAGCGTGCGTGAGCATCTTGAAGGTGACTCTAGGTTTGATGGGGAGCCAGTGGAGTGTGCGCAGGTGCTGGGAGATGTGGCAGTGTCTTGGCAGGACCAGTCTTGCGGTGGCGTTTTGGATGTTCTGTAGCTTGCGGGTGAGGTTTTTGTTTATTCCGGCATAGAGTGCGTTGCCGTAGTCAAGTCTGCTGGTGACCAGGGCGTGAGTGACGGTCTTTCTATGTTCGAGGGGGATCCATTTGAAGGTCTTACGTAGGAGGCGGAGGGTGTGGAAGCAGGAGGACGAGACGGAGTTGATCTGGTGGTCCATTTTGAGCTCTGAGTCCAGGATGATTCCCAGGTTGCGTGCGTGGTCCGTGGGGGTGGGCGGGCTTCCGAGGACGGGGGGCCACCAGGTGTAGTTCCAGGCATCGGGGTTTGGGCCCATGATGTCAGGACTCACGGGAGGTTTCCTCCTTCTAACTCTATACTGGCTACCATTTTCCCCCTACAAACTTACCAAAAGTCAGATAATCCCTCAAGCTGGAGTGCTTGTTGGCACCGATGGAACTCCAAGATGGCTGCCAACATGCACATACTGCGACAGCACACCACTGTTAGCAGTCTAGTCTTTTAGGTTTCATGACATCTGGTGAAGTGTGCTTCAACATTCCACTGTGCACTTCACTGAAGAAATAATTTGAAGAGCACCTGTTTTACCAGCGTCGTGGAAGTCAGTTAGGGTAGTTGCGATAAAATCGGGGTTAGCTTCATCGGAACTACATTCCCTCACTAATCAGGTTAGTGATAAACTATGTAGCTAATATAAAACATTCTGTGAGAAAAGGTTATGTGTCAGAGGTAAATTTCTATTTAAAGAGAAAAAGGAAACGAAGTCAGAATATATTTTCCTTCGTTTGAAAACTGGTAATACTTTTCAATAATTGCTTTCCTTAGCTGAGAAGATTAAATAAAAAGCTTTTTGAATCAGCTGTCTTTTTCAGCTGTTCCAGAATCTGTCAGACGCAGGCGTGACCTTTCAACACGCAGTGTCTTCTTAGACTGAAACTTGTTCACTCTTCTGAGAATTAATTAAAAGGTGAAGTCAGGGTCAAAAGCCCGGCATATTTCTTTCTCATGCCATGTGTTAGGTTTGAAGATAAATAATGTGAAGGCTAGTTAAAGAACTCCAGTAATGTTCTCCTCATGTATGGCAGAATAAATTGTGCTTCCAGCAAACATAAAACCAAAGGCCTGAATAAAACGAACGCTTCCTTTTAACATTTAACCTAAGTTCTGAAGCATTGTTTAAAAACTAATTAAAGACAGAAAACCAGTCATCCTACTCCAGAAATCCCAGTTCAAGGCCCACTCCAGTCTCTTAACAGTGAATTAATAGAAAGAAAGAGAAACCCAAATAATACGTAAATTAGCAATACAGAAATAAATACTTACCTTATCTTTCTTACATTAAGGAATAGCAGGATCAAGTGCAGATTGTACCTGAGAACGAAAAGGAAAGAGATCTGAGTGAAGACTTCTCATACAACCTAGCAAACAATACATGAGAAGTAGAAGAGAAGTAAGCTTCAGTAAACATTCTGGTAAGATAAGTTATTTATACACCATAGAAAAAACAGTAAGTTAAAAGGCACAGTAAATAAAGGATTTTACATGTTAATGTTGCAGTCCAGTAAGAAGAAGAAGAAGACGTAGCTGAACAGGCAGAATATTGGAGCAGTCTCTTCTCTGTCCCAACCCCTTTTCCCCCCTTAGAACTTACCTGCAATGGAATACTAAAAGACCTAGCAGGGTTGGTTCTGAGAAGGGTATTGGGACCTAGCGTCATTCTGCTCCTGTGTGGTTCAGACAGCAATAAGTATTTAGACCCTGACAGAGTGAAGTGCCCACGTTGGTACAAGCACCTGAGCAGAATGGCAGAAGGACTTGATTTAAAAAATTTGGGCGAGATTTTGAGTAGTATACAAAGGGACTTAGAGGCAGTCAGAGAGGAAAATAAAATACTAAGACAGGAGATAATAACCTTTAAAACGGGAACACCAGCTTTGAGATCTAGGGGGCCCATTACGATACCCGGCGTAAATAAATCCGCCAGGCATGGAATCGGCAAAATACCGCCCGCATACACCGTCTGAACACCGACCACGCCATTACGATAACACAAACCGAAAACCGCCATCGGCGGAAAAATCACACAAAATACCGCCCGCCATCGTCCGAGTCGGAGTCAAACCGCCCGCCACGGACGGAAACACGCCCGACAACACAAAACCGCCCGCCCTCACGGCCGACACACCGCACGTGAAATTACGATCGCACCGCCATGAGCGCGGGAAAACCACAAATATACCGCCCGCCAGCGCAAACAACGCCGATGCCAATCGACACGGCAGAAACCATGGCGCCCACGTCCCTGCACAGAAACCATCCGCTCACAAAACCAATAGCACACAACATGGCCAATAAGTCCACACAGCAAGGCACGCACAAATACACAAGCACAGTACACATCCCGAAAACACCCCCCGGACAAACAAAAACTACAAAGGCCAGAACACCAGACACAACACACCTGAAAACAACAGACCATGAGGACACACCCACATAGGTAAGTACAAAAGCAGAACTCCCACAGACCACAACCCCTTGCAACATTGCAAACCAGAGAGGAGAGGAGAGGACACAGTGACACAGCAAGGACAGCAGCACACCACAGAAACGCACACATCACAACCACCACCATCACCAAACACTGGCACCACAAACCCCCTGCACATTACACAACACACACCGCACCAGCACCACAAACACCATGGCACCACAAAGAATGCCCAAGTTCACGCCCATGGAGCTGACGGTCATGGTCGACGAGATCATCAAGGTGCACCCACAAATCTATGGGAACATGGTCCAGCACACACCACTAGCCACCAGAAACAGAATGTGGAACCGGATCGTAGACCAGGTCAATGCAGTCGGGACCCTGCCCAGGAACAGAGTCGAAATAAACAAACGGTGGAATGACGTCAAGAGCCTGGTCAAGAAGAAGGAGGGCAAAAACAGAGAGCTGGCTGCAGTCACTGGCGGAGGGAATCCCGCGCTCTTCAAGACCTTCAAAGCGTGGGAGGAGAAGGTGCGAGTCATCATCCATCCCGAGATCCTCGCCGGATTAGCAGGGGGAGTGGAGGCTGGTAAGTACAAACTAATGTATACCAGCACACCGCTATGTACTCACATGCACTACCACCATGCCACAGCTCCCAGGGACAAACACCCCCATGTCCAGCACACAATACACAACACATCACACACACATACAACAGACACCACCACACACAGCCCAAACAGAACAACTGTAAGATGCGTGGGGACATGTGTACACTCAGCCAGCCACGTAACCACCAACAGGTCCCCAAATATGCCAGAAGCGCCACAACGAGCACCCACCACACCCATGTGTCCGCCATAGCTGCACTAACCGACAAGTAACAGTTAAGTGGCAGGAACACAAAGTGCAGTGGGTGGGAGGGTGGACAGCCCAAGTACAAAACACACCAGGCCCCTAGTCCCACAGTACAGCAAGGAGGAGCATCCCCCACACCCCACAGCCACGTGTCAGCCACCGCAGTGCACAACGACAGCCGAAAGGTAGACATCACGGTCCACAGCAATCGGTATCAGTGGGTGTCCAGCCACCACTACGACCCACAACACCCCCCCACCCCCACAGACCTGCAACATGGAGCACCCCCGCTTAGAGCCATGTGGCATCCAGTACAGTGCACGCACGAACAACTTGCAGGTGGGAAACTGGACAGGGCTGGATTACTGGAGGCATGAGGACCGGAACACGACCAACACATGGGACATGTCACGTAGCAGACGAACACGCAGCACCGCCCACCATCACGAACAAGTGAACAATGTGCACACGGATATGAACCACAGAGTCACACCCCACATGACCCATCACAAACACAGCAACACCCAAGGAGCCACGTCTGCATGCACAAGCCACACTGAACATAGTACCACACGGCAGCCACTGTGCAACCCATCACACACAACCGAAACACCATTGAAGTCCTGTCCATGTAGCCCCCACTGCCTGTCAACCCCATACCCCACAACTACGCCTATGTAAGACAAACAACACTAGACGCAACAGAGCGGAACAACAGAAATGCACACGAACACCACTGAACCCATCAAACTCACAGACACACCATGCACATACAACATACCATCCATCCCATCCGTCAGCCCCAGTCTCATGAAAGGCATGTCATCCGCACAGCTGCCACACATACAGCAGTCACGCTAAGACACATGCCCATGACCAACCATGTGCCAGAAGTCAATTAAGCGCACGACACACTGTGAGCAACAACACACAACATGGGCCACACCCCCCCGAGCACTGCAGTGATGCACATGGCACAGGGCAGCACGCACACCAAGGAGATGGGACAACTGCAATACGTTGGCTGGCACACAACTATCACTCACTCATAACGATGCGTCCAATGCCATGTCCAGTAACCACAACAGACAGCAAATATGCAGGGCATGTCAGGCATGCACACACCTCAGACCATGCACTGTCATGCTGCCACAACACATGTCACGTTCGGCACCCATGGCTCACAGCATGTACCCCAAAAGCATATCCCCTCCCAAATGCGAATCTGGGGCATGGCCCCCATGTTGCCATATGCGTTCCTAAGCGTTCCATATGAACTCCAAAAGCAAAGTAAAAACCAGACCCAGGATGGGCCAGGAGCCCGCATACACCAGAGTCACAATGAGTAGGGGCAAAGCAACACACCCATCGGCATGGCCAATCCGTCCCATGCCACATGTGCACAGCACACAGTCCCATTGCCTAGCACACACAACTACAGATGCCACAGCCACACACTCGCCTCCGGGAAACCCATGTACGAGATTGCACGAACTGCCAATGTCAGACGACTAATACATACTTCGCCAGGTGCAACACAATAACAAATCTCATTCTCTCCACAGGTGACGAACTGCTGGACGCTGGGGATGGAGACAGCAGCCAGCACAGCCAGCCTACAAGCCCCCAACGAGGACACACGGATCTGGAGGATCTGTCCACCTCTTCGGACACGGACCACCAAGCTGGCCCATCTGGCGTGGCAGGGCCCAGCCGCTCCCCAGGACCCCTCCTACCCACCAACCCATCATCCAGGGCTGCTGAACAGTCCCAGCCCCCTGCTGCCACTGTCGTTGCGGCCACTCCCACGGTCATTGCGGCCACACCCACGGTCATTGCGGCCACTACCACTGCCGCAACCGCCACCATCGCCGCACCGACCACCACCGCCACCACCACCACCACGTATTCGCTGGCACCAGCCCCAGCGCAGGTGGTGGCCCGGCCGACTGGATCCACCCTGGGAGCCACAGCGAGGACCGCGGTATGCAATGTGGCTAGTGGGCAGGCCGGTGGCAGCAGGACTGGTAGGAGGAGCAGGGTCAGGGAAATGCCAGCCTCCCCTGGGAGCCATGCCCTGCCTCAAATGGCCAGAGTCCTTGGGGCCTATGAGGAGGCCCAAGAACAATGGGTCAGGTCTGCCACAGACACGCGGGAGGTGCTGGGGTTGCTGAGGTCCATGGACGCCCATATGGGCCAAATCGTGTCCCGTATGGACCAACTCGTGGACCTCATGGGCCAGCTGGTGGTGGCGGTGGGGTCACAGGCAAAGCCAGCAACACCACCTCCGCCACCACCTGCTAGGGCGCAGGGTCGGCCAGCAGTGTCCACATCCCCTGCGACCACAGCCAGTGAACACACCTCACCCACCACCAGCAGGTCGCCACCACACACCCCCCCTCCCAAACGTGGAAGGGGCCGTCCGAAGAGGAAACAGGTCTCCCGGGAGGACTTCGCACGCACCAGTCGCAAGTGAGGCAGCCAGCCAGCCTTCCGCCAGCCTGCCTTGACCAGCCACTGCATTGACTTGCTCTACGATCCCACTCCACACAGCCAGCTGGATGGCATGTGTGTGTTGGACCATGGACATAGAACCAGTGGGTACACCCTGATCATCACGCAGCCATGACCGACAGCTCATTGTCACTGCACGCACCACTTTTGTCATCACCTTACACACAATCACATGTCACAGTTCGTAATAAATGCACCTTTTTCACTAACTGCTGTTTGTGCCCTGTGTTTTATTTGTACGGAATACAACGGCCACCTTGGGCGGAAGGGCACCTGATGCGTGGCATGGCAATGGAATCCGGAGGGCCTGTAGGGACCTAGGGGTGGGAGACAGAACAGGAGCACATTCAATGAGTGTGTCACACACCCATCACACAGTACATGTCAACAACTACAAGCAATGTACACACATCGCACAGAGCAATAGGGCACAATGCCACAGTCACCAACAGTGGCATACTACCCTGGCCATGGAGCGTTGACACACTGCACGCAGTGAACATACGGCCACCCTGACACAGCACACACACACCTGCATAGATACAGACACATCATCCGTCGTACATGGACACTCACCGTCAAGTGAAGTAGCGGGCGATGAGCTGCTGGCGCACATTCCCAGCTTCCTCCTCTCCGCTGTCCACCTCACTCGAGCTGTCCTGGTCTGCGGGCTGGGGCCCTGGTTGATCTCCGTCATCCACAATGAGGGGGATCTGCTTCCGAATGGCCAGATTGTGCAGCATGCAGCACGCCACCACTATCTGGCACACCTTCTGTGGGGAGTACGCCAGTGCACCCCCGGTGCGGTCCAGGCACCTGAACCTGGACTTGAGGAGGCCAAAGGTACGCTCGACCACACGTCTGGTCCTCCCATGTGCCTCATTGTATCGATCGTCTGCTGGGGTGCGAGGATTCCTCAATGGACTGAGCAGCCATGCCCCATTCGGATACGCAGAGTCACCTGGGTGTGAGGGACACAGAGAACCGTTGCTATTCCAACTGGACAGGGGACAGCATCGCACAACCAGCACGCTACACCACTCCACATACTCACCGACAATACAGCCACGATCCTGTTGCAGATTGGCCATCAGTCGTGGCAAGATGCTGTTGCGCATTATGTGTGCGTCATGGGCCGAGCCTGGAAACTTGGCACACACGTGGGTGATCACCATGTCCGCAAGGCACACCACTTGCACATTCAGGGAGTGCGTGTGCTTCCTGTTGCGGTACAGGTGCTCAGTGGCCTGTGGTGGAACAAGGCCAACATGAGTGCAGTCAATGGCTCCCACGACGTGTGGGATTCTGCCAAGGGCATAGAATGCACCCTTCACTGCCGCCAATTCACGAGCCCTGGGGAAGCGGATGTACCTGTTCCGGTACAGCATCATGGCTGCCAGTACATCCCTCAGCACCTTGCTGAACATGGGCTGGGACATCCCTCCTCCACTGCCCACTGTGTGCTGGAATGACCCAGTGGCGAAGATATGCATGGCGGCCATCACCTTAGCCGTGGGGGTGACAGCAGTCGGATACACCCTGCGGGCACGGAGATGGGGCTCTAACATGGCACACAGTCGATGCAGAGTTGGCCTGTCCAGCCGAAACTTCCTGATTACCTCTGTATCGTCCATGTCCGCCAGCAATTGGTATGGGCGGTCAATGTTCGGTCTCCGCCTGGGGAAAATGGCAGAGGACACATGTCAAAGCAACACGGCACATAGCAATTTCGCATACACATCACTGACATGACTGAGCAAGCACATGAGCCACAGCCCAGCTGTCAAGCTGGGACGGCACGGCCACAATACACTTACACAGGTCTCCCAACAATGGCAATGGCAAGTGAGACATACCACTGCCATGTGCATGCACATGGGGATCTAGGCCCCAATGACTTGCGGGGCGTGCTGATGGGGACTGACTGCATATTCGTCAAGCGGCAACGCCACGGCAACATGAGTGTCTGCTGAGCATGGAACTGCTTCCGAGGCTGGATGAGTATGGCACACGACGACGACGATGTGGGCACGGGCTGAGCGGCCAATACAAGTGGGACCTGTGGCACGAGGGGATATGAGACAGTAGTAGGTGTCAGCACTGCACCCTATGTACAGCACTGTACGGATCACAGCTCCCGAAACATTGACTGGTGTCCACATTGACAGCCCCATGCCAAGACGGCTGTGTGCTTGCAGTCACACGTCACAGGTGAGAGGTTACATTGCACGTGCCAGGTGGCAGACGTACATAGTGGGAGCTGGCATGTGTGTGCATGTGTCTCCTGTTCAGGATCCACCAGATGGGCGCTGACTCTGTACTGAGCATTGGACACAGCATGTTCCGTGGAAGGCTTGTGTGTGTGGGATGGTGGCACTGGATGTGCCTCCGTTGGGTGGGGGGCCATGCACAGGGCGGGTACGTCGATGATTGCGCATTGTTGGTCACGGTGGGTGCACCAACTAAGATGTGTTGCCCTGTGTTCAATTCCTATGTCCGCATGATGATGGACTGTGGATGTGGGCAGACTACACATTGGTCGATGTGCTGTCTATATGCATGTGCCTTCACACCAGGCACAGCTGCCCCTGCACATGTGACCCCTGCTGGACTCGCTGCTGGGTCTGTGGAGCTGATGCACCTTCTGCGCGTGGGGCGGACAGCTCTCCTCACTTCCCTCATTGCGCATGTCATGTCTTTGCCGCAGGTGACATGGATCATGGAGGGCCCACATGTACGCGTGGGTAGGCTACACATGATTGTTCACTGGTCGCCACCCCCAGTCAGTGTTTCGAATGGGAAGGTTGTCGTGCTGGTGGTATGTTCGATGTGGCGGATGGGCGGGCCTAGGTGCGGGCTTACATTCCGGACATGGGGGGTAGTTGAATTGGCGACTAGTTGCAGTACACACGGGACACGTCTCTTCCTTTCCACATCTGGGTCATCCCTTGTACTAACTGACAGTGATACAGTCATCTTCGCCCCAGCCCTCATGTCCTCCCTCGCCCCCCAATATGCATGCTCACCTGCGAGGCTAGCGCTTGCACAGGCAGCCCCAAGCTCGCACCAGAGAGGGCAAGGAGTGTATGTGTGGGTCCAGTTGCACGAGTGGGCTGTCTCAGGGTATGATGTGTGGCGGGACGCCGTCCACCTGCGTGGTGCCCCAAATGGAGACCCGGCCTGCATGGACTATGCATCACAGTCTTCGCCTTCCGGATCCACCACCTGCGACACCCAGTGGCTGTGGCTGCCCTTGCGGCCAGGCCGCGTCCGTCTGTGGCTGATGGCCCACACATTCACTCTTTGGCCTCTCTGGGGAGGGCTCGGGGGTGGTGGCGCACGCGCTTGCACTTAGTCGCAATGGCATGTGTCGTGGTTGGTATGATGGGCAATGGATGGGATGGTGCGAGCCACCTCCCGTGACGTCAGTGCTGCTCGTGCTGTGGTGCGTCCCCCTACACTTCCATGTGACTTGTGCCATGCTAGACGTTGAGGTACTATTGCCTGCGTGATATGACCAGGAGGAGCGCGAGGAGACCTCTCACACACCATGCTCCACTGCCATCCCGTGCCCTGTATCGCCTGTGCGGATTGACTATGTTGGGGTTACACCTGGTCGACTGGGGCTGTGTGTGCCTTGTCAAGGGGCATGGCGGGCGCACAACAGGATCCAGCTTGTCCACAGAGGGTGGGCTGAGGTGCGCCTGGTACCGCTTTGTACGTGTGCCCGGCTGCTGTGCACACACGTGTTCACTCCCCCCGACAGGTGTCCTCTCACAATGCCCAGGGAAGCGGTGGTGTACTGTTCATGACCCCTCCCAACACGGCGTGCTCCAACTTGGCATGTGCGCATCTACCCGTCGCACCCACCCACCTGAGCACTGCGTCCATACGACTTCACACGACACATGTGTGTCTTCCACAGTAGTGCTACTCATTTGCGTTGACATCCAATACCAGTGGACTACATGGTCATGTCACGACTGCCGTGTACTTCACATACTCTCATCCTCTCTCATTCGTACTTGTGAAATGAGTCAGCGGAGACAGTTCTGGTTTCAAACATTATATTGCGTCTTCTGTCCTCTGTGATGCAGTATAGTGGACACTACTGGCAGCGGAATACATGTTGAGGATATACTGAGCATGATAACAAATGGGATAGGGTGTGGGGTTACATCTGCTTGGCCAAGGCTGTGCTAATGTACATTTACGTATAGCTGCGGAGCTGCGGACTTTGACACAGACGGTATACATGTAGCCTACCAGACCGCTCGGCATCATGGGCACAGTCCATCTCAGTTCCATGTGACAGGTTTGCTGCGGTTGTTCCTCATGCACGCGTGCATGTGAGATGACATCAGGGCATGTGCTTGCGTGCATGCAGCGGCGTGCCACTTGTTGTTGCACTGTGGTGGTTACTGGACATGTCACAGTCACTGGGGTCGTGTTGTTGTTGTATGCACTTGTCGTCCATGCAAAGGTCCTGGTATGGGATTCCCGGGGCGGGGGTGGGAGGGGTGCAGCACCCACAGACTCCAGGCGACCTATTCATGTCCACTGAGCGGTGTGTGTGTCCATGTGCGCTGGATCCATGTCGTGTCCTGGTTGTTCGTGCAGTTCCGTCCATGTGGGTGCGATGCACAGAGCCCATGCCACTGCCTCCCACGATGCATGCGGTGTTCCTGGATGTGATGGGGAACAGTGTGCATGTCCCGGTCATATCCGATGTCATGGCGATGTCGTTGATGGTGTGGTTACAGTTGCCGGTCGTTTGGTATGGCTGTTGTGGTGGTGACTGGCCAGTCCGTGCGGAAGCTAAGCATGGGTGCGGGGTTGGACATCATAGGTCACTCGGGGAACCTGCGTTGTGGTCCGACGAATTTACAGGTTGTCAGGTATGCGATGCCGTCCAGCAGGGCTTCCATGTCATTGGTGGTGTACATGTTTGCCAGCCAATGAAGCGGATGGTGGCTGTCAAGGTGTTGTTCGTAGGTTGTCCCTTGGAGGACCATGATGGGGCATGCTGGGTGACATTCGATGTAGCTGTTCTCGATGATCCGTCGTGTGGAGGCACAGTGGTTCCATTTCAGTGCGCGTGCGATGTTGGCCACATACGCCATGCCCCCATAGGCAGAGCAGGCCCTGTCGTGTGCGTCCAGAGGGAGGAGTAGTGGTAGCAGGTCCGCCTTCAGACATGCCGGGTTGGAGAGGCATATCTCGACGGGATGCTGGTAGGGACACCTCCGACAGTAGAAGACGGGCATGACGCAGCTGAACAATGTGATGCAGTAAGTCAGTCGGTAACTTACGTTCAGCAGGGACAGGAGATCGCATCCCAATGTATGTATCGTGTTGGTTTGGTACAGCTTGAGCTGTTCGGCGTAGTTGGGTAGGTGTGTTGCGGTTGCCATTTCGCAGCGGTTCGTAGAGGTGGCGTGCTCCGGCTGTGTGTGCAGTCTGCAATGTGCACGCTCCGGGGTTGCTGTGAGCTCTGTGTAGTCGTGGGGAGACAGGACTTGTGTTCTGTTGGCTTGTTTGGAGGACACGGGCCCTCTTCCCACATGCTTCTCAGACAGTTCAAGGTCGGTGCTGTGTGACTCCTTCCAATTAACTTGCATGTGGCCGACATGGGGGAGTGTTTTCTTCTTTCTTCCCCGTCCGTTGTGTGCTTCTGTGATATGCGCTATCTGCCGTGTGGTCGGTCTCCTCGGCATGCCTGTGTTGGTCTATTCTTGGACAATGGCTGTATTCACCGGCTTCTGTCGTAGGGCTGTGGTTTCGGTGTTGGAATGGAAGGTCATTCAGTGCTGTCTGCTCTCCCTTGTGTGGGCGGCAGGCTGCCTTTCCGCTCTGCGTTGGGCCTTGTGTGTGGATGTAATTCTTGGGCCACCTGTTGTCGGTCCCCGTGCTCTTTGGTGTTCCGTTTTATATGTCTTGTTCATATGTGCAGGGTGGTATGGGTTTTTCAGTGTGGTACTGGCGTTCCTCTTCCCGAAGGGGCCCTGCTTCTCCTAGTTGGTGTTGCCGCCGCTGTGTGCTACGCCATGTTTGTTACACTGGGGTGTGTCCTGCTGTTGCGTGACTTCACTGACATGTGTGCGTCGGTTGTGTGGCGTTGGGTGTTGTCCGTGAATTGGGCGTTGGGGACATGTCTGTGGCAGGCCTGTCACGTGTCATGTGCGTTCGGGGTGGGGCTGATGTGTGTGCTGCTTGGTTGTGTCCCTGTGTCTGTGTGCGACGCATGCATGGCGCTGCGGTTGGCCTCTGCGTTGTGCGCATGTGTGGCGGCGTCATCGGCGCTTTGTGGCCGTGACGGGGTGGTTGGTTCCTAGTCCCAGGTGGTGTGTACACATGTGTTCCGCGATGTTAGGATTTGGCCTGTGTGTCATCTGTGGATGCGATGGTGGATGTGTAGTGTACACGCGCTGGTGGGGGGTTGTCCGCTTTTTCCGCCCTTGCACTGTGTGCGCTGTTTGCGTGCACTTGTTGTGTGTGTGCCTACCTGCGTCTCCGCGGTACGTTGCGTCCTTGGTGGTGCATCAGCAGAAGCATGGGGAGGGCCTGCAGTGCTGGATTCATGCTCGGGATGCCGCTTCTTCGTTTTCCGTGCTCTGCGTCCGTGTTACCGCCTCTCTTTCACGTGCGGTGTCTCTTAGCCGTGGGAGCCGTTTGTTTGCGGCATCGTAATTTATACGCCGGGCGGGACGTGTTTCGTCGGACGGTGTGTGTCAGTTGTGCTGCGCCGCTACGTGTACGGGCGCACTTTGATGGCGGACGGTGTTGCTGGCTTGCCGGCGGTGTTTGGCCTACTTTACGCATCGTAATTGGACGGGCGTGTGGACTGCTGCGTGCCGGCGGTAACTGGTGGTTTTTGCATCCGCCAGCACGGCGGTTGTGCTTCCGCCCGCCATCGTAATGAGCCCCTAGGCCAAGCACCACATCCTTTGAAACCCAGAGTCCTAACATCAGCACTTCATCCTTTGCCCCCACACAAGTAATCCACTCATTATCCCCAGTAATTCCTCTTGCCCCTCCAGAGCGATTCAATGGAGACCCGCAGAAAGCGCACATTTTTTTGACCCAATGCTCTCTGCATTTTATGTGCCGTCCAACGATCTTCCTCGATGCTCAATCCCGAGTGGCGTTTATCTTGTCCTACCTTAGTGGGGACGCCGCCTCATGGTCCATGCCACTAGTAACCAAGGATGACCCAATTTTGTACAGTTTAGATGACTTCAAGAAGGAATTTCTCCGAATTTTTGATAGAAGAACAGCATCTCAAGCTTCAGACAACGAACTGTTGGAGTTAAAGCAAGGAAACCGAGAACTCGTGTCTTACATAGCCCAATTTAATAAACTAGTGGTCGAGACCAACTGGCCCGAGGATAAAAGAGCAGCAGTATTCTATAGAGGATTGCGAGAGGAACTGAAGGACGCTCTATCTCAAATCCCTAATCGACCCACCGATATCTCTGCCTTAGTGGATTTAACCTTAGAGATCGATTATCGGCAAAGTGAGCGGAAAGGAGAACGGCGGAAGGAGCTTAGACCAAGTGTTCCTCGTTTTGACCGTGTCAAAACAGAATCCACACGGACAGTAGAGAGTTCTTCGGGAATTGAACCCATGCAAATCGGTGTAGTCAGAGGTCCACTCTCTAAAGAAGAAAAAGAAAAGAGAAGGCTGAACAAACTGTGCCTATATTGTGGAGGAAGTGGACATTTTGTCAAGAATTGCTTAAAAAGACCAAAGTTGCCTGCTAAGGAGAAGGAAAACTAGAGGCACCACAGGTAAGGGGAGTTGGACCTGTGGATGCGAATGGAAAAACGACTCCAACAAATCACCAATTGGCAAACACACTACAAGTCTCCTCTCCCCATTTGGTTATGACTGTGACTTTAAGGTTTAGAGATGTGGTTTTGACAGGAATCATCGTCATGGTAGATTCTGGGGCAACAGGTAATTTCTGCGACCACAAATTCGCTAGCCTGATCGGTTTACAAGCTATCAAGAAGGAGAAAAGTGAGAAGGTCAGAGCGGTGGATGGTACGGATTTAACTTCAGGGCCCATAACCAGTCATACTGAATTGGTACACATGACTACTGTCGAAGGACACCAAGAGACCTTGCAATTTAATTTAATAGACGCCCCCAATTTCAACTGATTCTAGGTCTACCATGGCTAACGGAACACAACCCGTTAATTGATTGGGGAGCCCGAACTATTCAATTAAATTCAGACTACTGCACCAAAAATTGTTTCGACGACCAGACACATTCTTCTGTAATCTGCGCTGCCACCCAATTGTGTGAAAGTGGAGGTTCGGTATGTGTGATCCAAACTACCATGATTCCAGATGAATACCAAGACTTTGCAGACGTCTTTGATGAGATTAAGGCAGAGACGTTACCCCCCCACAGGCCCTATGACTGCAAAATTGATCTAGAACCAGGGGCTAATCTACCATGCAGCAGAGTTTACGCATTAACGGAGAAGGAAAACATCCATTTGAAGGAATACCTAGCTAAGAATCTGGAGAACGGATTTATCCGACCGTCACAGTCCCCTGTCTCTTCCCCACTTTTTTTCGTGCCGAAAAAAAGGGGAGATCTCAGGACTTGTATTGACTTTAGAGCGATTAACAGGATAACTGTGAAGAATCGTTATCCATTGCCTCTCATTTCAGTACTAATTGATCAAGTGAAGGAAGCAAAGATATACACTCGCCTAGACCTACGAGGAGCGTACCACTTGATTAGACTCCAGGAAGGCGACGAGTGGAAGACTGCGTTCAGGACCAAATTTGGCCTTTATGAGTAGCTTGTGATGCCATATGGTCTCTGTAACGCACCAGCGGCCTTCCAGTACTTTATCAATGATGTTTTAAGTGAATTCATTGACAGATGCGCTATAGTCTACATAGATGACATCCTGATTTATTCCAACACGGTTGAAGAACATCACGACCAGGTCAGAGCAGTTTTACAACGTCTACGAGAGAACTCTCTATACGTTAAATTGGAGAAATGCCTCTTCAACACAGATACAGTAGAATTCCTAGGTTTTGTGTTATCACCTGCAGGAGTTCGAATGGATGAGCAAAAAGTGAAGGCGATAACAGACTGGAAATCTCCTACCAGTATCAAAGAGGTTCAAAGCTTTATCGGATTCTCTAATTTTTACAGACGATTCATTAATGGATTCTCCAATAAGATACTTCCGCTGACTCGTCTTCTGAAGAAGGGAGTTCCGTTCCAATGGTCAGAAGAAGCTTTTCAGTTGATGAAGGACAGTTTCACCACAGCACCGGTGTTGCTTCATGCAGATCCCTCTGAGCCTTTTTATTTGGAGACAGACGCATCGGACCTAGCCATCGAAGGGATACTTTCTCAGAGGCACAAGGACACGGGACAGTTACACCCGGTGGCATATCGGTCCCGCAAACTCAACCCTGCGGAATGCAACTATACGATTACAAAAAAAGAACTCCTGGCAATCAAAGATGCTTTCAAAGATTGGAGGCATTACTTAATGGGGGTAAAACACACCGTAACGGTGTTTACGGACCACCGCAACCTAAAATTTTTGCGATCTGCTCGAACTCTTACACCACGTCAGCTGCGTTGGTCTCTTTACTTCGCGGACTTTGATTTTGTTATCACTTTTCGTCCCGGATCCAAGAATGGAAAGGCTGATGTCCTCTCTAGACTCGACACAGAAAATCAAACTTCAGTCATTGAAAACCAGCAAATCATACCTGATGGAAAATTCATTGGAACTATCTCCTTAGAACCCTTTGAACATCACGTTCGAAATTTGATGACCGACCTTGAAATGGAGAACTGGGCCACCGAAGATCCACAACGTTTCATTCGCAATGGCCTCCCCTATTTAGGTACCACCCTGTATTTACCCACCAAGGAGCTTCAGCTGAAGGCAATGCAGGAATGTCACGACAACCCTCTGGCTGGCCACAAAGGTGTTGTGAAAACCGAAGAATTACTCAAACGTCATTCCTGGTGGCCATACATGTGCCGAGACGTCCGTCAATATGTGTTAGGCTGTGAAATTTGTGCACGGGGAAAATCGGACAGGCAAGCTCCTAAAGGTCTCCTACAACCCATGCCAACCCCCCCATATCCTTGGCACACAGTCTCCTTAGATTTGATTGTTGATCTACCTTCTTCCCATGGGTATGATACCATTCTTGTAGTTGTCGACACTTTTAGTAAGATGGCACATTATATACCCTTCAAAGGTACACCCACTGCTAAACAATTGTCCCAACTTTTCAATCAACATGTTATTCGCCTTGATGGGATTCCTAGGGTCCTCGTTTCAGACAGGGGCTCTCAGTTCCTATCACGATTTTGGAAGGCTCACATCAAAGGCCTTAATATTGACCATCGTTATTCCACCAGTTTTCACCCAGAAACTGATGGTCAGACTGAACGCATTAACCAAGACCTAGAACAACACCTCAGACTTTATTTGTTAGATGAGGAGGGTGACTGGCCTGACCACTTATGGACTGCGGAGTATGCTCACAATAATGCTCTAAATGTATCCACCGGCCACTCCCCTTTCTTTATAAACTCAGGCAGACATCCCAATTCTCATGCTAATTTTGATGATATTAATGTTCCTGCTGTTCAAGATATCGCCCGACAGTTAACTAAAATTCATCACTCAGTAACCCAGAATTTGTCGATCGCGAAGGATCGTTACAAACACTTCGCTGACCGAAAACGTAAAAAGAACCTGAGCTTCATGTAGGAGACTTAGTCTGGTTGAGTACAAAAAATCTCAGACTCAAAGGTCCCCGTAAATTTCAGCCTCGTTTTATGGGTCCTTATCCAATTGAGAAGGTCATAAATCCAGTCACTTATCAACTATCTCTTCCTGGTTCTACCAAAATTCATCCAGTATTTCATGTTTCTCTCCTTAAACCAATTCAACCGGGGTTGCGTAGGGTTTCCCCTCCTGATCCTCTGATGGTTAATGGTGAGGCGGAGTACGGAGTTAAACGAATTTTGGACTCAAAACTCATCCGCAATGAAATTTTCTACCTCATTGATTGGCAAGGTTATGGACCTGATGAACGTTCCTGGGAAAAGAGTACTAATGTCCATGCCCCCCGTTTAATTAGAGCCTTTCATGCCAAATTCCCTGCCAAACCACGACCGGAGGAAACCCCGTTGGGAGGGGTACTGTCAGGACTCACGGGAGGTTTCCTCCTTCTAACTCTATACTGGCTACCATTTTCCCCCTACAAACTTACCATAAGTCAGATAATCCCTCAAGCTGGAGTGCTTGTTGGCACCGATGGAACTCCAAGATGGCTGCCAACATGCACATACTGCGACAGCACACCACTGTTAGCAGTCTAGTCTTTTAGGTTTCATGACATCTGGTGAAGTGTGCTTCAACATTCCACTGTGCACTTCACTGAAGAAATAATTTGAAGAGCACCTGTTTTCCCAGCGTCGTGGAAGTCAGTTAGGGTAGTTGCGATAAAATCGGGGTTAGCTTCGTCGGAACTACATTCCCTCACTAATCAGGTTAGTGTTAAACTATGTAGCTAATATAAAACATTCTGTGAGAAAAGGTTATCGTGTCAGAGGTAAATTTCTATTTAAAGAGAAAAAGGAAACGAAGTCAGAATATATTTTCCTTCGTTTGAAAACTGGAAATACTTTTCAGTAATTGCTTTCCTTAGCTGAGAAGATTAAATAAAAAGCTTTTTGAATCAGCTGTCTTTTTCAGCTGTTCCAGAATCTGTCAGACGCAGGCGTGACCTTTCAACACGCAGTGTCTTCTTAGACTGAAACTTGTTCACTCTTCTGAGAATTAATTAAAAGGTGAAGTCAGGGTCAAAAGCCCGGCATATTTCTTTCTCATGCCATGTGTTAGGTTTGAAGATAAATAATGTGAAGGCTAGTTAAAGAACTCCAGTAATGTTCTCCTCACGTATGGCAGAATAAATTGTGCTTCCAGCAAACATAAAACCAAAGGCCTGAATAAAACGAACGCTTCCTTTTAACATTTAACCTAAGTTCTGAAGCATTGTTTAAAAACTAATTAAAGACAGAAAACTAGTCATCCTACTCCAGAAACCCCAGTTCAAGGCCCACTCCAGTCTCTTAACAGTGAGTTAATAGAAAGAAAGAGAAACCCAAATAATACGTAAATTAGGAATACAGAAATAAATACTTACCTTATCTTTCTTACATTAAGGAACAGCAGGATCAAGTGCAGATTGTACCTGAGAACGAAAAGGAAAGAGATCTGAGTGAAGACTTCTCATACAACCTAGCAAACAATACATGAGAAGTAGAAGAGAAGTAAGCTTCAGTAAACATTCTGGTAAGATAAGTTGTTTATACACCATAGAAAAAACAGTAAGTTAAAAGGCACAGTAAATAAAGGTTTTTACATGTTAATGTTGCAGTCCAGTAAGAAGAAGAAGAAGACGTAGCTGAACAGGCAGAATATTGAAGCAGTCTCTTCTCTGTCCCCAACCCCTTTTCCCCCCTTAGAACTTACCTGCAATGGAATACTAAAAGACCTAGCAGGGTTGGTTCTGAGAAGGGTATTGGGACCTAGCGTCATTCTGCTCCTGTGTGGTTCAGACAGCAATAAGTATTTAGACCCTGACACATGATGAGTAATTCCGTTTTGTTGGTGTTTAGTTGTAGGCAGCTGTTTTTCATCCATTTGGCGACGGCTTCCATGCCTTCTCGAAAGTTGTGTCTGGTGGTGTTGGGTTCGTTGGATAGGTAGAGGATGAGTTGGGTGTCGTCTGCGTATGACACAATGTTGAGTCCATAGGTTCTGACGATGGGGGCGAGCGGAGCCATGTAGACGTTGAAGAGCGTAGGGCTGAGGGAGGACCCCTGGGGGACTCCGCAGGTGGTTGGTTTAGGGTCCGAGAGGAAAGGGGGGAGTCTGACCCGCTGCGTTCTGCCAGAGAGGAAGGAGCGGATCCAGTCGAGGGCATTGTCTTGGATCCCTGCGTCGTGGAGTCTGCGTATTAGGGTGCGGTGAGAGACTGTGTCGAACGCCGCTGAGAGGTCGAGGAGGATGAGGGCTGCTGTTTCTCCTTTGTCCAGTAAGGTGCGGATGTCGTCTGTTGCGGCGAGGAGGGCGGTTTCCGTACTGTGGTTTTTTCTGAAGCCGGATTGGGAGGAGTCGAGGATGTTGTGCTCTTCGATGAATGTGGCGAGTTGGCTGTTGATGGCTTTCTCAATGACTTTCGCTGGGAACGGGAGCAGGGAGATGGATCTGTAGTTTTTGAGGTCGGTGGGGTCTGCCGAGGGTTTCTTCAGGAGGGGGTTGATCTCGGCGTGTTTCCAGTCGTCGGGGAACGAGGCGGTTGCCAGGGAGCGGTTGATGGTGTGGCAGAGCATGGGTGCGATGGTGTCGGCGGCTCTGTTGAAAATGTGGTGGGGGCCCCGGAGTGGATTGACTTCATCGTCTTCAGTGTGTCTTCGGTGGTGAGGGCTGTCCAGTTGTCGATCGCTGGCTTCAAGGTGTCGGGGGTGGTTGGTGAGGGTTCAGTGTGTTGGATGTCTTCATCGAAGTTGTCGTACCTTACCCTTTGATGTGTGAGGTGCGATGTCTAGCCACACCTGGCTGATAAATTGTGCAGGGGGGCACAGGAGGGGCACACAGCATGTGCCCAAATGGGTGTGGGAAGCGTACTGTGGGTAGGGTGAAGGTGGAGCCCTGGGAAGCTGCCCAGACTGCCAATGCCTGGCGCCTGCCCTGCCTACTACATTGTGCCCAGTTTTTCCCATGTCTTCACCGCTGCGGTGACTTGCCCTGGACATTGCAGTGATTTCACGGTTGATGGGTGACCCGGATGCGGAGGTGTGGATTTCTAGCAGGCAGGACATGTGTGAGTACACTGGGGGATATGTTCCTGTCCCCACCAGAGTGTCTGATGTGGACAAGAACCGTATTTCAGCACAGGAGTTGTGTGTTGTGGTTGTGTGCGGAGATGTGTTATTTACGTACCTGTGGTGTTGACCGCGGCGATGTCTTATTTGCTGGTAGTGGATGAGGTACAGCAGCGGAAGGGCTTGAAGAGCTGGATCCATAGCGGTCAGGAATGCGTGGAGGTGACCGGGATTTGGGTTTCGCTATCTGCAGTAGTGCCTCCGCCGTCTACGAGTGGCTGGTTTCTCCGCTGCATTGTGATGGCTGTTTGAGGCATCGTGATTTGTCCGGCGGTCGGGACGTCATTCCGCACGGTGGTCTTTCTCTATTGGCTCCCTCCGCCACCGTTGCGGAAGGAAATTTCTGGCGGATCCAGAGACTCTGCACCAGACGGAAAATGGGCTATCTTTGTCCATTGTAATATGGCGGACGCGAGGACCGCCGATGGAGTGCGGAAAAGCACTTTTTCCGCCACAGCCAGCACCGCGGATGTGCCTACGACCGCCATCCTAATGAACCCCTAAGTTAGCATGAGCATGCTGCAGCTTGCCTGCTGCTTTGCGCACGTTACTACATGACTTTATTTTTGCAATAATTTCTATGGCTGTTTTCACATGAGGACTCATCGCTGTGTTCACTCTCTGCAGGTTCCTGGGATTTTGACTGAACATTGTCAGCAAGGTCGAGCAACAATGCCCCTTGTTATTTTGTTCTGGATAGGCCTTAGCACCTAGACAAAACATACCAATGCAGCTGTTGTTCGGACAAAGTACTTTAGTTTTATTGGGATACACGAATAGATAGGACACACTTGGAGAGGGGCCTTTCCAGGGAGAAGAGCGAGACAGCGCCTATGATGTAGATCTACCATCTATAGGCTAAGGTATGCGGTCTGCTGACAAAGCTCAGAGATCTTCTAATATATAAGAATACTGCTTCTTAGCAAGGGGAGGGAGGTTAGGCTCTATTGTCTTTTCATGATGACATCTCCCTTCATGAGTTATGGACTAGCTGATATGCTGACCATATTTGTACTATGCATTTTCATGCTTGTTGTGGCACATATACTGCATGTTAGGGCACGTTAGTTAAAATAAATATTTTAAACTGTTTCGTGTCTCTGTCAGATCTTATTGTGGGCAAGTACAAGAGTGTGAGCGAAAGGGTGTGTCTTGTTACCGCGATTCCTGAGAGATCTGGGAGTGTTGTGTTCTGGGGTGTCTAATCATTTGGTTCTTCGTGAGTGAGTATGAGAGCAAGTGAGACACTATAGCTAGTAGGTCCTGGGCTCATGGGTACTAAGGTGGTAGGATGACTCAGTCCCTATACACCAAGGTCCTATAAGCCTGCACATAGTTCTGTTTTTGGGCAGAATCCCTGCACCAACCTTCCCCATCTATTAAAGATGGAGGCGGCTCTCACTTCGCATTGTTTGGGTGTTTCTTCTTTGCCGATCTGCCTTCCCACTTGTCTAATTTACTCCATTTTCAGATACTTCCAATGAATTCTCTAATTTGCATTTTCATTTCTGACGTTCTCATACTGGATATGTCATTTTCATCGAAACATACACAGTAACTTTTCTGCAAAGATTAAGTCCTACTTAAATCTACATCATACACTTGAGCTAATTCGGACTGCTTATCATGAGCTTGCCCTGCATGCTTAGTAACATCTTTGCACATGTATATGAGTTCATTCTCTTGATAGGTATCCAATCATCTCATCCAATTCTAATTTAAACTGACCACATCCACTGCATTCTCCTTTCCTGGAGATTGGGGTGTTCTCTGTTAAATCCTGAATCCTCAGCTTCTCGTGAGGACCCTTTGAAAAACCTGATCAAATCATCTAATCCTTGTGAATTAACACCATTTTGGACTACAGAAGTATTGGACACTATCCCTTTCCCGGGACTACTGCCTGAAATATACTGAGGTGAATGCCAAATGAACAGGTGAGAATCTTGTAACCTCTGAGAGTGTTCCTCTACAGGGGTAAGTCCGGTCTGATTCATTACTGATGATACAGGAGCAGCATATGGTAAAATCACCATATTCAGGACCAAAGGAGTTCTTCTTGTGCCTCCCCATCTGAGAGCAACAGGAACAGTAGTTGACATATTTACTTCAGTAGTTTTAGACCTGGCATCTTTTGGCATGGTCTCCCCTGACCTTTTTGGCTTCCGACCTCCTGTTTGGACCTTGTTTAGCTGGTGTAGGACAATGAGCTCTTTGACACTGCTATTCAGTGCCAAAGCTCTGTGCTTGTCATATACATACTGGTGGTTGGTATATACATGACTGGCTAATTTGAGTTAGCTGCAAGTCCCTTGTCTAGGGGTAAGACATACACCAAGGGCATGTTACTCAAATGCTCCTCTGTGGGCCTGCAGCACAAGTTGTGCCACCCACGGAGGTAGCTCTTCAAACGTAACACAGGTTTGCTTTGGCGGGGCCTGCATTTGCAGGTTACTGTCACTCGACTTGGCATTTAAAAAGCTACTTGCTAAGGTTCTGCATGTCTCTCACTACATCAAAGTACTCCCTGGGGGCAGGGTGTGGTGTTCGGAAGAGGCAGGATATTGGCACAGGTGTGCTATATGCAATGGTAGTGAAGGGCACCCAATGCTGTGTTTGGTACAATGGGGCCTGCTTCTCGCATTGATTAACATGGGGGACCAGTGGAAAGGCTATTGAGCAGTATTTCCTACATGCAGAAGAGTAGCAGTATAGTGTTTAAAATCGATTAATTAGTATTGGCAAATCCTCTCCGGTCGTGCGAGTGCATTCAACATTACTAATGTGGAAATGCCACTTTGGGAAAGGGGGCATTTCTATGCTCCTGGCTCTGTGTGCCTGTCAGCCAATCCACATCTGGGTGCTGGGGGGACAGCTACATCTGTGCATTCCAGACCAAGGGCCATAAACTAGGGGCTCAAGGGAAACTGCAGACCTGACTCCTGGGATGAATTCGAGGGGGTGGAATCGGCACCTTCATTCCAAGACGCAGTGTCTTGGCCCCAGTAAAGATATTGATTAAGGCTCCCAGGGTAGGAGGGCAGACAGGACAAAATTTAGAGAGGGCCTGTGCATTTCAAAGGTGGCCTTTTCAACTGAGCTCATTTTCAAAGGCCATTTTGGGTATAACTACTGGGGCTCTGCCCTGAAGAGTTAGAGACGCTTTTGAGGATTGGAACCATACTATGTTGGTTCGACACTGGGACATCGACAGGAGGAACTATTGGGGCAGGAGGGACTGCAATTAAAATATCTGCAGATTTGTGATGGCCTGAGGCTTGTCATGCTCCAGGAAGGGGACTATCACTTGGTGGATTTTGCCTGGATGTTGCTGGCCTGCAGCTAATTGGCAACAGTTGTGGCCTTGGTCCCTAAGCACTCTCCAAGGGCCGGGTGGCTGGCCTCCTGTCCACGAGATCCCAGGAACAGAAAGGATCTCCCCGTTTTCATGAGATCATAAGGACCATGCAGGTTGCAGTGGAAATTTGTGGAAGTGATCGTTAGTTAGGACAAGGACCGTCCTAACGTTCGCCATAATCAGACTGTGCGGGGGAAGTTTGCTAAGTCCAAGGGGCCTGTGCTTGCAATCGAAAATCTGAGCGGGGAACCTAGACTGTCTCCGACCTCCAGATCTGGAGGACGACAGTCCCTGACATATCGGCCTTCGTCCGAGGTTGCCGGCTCCCTCCCCCTGGACCCACACCACAAGGTACTCTGTTGTTGAGACTGTCGTGACTGGGCCTGAGGGGTCTCATTCTGCCTTGTGTGCACCCACGGCTGGCTGCCTGGAGCAACTGTAGCTCGCACCTCCGCCTGAGGGGAAACATTTCTCCAATTTGGAAGCGCGTCAGCTTTCGGTGTCATAGTCTTTTGCCTACGGTGGGGAGTGTGATCCCACACTCCGGAAGGTGCCGTCGGTGCCTGAAGGTCTACTCTGGATGGATGAAAACACTGTTTCCTTCCGGTTTAGGTGGACCAGGCAACAGTAGCGGCTCCACCGCTAAGGTGGAGGAGTGTCGCCCCACTGCCAGAAAGCAGCAAAAGTAAGGAAAAAATAAAATGATAATAATGGAATGTTTTTATCATTTTATTTGTCCTTCTGCTGCGGCAGTGCGTGAGGGGGCAGGGCGGAGCTGCAGGGGAGGAGTGGTAGAACACTCCTTTGCGCAATGACTGTTTGGTCAGCCCCCTCGGGCCACCCAAAACAGTCATGCGCACTTTCCCCCTTCTCCATGCAGGCTGCATTACAGCCTGTATGGAGACCATGCCCACCCCTACAGCCCCTGGCTGAGCGCTGTGTCACGGTGCTCAGACCAATCACAACGCTGCATTGTAGCGTTGTGATTGGCTTAGGGGTGGGAGCCTGGCTGCCTGCTTCCTGTTCTGACCTGGAGTTGGACACAGGCAAGCAGGAGAGAAGATGCGGGACCCGGCGTCAGCAAGGTAAGTGTTATTATTTTTTTCAATTGACCCCGGGCCACACGCGTGCCCGCCCTCCCACCCGTGAGTTGTGCCAACCACCCCAGCCAGGCTTTCTAATTGCCAGCGGGTGCAACGTGTATTGTTGGCTGGTGTAGTTTGAGTGGCTGAGGGACTTGGTCACGTAGGCACAGTTAAAGCCTGTGTCCATTACAACTCTATGGGGTATGCGATATTGGGAATGTCGTGTTTTCTGCTAATGTGTTAGCGGGAATGTGGAATACCTCTGAACAGCTTGTAGATATGTTTCTGACGCTTTTGATATGGAAGGGATTGCTTGGATTGTGAACACTTCGGGGGAGTGCGCACATGGGTTTATGTTGCGTACCTGGCTCAGGGGATAACGGGGCAAGTGAATACCTATGACTAGTACATATATGTTAATACTGTTCTGCTGCTTATGGGAGAGTTTGGCAATTGTATATAACTGAAAAGTATATATGCAATGTGTATGTCGTTTTGATTTCAATGTATACAAAGACCAGTGTTTTATACATGCGTACGGTTTGGAGTCTTTTTGTAGTGTACTCAGTGTGTTGCAAGGGGTGTGTTGAGCTAATACTTTACACTTTGGTCCTGGGGCTAAGCCTGACTCCTCTGTGCCAAGCTACCCAGGGGTGAGCACAGGCTATCGGACCAGTGTGTCGTACTCATCCTGTCTGTGACAGTGGATTCAGACTGGCTTCGATGCATTACAGCCAGCCAGAAACAACTGGGTTCAACAAGTAGGAACTGTCAAAGGATGTGTAGTGGTTCCTGATGACTCAGGTTTATACAGGGGAACTGCGAGACCAATAGTAACCAGAACAGTTAGTGTGTCTGGGGTATTAGAAACAGTTGAATTAACAGGAGCACAAATCCCTGAACTCTCTTCCATAAGGTTCTGACTTCTGACTTGTTTTCGTTGGGGTGGTGGCTCCTTCTAAGCTTCCACCGTTAACAACACCACTCATGTCTTAAAGTTGGGTCACATTACAAGGAGGTGGATGGGTTGACAATAACACATCCAGAAAGCGATCACTAGAATCACTATCACTATCGTCGCCTGATCCCTCTGCACTCTCTACTTTATCCTCCCTTTTCTCTTACTTAGGTTCCTCACTCATACATGCACTGTATAACTTAGCTTCCTCAATCATGTCAGCGCTCCATTTTTGTTGTTCTACATCCCATCTGGCTTCTGTTTAGCTATTCACTGCCTTTTTGACTCTACTCCAATATTTCTTCTCTGTGACATGAGCTACATGCTCCCAGTCGTTAAGGGTCACATGTACAAAGCTTTTTTGTGGTAACAAAAAAGGCCGATTCACAAATGCAAAAAAGCTTATTAAATCTGCAAAGCCCTATTTGTGATTTGGTAACCTATTACTGAATCTCATTTTGGGTTTGCGATTCGTTATTAGGAAGGGGCGTATTTAGGGCGTCCCTTTCTGATACCATATCACAGTGGTGTATATGAATGTTTTGTGACCAAAATGTGGTCGCTAAACATTTGCATTTTACCACCAACTTCAAATAGGTGGGAACCCATTCGCAAATGGGAAGGGGTCCCCATGGTACCCCTTTCCTTACGAAAATGGTTGTAAAATTATTTTTAAGAGCAGGCAGTGGTCCTTTGGACCACTGCCTGCTCTTAAACAATTTAAAGAAAACTTTTCATTTTCCTTTTTTAAACGCATTTCCTTTAAGCCAAACGGTCTGCATTTAAAAAACCAGAGATTGCTTTATTGAATAGCAATCACAGACATGGTGGTCTGCTGAACCCAGCAAGCCACCATCCCTGTGATTTTTTCAATTCTCAGTGGGTCGCAAACCACGACCTACCAGATTAATATTCAGAAGGTAAGTCTAGTTGCAACTCACTTAGAATCGTAAAATGTGTAATAAACACATCTGCACAATGCTATTTGTGATTATCGCAATAATTTGCTATTTGGTAATCGCAAACAGAATTGTTTGTACATGTGACCCTAAGTACCTTGTACTGTGTGGGTCTAGGAGGTGGCTTCATCTCCTACAATTCTCAGATTGTCAATAATCCTCGAATTAAATGTGCCATAGCATGGAAACATCAAAGAAACTTCCTTTTTAGTGCGCTTCTTCTTCTTCTCTAACAGGGACTCTCCCATCTCCCCTAATCAAATTTCATAAAGCCTTGAAAATGTTCATTTTTCAGCAATAATATCAACAATCACAAATAGAATTTGCGTTTCAAACCAGGAAATAATTTCTTTACCCACAAATCTCATTCGGTGTTAACAAGAAATAGCAACACGACACTCTGTGACGTAATCAGCCAAAGACAGCTCGCAAATGCCATACATCCAATCTCAGCATGGCGCACTATGGCATATTTCTCACTCTGCACAGTGGTTCACCCTCCTTCACAATTTTTCACCAGCACACTCTTTCCTCAACAGTAAGCAGGCATAAAACAAAACTCGATTTCAACAAATAACTTTTGTCTGCTACACTAAAGAAATCAAAGTATTCAATCACACAAGAAATGGTCCAGAGAGACACTTTCCATTCTACTCAGACACACACTCGAGCGAAATCTCGACCAGCGGGAATCACCCAGATCAGTGGAGCTCCTCCTTTGCACAACAGGATCCGCTACATAAACCACACCTTACTCTCACCCAAGGTAAAGGTCCCTATCTCAATTGGGCAGCTGATGGTACCTCACAACTAGCACCACAAAACGTAGCTGACAAATTACAACACACTGTATTCCACACTTATATATCCATGGATCTTAGGCTACGTCCAGCCCAATAACAGCTTCAACTGCTCAGCATTAAGCGCAATCACATCTGCACCACAACTAAAACATCATCGCATTGCACCGCGCAATCTCAGCAAAATATCGCAAGCTTGACATACACAATTACAACAAGCGACGCTATTAATACTCACTCCTCTGCTGTTACAACTCTTTCCCGAACCACTGTAACTCCACTGATCCTCTGAATTGAGAAATGGGCATTAAGGGCTAGGGCTGGGTTTGGGCAAGTCTAGATTTTCTACAGTGATATACTAAATCCCTTTTCTTCAGTAGCTAACCATCTAACAAGCAACCGTCTTGTTAGAGAGCTGGGCCTTGCAGTGTAGTCTCTCTGTCAAGTCATTAAAGATTTTTCCCCCATTGGTCATATGGATCTTTATTAGCTGACAACATCAACAATAGATTTCTAACTTGTGAAGCCCATGTGACTCCACAATAAGGACCAGGAATCACTGAATATGATTAAAGGGGTGCTAAAATTTCTCAGTTGAATTAGACGCAATAGAACGAGATACAGAATTGGGATAGCCACCACAATACAGAAACAAATGAAAGCAAACAGATGTTCCATAAAGAAGCTTCCCTTCTGTCTTCTAAACATAAGTCAAATATAGGGTCATCTATCAAGGGTCTCTAAATTGGGAGCATAGAAGGTGTCAGCATGATCAGACTTCAGTAGAAGGCTAAAGAAAAAAGGAAATAAGGGGCTGATTACAATGGCGGGCGGATCGCCACCGCCGGGCCGGCGGTGGCGATCCGCCCGCCATCGTAACCTGATTTACCCACCGCCATATTATATTGGCGGGGGTATCGCGGCGGACGCAAAGTGCGTCCGCCGCTTTTCCGCCGGTCGGGAATCGTTCGGATTGCCGGCCGGGCGGAACTGGGGCACAATATGGTGGTGGTGCCTAGCAGGCATCGCCATCCATATTATGATGCATGGTATTGAAGGCCTTTCCATGGCGGCGATGCCGCCATGGAAAGGCTGGCGGGGATGTGCTTTGGGGGCCCGTTGCGGGCCCCCAGGGGAGGTGGGGGGGGGGGGTGCACTTGGGGGGTACCCATGGTACCCCCCTCTATTTCCATGCACAAGGTGGCAGGCACCGCGCGGTGCCTGCCACGTTGTGCATGGAAATGCAGAACATGGCAATTTGGCATTGCGGCAGGTGCTGCTGTATGAAGCACCCGCCGCAATGTCATGTATGCGGAATGTGACCGCCAGGGTGGCGGTCGCATCCTAATTAGCGGTGCGGGACCGCCGCACGTCTGGCGGCCGGTCCCAACACCACAAGGATGGCGGGCAGACTCAGGTCCGCCCACCATCCTAATAGGCCCCTAAATGTTTAGCATAAAGTTTCACACTTGCAAGAATAAGGCAAGCAATGAGGTCTGTATCTCTCCAAGTCTAAAAAGGATCTGCAGTGACTCTGTGTGAATACCAATTTAAAAGTAACATGAGACTCCTTCCTTATCTCTCTTCACAACACCAGGGACCAATCAGACCATTACTTGATTGCATCTGCAACATAGCTCCACTTTCCCAGTGCATCGAGTAGAGACTGTGGTTCTCAGCCTTCAACATCCTGCCATCCTGTTACATGATCAACAGAAAGCATCTTTTGACCATTGTTTTTCCACATTCACTGGCAAGTTTCCCTCCAGGCTCTCTATCAGCAGTCCAATACAAAAAATAAACCTTTCTCTAACTAGCAAAATAATAAACCTGCAAAAAAGAAAAACATGCTGGCAAAGCAAAATGCATTTCAACTGAGGCCTGGAGTCAGGCTAACTTTAACAAAGCATTTAATGTGCACTTCGAATACATGGATATACATGCACATGTGTAACTTGCAAAATGAATGTAAAGCATGAGTAAAAGAGTACATGTTTACATTGTAAATATAACTTGAAGTGTAAGTGTAAAAACGTGAAGAATACATGCTTTCATGTTTAAACTGAACATTAGTGCACACAATATAAATCTCTAGTCTCTACAGTGAATCTTTTTCAGTAATACGTTTAAAAGTTTTTCACACGTTGATGAAGTTAAGGCACACCGTGAATATATTGTCAAATGCATGCATATAATTGCAATTCTTTGACGTGTAAGGGTGGAGTCTAAATTGCGCTGCTCCAGTATTGATGACAATCCAGGCAGTAAATCATTGCAATGAATCTAAGGTGCTATAAACAAACACACTGCTCTTTGTCCTTTCATGCAGATAAGAGTTCATGAACTATAGCTTAATGAGCCCTGCTACAACGAAGCCAGACCAAACAACTGATTATGAAAAGTGAAGTTATGAACCCAATGCAATAAAAGTGGTAAAAAGTGTGGCAAAGTGGAAACTAGGCAAGCAGGCTCTTCTAGAACATGGCCGGCGTCCTAACAGCCTGCAAAGTCAGCAAAGGGTTTGAAACAAAGTAAGAAAGCAGGAACCTTAGATAGTGATATAAAGGGTCTGAGTGTGTCTGGTGATGGATTAAAGAGGCATAAGATGGATTCCGGACTAGGCATTTGGCGCACCAACATTTAATAGCACCGGCTGCAGGCTTCTGAGCAGAACTTTGAGTACTAGCACTCATTCTTTTACAAACTATGCACTACGTCGAGTGGAGGAGGCTGGAAAATACACTCAAGACAGAAGAGTTTGTCAAGTAGACACGTTGTTTAGGTCTGGCCTAGTTTTGTGTTTCAAAAAACAGCTCCCACTTTGGGCGTTTGTTTTTGAAATATACTAAATTTTTCTAGCTGTGCATGAAGTGTTTTTGCACTTTGTCAGGGTCATTGTTTGATTTCCTTACCTGAGACCATGTCTCTCTTGACAGTCCCTGGCATGGAAACATATTGACAGTTGTCCCGGCCTAGATAGGACTGGATGCCTGTCAATATGTCCTGGCGGCCCAGTGGTGGGCGGCCAGTTAGGTCAAAGATTTCTGATGTCGGAGCCAGCTAAGGATTCACCATCACAAATCTGGCTCTTCTACCACTTCTAATTGATACTGATACGTGGAAGAAATGCCAGTTCATGGTAGTTCTCAGCCACAGCCCAAATGACCACCCAAAGCATTATTTCTGGGTGTTGTCCTCTGATCTGGGGCCTCTGTGCTCTGGTGCGTGTACAATAGTTTGCAGGAAACATTTCAGTGGAACAGCAATGCCTGTATCACAGAAATGGCTGACTGCTGTCATAATTTTGCAGTGAGATGGTCAATCATTGGGTGGAGGTTGTGTTTCAACTATATTTTAGATGCCACAATTCTGTCCAACACAAATGCTCTCTACCAGCTGATGGAGTAGGTGTCCGGGAGAAAGGTGAAGGAGGCAGTTAAGGCCCACCACTAGAAGCACTCTTTAGGGGTCTCTGGTAAATCCTCAACCTAACTGTCCTTCATGTTCGTTCCAGGTACTTTGGGTCCTAGGGGCCCTTGGCTGCTGGTCAGGCTCTGCCCTAGAGTCATCATATATGAAGGACTTATCATGGCCCTAGTTTGGTTCTCTAACCTAGGGGATGCCCTCCTACTCCATGCACAATAGCTCCTCTTCTTTCAAGCCGGAAAAAACAGCTAGGTCTTCTTCTCTTGATGTAGCATCAAACTATCCTAACAAAGTATTTGGGGGAAGGGGCAGCACCAAGGGTGTCTGGCCTCTGGAAGGTTTCCTTTTATCATCTCTAAAGAGAAATATAGTGTTTAGGTCAAGGAAATCGAGTACTTGTCCATAATTAGGGTTATGGGTGAGTCGCCATAGACCAGGGGATCACTGATACAACATCGACTCTCATAACATCGAACTACAGAATTATCGAGTCAATAATATCGTAAACAAAAATATCGACACACAATATACAAAATAGAAATGACACTAACATCGATTAAAAAATATCATTTAAATAAATCTCGATAGCAAAAATATCGACGACAAAATTATAGAACACAAAAATATCGATAACATATAAATAAAATGAAACACATCAAAAATATCGATATAAATAATATCGACAACACAAACATCGATAAAATACATATAAACTATATCGAAAATAACATTTAAACATAAAATAATACTATTTACGATAATACAATAAAATAACATATACCAAACATTTTTTAAAAAAATTATTACGAATTAATCACATTAATTTAAACAAATAAATTAAAAATACAAAAACAAATTAATAAACAAATAAAACATAAAAAATAACTGAAAATAAACAAACATAAATATATATAATATAGAAGAAAATATAACACATTTATCTACATATGAATTTAAATAACAACAATAAACAAAATTAAAACAAACAATAAATAAACATAATAAACATTAAATAAATCACAATGTAACAGCTAAAAAATTCAAAAAAGCTATTTCAACCAATAAATTTTAAACACACGAACACAAACCAAAAGACAACTCTAACTAATTAAACAAACACTATAAAAACAATCAACAAATAATTAGCATAAAATTTACCGTATAACGGACGACCACGGAGGAAGAGCAAACCTTTGAGAGAAAGAAGACAAAACGAAAAACAACTACACCAAACACTATTCCAAACATCCCGCAATAAAGGTAAGCATAAAACTTTGTAACTAAATAAATGAAAAAACCTTGTAAAATATTATAACATATTTTCCTTTATATATAACAAATTCAACATCACTAAAATTGCATCTAGAAAATTCCACACAAAGATTTACGTATCACAACAACAATTAAAATATAAAACAAAGTAAGTATATGACTTCGCCAATAACTAACGTAAATTATTTAAAAGTACTAAACCTAATAAAATAGCAAAACATAGCTAACAAATGTTTTTTTTTAACAGCTTCTACAAATATCAACAAAACCACAACATCTAACAAGGACACTCCATCAACTAAAAAGAGTAAGTATATTTAATTAATTACAAATAAACAGAAATAAACACTAAATAATATAAATAATCAAATTAACAAAAATTACAACGTAATCTTTTTATTTTCACAGATTATACGTCACAACAACTCCACCCAAAAACCCCAAAACAAACATTACATTCGGAAAAATAATAAAGATAAGAGAAAAATATAATACAAAGTAGGTATATAAATTAACCAACAATTAGACCTAACTATTAAAAAATGATAAATTTAATAAGAAATAATTATTACTAACAAATACTTTTCTCTTAACTGCTTCTACAAAATTCAACAAAAAACAACATCAATGAAAGAAACTTCACCAACTGCATTCAGTAAGTATTTTTTTCTTCAATTAAATATATAGACTAAAAAACCGAAATAAACAAATATACTAAAATTATAACCTTTTCTTTTATATTTCACAGATTACACTTCAATAAAAGTCCACCTTAAAACAACAAAGCAAGAATTAACTTCGAAAACAGAGACAAAAGCAACATTACCGAACAATATTAAATTAAGTAAGTATATAAATTAACCCACAAATACAACAAACTAACAAAATTAAAATAAATTAAAAGCAAATATAACTAACAAATATTTTTCTCTTGCCAGCTTCTACAAA